>VDFB02058242.1:231855628-232189588 GCA_007258455.2 Sequoia sempervirens
GAAAATGGAAAGATAGAGTAGAGAGGGAAGTAGAGAGTGAGAGAAAGAGGGGAGAGAGAGGGAGAGAGGGATAGGTAGGTATAGAGAGAGGTGATATAGAGAGTAGAGAGAGATATATAGAGATAAAAGGAGAGGGAGGGGAGATAGAGAAATGTAGAGATGGAAGGAGGGAGGGAGGGAGATAGATATTAGAGAGGGAAGGAGAGAGAGATGGACATGTAGAGACGTAGTTCTTGAGCTCAAGGCAAATAGTGTCAGATAAAGGGATGGAGATAATGAGAGAGAGGTCTAGAGAATAAGAGATGAAAATGAATGAGATAGAGAGAGAAATATTAAATTTGACTTCCAAATTACTGAAATTTGACCTCCTGATTACTGAAATTTGACATGTTGATTACTGAAATTTGATTGTCTAAATTTTTTAAAAATCTTCCAAAAACTAGAATTTGCATTATAACTCCTATAGATCTAAAACCAATCTCAAACATCTTGAAACTATATACATGAAATATAACTTAAAGTAAAGAAAGTAAATTTCCATATGTAAATGTCAACTTAAATTTTTATTTCATGTATATAGTTTCCCTGGCAGAGAAAGAGAAAATCAAAGAGTTTAGAAAAATGCATTCCAAAAGTCATGAATGACATTTGGTGGGCACCAAATTTGGCACTAGCCAAATGAAGCAACCCGTTTGGCAAGCACCAAATTTGGCACTAGCCAAATGAAGCAACCCATTTGGCGAGCACCAAATTTGGTGCTAGCCAAATGAAGCAACCCATTTGGCAAGTGCCAAATTTGGCGCTAGCCAAATGAAGCAACCCATTTGGCGAGTGCCAAATTTGGCGCTAGCCAAATGGAGCAACCCATTTGGCATGTGCCAAATAAGTTGCATTGGAAAATACCAACCCAATGGGTTGGATTTTGCATTGGGAATCCGACCCAAAGGTTTGGACAACCATTTCATGTAAAAGATGTGATTTTTTGAAAGGGTGCCAAATTTCCTCATATTTTCATCTATGCTCCCTATCTCATTTGCACGTCTTACAATGCAAGTTTATAAAAAATTGTGATAGCATTAACCTCTCTCTTAGCTACCTAAATATATAATTCTTTTTTCGTTTTGATTCAGTTAAGGTTTTGATCCATAGCTTCTATTGTAAATGCCTCTATTTTTGGTCAAAAACCAACATGTGCTAGTTCTAGGATAGATTTTTACTCGTTCATCTAAATGTGAAACAAAATTACATTTTTTAAAACTAGACTCCATTCTACACATGATGAAAAAAAATTCAATTTTTGATTAGTTTTCAAAAAATTAAGGGTGGAGCATGCTCAAATTTTAGCTTTTCAGAATGTTTCCACTTTGAAAATTCATAAAATATTATATATTCATTAAAAAAATTATTCAAAAGAATGAGGATAAACTACACGGTGTTAGCTAATTTCTCACTATTTGGATTTTTGAAATTCTAAAAAAAAGTTAATGAAAAAGGGGGGATCCCTCAAGCGCTATGCTATTTTTTCTTTTATAAAAACAGGACCTTCCCCCCCCTTTTTGAGACCCTTAATCTTCATTAATTTCAAAAAGAATTAGTAGCTTAGATACTAGACTCAGAGCACTTCAACTTTTGTTCATGCTACATCTTGAAATTTTAAGCATAACTATCTTCATTTTCTTGTGCAAATCAGATTTTGTTGATTTTAGAAAAAAATTGTGGCATCTTAAGAGCCAAAATTGTGTCACAGATCCATGCACTTACCCTCTTATGGTACTCACCTAAAAAATACTTCCTGTTGGGAAAAGGGTAAGAAATATTGCATAAAATAAAACCTATGTCTAAGGGTTATGCACCAAATTTGACTACCTAAAACTTGCATAGTTGCTTTTACACACGGTTTAAATCAACAAAAAGCTTCTACATGCACAACTCAAGAATTGTATGATTTTGCATTAGTGTTTCATAAGAAGATTATAATGCTCACAATTCTAGAAGGAAGACATATAATCTTCACAACTTGAACTACTTGCATTCCAACACAACTTACAACCTGCAAACATACATTTTTCTTCTACATAATGGTGCTAATAATGAGACACAACAACAAGGATCACATGTACCACGAGAAAATTGCATCAATCATTTAACACATACAATAACATAGATTTTGAGAAGGAAAAATTGCTTAACTTTATTGATCTCCAAAGGTGTAATACTACTATACATGTTTGTAAAAGAGTTACAATGTTGTCTCCTACTGAAATAACTCCAAAATGAGTTACAATGTAGCTTAAGAATGAAAAGAACTAACTTCAAAAATGAAGTTTGAAGTTACTTTATGATTTTTCAAGTAGCTCCACAAAGATAGGGACTTCAACCTCCCTTGGTTGTGCACAACAATAAATCCTATTTTTAAGCCCCTTAAAAGACTCCAAAATGGCTCTAAAATGAAGAAAAGGTCAAGGCTTGACCTCTCCTACCATAAAGGAACTTAAAAATGCTTCTAGATGCTTTCAAACCCCTCCAAAACTGAGTCAAATAGTTCCTATATCTCCTCCACTTGTTGGATAACCTCTCAAACCTCTTCCTAGATGCTTGTCATTGCTCTTAAATCCTCAAACTACCCCGTTTGACTAAATCTTGAAAACAATGCCTCTTTAGCTTTGCACTTATATAACACTTATCAAAGTGATTTATAATTTATCACTTCAATAATTCTTTTACATTTCAAATTTGGTGCAAAAATAAAGGCATCTGACTCAACCATGTTTTGGAAATCAATGCAAAGGGGGCATTTGACTAGACTTTGCAAACTATGCAAAAGATAAGCACAAGGCATTCCAATACAGAACATGGGGAATAAATTCATGTTGAGAATATTTAAAACAAAGGAAAAAAATATGATTTATTTGTCGGCCAATTTAGGGCAAAAGAACCCTAAAGAAGCCTGTGGCCACACACTGCATTTTATTTCATTTTCACTTTGCATACTTTGGAAACTTCGAGCCACAAACAGAGGGTTTCAACTAGGACATTCATGGAGGTATATGGAGATCACATGTATAACTTATGCTCAACCTATGCATGGTATACCTTTATTTGCAAAAAGAATGCATTTTCCATCATTGTTTGTGAATAAAATGCCTCTTTTGATCTCTATTATGCAGAACATGATAAGAATGTTTTGATTTTTCTATGTTTTCCTCTTCATTTTGCTCAGTCTCTATAAGAAAATGATAGAGGACTTCTATTTCTATGCTTCTATGCTTTTAATTGGCAGATTCATGACTTTTCCTTGGTTTAGAAGCATTTTGGGTTTTATTTTCTTTTGTACTTTCCTCTCCTTTTTGTTATGGAGGCCATCATGATATAACTCACTGTTTTCATGCACTTGAAACCCTACTTTGGTAACTTTGTCCCTTAATGATGTTGGACCTCACTATGAAATGTCATCCTGTACTCTTGAATCATTTACAAGGTCTAAGACTTAATGACTTCGAGGATCACTCTCTTTAATTCTCCATTAAAACACTTTCTTATCATTTCTACATGTTGAAATCCTCTGTAGGTTACATTTGTCCTTAACCTTTTGATACTCCACAAACACTACATGACTGTATCCTTGCTGAGCTACTTCTATCTTTGAACACTATCACATGTGACTATCTCTGCAATGCCTCTATTGTTGTTGTTCTTCAACCTTGTCTTTTGAACCAATTTGTTGTCTCCTTTAACTATAGTGATATGTCAGGATCTTAAGAACACTAATCTTTATTTCTATTCTTCATGTTGGTTCTGCAAATTTGCCTCTATCTATTTTGCACTCTCTAAACATCATCTCTTAAAGATACCATGATGTGTTTATCTTAAACTGTCCAAAGATCCTTAAAGGCTTGAAGACTAAGGAAGGACATAACCTTAAATATTTGATAACCTCACCCTTATAGATAAGCTTAGATGACTATAGCAGGTTTCTTGGACTATCTTCATGATGTAGGTATCTATGCCTTGATCAACACTTGACAGTACTAACTCCATTTTTTCCTCATACCTTGATGTTCTTGTTTGCAACATAACATCTTTGCAGCTAGCTTCTTACTGTCAACCAATGTGATAAAATTCTATGGCTCAAAAGAGCTTCTCATACATTGTTGTTTTTGCTATTTCTATGGACTATCTATGTCATTTGCAATCATGCATTTGTTGTGATGTGTCTTGATACATGATGTTTCCCTTATCCTTTGTGATTCCATTAAATAAGCATTTGTCATTAGTGACTTTAGTCAACTCATTGTCATGAGTGATGAGTGCTTGCTCAATGTTGACAAGTATGATGAGTTTACACTCCTATCCCTCTTAAAAATTGAGAGGGTAGCATGCTAGGATCAACCCTTGTGGGAGCCCATTTTACTCCACATACTATGATGTCAAATGCAAAATAATCCAACAATGAAAAATGTACCTATACCTACATAGTGAACAAACATGTTAGATAAAACAACGAAACTAATAATTTGATGGTGATTTATGATGATCTTCTGCTTTTCCTTGATATATGTGATGACTGCAAATCTGATTTAATTCCTTAGGAGAGTAAATTAAATGTTTGTTGATGTTGTATATGAGGAGAGTAAGCATCCTGAGCTCTAACACCAACTTTTCAATCCATTGTAGGTAACTTCCAGAGCATCAAAGCAACTTCTGGAGAAACCAAGTGAAAGGAGCTGAAGATGCAGTAGTTCAACTTTGGGGTTCGTCATTCAGGCAATGACAGATCCCTATTCCTTTCATATGCTCTTCTTTTTCTTCAAATGCATAGTTTACTTTTATATTGCATTGAATCAGTCATTCCCACAGCTTGCGTGGGACACCATACATTTGTAATTATGAATAAAATATAGCATTTATGCGAAGCTTATGCAATATTTTCTCTTGTAAACACTTGTATAATAAAAATATAATTCATTTGATAATAATTTTGTGCATATAAATGGAACTTGAACATAAATTAATGTGTAACTTAAATTATCTTTAGTTGCAAATGTTGTTCCAACTCTACTTGATTAAGCTGAAAGAAAAATTAGGTAACAAGTACAACATACTTAAGCCCAAAGCCTTGATAAATTTGATCATGATATTATAGAACAAAGTTCTAGAGCTAACTTTTTTCCAACACATACTCTAATAAATTATGGCCGAGGGTCATAATTAAATTTCCTTAAGTACAACACATCAAAGCTTAGATTTATGACAAATGTGAGTGGATAGTAATTAGCTAGCAAATTGAAGATGAGCATTACCAAATACACATTCCTAAAAATGTGAAAGTACATTTGACAAGACTATCCAAATGAGTTTTGGAGAACCCTACCATACATCATCATAAATTCAAAACTTCACCCACTCCCCACATAAACCTCTCCACATACTTATGCTTATTCCACATCATCCAAGGCCCAAAGGTATTGTGCCACATGTACCTGCCCAAATCAACATAGTTGGCCCCCTTCATTAATAGTTTCATTTTCCTATTTAGCAAGTATAAATCCTTGTATATTCACTAGGAGAGTCTCAAGTCTTCTTCAACATTTGGTTATACTCCACAAGGATCCAAGGATGGCCAGAGCATCCACCACCCAATTTCCCTCATGAAAGATGCAAGATAGATTCTTCCTTTCCAATTTAGAAATCAAAATATTTAAGTCCTGAAGGATATCTTTAATATTTCATCCTTGATAATTAAAATGATTAATAGAGTCAATCACCATCTTAGTGTCACCTTCTATATGCATATTTTTTATACCTAGAGTGACAATAATCTTGATGCCCTTGAGAAGCACTTGTGCCTCCGCTATCATAGAAGTCTATGTACCAATACCACGAGGATACCCAAGTATAAAGTTTCCCTTGCAGTCATTGATAATTCCACCAATGCTAGCCATACATGGGTTCCCTTTTCCTGCCCCATCAAAATTAAGCTTGTGCCAACCAATCTTTAGGGGTTTCCAAATCGTATTATGTCTAGCAAAAGATTTAGAGCTATCAAAGGAGTTGATCTCTAAATTTTTATTCCATGAGTTTTCCATCATGATCTCCCACTCTGTGGGGGATTTTTCTGGGGATTTCCAAGAGTAAATGGAGAAAATATTTGAAATAAGTTTGAAACCAATGCCAAAGACCTCCTTGGGACATTTCTCTATATCTCTAAAGATCTGGTTGTTCCTCTCTTTCCATAAACACCAGCAAATGATGGGAGGAGTTTGACGCAAAATATCAATAGGGAGAGGATGTTGAAAGGGGATAGACCATCCTTCTATAAAAATTTTTAAGTCCCCATTCATGGTCCAATGGATCCCTAATTTTCCAAAAGTCAAATCCAAAACTTCAACAGCAAATGGACAGTGCAGTAATAGGTGGTCAACCGACTCCTCATTGTTCTTGCATAACATGCATCTATTCGGGGTCTGGGATCCTCTTTTCCTTAAGTTATCCCAAGTCAAAATTATATTGTGGCATTTTTTCCACCAATAGAAATTTATTTTTAGTGTCAGATGTTTGTTCCAAACTTGTTTCCAAACTTTTCTCTAAGCTCCCATGTCCAACAACAAACCATAAGTTGACCTAACAGAGAGGTTGCCCTTATGTTCCTTAACCCAAAAGAACCCATCCTCCATGTTTGAAATGGGAATTCTAGTTAGGGAAAGGATGTTCTATAAATTCATAGCCAACATTATTAAGCCCGAAGGGAGGGGGCAAAATAATTCCAAAAATTTCCACTTCCTAGAACCATGAGGACCATGCATGTAGTCACACAATTTTTTCCAAAGTATTTTCGCATTGGCTTCATTAGATTCTTGAATTCAGATAGAGACATGGAACATTCAAGTAGCCAGGGGTCTTCCCAGAAGCTAATATTGCTTCCATTTCCAAGCTTCCATCTTAGCCTAGAGTGCAACAACCTTTTTATTTTGCATATATTGTTCCAAGCCAAAGGGCCACTAGGGTGCTCCAAAGAGAGACACTTGATGAGGGGGAAATTATTTAGGTACTTAACATTCATAATCCTACACCAGTCCTTTTTGTTCCTTAATTGATCCCAACCAATGTTAGCAAGCAAGGCTTTGTTGGTCGGTTGAACTTTCCTTATAACAAGTCCACCAGATTTAGGAAGGCACACCTTGTCCCAGCTAATCAAAGCCAACTTATTTTTTTCCTCTATGCCAAACCAAAGTAAGTTCCTTTGGATTTTTTCAAAATTTTCTGCTATGTATCTAGGGATTTTAAAAATAGAGAGGAAATAAATCAGTATCCCTTGAAGGGAAGTAATAAGGAGTTGCAACTTACCCACATGACTAAGGATTGGGCCTTTCCACCCAGCCAATTTCCTTTGAATCCTCTCAAAGATAGTATTCCAAAAGGTGGGAGAAAATTCCTTGACAGTAAGAGGAAGCCCTAAGTACATTGAAGGCAGGGAGGCACCAACGAGACCTAGAACAACAATCACCTTATCTAGAGCATTGTATAGAGCAAGACGCATAGTTTTTAAGGCACTTTTTCCATTTCCTTTCTTCCACAACCAAAGCCTTCCCAAAAAATACAGTATCATCCACGAACTATTTTATGACAATAGGTTCCAGATTAGTGGTAGGTTTGACACCTTTAATAGAACCCTCTGATAGCATTTTGGCAACATTCTAGCTCAACACATCCATGACCATTATGAACAAGTAAGGGGATAGAGGATCCCCCCATTTGATGCCCCTCCCAACATTAAAGAATCCATGAGGGAACCCATTGACTAAAACAAATATTTCATAGTAGTAATGCACTCCATAATGAGATTAATCGCCCTTTGATTGAATCTCATCTTAGCCAAAACTTTGGGGAGAAAACTCTAAAGGACTTTTTCATAGGCTTTTAAAATGTCAAGCTTAAAATCCATAATAGCACTATTGCAATGGTCCATAGAATGCAAAATTTCATGAGTGGCAATGGTAGCATCCAAGATATGGTGCCCCAAGACAAAGCCATTTTGTCTTGGACTTATCATTTTTTTCGAAAGGGGTTTCAAGAGGTTCATCAGGATTTTGGAGAAAATATTATAGATGGTATTATAGAGACTAATAGGGTGAAATTCAGCCATATTTTGTGGGTCCTAAATTTTAGGGATAAGGGGAATGAAGGCGTGATTCAGCTATTTGAGTAGTTTTCTAGAATTGAAGAAATCCTTAGCCGCCAGAGCCAAGTCCTCACCAACTATGTCCTAGAAACCCTAGAAAAAAGTTGAGGGGTATCCAATAGGTCCCAAAGCTTTGTAGGCACCCATACTAAATAGAGAAGCCCTAACATCTTTGAGAGTGATAGCACTCATAATATTATCATTTTCCTCCTAGGATAGAGAGATAGGAAGGGGGTTCAACAACAAATAATGCAAAGCATAATTATGAGCCATAGTAGGAGCTCATAAAGCTTTTTGGAAGTAGCCAAAGGCCAATAGACCAATCTAAGTAAGGGTAGTGACATAATCACACAACTCATTTTTCTACTCTTTTATCTTATTCCTTTTCCTATGGTTGAGGTCCAAAACATAGAAGAAAGAGGTGTTTCGATCACCCTCCATTAGCCATTGAACTCTAGATTTTTGCTTCCAGAATATCTGCTCTTTTTTCAAGATTTTTTCCCATTCCATGCGTTCATCTCCCTCCTATTGAAAAGTATGTAGATTGATATCACCCTCCATTATTTTTTGTTTTGACCTAAGATTATTGGCTAACACCATTTTTTGATGGAAGATATCACCAAAAACCCTCTTGTTCCAACCCTTAACCATGCTCTTGATATACTTGAGTTTATGGAACACCCTAAACATGGGGGAGCTATGTGCGGGGATGTTCCACCAAGAAGCAATTTTATTCCTAAAATATGGGTGGGAATTCCACATGATCTCAAATTGGAAAGGAAAGGGACCCATAGTAGAGTGTTCATTAATGACCAGTAGTAGAGGATTATGGTTCGACATAGTTTGGGGTAAAGCCATCAGGTTGTAATTAAGTAAGGTCATCCAATTGGGAGAAAAGTGGAATCTATCAAGTTGAACCTAGATAAGGCCATCCCCAATCACCTATTAGTCTAGGTAAAAGCCTATCCATGTAAGTCAATGTCCACCAAACTAGTATTATTTAAGAAATCAGCAAAGTTAGTCATGCTATTAGAGTAGTTGGTCAGACCTCCACTCTTCTCTGAAGGTACAATGGAGAGCTAAAATCTCTAGTCACCAACCAACAAAACCCCCCATTATTTTTTATCCATTCGGTGAGATCCTACCAAAGGGCTTTCTTTGCATTCCTTAAATTGGGGGCATGGATGTTGGTTAAGAACCAAGAACCACTAGAGTGAGAGAACTGGATTCCCACACTACTCCTACTTTGGAAAATTTTAGATCCGATTAACCTATTAGGGTTCCACATCACATAAAGCCCACTTGAAGCCCCATCCACATCACTACAAGAGAAATGGACATTCATGCAAATGTACTTGGCTATGTGTTCAAATTTTTTTTTTCATTTTAATTCTTATAACAAAAAAACATCTATCTTATGTTCCATCACATAATTCTTTAGAGCTAGCTATTTTTGGGGGCCATTTATCCCTCTCACATTCCAAGACAGGACTTTCATTTAGTACCTTTCCTTGAGGAAACTTCCAATGTCTTGTGTTTACCAATGGAAATCATATCTTTAGTAGCCGTGATTTTGAAAAAGAATAGCCCACCAACCATAGCACAAACCTCCACACTACCTTTGAGTTGCCACTTTACAGTCACTCCTCTTCTTACCATATCCATAGTGGGGTAAAAAGAGAAAAAATTACCCACCACTTCATTCTCCATAGAGGAAACAATCTTATCACTGATGGCTTCAGGGATAGAGAATTCAGTACTAGATGTGTAAGATAGAAAATTATCGTTACTAAGGTTTAGGACATAGGAAACCAAACTTTCTATACTCCACATTTAAGGAAACCCTAGAGATCTCAATCCAATGAAGATAAGGGAACAAGATCTTGCAATAGGGTTTTCCTAAGGTTTGATTATAAATTAATGAGGGGTTCACCACCAAGATAGGGCTTGGAAAGACTAATGAAATGCAAGACCTAATAATGAAACCTAATGATGCATGAAACTCGAACGAATGACCTAGAAATGCATATAAATTAGAATAGAAAGCTATAAAATAAGAAGTGTGCACCTGGAGAATTGTAGAGGCTTGAATGAGGATTGGAAATGCTAGAAATGTTGATTTTAAGGCTCAGTGAGACTCATATTCCAGTCTAGGCAATTTAGTCCTACACTGGGTTTTCTGCACCAAAACTGGAATTTGACAGTGTTGATTTTGAATCTCCAAAAACCCCAAAAATTGGTTGTATTGGGACTGATACACCCAAGGTGGTGTATCAGTCCTAGTGTACTTTTTCTAAAGGTTAAGGTATGATTCTGTTCTCCAACCTTTTCTTTTTCTGCCACACTTTTTTTTCAGACTTGAAACCCTTATTCTAGACCTGTATATGACTTTTGTGAAGATAGCAACCTTGCAAATGAGGGGAAAACTCCAAAAATTTTCTCCAAGCTTGTAACCTAATCTTCAAGGGATCTTCAAGCTCCAAGACACCTAGATCTATAATAACACATGTAGAGAGACAAAAACTCATTGATTTGTTAGTAAATGGGAGTTTGCATTGGTCAAACCCATTTGAGGTAATTAAACCAAACAATGAGATAATGAAATAAGGACATGGAACATGAAGCATGGAGCATGAAACATTAACAATGGTACCTTGAATTATGTCTTGTAAATCAACAATTTAACATAAAATGGCCATGAAGGATGTAGATCTAGATCTTGAGATAAGTGTAGAACAATGCTTGACCTTGGATCTTGAATGCAACATCACAACATTAGCTCAATAACATGCTTGATGCTTGATATCCTTGACATGATGATGGATCTTGAATTGTTGCAACAAATGATGAAGAATTTTCCCTTGATTACCTTAGAAATGATCTTGAATGCTCTCTTAATGATCTTATGAAGTCTTGGAATGCTTAACTCTTGAGTGTTTGACTTGATATCATGAATGCTTATATGAAATAATGATTTGAGACCTCATTTATATAGGAAATCCATATAATATCCCATTTATTAGACCCCATAGGATGACATTAATAAAATTTGAACTTAAAACCCAAATTTTCCCACTCAAAACCCTAAAAATAGGCTAAATGGAACTCATACACCATCTATGGCGTATGGGTCCCACCTAGATGGTATATGCCCAGAGTTGTGTATGGGTCCCACGAGGCCTATTTGGAGAGAGAAAGTGTCAGGGAGTGAAGAAATTAAGTTTATTTGATGTCTATTTCAGGATTTTGATTGAAATGTTCCTTGGGTCCTAAATCCAATGTGAAAGTGTACAACACATTACAACACTAGATTAGGTCCACTTAGTTTACAAGCCTCCTAAATTTAATGTGAAGGTGTAAATAAATACACTTTACAACACTAAATTAAGGAAAAGTTATGCCTATTTAGCTTTAAAAGGGCCCAAAACCTAATGTGGATGTGTAAGACTCATCACAACACTAGATCAAGGTAATATTAATTCCAATTTATCATTAATTATTCCCAAATCAAGCAAGGAAAAGGCATAATTTTTCCATCATTACATCTAGCCCCACTTTAGTGAGAGGATGAACTTGCTTCAAACTCACACTAAAGTAGACATTCAAGAGGGGTCCAAGTGTACCAATGCGAATGAAAAAGGATGAAAAAGATCAAAGGAGGTGGCCAAGCCCCCAAGATCCAAGATACTACATCAAACCAACATAAGGACAAAAGGACATGCACAAGGTGTATGATATGCAACGAAACAAGATACACAGACATACAATGCCGAAGATGTGAAGATAAAATAAAAGAAAGAAAAGGTAGATCAAGCTTCAACCATTTGTCCAACATGATGTGGATCAGATCTAGGCTATTTTTCCAAAAATACATGCTCACTTTGAGGCAACAGAACTTTAGGTTGTCTGCTGGGTGAGTATCTGAAAGGGTGAGACACATGACCAATATGTGCTGACAAGCACGAGTGGCTAAGGGAAGTCATGCCTATGTTCGGCTCCCATACAACCAGACCAAAGCTATACCTCCTAATAACTTTGATAAGGTGCCACATAATAATGATCTTCGAGCTTCATGAAACAAGAAAAACTGTGTATGCTTGGAGCTCATGAAAAAACAATGAACTTCAAGCTTCATGAGGCAAGCAAAGCTTCATATGCTTGGAACTCATGAAAAAACAAGATGGCTCCATAGGCATGCAAAGTGTGTTATGCAAGGTGGCCATATAAAAAATAGTGTAAGGTGTGTTAAAAGGTATTTTTCTTAATTCGTGCAAGGTCTCTTCTTAGGGAACATCATGCCTAATGTCTCCAAGAGAGGACAAGTCAAAGAAATATCAAACTCTCGAAGGAAATCAAACCCAATGACACCATCAAGAAAAAGGATGTATTCAAAAGAAAGAAAATTGCATAGTGAAACATGAGTGTCGATGTATGCCCCCACTTTAAATTGGTTGCTAACACCATTGTTGTGAGAAATTGATTTAATGTAGAAGAAGACATGAGAGCTTATTCAGAAAACCCTATGTCAAGTCATATGTTTCCAATAAGCTACATCATGAAAAGGGAAGGGGTTGCTCCCAAATTGTATAACTCAGTACGTCACAAGCGAGCCAACTTAAGGCATGCCATCCACATCCCAAGCTTTCTCTTATATGTACATGAAAGGTGATAAACTAGCCAAAAGAGACAATGACAAGTGACATACGAGGACAAGGCTTCCTAAACCCTTGCCCCCACTTAGTTCAAAACAAGGATGAGCCGAAATGATTGATGAGAAACATGTTGGAGTGAAAATCAGTATCAATTAGAGGGACTTGGTGCTTCAACACAAGGAAGAGAACCAAAATCCTTAATATGTTGAATTCAATTACTCAAAGCCTTACATTTATTAGTAGATTGACCATTAACTCTATGATAATGCACAAAATGAACTCTTGTAGTAAAATTTATTTTGTGTTCTTGGAGGGAGGGATATCAAACAATCTTGGAGGAGTCTTGACAAGATACTCTCTTGATCAATAGAAGATGTTCCTTTATTTTGTGACAAAGAAATATCTTGCTTTTTATAGGATGTCATACTTACACAAGACTCTTTAGATTGCAAGATTTTGTACTCTCCTTTATGGGAGGGTGTAAAATCTATCAATTTCAAATCATTAGTGTTTTGCGCGATGACATTGAAATTAAGTGAGGATTTCTTTGTTTCTTTCATTTCTTTCAAAGGACAAAAACCAAGACCACTAGTGTCTATTAGTTCAAGATGCACTAATGTTAAAGTTGGATTTGAAGAATCTTTTGTAAGAGTTTTTACATTGAGAAAATGCTTGTTTTTTTCTTTCGAGGGACAATAACCAAAACCACTATTCTTTTCTTGCATGTGAGGCTCTATAGGGATGTTGATACCTTGTTCTCTAGCACCACATCCTTTTCCACTACAACCAAGTTGTTTCATCATTTCACAACCTTTTCCATAAAGATTCTTCATCTCTTTTGGATTCAGTGGTTTCTCATAATTAAGTTCATCAAAGTTTGTTTTGTAGTTTGTTGTGTTTTGTTCTAAAGTGGTTGAGGTGGATGCTTTTGAAGGGTCTTCAAAATATTGTGTTGACATTACTTCTTTTTCTTTTTCCTTTTCAAAATCTTAGTTTATGATTTTGTATTCACCCACGAATGTTGGTTCAAATTCTAAGGAACCCCTATCATCTTCCAATAACTTTGTGATTTATTTAGTATGTTCTTATTTTCCTTTCTGTTGTACGAGTTTTTCTTGTGTAGTTGGTGTCAATTTTTTCAAAGGATTCTCTTTATTTTTATCAATGTTTAAACAACTGTTTGGTTTAGGGCTAGCTTCGAGGCGTACACTTTGTTGTTGTAGATGTATTTTATTTTATGATGAAGAGTAGAAGTCACCCCATTCATTGCATGAATCCATGGTCTACCTAAAAGAATACTGTATGAAATATAATGAGGCATAACATGGATCATTCTTTCTAATGTGGCCTTTCTAGATACAATAGGTAAAGTGACCACACCAAGCAATTGTTTTCCTACATTTTCAAATCCCTTAATAGACAAAGAGTCATGTTGAATTTTTTATTTATCCACGCCAAAATTATCTAAAAGGGATACACTACACACATTAAGGGTAGAGCCATTGTCAACAAGGGTTCTATTTATCCCTAGCCAATTATGTATAGCTATTATCATGAAGGAATCATTTTGTTTTTGTACTTTCAAAGGAGGGAGCTCACTTTGGTGGAAAATAATGTCAACATTTATTCCTTGAATCATGGTTGCTATATTATTTAGTTGCACATTAGAAGGGATAGGAACTTGTTGTAAATCACTCTAAATCATGTTATGATAGTGAGGGGAGGTTTGAATAAGGTCCCATAATGATATCTTAGCAAGAGTATTCTTTAGTTCAACCTATCATACTCCTTTCTACTTTGTGGAGGAAAACAAGGGGGACCTGGCAAGATGGGGTTAGGTAAGATAGGATTAGGAAATGGGAGGGATGTTGAAGTAATTTGGCTTGGTTGTGGATGGTTTCTAGTGTTATATGTATGAGCAACAATATTATGATTCGGTTGTTGTGAAACATTACTCTTAGGTGGGTAAAGGATAAGTTTGGGTTTGTTTTGAGTTTGTGGTTGTTGTGAGGGTGGGTAAAGAATTAGATGATTCTTAGGATGTACCACAGGGTACGTAGGAGGTCCATTAATCAAGGGGGATCTAATGGACACTTGTGCATTCATAACCTCAGTGATCTTGGTTTGATGTATTTCTAATAAAGGGAAATCTAGTATTATATTTTCACCACAATCCAAGGAAGTCACGTCACTATTGTTTACATTTTCTTGCACCATGATATCTTCCCTAGGAGGAGAGTTTTTAGGAGAGCTAAAAACCAAATGTCCTTGACATTCAAGGATTGGTTCTTCCAAAATGACTTCATCACAAGTAGGGGAATGATCAATGGTTGAATTGTCTTATTTATCCATGTTTTCACTGTCTTGTTCAATAATGTTTTCCTAGGTGAAGAGGGACAACTAAGATTCTCATGAATTTCATTGATCAAAGTATCTTCTTCACAACTAGGAGAGAAACTAGGAGAAGAACAAGTATAATTTTCATGATCATTTATGATTTCATTCCTTTGTTCCCTAATGTCTTTAAAAATAGGATACCCAGAGGAAGGATCATAGAGAGGGTTGTTATATACCTTAAATATTTGATCATTTAACACCAACATATCCTCATCATTTACAATCTCATCCTCTTCCATGAAATCATTCTCACAAGCAAAGGGAGAATGGAAATTAGGTAAGGTGATGTTTAGAAATGTGTCTATGATTTCATTCTCTTGTGTTATAATATCTTCCAATGTAGGAGAGTTTATAGAAGAGGAGCTTTCAACAATGTCATGATTCTCAATGAGTGCATCTTCTAACATGGAAACACCTTTGTCACATGTAGGAGAGGTATTAGGAGAAGAGAAACTATGATAATTAGGATTGTCTATATTTTCATCTTCTTCTATCAAATCATTCCCACAAATAGGATAGATAAGAGGGGGTCTAGGTTTAAGGAAAGCTTCACCATTTTCACTCTCTTGTACTAAGAGACTCTCATAACTAGGGAATGTATTGAATGAATGACTAACATGCTTATTGACTAACTTTTTCTTTGCATACTTGGAAAAGACCGATACTAACATTTGTGAACAATAATTTATGCAAACTTAAAATGGAACTTGAGACTTAATAAATTCTTGGAATGAAATGCAATTTTTAGATTTCAAACAAGGTAATTTACTGATTACACTATGCAATGATTTGAAAATGAAATGTTGTAAATATAAATTTAGAATTAAGCAATGCATGAAATGAACCACTTTAAGCTAGATTTAGTGAAATGCATGTAACTGAAACTCAACCAACTAAAACAGATAACTAATGGCAGCAAACAAAACAGTAGAAACAAGGTTTTTAATGTTGTAAAAGGCAGTTTCACATATGCACTGGGACTAAATTTCCTAGAGGGGCATATGAGTCACAGTGAGGTTTTTTTGTATAATTTTCAGTAAATTTTAAGTGATTTTTATGCTTCCTAGTTTGTATGATGTGTAACCTAAGTGAAAATGAAGTTTTTTAGATTGATTTTCAATGATTTAAGATGAAAAAATTAAATCTATATGCACTTTCACTAATGCAAGAATTAAAAACCCTAGAATGCTAATTAACTAATGCAAACCCTAATGCAATGTTAATGCAAGCTAGATCTAGGATGATGATGCACTCCAAATCAGAAAGTGAAATTTTCTAAATGTAGGTTCACCAAAATGCAAGATAGAAAATTGGAATCACTAAGGTTTAGGACATAGGACAACAAACTTTCTACACTCCACATTCAAGGAAACCCTAGAGATCTTAATCCAATGAAGAAAGGGGAAATATATCTTGCAATAGGGTTGTCCTAGGATTTGATTATGAATTAATGAGGGGTTCACCACCAATATAGGGAGTGGAAAGACTAATGAAATGCAAGACCTAATTATGAAACCTAGTGATGCATGAAACTTGAATGAATGAACTAGAAATGCATATAAATCAGAACATAAAGTTGTAAAATTAGAAGTGTGCACTTGGAGACTTGTAGAGGCTTGAATGAGGATTGGAAATGTTGGAAATAATGATTTTAAGGCTAAGTGGGACTCATACACCTATCTAGGCGATTTAGTCCCAAACTGGGTTTTTTGCAACAAAACTAGAATCTAATAGTGCTGATTTGAATCTCCAAAAACCCTGAAAAATGGCTATAACAGGGTTCATACACCCAAGGTGGTGTATTAGTCACAGTGTGATTTTTTTGATTGTTAAGGTCTAAGTCTTCTCTCCAACTTCTCTTTTTTCCACACTTTATTTTCAGAGCTGAAACCCTAATTTCAGACCTATAGATGACTTTTTGTGAAGATAACAATCTTGAAAATGAGGGGACAACTCCAAAAAATTTCTCCAAGATTGTAACCTAATCTTCAAGGGATTTTCAAGCTCCACGACACCTAGATCTACAATAACACATGTAGAGAGATAAAAACGTGTTGATTTGTTAGTAAATGGGGGTTTTCCTTGGTCAAACCCCTTTGAGGTAATTAAACCAAATGATGAGAAAATGAAATAAGGACATGAAACATGAATAATGGTACCTTGAATGATGTCTTGTAAATCAACAATTTAAGATGAAATGGCCATGAAGGATGTAGATCTAGATCTTGAGATAAGTGTAGAACAATGCTTGACCTTGGATCTTGAATGCAACGTCACAACACTAGCTGAATAAATGGCTTGATTCTTGATATCCTTGATATGATGATGGATCTTGAATTTTTGCAACAAATAATGAAGAATTTTCCCTTGAATGCCTTAGAAATGATCTTGAATGCTCTCTTGATGATTTTGTCAAGTCTTTGAATGCTTAACTCTTGAGTGCTTGACTTGATATCATGAATGCTTATATGAAATAATGATTTGAGACCTCATTTATATAGGAAATCCATCTAATATCCCATTTATTAGACGTCATAGTCTGACATTCATGAAATTTGAAGTTAAAACCTATATTTTCTTGCTCAAAACCTTAAAAATAGGCCAAATGGGACTCATACGCCATTTATGGTGTATCAGTCCCACCTAGGTGGGAATCATATGCCCAGGGTGGCATATGGGTCCCACAAGGCCTCTTTGGAGAGAGAAAGTAGTTGGGGAGTGAAGAAATTAAGTTTATTTGATGTTTATGCTAGGATTTTGCTTGAAATATGTCTTGGGATACATAATATAGGGTATTAGGGGACTATTAATGATGATATAAAGGTCATAAATGAAAGGGGCCCAAAATTCAATGTGAAAGTGTAAATAAATATACTTTACAACATCAAATTAAGGAAAAAATAGGTCTTTTTAGCTTAAAAGGTTCCTAAACCCAATGTGAAAGTGTACAACACATTACAACACTAGATTAGGTCCACTTACTTTACAAGCCTCCTAAATTTAATGTGAAGGTGTAAATAAATACACTTTACAACACTAAATTAAGGAAAAGTTAAGTTTATTTAGCTTTAAAAGGGCCCAAAACCTAATGTGGATGTGTAAGACTCATCAAAACACTATATCAAGGCAATATTAAGTCCAATATATCCTTAATTATTCAAAAGTCAAGCAAGGAAAATGCATACCTTTTTTGTCATTACAAGACATGAAAATCTCCACTTTTGTGTGAGGATGGGAAAGCTTAGTAATTGGACTTGAGTTAGTTGGCATATTCTTCCACCCCTTTAAATCTTGAATGATAGAGATCACTGGCACATCAACAACAACCTGACCAGGAATCATGAGAACACCAATAGTGGATAACACAGGAGGGACCCCTGAGGTTGTCAAATCAGCATGTGCCTTGGCGAGAATCTCGTCAGGAGAGGATGGCGGGGGACCATGGGGTACCCCCAAAGTAGAGTCCACCATGCATGTAGATAATTCAAACTAGAGGAGCAAGAGAGACGAGTGGGAAATTTTTTTAACACAAGTATGTTATCTAAGACATTAATTGGAAATTAATGTGAAATTATACAAATGTGAAATTAATAAGAGATTCAAATATTTTTACTTTACATTCGATTCATAGTCAAGACATTAATAGGACATTAAAGTGAAATTATGAAAATATGAAATTAATAGGACATTCAAATATTTGTACTTTACATTTGATTCATAGTCTAGACATTAATAGGATATTAATGTGAAATTATATACAAATGTAAAATTAATGTTGAAATTAATAGGGCATTTAAAAATAACTTATATAATTAAGTATTAGAATTTAGGATGACTCACCATAACAATCACATACTATACCAAAATAGTGTCGATGTTAATATAATTTATGTCCTAATAGGATGTCTTAAGGGGATCAAAGAAGTTCTCAAAATTTGTTTAAGGGGATCAAATAATTCAAAGTATGTCTCATGTTCTTGATCACAATTGATATAATTAATTATTACAATTTAGGATGACTCACCATAACAATCACATACTATACCAAAATAGTGTCAATGCTAATATAATTTATGTCTTAATACAATGTCTTAAGGGGTCCTAATAGGATGTATCAATGGGATCAAAGAAGTTCTCAAAATTTTCTTAAGGGGATCAAAGAATTCATAGAATGTCTCATGTTCAATCACAATTCATATAATTAATTAGGATATATGAATTAATGGGTCCTAGGAGAAATGATGGCTTAAGGGGTCCTAGGAGAAATTTCTTAAGGGGATCAAAGAATTTCTCAAAATTTTCTTAAAGGAATCAAATAATTCAAAGTATGTCTCATGTTTAATCATAATTGATATAATTAAAATTATGATATATATGAATTAAAGGGTCCTAGGAGAAATGGTGGCTTAAGGGGTCCTCATAGGATGGCTTAAGGGGTCATAATAAAATGGCTTAAGGGGATCAAATTTGGTGAAGTTGCCCAAGGAAATGAAATTTAACAATAATATACATGATAAAGTGATTATACATTCAAATTTTAAGTTTCAAAGTAGGAATACATACACATAACCAATAAAATATATCAAATATCAATTTTTATATATAAAAGTGTAGAGTAATTATGTTTGTAAATATACAAATTTGGCATATATGCCAACTCAAAACAATGTTTAGAAAATGTGGCTATTCTATCTCAAGAAAATTCAAAACTTGTGGCAAATCATCAAAATGTAGCCTCTTCATGCCACCTGATATCAAAATGACAATAAATCAATTTTAACTATGTGCATAAGCAATATCAATATATCATCAAAAACATGTATTTAAATTTTATAAAACTATATATACACTTACCTATATTTACAAGTATTCCACATGTTGTACATTGAATTTGCATCCTCTCCTTTTTGTCTCAAAGTATTTGATGAATGTGATGATGGCTCAAGGATACAAAAAGGACAATAAATCAATTTTAACTATTTACATAAGCAATTTCAATACATCATCAAAACATGTATTTAAATATATAAAATTATATATATACTTACATGTATTTACAAGTATTCCATGTTGTCTAGGTTGAATTTGTATCCTCTCTTTTTTTTCTCAAGTATGTCATGAATGTGATGATGGATTAAGGATAAATAAGGGAAACAAATCAATTTTAACAATGTACATAAGCAATATCAATATATCATCAAAACATATATTTAAATTTATATAAAACATATATATACACTTGTATTTACAATTATTCATCATGTTGTAGGTTGAATCTGTGTCCCCGCTTTTTTGTCTCAAAGTATGTGATGAATTTGTGATGATGGCTTAAGGATACAAAAGGAAAAGAAATCAATTTTAATTATTTACATAAGCAATATCAATATATCATTAAAACATGTATTTAAATATGTAAAGATCATTGGAGAGACCAATGGAACAAACTTCCCTAAACTACCTTAGGTTGTTTGATAAGTTTTTTTAAAATTAGATGAGCTAGCTTCAAAGGTTTTAGACTACTAACTAGACAACTAACTATCTAATGACAACAACATGGGAACTAGAATCTAGTACGGTGTGGTAGCTTCTCAAGTATGTGTTGACATCCTATATGGACAGAGGTCTAGAAAACAGACAGAAAGCACAAAGGGCCTACTAACAACCTAACTAGAACAATTTTACAATTTGATAGAGAAAATATAGAAAAAAAAGTACAAGAAGAATACTAGAAACTACTCTAATGCGAAAATGAAAAAGAAAGGTAAGGAAAAGGTACCACTCCACCCATGCTTCTATTCTTCAACTTCAAATCCAAATGGATGATCCATCACCTATACACATAGAAACGGGAAAAGTGTTGGGCTACATTTTGAGGTTTGCCTCAGTCAAACCCTCACTTTGGTGTTTCCACCTCCACAAAGAACTAGATATGCAACGAGATAGAAAAATCGATAAAGAGAAGTAGAAAGGACACCAAATAGAGTGTAAAGACACACTAAATGCTATTCAATAGGACACAAAGATGAAAATGAAATAAAAAGAGAAATATCACCTCCTCTTCTTGTTAGCACTCAAGGTTGAGAGGAGAAGATGACACCAAGTTGAGAGAACAAAGCTCCGTCAACCTGCAAGAATGGTGGAGTTGCAACAAGAAATATGTAGCATCTAAGTAGAGAGCAAGAAAGGGATTGAGAGAGAGAGAATGAGTAAAAAATTGCAAGAATGAAGGAGAGAATGAGATAATTTGCATCCAAGAGTGAAGAAGTGATAGTGTATGTGTGTGAGTGCTTGAAAATGGAGGTAAGAAGTCGATTCTCATTAGTCAAGGAAGGGAAGAAGGTGTTAATTTTATAGCCAACCAAAAATGTAATGCCTCTACAGATTCTAGGAATAGGAATCCTATCAAGACATTAGCACGGTGCATGCATCCCCAATAGAAATAGGGAATTTACAAAGGGTGCAAATTTACGCCATTGCATTTTGCTCCCACTTTAGTGAGCATATGTGTCAATGCAAATGTGAGCTAAATTAGAAAGATATTGAAGAGAATATACCAATAGTGTCGAGGAAGAAGATCTTTGATCTGGTGCACTTGCACATGAAGAGAGAGAAAATGCTCCACAGGTTCTTGATGCTGCAAAGCTATGAAAGAGAGGAGGCTCCATAAGTTCTTGGTCCTGCAAAGAAAGCTGTGATCTCACCAAAAGCATGGTAGGATATAGAAAAACATGTTAGATGAAATATCATAAGACACATATAAGACACACAAGCCATAATGATAAGATACAACCTAATTAGATACATAATCAAGCAAGCCTATGACTGCTACAAATTTTGTTGCAGGATAGTCATAGAAAAGATAGGTCTATTCAGGCTGCCCCTAAGCTAGACATGAGGATATACAATGTCTAATAATAAGACATAATGACATTAAATATTAGATAAAAGATACTCATTTTTAGCAAAACACCAGAGAATGTAATTGAAGAAGAAATTTTCAAAGGGAGTTCCTTCAATAGGAAACTCTCCAAGACACCAAGGGGTCCATTTAAAGGAACGTTCTAATTGAAAGATGCCACATTTTCTAAAAGTTATTTTGTCATCAAGGAATCTATTTGAAAAAATGCTCCTTCTCAAAGGAAAGTTTTTAGACTTCTTCATTTTAGAAAAGTGCTCCTTTTTCAAAGGCAAGTTTTCATATCCTTTTGCATACAAGGTCCTTCCTAAAAGAAAGTTTCATCTAGAAGTCTTGAGAGAATACAATGTTTTGGAAAATGAATAGTTTCAATAAGGGATTCTTTCATCAAGGAATTCATTGTAAATAAAAATTTAACACTAAGGAATCCTTTTGAAAGAATTAACCAAATTGAAAATTGGAACATTATGTAGCCTCCCCTTAGGATGGTGTGTGTTTCTCAAAGAAGCACATGACATCCTAAGGAGAGAAAAGAGAGGTAGAGATGTTGTGGAATACAATACATAATGAGATTTATTTCATGGTATTTTGTCACACACACACACAAGGGGCGACATGTAAGAACTAAAACATCAAGAAGTAGGTAGAGACACATAAGAGAGATAGGAGGATCTAAGAGTTTGGGGTCAGATCTATTCATAAATACAAATAGATATAATATGTTGCATTAAGAATGGTCATCAATCCTCAAAGTACCTAGATCATGAAGAAGAGCACATGAAGAAAAAATAAAATTAAAAAATTGGTTCAACATGGAAGAGGGCCTAAATGCCTCTAATGCCTCTAATGCTTTGCATCATCCCCAATTGTCAAAAATAAAATTTAGAACACATAGAAGAATGATGATTACATATAGAAGAATTTCATGAAAAAAATTCTACTTTGTATCCAAGCACCTACAAGGGTGGCAAGGGTCCTCCAAGTAAGATCACAAACAAAAAAAAGAAAAGCATGAGAGAACACAAACACACAAATAGATATAATCTATAGATAAAGAAGAGGTACCACCCTAGTCCTCATCAACCAGCAGGTCATCCTAATCCTAGTCTAGATCATTATAGGGGGAAGGAAGACGGTCCTACAAGGGAAAGATAGCAAGGGTAGTACCCTCTAACTCACCTACAACAAGGGCCAAGGAAGAAGGTCCCTCAAGGTCTTCTTCACCAAGCTCATGATGAAAATTCATCGATCTTACAAAGATTAAGGATAGAGTCGGGATATCATCCACTGAATTAAACAAGCACTTCACCAGAGTGCCATGTGTCAATTAGGTGAGAGAAGGAGGCACCCAAGATCCACTTCCAACCTTTGGAGAGGGGTAGTGAAAAACTCAAGGGATGGAAGGGCCACCTTTGTCACGAGGAAAATGCAAGCCAATACATAACCTACTTTTGAAGAAGGTGACCCCTTATTTCGACCTCCACTTGCAGCAAGGTTATCCTCCAACTTGTGCTTCAACAAAGGACGCAAAATCCTCACAAAAGAAGTGAAAGGTGAGTAGGAAGAAGAGAGAGCTGCATCAAAAACCACTGTGGTGTTTGAAATTTCTATGGGTTGAGAGTAGGGAGGGTTTTTCAGGAGGGAAATCAAAGAGGGGGCTCCACGGAGGGAGTAAGGAAAACTTGCACCCTTTTGGGGTGAGGATCATCGAATCCTGTTGGGGGAGCCAAAAGTAGAATGAAGGTGATTAGAATTGAAGCATGCATATCAAAATAAGATAAAATAATAGAATAAGATACAAGAACAAGAGCCACTAGCTCCCCCTCCATCTTTTATGAGGTTGTGTGTTCAGCAGTGAGAGACTTTTTCCTACGCTTGCACTCATGGGAAAGTTGGTTACATCGATTATGAGCATTGGAAGACATGGCCTAAGAAGAGGCCATAGGCTGCTACTCAACCATAGGAGTATCCTTCACAACCATGTCCAATGGAAGAGTAGGCTCCTGGGTAAGAGTAGGAGGAGGAAGCACAAGGAAAAAATAAACTATGGGAAGAGAAAAAAATTGGTGCCTTGGTAGTGGGCCTCTTCCCATTCTCTATCTTAGGATTAGGCAGAGGCGTAGTAGGAGGCTGTGGAGGCCAAGACATAGGAGTAGACCCATGGGGACCTTTCCCCTTCCCATAAAAAATGAGCCTAGGAACTATGGGAAAAATGAGAAGCTCAAAGACCTACTGCTTTTCTTTTCTCCATGCAGGAACCATCACATTTCCCATGAGAGGCATGGGAGTAGGAGAAAATGGTGCCACATTAGGGTGAGAAGCAGAAGTGTGAGCAGATGATACATAAAGAGAACACCCTTGAGAATGAGGAAGATTCTTCTTCCCCTTATGTTGGGTGGAAGAGGCAGCTTGTTGTTTTGCAATCATCAAAGCCTTCACGGAGACTGCATAGGGGGGCATCGGATAACTAGCATTCAATGTTGAGCTCTCGGTCTTATATTTAATATAAGCCTTATACAAAAAATCTCCCCTAGTGGGGAGAGGTTTGATTGGGATAGGAAAAAAGTGATCCAATGTGAAACTTCCATGTGACACTAGCGGTTTATAACCAATTTCATGCAGTACATGCACAAAACCCTCATGAGGTAATTTTAAACATTTATGAACCATAGAGGCAACACCATTCATGGAAGCAATCCAAGGGATGCCCAACCTAACTCAGAACAAGTTAGACTCTAGAATGATAATGAAAATGCATCGACAGTCTTAGGTCATACCAAGATTGAAAGAGAAATAGAGCCCAAAGGATCAATAGAGAGTCCATCATGTGTACGAAGGGCGGTCTCCAACTCTTTGTACCTCTCCCTATGCCAACTGTTTATGAACAAAGTCTCCTATTTTATCACATTGACTCAACTCATCAAATCAACTAAGATGCCAATTATGACATTTCCATTGATTCAAGTAGGGATATATAAAGGGGAGAGCTCTTTATTAAGAGGTTCATCATGTGAGTTAAATATTATGTCAAGTGTAGCACTCACATTTTTGAGAGGAGGGATACATGTGAACAAAACCATGTTCATGTACTCAAGTAGAACTAACTCTGATTGGTGCAAAAGATTATATTAGTAGATAGTGACCTACCTAGATTTTTCTTCTAAAATATCTAAGATTCCTTCTACCTATTTATCTAGGGGTCATAGAATTGTTTGCAAAGTTTCACGCTTCATGACACACAAATTTGCAACAAACCTAGGACATGAGAGAAAGATTCTCCAACACCAAGAAACAAAAAACAAGGATTTCATGTCGGGTTCACCAAAAATGTAGAGAAGGGGGATTCATCACCCCCAAGGCTCTAAGTCATAGGAGAGCCTAAGGGAAAAAACTTCCCTAAAATACCTCAAGTTGTTTGACAGGTGTTTCAGAAATTAGTGGGTTGGCCTTAAAGAGTTCAGATTGCTAACCAAATAGCTCACTGTTTGAGGATGGTAGTGTGGAACTAGACTCCAACACGACACATTGGCATATCAAGGACATGTTGACATCCTATACAGAAATATGCATGACAAAAAAATAGAAATCCCAAAGGTCCTACTAATGACCCGACTAGCATAGTTTTACAATTTGAAAGAGAAAATATAGAAAATGAAAAGTACAAGAAGAGTACTAGAAACTACTCTAATGCCTAAATGAAAAAGAAAGGTAAGGAAAATGTACCACTCTGATAGGCCTAGATAATAGCCAATTTTCTAATGTTCTTATACGTATTTTGAGATACTTTTAGATAAAATTTCCATACAATGCTCCTACATAATACTATATCCTTTCATATCTATTATGCAGACTTGAACATTAAATATAATGATGGAATTATGGTTCTAATATATTAGTATTGTATGATTTATATAAAGATATGTATGGAATATTGATGGAATTCTATATTTTGGTTATGATAGTTATCCTTGTGTACATGCTTTGCAAAATTAACTTGTTTGCAACTAAAGAGGAACCATGACACGCAACAGTTGCAGGATGAACCCGTAGCAGAAAGACTGTTGGACAACAAAATAGGGGAAACTCTAGGATAAGTTGAACATGATGGTTGTTGATTAAAGTCACTTGATGAAGGTTGAGCATGCATTATTATGACAAGTTAATAAACGTTGAATAAGAGGTCTCCTTCACTTATGGGATTTTGATAAATGGTTATATGTTTACATTCAATTCTATTTTGATAGAGTTTTAGTCCTATAAGGATTCCTTTTCCTTTTCAGTTATAGGTTGAATAAATCAGTCTTAACTCTATGCTCTAAATATCTGGGAGTGGATTTAATGATTTCAGTTACGTTTTTTATTTGAATAAGATTCCCTCAAGATTGTATATAGTTGTTGGTTGAATCCGTAGGATAGTTAGTTGGTTTTATTAGTTTCAGAACATGAGGAATATTCAAAATGATTGAGTATAATTTGTGGAAAGATCTTTTGTAACCTTTTATGATATGTAATGAATGGAGTTAATTTCATGGGATGAGTGAAATTTGTTATCTAGATTTGGGTTTAGTTAAAGTGAGAACAATCACTTGAGCAAGTCACGCAAGGTATTTTTCCTCACTTCATTTTCCAATTATTTATTTGTATTTAATAGTTGTTATTAGTTTATCATTATTTCATGGATCATATTCAAGTTAATTAGAATTTAATATCTTGCTTATTGTTAATGAATGCTTATGAATATGTATGCAATGGCTAAACAATAGTACTCCAGATTTTATTTTAGTTGTGTCATTATTTTTTATTAGTTTTGAGTTATTACAACATCATTTCATTAGTAATAGTTTAGTTACAATCTAAGTTGTGTGTACTCATAGCCACTAGTTTTGGTTATGTCTTTTATTGTTTTGTAATTTTTTGAGTTTCCAGCAAGCAGAATAACTTGAGTAGGGTAGATTAAGTAGTTTTGAGTCCTTGAAGGCATATACAATGTTGCACCATCACAAGCTTACAAACCTTGGGTTGACAATTTAATGTAGTCTTGAGAAATGTTGAGTGGATTGTTCAATTAGTTAAACCTTTGAATTGTGAAGGTTCTACCAATTTTACAATACATTAGCTTTGACTCTACATTTTTGGCACCTTTTCTAGGGATGGTGCTATCTTCATAGACTTGCTTTCACAACTTTCATAGTTAATTTTTTGTTTTCAGCATTAGGACTATTAGCCTTAATATTTTTCCAACACCATAGATACACTAACATTATGTAGGACTGCTACGTTATAAAGCCATACTACATGTATATAGAGGTAGAGAGATCCCTTGGGTAGATTCCTTCCCTTTACACATGTATGCCAAGTGGCTATATCAAAAGTTGGTGGGTCCAGTACTTAGAGTGAAGGTAATACTGAAGAAGAAATTTCCTTATCACCAACATCTAACACACGTATAGAAGGAACATACCACACCATGGGGGATGCAGTGGATGATGATCCTGAATGGGAAACATTTGAGTTTCCAATAACTAACCATGAAAGGGCTACACAACTAAAGAATATCTCTCCTTCAACCTTACCAGTCTTCTATGGGTTAATAACTGAGGACCTAAATACATTTCTCTTTGAGTTTGATGTCCTATACAAAAGCTATGATTATACTTATGATTGCCATAGGCTCGAACTCTTCCCAACTCTAAAATATGTTGTCCTAAGATGGTTCATGGGATTAGGCCAGGATATTGTTCTTGATTGGGACACTATGAAGATTAAGTTCTTGGAGAAGTGTCGGGAATATTGTA
The DNA here is from genome assembly GCA_007258455.2 of Sequoia sempervirens. NCBI lineage: Eukaryota > Viridiplantae > Streptophyta > Pinopsida > Cupressales > Cupressaceae > Sequoia > Sequoia sempervirens. Next base: position 231,883,568 of record VDFB02058242.1, read on the forward strand.
GGGGACCTAATAGAAGGAAAGATGACATTTTTAGAATGCCACAAAAGGATGATGAGCCTTTAGAAGATTGTATGGAAATATTTTAGTTTGATCTAAAGAAGAACCCACAAAACAAGTTGTCAGAAGAGTCCCTAAAGTTAGTCTTTTTGAGGGGAGTTAATGATGACTATATGGTTTCCTTGAACCTCATTAGATAGGGAGATATTTCTCAGCTACCATTTTTTAGAAATTTGTAAGGTTTGTAGGAATTATTCCAGGACATTTACTAAAAGGCCAAAAGGAGATATGACATCCACAATTGGTAAATCGTCTACATAGGTTTAAAAAATAGAGCTAAGTAATCTGTTATCCAACATGAAAGAGGATATTATAAACCATTTGGAAACTCATTTGGATACTCTTCACATTAAGAAGTAGGAGGAATCTAAGGCTATGCTCATTGAATATTGTCCAAGTTGCAGGCAAAGAAAAGAAAATTGCAAATGCAAGAGAGTGGCATGTATCTAGCAAGATAAAGTTGAGAAACCTGATTTTTAGCCAGTTGAAGGAGATGATGGATAACTCTTTTATATACCACAAAGGAGGCCATGGAAAAAAATACAAGGTATGCTAAAATACCCCCTTAGCCTTTAATTCATCCTTTCCTATTGAGAATCAAAACTTTTTTTCTTGGAACTTTCAACCCTAGCAAGCAAACCAAAACTAGTGGCAGAACCATCAACAATGGCCAAAAGCTCAACCAAATTGGAACTAGCATCCAAACCCTTGGCCACAGAAATATTTTCAAGGTTCTAATTATAATCCACAATTTCCAACCTAATAGAATCAATGGTAGTGTCAGTGGCAAAAAGGCCAGCAATGGTAGCAACCAAATATGAACTATCAATAGCCTATGCTCCCTCCTCCATCACAACAACAAGTTTTAATGCCTCCATAAAATCCTACAAATCATCCACCCAATAAACCACAAATACCTACCCAACCTGCACCTAAGTCTAGCACTAAGCCTGTTCAATAGGCTTATACTAATGAAGCTATGAAATACCCCAATTTTTGGGTAGAGGTGAGTGATGTCCACCTTAGATTAGGAAAAAAAATATTGGACCTTCATCCCCTCAAATTATAGAGATGGAGGATGAGGAACCTATAGTTGAAGCTTCAAATAAATCACCTTTGGAACCTAAGTCAAATCTGGTACACCAAACTACCTCAAGTCCTAAGTCACCTTTTCCTAAACACCTAGCTATTTAAAAGCATCACACATAGGCTAAGAAAAATATTTTAAGTCAATTAAAATATGTGAGCATCAAGATTCCACTTATCCAAGCTATCAAAGATATCCCTATCTATACCAAACTTGTAAGGGATCTATGTCTTAAGAAACCATATAGAAAAAGAAAAGATCCTCAAACAGTTCATGTCTTGGGAAACCTTGCAGATATCATGTTAGGGAACATTATTGTCCCTAAGGATATAGATCTTGGTAGTCTAGTAGTGGACATAAAGATCAATGTAACCCTCATTAAGAATTCTTTGATAGACTTGGGGTTCACAATCAATGCCATGAGAAAAGAAACAATGCAGTTGTTTTAGTTAGTCAACCTTAGGTCCACACAAACTATTCTACAACTTGCTGATAGGTCAACGATCAAGCCTAAGGGAATTATTGAAAACTTGGTGATTGTATTAGATTCTTGGGAATATCCGGTTGCTTTTATAGTGCTACAACCTAAAGTTAATATTGTAGGTTACCCACTCATCCTAGGCACACCTTGGTTAGCTACAATCGATGCATTTATAGGTTGTAGGTCTAGAAAAATGGTAATATCCAATGGGACAGTCACTAAGAATTTGGTTCTTTATCCACTAGCCCAAGCTTATGTTGACCTTGAGCAAACTATTTGACCCAATTTGGATGAGGAAGATAACTATTCTCTGTAGACACTAATGACTATAGAGCACAACCCCTTATTGGATGAAAAAGATGAAGATGATCTCATTGCTCACATAATTTAAAATGATTGCGGTAGGAGCCCGCAATAACAAGACTACCTCATATGCCTACAAGACCCCTTTCAAAGTATCATACCCACCAATTCTATAGAAGAAATATCCTAGCTATTTCATTCATTTACTACCTCAACAATGTCTGCCTATTATACCAAGCATTGACCTCTTATCCATCCAAGAATCATCCAAGGAATTGGAAATAATGCCTAGGAAAATGTTGAACATAAATAATGCCTTGACAAAAGAGCAACAAAACTCTCTGTAGGTAGTGTTGTAGGTACACTCAGTAGCATATGCATGGGATTGCCATGATATGAAAGGTATAGATCCTAATTTATGTATGCAAAAGATTTATATTAATGGTGGCTATAGACCCATTCGGTAACCACAAAGACATATGAATCCTTCCTTGAGGGAGATAGTGAAAGATAAGCTAAAAAACCTCCTTGATGTAGGTTTTTTCTATCCAATATTAGATAGTGAATGGGTCTCACATTTGGTAATTTCTCCCAAGAAAGGTGGGAAATGGAGAGTTTTTATAGACTAGAGGGAATTGAATATAGCCACTAGGAAAGGCCACTTCCCTCTACCCTTTAAATAGATCAAGTACTTGATTCTCTAGCTAGGAAGAAGTACTTTTCTTTTCTTGATGGTTTCAATGGTTATAACTAGATTAAAATTGCTCCAAAGGATCAGGACAAGACTACATTCACATATCATTGGGGGACATATGCTTACTTTGTTTAGCCCTTTGGCTTATGCAATGCTCCAACTACTTTTCAAAGGGCAATAATAAGCATATTTTTTGATTATGCACATGATTGCATGGAGATATACATGGATGAGTTCACTACTTATGGTGAAATTTATGAGGAAGCTTTCAATAATCTAGAAAAGTATTGAAAAGGTGTAAAGAACACAACCTGTCACTCAACAATGAAAAATGTTTCATGATGATGACATAGGGAATTGTATTGGGAAAATTATATACAGTGTAGGAATTTTGGTTGATCCACACAAAATAGAGATAATATCTACCTTACCTATTCCTCAGAAACAAAGAGATATCAGGAGTTTTCTTGGCCATGCAAGCTACTACAGGCGGTTTATCAAATATTTTAGTAAGATTGTTGCACCGTTATTTTTTTTGCTAAGTATGGACATTGAATTTGAATGGACATCCAAGTGTCAACACTCATTTGAAGAACTAAAGAAAGCTCTGACTCAAGCACTAGTACTGAGAGGTCCTAATTGGACTCTACCTTTTCATATACATACATATGCTTTAGATTTTTCCATTCGAGTTGCTTTGGATTAGAAGGAAGACAATACAGAGTATACAATTTATTATATCAGCAAGAATCTTCAAGGGGTAGAGTTGAATTATACTATAACATAAAAAGAGATGCTTTTTGTAGTATATGCTATTAATAAATTCAAGCACTATATTCCTCAATCTTCAGTCTTTTTCCATAAAGACTATACAACAATCAGGTCTTTGATGAACAAGCCAATAGTTAGGGGTAGATTGGCGAGATGGCTACTTTTTTTATAGGAATTTGGCATTACCATAGTAGAAAAACTTGGTAAAGAAAATGTAGTGGTAGATTTCCTATCAAGATTTCCAACACAATCAATTGAAGGAGTGGTGGATGATTCATTCCTAGATGAAAACTTATTTTCTCTACAAGTATAGGTACCCTGGTATTTAGATATTTCCAACTATTTGGTCATAGGAAATATCCCACCACACTTTTCTCCAAGGGAGAAAAAATAGTTGGTTCACAAATGTTTCCCATACTCCTAGGTATCTGGTTATTTTTTTTATATTGGCCTTGATAACATCATAAGAAGGTGTAACAGGGAGGATGAGATCTTTAAGGTCATGAAGGCATGCCATGATGATCCATGTGGAGGTCATTTTGTAACTAAAATAATGGCCTTTAAGATCCTCACAACTGGTTATTACTGGCCAACTTTGCATAAAGATTTAGTTAAATACCCACAGAGCTATGATAGGTGTCAAAGGATGGGAAGACCAAAAAAAAGTGATGAGATGACCTTACAACCTCAATTGACATTGGCACCTTTTGAAAAATGGGGTTTAGACTTCATTGGAATGATCTCACCTACATCCAATAATAAGGAATACATCCTTGTTTGCATTGATTACTTGACTAAATGGGTGGAAGTAAAGGCCTTGCAATTTACCAGAGATGGTAATGTGGCTAAGTTCTTATATGAGGATATATTTACTAGGTATGGAGTACCTAGAGAAATAGTCACTGATCAAGGCCCACAATTTACTTCTGATCTAATCACCAAGCTGGTTGAAGAATACCAAATTGGACACAAGAAATCAACACCCTACCACCCTTAGGCTAATGGCCAGGTGGAAGTCACTAATAGGGATATTGAAAGTATTCTCACCAAGACAATATAGTTGCATAGGAAATATTAGGTTGCGAGATTGCCTAAAACAATATGGGCTTACAAAAAAAATGGAAAACCACCACTGGATTCTCACCTTATGAGTTAGTCTATGGTAAGACAACAATCCTTCCTATTGAATTTGAATATAAAACACTAAGGAAAACAATAGAACTAGAAATGAATTTAACAGAAGCTCAAAAGGAAAGGATGCATACTTTAAATGGGTTAGATGAGATACAAATGGAAGAAATTCATCACACAGGGGTAGTTCAATAACAAAGAATGAAGTGGCATGATCAGTTAATCAAAAATAAGGAGTTCACTATGGGGGATTGTGCACTATTATATGATTCACGGTATAAGGACTTCAAAGGAAAATTCTAGTCTAGATGGTTGGGACCCTATAAAATTATTCAAGTTTATCCTAATGGGGCAGTGTAGTTACACACTATTGGTGTAGTACGGTTTTCACTTCTAGTAAATGGCCATAGACTGAAGTTATAAGAAGCCATTATAGAAGGATGATTTCATAATTTCACTATTTCAACAATATGGTGATCATAGTGAACGAAATATAGAATCTGACACATAGAGTGATGATTCAACAATACATAATATATGCAAAGCACTTTTGGTGACCTAGAGATTGAGCTACACAGCTCAATCCCTAAGCTCACTTAGGATTAATTTCTCATTTTTTCTCATAAGGACACATTGCATGTTATAATAATGTTCACAATATCTTCAGAGGGACCTATTTCTCAATTTTACAAAAGGTCCTGAAGCTGTAGGGACCTATAGCTTAATCTTGTCAATGTCCAGAATGGGCTCTGACACTATAGGTACCCGTAGCATCGTTTGGTGGCCAAAAAGAAAATTCAAATTATTTTATGCCATATTTACTGCAATTTCCTACACATTCATTTCACAATAAGTACCCATGGCATAATTCTTTTGTTGCCTACCCACATTTCAATACTCGAGCTATCAAATCACCAGTGCATATCCATCCTACCCGTCACATCATTTGCACTCGCCACCAATTATACATTACCTTGTAGTTATTATATGTCAAATTGTATCAATGAACATATATATTATTTCCAGTTTCCACACATGGCAGATGGTTTATTTCTTCAAGGCGGTACTTCAGGTATGTTATCATGACTACTCTAGTCTTCTTTAAACTTTCATTATATTTTTCATATTACTCCATGAATGCGAACTATTATATCACTAATTACTATCATTTCACATTTAAACCACATCCAAATCATAAACGTGAAGTGAGGTCACTTCACTAATTAAGTTGGGGGGAGGGTACAACCTAGTTATTCTTTTCATCAGTCTTTTCCACATCTACCACCTAAATTAAAATCAATAGATAGAAACGACATGCAAAAACCTTCTAAGTTAGATCTCATTTTTTGCTACCATTTTCAAATTGCTAAATTTTATACCCTGAAAACTTGAGCTTAATTTTAAACCAAATTCAAGAGTTGAAATTAGAACCTATCTATGAGCTTGAATTAAGTTGGTATTAAGAAGGGAATTTATACTATGATATTCCAGTAGAGATATGCGAGGAAATAGAATGGAAGTGAAGGGTTTCGAAGGTGGTAGAGAAGATTGAGCTAAATTTCAAAGCAGGGTTGAGTGCATTGAAGTGGAGAAGTGAGCCAAAATGGGAGGAGATGTCATAAGAAGGGAGCCAACAACTCATCAACAAATTCTGGAGGACACGACAATCATACCCATTTTTACCAGGGTTGGTTGGCTTGACTACTTCTTGAAGTTAATGAAATTTAGTGATGACCTCACAAGAAGGTTTGCATCTACTCTTTAGTATGATGTATCTATGGTAAAGGGACTTTCAATAGATGCATCTAAAACTTCCATTGCATAGGTCATAGGGTTACTAAGAATGGGGGCTAGCACGAGCTGACACAATTGCAGCCAGGGAAGAATTTTGCATACGAGGAGAGGAATTGGACTCCTCATCACAAGGTATGAAGAGACTTTCTCTCCCCATGGTTGTGGAAAAACTGTGATTTTGTGCCTCTTACATTATCAAATACATCACCTATGATGGTAGGTAGAACCTTTTGTATACAACTCATTTCAAATTACTCAGGCATCATCTCAGGCATAATAGGTTAATGAATGTACCAAAAAAATTGTACAATTTTTAAAAACATATGGCATCATAATACCAAAGAAAATAAAGTGATACCTCTTTATCTCATCACTATTTAATTACTTTGTTTTTGATAAAGGAAAAAATATATTTTGAAGGGATCCAGAACCCTTTAACAAAAAAGAGCAAGGCTGCAAAAAAGATAGCATGCATCCAGCAAAAAAGACCAGCTCCAAAACAAGACCAATTAAGATTTGCATTTTACACTTTTCTTGTGGGAGCGGAGAGTCATATAGAAAGAAGGCCTAGAGGATTTATCTTTTTTTCCCTTAACTGTGATCCAACCTTCTTCCACTTGCGCTGCCTTACCATGCCACACTAGCTCGCTGCTTTCAAGAAGATGAAAGCCAACAACCAAATTATTAGGGGTTACATCTTGATTCCTTTGCACAAATAAAGACTTTTTTGAAGAGCCACCAAATTGGGAAGCCGAAGAAAATTCACGTGAAATGGAAACTATTGACTTAATAGGGGTTGCGTTAGCGACCCCTCCATTTGAGACAATTGGAGGGGGCGTCCCAAAACCCAGTGATTCAAAAGCTTCCACCTCTGAAAAACATCTATTCTGATATGCACTCATAGACCCAACCTCAAGATCTTTAGGGGTTTCAACATGATTTTCAGCTTCAGCCACCCCACCAATTGAGACATCTGAAGGGGATACCTCACGAGCTTGTGATTCTGAAGAAACCACCTCATAAAAGCTCCTATTTTGATAAGCTTTCTTCCCAACCGTATAATGTTGTTGAGAGGCACCTTTCCACCAAGAAGTCAAAGCATTTTTCTCGAAACCACATTGTGCAGCAGTGTGACCTATTTTAAAACACCTTCTACAGCGAAAGGGAATCGCTTCATAGTCCAAGGATTGGATTCAAGAACCCTTAGAAGTTTTAATTAAAATTTTAGTAGGCAACCCTTTTACATCCATTTCAACCAAAATTCGGGAAAAGGTGGAATGAAGTAAGTCAGAAGTTGCAGCATCTACCAACAAAAAATCACCTAGGACATCACCCACTTCTCCCAAAAGGGGGTCAATCCATAAGTGGAGGGGAAGGTAAGGTAGCCAAACCCAAATCGGGATCTTGCTTAAAGTTTCAGAAGCAGGGTTGAAATCAACATGCCAAGGCTTAATCATCAACAAAAATTTATTTTCCCAGCTAAAAAAATTGTCACAAAGAATAATGTTTCTGTCCTAAGCATTGTCAAACTTAGCCACAAAAAACCCCTTAGCCAAGGGGGAAATAAGAATTTTACCAAAGATTAGAGGCTGCCATTTGTTGGAAATCCAAGAGTGCAGCTGAGGGAGGTTAGGTCAAAATCCCTTGAATCAACAAATCACTCCAGTCTCAGAAAGCTCAAAAACGTTCTCCTCTATTTCCTCTTTTGTCTCCCCCTTCAGATCCACTGAAACTGCATTGGAGACAAGGATGAACCCTCCTGTCGTCATCCTCCCAGACCGGAGCCGCACAGTAGACCTAACCTTAGCCATATGGTCGCCACCCCTGCAATGACCTCCGCCAGGCCTCGTACCAAAGTCTTTCGCAGTAGAAGCTCCACGACTGACATTCTGGGAGCCATCCCTGCCACTAACGCTAGTGCCAACACCCAGCGCTAGAGAAGCACGTGACGCCGCCAAAGTAGGGTTTCCATGAGAAGCTCGGGACGCCATTTTGTTTGTAGACATGTTACAAAGTGAGGGTTAGGATTCATTCACTCTATTTAATTACTTTGTTGATAAAGAGGAGTTTAAGGATTCAATACCCACAAGTGAGGTGGGAATATTTCAAGAAATATGAGTGCATAGACATTAATAGTTTTCTATATGTACTTGTAGTACCTAAGGATGTAGAACCCCAATATGAACTCCAATATGAGCCTGAAGAGGAAAACCCTCATATATCACTTGTGGCTTTTCCTACTCGTAGCTAAGGCAAGCATGAGAAACCTGAGGAACTAGAATCTAGGCCACCCATAATTGAGGAAATTCCTTCTTCTAACTTGCGGAAATCTAAGAGTTGGAGAGGCAATGCATCCACCTCCTCTACGCCCTCTAAATCAAAAGGAAATGAGGGCACACCAAAGAAGAGAGAGGATGATACAAAGGAAAAGAAGGAGGATGTTCTGAAGTAGAAGAAGAGTGTTCAAAGGAAAAGAAGAAATTTGAAAAAGAAATACTCACACCTAGACACTCTAGTAGATTGAGGAAATAAGGTTCCACAAAGGGAAATATAGGGGAACTTGAAGGAAAAGATATGAGTAAGGAACAAACTTAGGAAGAAAAACATCAGCAAGAACAACGTCAGGAAAAATTTATGATTGTAGAAACTAACTCTGAAATAAAAGGGGATGTTCCTAGCAATGTGAATATACTAGCAAAAAGGAGAAGATATGTGGTGACAACTTTTGATTTTGAATCAGAAGATATATTTACTGCCAAGAAGTTACAAATAGAAATCCTAGATATACCTATTCATGTATATTATGAAGGAGGCAATGAGTAGTTTGAAGATATAGAGGAGATTTACATTGAAGAAAGAGATGTAAGGAAAGAACTCTACGAGGAACTAGATATGATTAAACACCTGGAGGAGTTAGTACAAAATTGTCAGGAGATGGAGGAGAAACTATAGTTGTATGGTCATGGTATTAAGCTATATTTGTTGGCACAATTGGCTATTACCAAGATAGGGGACAAAGACCTAGCAATGCCAGATGAGAAACCCCCTCCTCTCAAAACTCTTGATTACCACACAACCTTCTCACTTGGCTACCAATTGTGGAAAGTGACTAATGAACTCACATAGGGAAAGGAGAAACATAATAAATACAAGGAAGAATATGAAAGGGAATTGGAAAATAGAGATGGAATTGAATAGATCAGTAGTTCGATTGGAGGAATTAGTAGATAAGGCTACACAAATCATTAGATGTAGGACTCCACTAAGAACATGTGCATTATTTTTATAGGAAAGGTTTCTATGCTTTCAGTTTAGTAGATTAGTTAGCAAACAATCTGTTGGTATGAGTATGGAATATGAATTTCTAAAAGCTTTTGTTGAATCCACACTTGAAGAACAAGATTAGTTGTGCGAGTTTTATTTGGACAACTATGTATTGCACAACTATGTAATACCTGATGAGACATAATGGAACCCTCTAATATTTGTGGGAGATCTTAAGATCCAAGCACTTGCCTCTTATTATAAAAATGAGCAACTTAGAGGAGAGATCATGGAAGAGTATGAGGAAAAAGATAAATCCATTACACTTCCAATAAGAAGAGAGGCTAAGGACCTAGATGCAATCATTGATGAATGGCTGAAACTTCTTAAACATAAGGGTGTGGGTAAGAAAATCATGAAACTTAGAAAGGTAGACTATGAGAGAATGAAGATGCTAGCTATAGGTATTGGATAATAGTGTTATAATCATGTACAAAATAGATGGAACATTTTAACACTTGAATTGTAGAAGAAAGAACCACATTTTGTATATAATTTTACTGCTATGCTTTAGAGGGTACACAAATATATATCAATTGGTGTTAATAAAGGAGTTTATTGGGTACCGCTCACTTTCCATCCACCTACTCTCCTCTATCCAATCCCACATTGGACTCGGGAGAAAGGTGTTGAATGCAAGAAAGTAGGAATTATTAGGATGGGGTAGCTTTTAGAATATCAAGGGTTCTATTTGAAACAAATTCAAGGGGTTAACATAGTTATGGACCTGAGATAGATTTCTTTGCAATACAATCAATATCCCTAGTGTTTTTCTTGGGGACAAGCAAGAGGCTATTTGGGGGTAGATGATAGGTCTAGATAATAGCTCATTTTTTGTTGTTTTTATATATTTTTTGAGATACTTTTAGATAAACTTTACATACAATGCTCCTACATTATACTATCTTTGCATATCTATTATGTAGACTTGAACCTTAAATATAATAATGGAATTATGGTTATAATATATTAGTATTGTATGACTTATATAAAAATATGTATGGAATGTTGATGGAATGATATGTTTTGATTATGATAGTTATCCTTGTGTACATGCTTTGCAAAATTAACTTGTTTGCAGCTAAAGAGGAACCGTGGCACACAGTAGTTGTAGGATGAACCTGTAGCAGAAGGAACATTGGACACCAAAATAGGGGAAGCTCTAGGATAAGTTGAACATGATGGTTGTTGATTAAAGGCACTTGATGAAGCTTGAACATGCATTATTATGACCAGTAAATAAATGTTGAAGAAGAGGTCTCCTTCACTTATGGGATTCTAAAAAATGGTTGTATGTTTACATGCAATTTTGTTTTGATAGAGGTTTAGTCCTATTAGGATTACTTTTCCTTTTGAGTTATAGGTTGGATAAATCAATCTTTACTCTACGCTCTAAATATCTGGGGGTGGAGTTAATGATTTAGGTTAAGTTGTTGCTTTGAATAAAATTCCCTCACTTGAGCTTGTATAGTTGTTGGTTGAATATGTAGGATAACTCGTTGGTCTTTTCAGTTTTATGTTATCAATTACTTTCAATTTCAAAACATGAAGAATATTTAGAATGATTGGGTATAATATGTGGAAAGATATTTTGTAACCTTTTATGATATGCAATGAATGGAGTTAATTTCATGGGATGCATGAAATTTGTTAGCTAGATTTGGGTTTAGTTAAAGTGAGAACAATCACTTGAGTAGGCCACTTAAGGTATTGTTCCTCACTTCATTTTCTAGTTATTTATTTTTGTTCAATAGTTGTTATTAGTTTATCATTATTTCATAGATCATATGCAAGTTAATTAGAATTTCATATCTTGCTCATTATTAATGAATGCTTATGAATATGTATGCAACGATTAACCACTAGTACTCTGAAGGTTATTTTAGTTGATTCATTAGTTTTTATTAGTTTTGAGTTATTACATCATTTCATTAGTAATAGTTCAGTTACAGTCTAAGTTGTAGGTACCCGTAGCCACTAGTTCTAGTTATGTCTTTTACTATTTAATAAATCTATGAGTTTCCAGCAAGTAGAATCACTTGAGTAGGGTAGATTAAGTAGTTTTGAGTCCTTGAAGGCATATATAATGTTGCACCATCACAAACTTACAAACCTAGGGTTGAAAATTTAATGCAGTCTTGAGCAATGTTGAGTGGACTGTTCCATTAGTTAAACCTCTGAATTGTGTAGGTTTTACCAAGTTTACAATACATCAGCTTAGAATCTGCACACTCCATTCATGCTTTGATTCTTCAACTTCAACTCCAAATGGATGATCCAACACCAACACACACGAAAATGGGAAAAATGTTGGGCTACATTTCAAGGTTTGCTTCAGTCAAACTCCTCTTTTGGTATTCCCACCTCTATAGATGGTCAGATATCCAATGAGATAGAAAAATTGATAAAGAAGAGAAGTAGAAAATACACCAAATAGAGTGCACAAAGACACACTAAATGCTACTCAATAAGACACAATGATGCAAATGAAATAACAAGAGAAATTTCACCTCCTCTTCTTGCTAGCACTCAAGGCCAAGAGGAGAAGATGAAACCACACTTAGAGAATAGAACTTCATAAACCTACAAGAATGGTGGAGTTGCAACAAGAAATCTATAATAGCCAAGTAGAGAGCAAGAATAGGCTTGAGAGTCTGAGAGAATGAGCAAGAAATTGTAAGAATCGAGAGAATGAGAGAATTTGCATCCAATAGTGACGAAGTGAGAGAGTGTATGTTTGAATGCTTGAAAATGGAGGTAAAAGGTTGATCTTCATCAATCAAGGAAGGGAAAAAGATGTTAGTTTCAAAAACAACTAGAAACATAACACCTTTATAGATTCTAGAGGTAGGAATCTTGTCAAGATGTTAGTGGGATGCGTGGACGTCCACACAATGCACACATGTCCCCACCAAAATTTCCTCCACTGACATAAAAGTACAAGGCCAGGTGGAAGGAATAACCTAATGGTGGTGGGTTTACATCATTTGACTTATATTTTCTAAAGTAGAGGTAAAATAAATTTTGCATCATCCAACTAGTGAGGTTTACATGAAAAATAAATATATGTTCTCTTCTTCAACCAACCAAAAGAATCATTGAATTATAGAGTACTCACTTGATCTTGTAGATAACTTTATATTACACCAATCCACAATTGCATGTGTATCTTTAAATTTTATTGCATCCTCGAATTTCAATTAATGCTTTCTAGCAAGAATTATTTTAACACATGCACCAGCTCCATCATGTTCTCCTTTACCATGCCAACTTCAAAAAATATCCACATATGTTAGACATTATGTTCCTTGTGAACCCTACTTAACCAATATAACATTCAAGCATTCTTGAACTATTATGTACAATTATCTAACTATATGACATGTTTTGTCATCTAGATTCCTCTTTCTCTTAAATTTATATAAAATATATTGAAACAATATTGAACAAACTTTGATGAGTGTAACCAGTTGTCGCTCAAATAGAAATGATACTCCCTCAATATTTTTCTATCATCCTCTATACTATCATCTACATGCTTGTACACAATATGAACAAACATAGCCACCTACACTGAATTGTATTATTATGATTGGATTTCCTCTTGTGGAGCAAGAGTATAGTTTCCTACGAAATCAACCATTGATAATATAGTTCCAACTGGAAATGTGTTTCTACATGTGTGAAATTTCTCATCAATCTAGTGAGCATGTTGAGAGTGCTTAACATATTTTGGTACAATCTTACTCTTAAATTATGATATGAATGCATTTACATTGAATTTTTTGTGATTAAATCGCAATGCTTTCCAACTTTTCCATATTTTAAAGAATACTCAACATTCTTAAATCTTTTAACAGCCACTGATTGTTGTCCAAAATCATTTTCAACACTTTCATGTATACAAACTCCTAAGAATGAAAGCTTCCACAACCAGTGCATTTTCTAGAAATACATGAACTTAAATAAAGTAATTTCCCATTAGATCTTTCACAAAATAAACCTAATATAAACTCTTTAATTATTTCAAGTGGCATATTAATTTACCACATTCAGGTACATAATCATGTTAGTATGTAAAGTACAATGTATATAACAAAAAACATCATAGTAATAATGAAATGGCACGTGTGTTTTACAACACCAAGAGATTTGTTGCTTATTAATATTTACATACTAAGGTTTACATTTTTCAAAAGATCTTTTACTTAAATGTTAATATTACCAAGCAACACTGAAACATCACAAAATTTTCTATAAAATTTGGCTTATGTCTAATAGGTATTTTGGATGAGGATCACAAATTTTGGACCCCAAGTTCTTAATTTCAAAACATCTCTAACATTAGATGATACCTTAGTATTATCATGCCAATATTTTTCAACCAAAGATTTGATTTCAATATTTATTTTCATGCCAAATCTTGGGATTTGACCACTAAAACTCCAACATTGGATGATTGGATTGTTTTCTATACTTTCACTTCTCTTTGCCACTCTTACCAGTGTTTTAGGATGTATTTTTTGAATTCCATTAATCTTGCTTAACCTTATTTTTATCTAAAGTTTTTTTATTAACTATGGTAGTTGTTATAGCTCGTTGTGTTGCATTCTTATCTTTAGATCAACTTGTATTTCCAATAGACTCAATAGCACTAGCAATAGTAGATATAACATGTTTAAGTGATTCATCTTTCTTTTTGGTTTCACAAAAATGCCTAACTTTTTCATTACTTTTCTCATTTTTCACATTCTCATCAATTGCATCATGAGTTGACATTGAAAAGATAGTTTTTTTGATAATTTTTTTTTGTCTATATAATCTATTGACATGCGTTCTTATTTGTCTCCAAGAAATATTACCAAGAAGATTATCCAAAACAATACTTTCAATTTTTTTAAAAACATTTTCATTTTCAACATCACAAGGATTTTCATTTTCATTTTCAACTTCAAAAGGATTTTCATTTTCATTTTCATCAACAAAAGGATTTTCAGTTTCATTTTCAACAACAAAGTGATTTTCAGTTTCATTTCCAACAACAAAAATATTTTCATTTTCATTTTCAAAAACAAAAGGATTTTCATTTCATTTTCAACAAAAAATAAATAAGTTCATTATCTCTATGAATATTATCGATCTCAACATTGTTAAATCCATCTTGTTTTAAATCTTCTAGAATCAAACTTTCCATATCATTCAGAGGTGGATTTAATGATGTACCTATATTTGTGCCCATTGTCACATTCTCCATAGCATTGAAAGGTGGATTTGAAGATATACTAGGATTAGTTTGTATAATCATAGTATCTTCCAAATTCACTTCTTGCAAATTTGCATCATATACATCCATTATCTCTTCAATATTTTTATCTTCAATAGTCATGGAACCATATGCTTTAGCATTATTCATTTTTTGAACACTCATTCTTCTATCTCTTTATCTTTTTTCCTCCTCTCTCTTTTCTTCAATTTATTTAGGGGCCAATACCATCCTTTCCTCTTTTGACGGCTTTGTGATCCCTTGATTACAAAATTTTGAAGTACAAATGAATTTCAATAGTAAAAGTCTCTTTTCTATTCCTCCTTCAAATGAGTAGAAAATGAACACAATTCCACTCCAAAATTGTCCAAATGTTGCCTCCTTTCAAAATTCAAATCAAATTGCAATTTCAAGAGCTTAAAGAAGACAAAATTTGATAGAAAAATGGAAGAATTAGTCATTGTCAGTCGTACACTGTCAAGTTACAGAACTGGCCATTATTTTTTTAGTAGTAGAAATAAAAAAAGGTAAAAAATAGAATGGGATCTCGTTCCTTTTTCTAATGTTCAAATTATTAAATAAAGCAAACATAATCGTTTGTAGGAAACATGATCTTGTTCCTAAAGTGAGATCTTGTTCCTAAAGTGGGATCCCATTTCTTAAAATTTAAATTTTGGGTTTGGTTTGTGCCTTGGTTTTTGGTTTGGGAAAAGGCTTGGGGACCCAAACCTAAGCTTTGGACCTACTTTGACCTGCAACTTGAAGGTCATGTCAATGTTATGAGAAGAGTGACTTTGGACATATGTTTGAAACCTTTTTGCAAAAAATTTTGACGAAATTAAAACCCATTATAGATGAGACTGTGTATATTCCAAATATATCTTTTTACAATTGGATTACATTCTATTTTTCAAATATTTTTTAATAATACTGGTCCATAAACTTGAAATATTAAGGGTTTTTAGTATTTTAATAACTTTTTATTAATTTAATAATTTATTGAAAAATGAATTATACGTCCACATTCTTCAGACAATTCTTTTCAATTTGGAAAAAATAAAAAAATGATAAGTTTAGGTCATCTTATGTGTGACATACACGAGGATTTTTCAAAAAAACAAATATGGCCAGTAAAAAATTAACAAAAGAAATTAAAAAATACAAAAAATAATTGTCCACATTTTTCAGTGTGTTACAAATCGTTTCCCAAAAGGATTAAAAAAAATCAATTATTTAGGTCAAAATATGGATGACATACACATGCATGGTATGGTAAAAAAAGTGACTTTCAAATAGTGGTTTTTAGACATGACTATTAAGATTTGTATCATTTGGGTATTAAATTAATTACATATTTGGAAACTAGACTCAGAGTACTACATTTCATATTAAATTCAAATTTTTAGGTCAAATCAAACAAATTTTGAAAATTAGGGAAACCACTTCCACTTTTTGGCCAAAAAGTGGAATCAACTTATTTCACACACCCCTTAAGCATATATAAGAGGTAGAGATATATTTATTATCATCAAAATGTGAAGTGTGTTGTCATTGGCGATATTTGGAGGTTTTCCCACTTGAAGTGGCTTGTTATTCTCAATTATTATCAAGTATTTGAAGAATATTTCATATTATATTCATCCCTTATGAAATTTATTTCAATATAATTAGCATTATAACATGATTTGGGCACTATGAAGGAAAGGTAATTTTTTCAATTTTGGAGTTCATTTTGGTCGATAAACATGTTTCTAATATTAGAGAACATTTTCAACATTTTTAAAGGGTTTTTCTAGGTCACATTTATTACTCCATAATAAATCAACCAAAATTTAAGGATTTATTGTATAATTAGTGTTACATTAGGGTTATCACCTAAATCACTCCCAAAGCTAAAAATCGATAAATTTCCTTTTGATATTTAGAGAGTCCATCAATAATATTTGTATCAGTCTACATGATGTCATTTTGAGTGGAAATAAATATTATATTAGGAAAATAAGGTTTCCACTAAATTTTTCCTTAAAGATACAAATAAGATAATTTATAGATATATTTTCTAGGAAGATATATCTTGACCTTGAGAAGTTAGAATTGAATTATAGATTATTTGGGTTTGATTAATGTGATGTATTGACAAATTATTATTTTTTCCATCATGATGTGGCTTATAGTAAGAGGCAGAAAGAATGTTGTCACATTTAGAAAATTTATAGATAAGGATGATGTAGAAATTGAGATTTCACACACTCTTGATCAATTATTCACATCTTGTGTGGCTCAACTTGATACCAACATTCTATGCAAAGGTCTTGGTAATCTTAGTAGGACATGTGTCATAACTCAAAAAATTCCATGCCTTAAATCACCTACTCCTATCTCAACTATCTCCTCCTCCTCCTCCTCATCTAATAGTATTGGGGAATTGAATTATTATTGCTAGATCTCCCCATCCTTTAGTACCCATGTACCATAAGCCATTACCATGCCAAACATGTAGGTGGCACTATCAATTGACCTCTAAACTATAGTAACAACTACTCTTATAAAAATCCCTTTAATAGCTAGAATCATTTTATTTTGTATACAATATAATTCTAAATTCTTCTCATCTATAGTTTATCCTCGCATGCCCTACCATCAACATTATCAGTCTTGATGTGATACAAAATCTCCACACTTCCTAATATCTACCTCCAATGATCTAGATTCTATTTGCTCCCACCTTCCCAATCTTTATGTATTCCACCATTTTGTACAAAGAGCCTCACATGTTTCTTGAGGTAATCCATGTGTTCTAGAAACTACAATTTTCTCAAATACACATACCTTCAACAACGTGCTTTCCATAATACACCTAGAATTGTAAATTAATAGATGGATATCATTTTATAATTGTGTGATAACATGTATGTCTCCTAGGAGAATATTTTCATGCACTTAGGTCCCTACTCCTAATTGCATGTCTCATGAATTTAGAGACAAATTTTATGCATAATTTAATCTAAACTTACTTTGATTTGTTGATAATTTATCAATTGTAATAACTCCAACCTAAAAGATATATTATTATTAGAAACATGTTTTGGTTATTAAATTTATTTTCAAGCTAATGTTAGCTAAGTAGAATAATGTTAGTAAATTTATTTTTAAGCTAATGTTGTTTGAGTAGAAGAATTGCTCTTTGGAAGGCAACTGGAACTCAAATTGCTACAAATTGTTTTACATGTTTCTAGTAGTGAGTCTAATAAAATACAAATAAAATCTAGTGAGATATCCTTTAGAAATCAAAGTGTTTGTTCATATCATTGTCTCTTATTCATAATAAATGCTCATTTATCTTAATAAAAGTGCAAATTATATGAAACACACAATGACTTTTGCTATTTTATAGAGAGAATAAGACGATCTTAAATAGAATAAGTGCCAAATTAATCACTCTTTAAAATATTGAATTACTAATTTATAAAATGAACATTCATATAATCTAAATATTTTATTTTAACAAATTAAAAAATAAAAATAAAAAAATATCAAATTCTTTTATGTTTAAACATACACCAAAAAAAAATATATATATATATTTAAAAACAAAATATTACTTGATATATTAATATCATTAAGAAAGAAAGTAATAGCATAAAAATATATTATAAACAACTTATAGCTTATGGGTTGAAGAACGGAAATTAATTTAAAAGAAAATGTGTAAGAAAAAAATAACATAAAGATATATTAAAAAACAATCTACAGATTAAAGAACTAATATTGATTTAAAAAGAAATGTTTAAGAAGAAAGTAACAACATAATGATACATTAAAAACAACCTATAACTTATGAGTTGAAGAACGAATATTAATTTAAAAAAAACACTTGAAAAAGAAAGTAACTGCATAAATATATATTAAAAAAAATGTTGACGAACAGATATTAATTTATAAAGAAACGAGGAAAGAAGCAAAAGGCTGGACAAGAAAGATTAACAGTAATGTAAATTTAACAAATCAATCACAGTTTACAAACTTTTAAAGCAGACTTTTAGTCTGAAACATTGGTCGGGTGGGGTTACATAAATAGTTTAATTCCCCACCTGATGATTCTATTACTATTACAATTTCAGGCCTTTCTCTTGGAAAGGAATTCCGGTGGAAGGCAACCAATCAGATCCAGAGATGAAGTTGTTGAGCGAGAAATTTTTGGCCTCCTCCGCTGTTGTAATAACTCTGTAACCGCCCCACTCTACTCGCCCGTCCACCTTTGCGCCGGGTCCAGTGTTCTTATATTCTGCATAATACAAGTTTTTCAGCGCATAATCTCCGGACCACTCCAGCCAGCCGGCGGGGTGAATAACATCGCCTAAGAAGCTCCGAATGAAGACTGTGCGCGAGTACATTTTCCAGGGCCTTCCAAGATAAGTCGGGAAGGAGCTCTTGACAGGGGCAAGATCTCTGGAGGCCACAATTCTACAGTTTTGAATGGAAATGCCGGTGTTCTGGTTGGGATCATTTCTGCCCTGAGCAGTTATGGTGTTCTTCTGATGAGCCATGGGCGTTCTGGGAACAATATTGCACTCCTGGAAAACAGCAGCTGCATTGCCAAAGATGAAGTCCACGGTGCCGTAGATATTACAATCTTTATAGAACTGGCGTTGGGCGTAAACATATAATGTGTCTTGGAAGCCGATCAAGTTGCAGCGGTAGATGGCTGACATATCACCCCCCACACGAAGAGCTACGGCTTGATGCTTCTCTGGCCCTGCTATGTTGGCGAAGCTCATATCGCGGGCAATGAATCCTTTGCCGGATGCAGCTGCACACAATAAGCTTGTTAACAAGAATGCACAAAACCTAAAGAATTTCTGTATAATATCAAGAATTTCTTCATTAGAAAAGAAAATCAGAAAGATTGTACCAAAGGTTGCAGAGTTGAAAGTGGTGGAGCCCTCCATGACACTTCTTCGAGATGCGACAATGGTCTGCCCCCGCCCATCGCCAACCAACATCACGTTCGTCTTCTTCTTGGGGAGATCCACATTTTCTCCATAGACCCCAGCTTTGATGTAGATAACATAGCGTTGAGTAGAATAAGCGGGCGCGTTCAAGACAGCCTCCGCAATGGTGGTATACTGCCCGCTACCGTCTTGGGCTACAGTCGCATTCACTTGCAAAGCAGCAGTGTCAGGCGCTTGCAAAAGCCTCCGATCGGCCACCGACATCCACCGAGGAAACCGACGATGCGGCACACGAAACTCATTGGTTTCCAGGCCATTACCAGGATAGGAGATCTTGATCATCGCCAGAGCATTGCTGATCAATTTTGACAAATTCTGACATCTTTCCTCCCACTCGGCATCTACTTTCCCGGTCAGAGTCGACTCTCTCAAGCCGTCAATGCAGGTCTCCTGATTCGTCAGAGCCGCGCTGAGCCAAGTCTGGACATCCGCAATCTGGGTCTTTAAGGGTTTCACGCCCATGCCGCTTATCTCCGCCAGCGAACGGCTGAGAAGATCCATGGAATCTTCTAACAGCTCCATGCAATCTTCCAACGCCGTGCGCTCTGTAGACGACTCCCTTTTCGTTTTCTTGGGGGCAACATTCAGAGCCCTGCTGTAGGCTTCTTGAATTACATCCATGCTCACGTTCACGCTAATTTGAGCGAAATTACTAGGATGCGCTCCTTCGACGCCCGGATATGATAACAACGTTGAAACGCAGAGGGCTGGATATAATGTTTTGTTGCAGCTGGAATCGATCAGCTCCTGGCCCGATTTCCCTCCGCCGCCATGCTCCAAAGAAGACGTCCCACCCACGCGGAAAATCACAATGACCACCCACGTGGCCACAGACACAAGGATTCCCGACAATAGCAACGCTAATACAATTCTTTTCGCCTGGCTTGCAGAACAACTGCCGGACCCCATCGTGAAACACAAGTAATTCCTGAGACAAGATGGTTGCTCAAATCGCTTTCAAGAACTTAAGAGGACGTCAAGCACTATGATCAAAGAAAATTATGCGAACAAGAGAACTCTGAATAACATTATGACCCACTTAAACCGGCCAAACAAGTATTTATAGGCGGAATTGTAGAAAGATTTAAGACCAGGAAAAAAATTATTAACTGCTTTTAAATGAATAATTGGTTCCATAGAAAAGTACATTTATGGTAATAAATAATCAATAATCGGTTGCCCTTGCTTCTTGTCTTGACATACAGCAAATTCACTTCATAGAAAATTCACGACCGAAAATTTTGAAAATTAACCACATTAATATTTTTAATAAAATCAAAGTTTTCCAAATATATATTAAAAAATATTAATGCGATTAATTTTCCCTCGTGGTGAATTTTACTTGACGATGAATTTTACTTAGCGGTGAAATTTCTGTGGTGGTGATTTTTCTGTCGGTGAATAGCTGGCAGTGAACAATCCTAGAGAGTTTATTGTGAGTTGGGTTGAACTTATATTTGCTTACTATCAATCATGAAATAGGTAATATCTATGTCAATTTAATTTTTTAGTTTATTTCGAAAGGAAGTCTTTAAGTATAATTCTTTATGAAGTTGAATTTTTATGTGATCTTTCATCTATTTTTTATTTTATATTAATTTTAATATATTATCAATATTACTATATGTTTAACATTTAGTACATCTTTTATGATTGGACATTTGTTTCACAATAACATTTATTTATTTCATATCTTAAGTCATTTTTACAAGAAAAAAATCAATTTCACATGTGTAGATCTATTTCTTAACGTTAAAATATTCACATGCTTGCTTGTTTCTAAATATTACCAATCCTTAATAACTAGCATGATTATGAGAATTGGGTAAATTATAAACCAAAAGCACACAAGATCAACAAGATTGAATCCACATATCACATAACATATTTATACTTCAAAAAATAATCCAAATTTATGGATTTAACCTATAGATAGAGACAATCCATTTGGAAATTTTAGACACTAAGCACACACACATTGCAAGTTTTTCCACATCAAATCATTAGAATCAACACCTACACTATAATTAACCTTCTTCATCATTCTTAGAGCTACTTGTATCATTATCCATCAAATTTACTCCCCAAATATGATAATTGTGATTATTATGGTTTATCATAACCTATAGCCAATTTTTAATCTAGATAAATTTATATATTGCTTGTGTTAATTGATGTTTATTTAATTATTTTAGATTAATCTTAGGAAAAGGATTTTTTCCTTACATTTTTAAAAATATATCTAATCTTGCACCCACTAAGGTTTGATCTTAGCACAATGATTTTGTTGTTAGTTAGGGTTTCAAATATATCATTTTTGATAGTAATATCTATTAGAGTGAATAATTTATATATTCAGTATACTTAAGTGCACTTAGGTTGATGAGGTTAGACAACATATTTTCTAATTGAATGTGCAACCTTTAGACCTCTAGAGGTAACCAAGTTGTTTGGTAAACCTCATGTACATACCTTTTGAGGTTGGAAGACTTTCCATCTCACCTCAAAGGTCACTCAATACTTGGCATCAAGGTTGATGACTTGGTAAAATAGGTTGTTGGTTTGCACATTCCAAGTGATCCAAAGGTTGACACCTATAGGACACTTGTCTTCTTATTTGTCTCACATCATGGGGCACTTGTCAATCCACATGATAGGTGGATTGCATCTTCCTTGCCTATATATGCAAGGTCATGTTGTACTTTTTAAGCAACTCTTTTATCAATCTCTTTGATAATGTGAATTAGGCTCATTGTGTGCAAGTGTTTTTATGGAAGCACAAGGTTTTTGTTGTTATGATCTTGGATGGAAATCCTAACATGGTATCAAATCCATGCAACAAAACCCTTCCCAACACTTGCACCAAGTCTAATTAAAGTTCCATGCAATTGATTTACATGTGTAAATGATCTATGTTGGATGCATGCAATCTGTAGTTTACTGTTTTATTTGTAAAAAATAGAAAAAAATTTAGCTGCCCTCTGCCACTCTGCCATTTTGGTAGAAAAATCATATTTGAGAGACAGAGAAATCAGCAATTTTTTTGCTATGTAGTCTATTGGATTCATTGGAGGACTAGTTGTAGGCTCAACAAAGAGGTGCCATATACATCTGTTGTATCAAAGGTAGTCTTTGCCAAGCACTCAATGGCAATTGTTTTCTACTAATCTTATCATGCCCTCATTTATTTGACTTTGTAACTACATTGCTTCATGATAAAAGGGCGGGCTTTGTAAAGATTGGTGGCGTGCCTTACTATCCACACTCCCTAGAAAGTCAGTGAGTACATTGTTGTTGCCTCTTTGAGGCGTTGAATATCTATTTCTAGTGCAACTTTTTTTTGCAGGTTTCCGGCACAAAACCCCTGTGTAACCCCACGAGTTGGAAGGAGATTCTCTTTGAAGAACTAGGAGCAGCATGGAATTTGTTGAGGAACGATTCATTGTGATCTATTTCTTGGGAGTTAGGAAGGAGGCAACGAGTTGTTTTTTGGTGGTTGCATTATTTGGGACAAACACTTGGATGCATTCCTCGATTAGCTGCAGCCTCTTCTCTCCACGCAACCCTTGACTTGGCTTCCCATCACGCTCCTCACTTACTGTGCAATCCTCATTACTCCAATCTCTCAGTGGCTCCCTATCGCATGCCATTTGACCCGATCATTCACCCATGCGGCCTCTTACTTTTATGCACTTGGCACTTTTTTAATACAGTTGATAAGTAACATTTAAAGTTTATTAGTTAGCATTTTTTTGCTCAACACTTTATGTTATTGTCAAAAATTCACATTTGTGTAACCTGTAAATATTTAATATTAGTGGTCAAAACTATCAATTTCTCTCATAAAAATTGTCATAAAATAGGGCTTTTTTCGTTTTGATACAACTTGCAAATGGAAGGGGGAGTTAAGTTTACTAATAGCATTTTCATTTTCTATTTTTTTCATTTTTTATTGAGGTTTGAAAGGCATACTTAATCTATGTCTTCATTATCTACCTCATGACATAAATGACATAAACTTGTAAAAACTTAAAAAAGAAAATAAGTTTATAAATGCACTCACATAAAGTGCCATAAAAATTGAATGTGTTCTTTAGGGAGGGAATTTGGGAATTTTGTACTTACATTGAATTATAAAGTGTAATGGGAGGTTGTGTAGAGTATTGACTTGACATCATAGTTATGGATCCTTGTGATTCTCTCTGCATGGTGTGTGTTGCCTTGATTTTCCATCACAACAATGGATCCTCGTGATTCTTGCCTCATGTGTGTGTGCCTTGATACACACCCTTTGCAATTTCTTGTATATCTTTTGGACCAAAATCTAGGTCTAAATTTTGTGCATCCTCTTGTACCCGATTTCAATTGGTCTGCTTATATCTCTTAGCATTAAGGAGGGATTACTGGATTGTTGAGCTAATGCTTCTTTCAATGAAGCAATGGAGGAACCTTCTTTTTAGGGGTCTCATAGGCCTTCTATCTTGATCTCTTATATGGGGGATTATTTCAGTGGATCATATTTTGTGAGATTCTAATACTCCTAGAGTCACAATACTATCTGTATTTTTAACTTCACAAAGTTTGATTGCTTTTATGTATTCATCCAGTTGAGTAGTGTTCATATGTTCACTCATGCAATGTTTTGTATATCTTATATTGATCTACATTTCTTAGAGGTTTGTTGATTCCAACAAACACCAATTCATCTTTGGTAGGTTTACAACTTTGACATGCTTCAGGACTTCTTTAGCATTGTATTCCTATCATCACGGGACATCTTTTTAGGTCTTAAATCCTTCTCTTTCTCTTTTTGGAGAGGAGTTTTTCCCCACTAGTTTTTCTCCTTTAATCCATTTTATGAGAAACTTTGTACATGGGTACCTAACATGGCTTCGTAGACAGGACCCATTTCTATCTATTTGTAGTTTTGTGATCTCCCCAAGTATCACTTAAGGGGGGTTGTTAGAGTGAATAATTTATTTATTCACTATACTTAGGTGTACTTAGGTTGATGAGGTTAGACAACATCTTGTCTAACTGAATGTGCAATCTTTAGACCTCTAGAGGTTACCAAGTTGTTTGGTAAACCTCATGTACATACCTTTTGAGGATGGAATACTTTCCATCTCACCTCAAAGGTCACTCAACACTTGGCATCAAATTTGATGACATGGTCAAATAGGTTGTTGGTCTGCACATTCCAAGTGATCCAAAGGTTGACACCTATAAGATATACTTGTCCTCTTATTTGTGTCACATCATGAGGAACTTTTCAATCCACATGATAGGTGGATTGCCTCTTCCTTTCCTATATATGCAAGGTCATATTGTACTTTTTAACTCTTTTGTCAATCTCTTTGATAATGTGAATTAGGCTCAATGTGTGCAAGTTTTTTTATGGAAGCACAAGGTTTTTGTTGTTATGATCTTGGATGGAAATCATGACATGTATCATATCCATGCAACAAAAACCTTACTAGCACTTGCACCAACCCTAATTAGAGTTCCATGCAATTGACTTGCATGTAAAAATGATCTCCATTGGGTGCATGCAATCTAGAGTTTACTTATTTATTTGTAAAAAATAAAATAAAAAAATAGCAAAGGGTTAATCTAACCTTTTCCAATCTACCATTTTGGTAGAAAATCATATTTGAGAGGTAGAGAAATCAAAAAGTTTTGCTTATGTGGTTTATTGGATTCATTGGAGAACTAGTTGCAGGCTCAACATAGTGGCACCATAGGGTATGTGCAGGATCATGGTATGCCAAAAAGTGGCAATGAGGAAAAAAACACATCTTTCATAGACCCAAAAACGTGAAAATATCGTGTTGACTTTTTTTAGGCTCAGGTGTCAGTACACACCACCAAAGCAAACACTAATCCTAGTTTTCCAAATCGGATATCCGATATATCCGATTTGAAACGGATATCCGATTTGAAACGGATATCTGATTTGTAGACTGTAACTTTAAAACAATGAAAATAGTTGTATATATATGATTTTTACAAATCGGATATCCGTTTCAAATCGGATATCTGATTTGTAAAAAGCATATTTTGTTGTTGTTTTAAAGTAATGGTCTAGAAATCGGATATCCATTTCAAATTGGATATCCGTTTCAAATCGGATATCTGATTTGTGTACACATAGACCTAAGGATTAATGGTATATGGTAGAAGGTTTAAGGGTTAAACTTTAAGGTTTAGGGTATATGGTAGAGGGTTTAAGGGTCAAGGGTTATAAGGGTATAGGGGAGAGAGATAGATGGACTTAGTGTGTGAGAGAGTGACCTGAGAGAGTGGGATAAGGTCAGAGAGGGTGGGAGAGTGGGATAGAGTGGGAGAGAGGGAGGAAGAGGGTGGGAGAAAGTTGGAGAGGGTGGTAGAGAGTGGGAGAGAGGGAGGGAGAGAGTAGAAGAGTGGAAGAGAGTGGGAGAGAGGGAGGGAGAGAGCGGGAGAGAGAGGGAGAGAGTGGGATAGAGGATGGGAGATAGTGGGATAGGGAGCAAGAGAGTTGGAGATACTGGGAGAGAGGGAGGGAGTGGGAGAGAATGGGAGAGTGAAAGAGAGTTGGAGAGAGTGGGAGAGGGTGGAGAGGTTATGATAGAGAGAGAGTTGGAGAGAGTTGAGAGAGGAGGAGAAGAGGAGAGTGAGGAGATGGAGGAGGAGGAGAGATGGAGTGAGTGAGTGAGAGAGAGACCTAAGAGAGGAGGGGGTAGGATGAAAAGACTTGAGAGAGAGAGAGGAGGGAGTGGAGAGAGATAGAGGGTAGATGGTTTAAGGGTTTAGGGTTAAGGGTAGAGGGGAGAGGGATAAAGGGAGTGAGTGAGTGAGAGAAAGACCTAAGAGAGGGAGAAGGGGTAGGAGGGAGAGACTTGAGATAGATTGAGTGAGTGAGTGAGAGAGATGAGAGAGAGAGTAGTTCTAGGATGGAGATACTCTAGAGAGAGAGAGACAAAGGAAGGGAGGGTTAAGGGGAGAGATATATAGAGATTGAGTGAGAGAGAGACCTAAGAGAGGGAGAGGGGGGAGGATGGACAGAGTTGAGAGAGGGAGAGAGAGGAGGGAGGGGAGATAGAGGAAGTGGGGTTGGCTAGAGGGCAGGATGGTTCAAGGTCTTAGGGCTCAGGGTTAAGGGCTTAAGGGCAGAGGAGACAGACAGAGGGAGTGGAGTGAGCGGAGAGAGACCCGAGAGAGGAGAGGGGGCAGGAGGAGAGACCTGGAGAGAGGGTAGAGGGTAGAGGGTAGGGGGTTTGGCTATGCCAGGCTCTAGGGTCATGGCAGAGGGGAGAGAGAGATAGAGGAGGGAGAGAGATGGGCTGGCAGAGGGTAGAAGGCAGAGGGTTAAGGGCAGAGGGAGGGAGATAAGAGCGAGTGAGAGAGAGAGAGACCGGAGAGAGGAGAGGGCAGGAGGGCCCACACTCTGAGAGAGAGAAGGAAATAGGGAGGGATTTGGAGAGAGATAAGGGGTAGAGGGTTAATCATAGAGGGTAGAGGATTTAAGGGTTTAGAGTTTAAGGGTTAAGGGTTTAGGGTAGAAGGGAGAGAGATAGAGGGAGTGAGAGAGAGAGGGAGGGAGTGGGAGAGAGATAGAGGGTAGAGGGTTAAGAGTAGAGGGGAGGGAGATAGGAGTGAGTGAGAGAGACCTAGGAGAGGGAGAGGGGGTAGGAGGGTGTGACTCGACAAAGAGAGGGAGGAAGGGCAGGAGTGAGAGAGAGATAGAGGCTAAAGGGTTAAGCATAGAGGATAGAGGGTTTAAGGGTTTAGAGTTTAAGGGTTAAGGCTTTAGGGTTTACGTTTAAGGGTAGAGGGGAGAGATATATAGAGAGTGAGTGTGAGAGAGAGAGAGACTTGAGAGAGGGAGATGCAGTAGGAGGGAGGGTCTTGAGAGAGAGGGTAGAGGGTTTAAGGGTTTAGGGTTTAGGGTTATGGGTAGAGGGGATAGAGATAGAGGGATTCAGTGAGAGAGAGAGAGAGGGGGGAGTGGGAGAGAGATAGAGGGTAGAGGGTACAAGGTAAAGGGTAGAGGGGAGGGATATAGGAGTGAGTGAGAGAGATAATTGAGAGTGAGAGGTGTTAGGAGCATGAGACTTGAGAGAGAGAGGGAGGGAGGGAAGGAGTGGGAGAGAGATAGAGGGTAGAGGGTTTAAGGTTTAGGAGTTTAAGGGGTTAAGGTTTTAGGTTTAGGTTTAAAGCAGAGGGGAGAGAGATAGAGGAGGAGTGAGGAGAGAAACCCAAGAGAGGGAGAGGAAGTAGGAGGGAGAGTCTTGAGAGAGAGGAGGGAGTGGGAGAGAGATAAAGGGTAGAGGGTTTAAGGGTTTAAGGATTTAAGGGTTAAGGGTAGAGGGATAAGGGTAGAGTGGAGAGACTTAGGAGTGAGTGAGAGAGAGAGAGACTTGAGAAAGGGAGAGGGGTTGTGAGGTGGAGGCTTGAGAGAGAGAGAGAGAGAGAGAGAGACCCAAGAGATGGAGTGGTGCTAGGACAGAGAGACTTGAGAGAGAGGAGGGGAGTGGTTGATAGATAGAGGGAGAAAGGATTAAGGGTAGAGGGTAGGGGGTTTAAGTATCTAGGGTTTAAGGCTATACAAGGGTGAGGGTTTCAAGGGCAGAGGGGAGACACATAGAGGGAGAGGAGGAGATAGAGAGAGACCCAAGAGAGGGGGGAGGGGTAGGAGGGAGATACTGAGAGAGAGAAAAAGAGAGGTAGAGGGTAGAGAGTAGAGGTTTGGGTTTTAGGGTTATGGGTGTAGGGAGAGAGATAGAGGTATTAAGTGAGAGAGCAGAGAGGGAGAGAGATAAAGGGGTAGAGGTAGAAGTTATATGTTAAGGGTAGAGGGACATAGATAGAGGAGTGAGAGAGAGAGAGAGACCTTGAGAGAAGTTGAGAGACAGAGGGAGGGTGAGACTTGGAGAGAGGGAGGGAGGGAGGGAGTGGGAGAGAGGTAGAGGATTTAAGGGTTTAGAGTTTAAGGGTTAATGGTTTAAGGTTTAGGGTTAAGGGTAGAGGGGAGAGAGATAGAGAACTGAGAGATGAGAGGAGGTAGAAGGGTGATTTTTGAGAGAGAGAGAGAGAGGGTAGAGGGTAGAGGGTTTAAGGGTTTGGGGATTAAGGGTTTAGGGTTTATTTAGGGTTATGGGTTATGAGTAGAGGGGAGAGAGAGAGGGAGGGAGTGGGAGAGAGATAGAGGGTAGAGGGTTAAAAGGGTAGAGGGTAGAGAGATAGGAGTGAGAGAGAGAGACCTGAGAGAGGTAGAGGGGGAAGAGGGAGGAAGGGAGTGGGAGAGAGATATAGGGTAAAGGGTTAAGCATAGAGGGTAGAGGGTTCAAGGGTTAAGGGTTAAGGGTAGAGGGAGTGAGTGAGAGAGAGACCTGAGAGAGGGAGAGGGGGTATGAGGGAGAGTCTTTAGAGAGAGAGAGAGGGTAAATGGTTTAAGAGTTTAAGGATTTAAGGTTTAAGGGTAGAGGGCTAAGGGTAGAGTGGAGAGACATAGGAGTGAGTGAGAGAGAGGTCCTTAAGAGAGGGAGAGGGGGTAGGAGGGAGAGATGAGAGAGAGAGAGAGGGAAAGAGATAATATTTAAATATTTTATATGTTAGTAATATTAATTAGTTATATAATATTTTATATATTAGTAATATATATACATTAAGTAAAATATAGAAATAATATTTAAATATTATACATAATAATATAATATATTATATATTAAATTATAAACTATATTTTATATTCTCAAGTAGATATATTAAAATAAACTATAAAATATTTATTGCATTTTATAAATCATATATTATAAAGTGTATAAATTTTTTTAAATCATATATAAACCAAATCAGATATCCGTTTTGAAACGGATATCCGATTTGGTTTATATATGATTTTAAAAAAAATTATACACTTTATAATATATAATTTATAAAATGCAATAAAAAACGGATATCCGATTTGAAACGGATATCCGATATTTCTAACACATAATTTATTGCCTAGGGATTAGCCTCGGGCTTGCTTTGGTATTTGGCTTGGACATGCCAATCCTAAGAAGTCAATGCAAAAAATGTTTGACAACTTACCTTGTTTTTCTAGACTTCGTCCATGTGGCTGACGACTTTATTTTTAGCCAAAATTGATGAAACGAAAAGGGTTTGTAGAAGAGACTCTCAGCTTTCCACCAATATAAATTATTCATTACTTTGAATTTAATAAATAATTATTATTTATTTTCTTTTAGAATTATGACTAAAGTCCTGATTGATAGGCTGATTGAAAAACATCTATAACTTTCAAACGGTATTATATTTTTTGAATCCAAAATATGTTTCACATTCTATGTTTCGCATACTATAGGATTAAAAAAAAAATTTGAATTTTATGAGGTTTTAACCAAGTTAAGGTGGTCAGGACATACGATTTTTTATATTTTTTAAAAGTTGTAATAAAAATTCATAATTAATTATTTACTTGGAAAAAATTACAAAAAATATCGTCACATTCGGACATGAGTCCTCTACATATATCTAAAATCTCATAAAAAATATTATCATTTTATTATGGTTAGGGTGGTCAGACAGACACCTACTTCTTATTTTTTTCCTGAAATTTAAGTAATACTGCATTGAAATTTCAAATTTTCACCAAATAGATTTTGTTTTTTAAAAAATTAACCTAGTAGTTTAGAAACTACATTAAATTTCCCACAGATTCTATTCTTACATATTTTTGAAATAATATAGATAACTTATTCAAATTTTTACGTCAAGTTGCCTAACTCTGATTTTTCTGAATTTTCATTGCCACTTAAGGGCCTGTTTGGCCTACCATGATCCTGCACATGCCCCATATACATCTGTTGTATCAAAGGAGGTATTTGCAAAGCACTAAGTGGAAATTGTTTGCTACTAATCTTATCATGTCCTCTATCATTTATTTGGCTTTGTAACTACATTGCTTCATGATAAAAGGGTGGACTTTGTAGAGATTGGCGGTGCGCCTTACTGTCCACACTACATGGAAAGTCAATGAGTACATTGTTGTTGCCTCTTTGAGGCACTGAATATCTATTTCTAGTACAAATTTTGTTGCAAGTTGCTAGAACAAAACCTCTGTGTAACCCCATGTGTTGGAAGGAGATTCTCTTTCAAGAATCAGCAACAACATGGAATTTTTTTGAGGAATGATTCATTGTGATCTATTTCTTGGGAGTTAGGAAGGAGGCAAAAAGTTTTTTTTTGGTGGTTGTGTTATTTGGGACAAACACTTGGATGAATTCCTTGAAATTAGTTGCAACCTTTTCTCTCCATGCGACCCTTGACTTGGCTTCCCACCATGCTCCTCACTTACTATGCAATCCTCATCACTCCAATCTCTCAATGGCTCCCTATCGCATGCCATTTGACCCAGTCTTTTACCCATGTGGCCTCTTGCTTTTATGCACTTGGAATTTTTTTTATACAATTGATAAGTAACATTTAAAGTTTATCAGTTAGCTTTTTTTTTCCTCAACACTTTATGTTACTGTTAAAAACTCACATTTGTTTAACCTGTATACATTTAATACAAGTGGTCAAAACTATCAATTTCACTCATAAAAAGTGTCATAAAATAGGGCTTTTTTCATTTTGTTACAACTTTCAAACGGAAGGGGGAGTCAAGTTTACTAATGGGATTTTCATTTTATTGAGGTTTGAAAGACATACTTAATCTATGTCTTCATTATCTACCTCATGACATAAATGACATAAACTTGTAAGAACTTAAAAAAGAAAATAAGTTTATAAATGCACTCACATAAAGTGCCACAAAAATTGAATGTGTTCTTTAGGGAGGGAATTTGGGAATTTTGTACTTACATTAAATTATAAAGTGTAATGGGGGGTTGTGTAGAGTATTGATTTGACATCATAGTTATGGATCCTCATGATTCTCTCTACATGGTGTGTGTTGCCTTGATTTTCCATCACAACAATGGATCCTCATGATTCTCGCCTCATGTGTGTGTTCCTTGATAAAAACCCTTTTTTAGTTTCTTGTATATCTTTTGGACCAAAATCTAGGTCTAAAGTCCTTGCACACTCTTGTACCCGATTTCAATTGGTCTACTTATATCTCTTAGCATTAAGGGGGGATTATGGGAGTGTTAAATGCTAATGCTTCTTTTAATGAAGCAATGGAGGAATCTTCTTTTTGGGGATCTCATAGGCCTTCTATCTTGATCTCTCATATGGGGGATTATTTCAGTGGATCATATTTTGTGAGATTCTAGTACTCCTAATCACAGTACTATCTTTATTTTCAACTTCACAGAGTTTGATTGCTTTTGTGTATTCATGGTTGAGTAGTGTTCATATGCTCTTGTATCTCTTATCTTGATCTACATTTCTTGATGGTTTGTTGATTCCATCAAACACCAATTCATCTTTAGTAGATTTTACAACTTCGACATGCTTCAGAGTTATTCAACATCGTGTTCCTATCATCATGGGACATCGTTTTAGAGGGTCTTAAATCCTTCTCTTTCTCTTTTTGGAGAGGAGTTTTTCCTCACTAGGTTTTCTCCTTTACTCCATTTTATGAGAAACTCATTTCTATCTATTTGCACTTTTGTAAAATCCCCAAGTATCACTTAAAGGGGGGTGTTAGAGTGAATAATTTATCTATTCACTATACTTAAGTGTACTTAGGTTGATGACATTAGACAACATCTTTTCTAACTAAATGTGCAATCTTTAGACCTCTAGAGGTTACCAAGTTGTTTAGTAAACCTATGTACATACCTTTTGAGGTTGGAAGACTTTCCATCTCACCTCAAAGGTCACTCAACACTTGGTATCAAATTTGATGACTTGGCCAAATAGGTTTTTGGTTTGCACAGTCCACGTGATCTAAAGGTTGACACCTATAGAATGCTTTTCCTCTTATTTGTGTCACATCATGGGGCACTTGTCAATCCACATGATAGGTGGATTGCCTCTTCCTTTCTTATATATACAAGGTCATATTATACTTTTTAAGTAACTCTTTTATCAATCTCTTTGATAATGTGAATTAGGTTGATTGTGTGCAAGCGTTTTTATGGAAGCTCAAGATTTTTGTTGTTATAATCTTGGATGGAAATCCTAACAATATCATATTGCTAGTGTAGGACCATATAACATGTAACCCTATGCATCATATATATATATATATATATATATATATATCCATTACCTATGGTGTTTGTGGCTCATATATTTGAGTTGTGTGATGGAAAAATAATGTAGACAACAAAACTCTTTTACGCTGTCCAAAGCAACCTTAAATACAAATGTACAATTTCACAATATTCACAACCAACACTACTTATTTTGTCGATTTCATTTTTCAAATTAAATTGGATTCAACATTACACAAACATAATAGAAACCAATTCATTTTATTTCTATCAATAGTTTGCAATTATATTACAAATTACAGAGACTCAAATTTTCAAAGGTCTCCTATTTTCATAACCTGCACTATTTCCTTCCACTATTTGATGTATCTCTGATTACATTTCAATTTTTATGAGTTGTGTGGCTTCTCATTCTGCACATTCAATTACACCACTCCTTATTCTTCATTTTCTCTTCTTCTCAACCTCCATTTCTTTTTCAAATTTATACCTCATCCTCATGTGCGACCTAGTACTCTATCTCTTCGTTGCTTTGTATTATCAATTATATTTCCTATCTCCACAAATCGTAAGATTTGTATCTCATCAACTCACATTCTATTCAAATATCCTCCTTCCATGTGTGATTTGTTTGCTTTCCCTCATATCTGTATTGATTAAAATTTATTTCCCCTTATGTTGTGTGACATCCTTCAATATCTACCCCCTCTCAAATTCTTCTTGCAACCTCTATTTCCTCTTCCACTCTTAGGTGTTGGTTTTAGTTTGGTTTTTTCTCTTTAACAAGTCAATTCTCACCTCTTACCACCATGCACCCATCACTTTTCTTCTTCGTAGATCTCAACAGGGATGGCACCATGGTCCTTAAATATGTCTTTTTTAATCTGCATTTCAATTTTAAACTGCCATCTTGGATGGTGTGTCTCCCTTTGAGCCTCGATGCAACTCCTCAGTGGGTTTTCCTCCCTCATGCCTACCTTCTCTTTCTTGTGCAGTTTAATTTATTCAATTAAAAAAAAAACTCATACCATATGCATCCCCTTTCCCTCTAACTGGCCACCACTACTCCTGTGTGGCATCCCCTTTTATTGCATTCTACATTTTTTTAATTTTTCTAATTCTCCTCCCATTATAGACCCTTCAACTCCTCTTCCCCAATATTTTATTGTCATCAATTCATATATATATTATTCTTGATATGGTGTGATCTTTTCTTTTCCCAATTTGCAATATGCATTTAAAATTCTCCCCAATATACTACCCCTTTATCTTTTTATCTATTGTCTTTTCCTTATTTTAATATACATAAATAGATTTAAACCAAGAAGAATCTCCACATAGGTATCAACTCACATTCAATACTTGGCATTGAAAAAATATCAAGTATTATTTGGTTTTCAAATTTTGCACTGGCCTCTTTTTCTTGCAATTATTAAAGAATCAAATTTTCTCATTGAATGTCTTTGTCGCTTTCAAAGTCGTATCGATGTTTACCTATCAATAGAGAACATCAACCAAAACTAAAAAAGAATTAGGAAAATCCAACAAAAATAAAACATCATCTTTTTGGTTGATATGGGATTGTGCATTCACCCAAGATGCTCCTACATTAGACACACTGGGTAGAAATTTTGTGAGCATAGGCTCGCAAAGGTAGAGTTGAGTAGTCGAACTACTCTTGCAAGTTGCAACCAACCTGCGATGAAATCCATCACCGAAGAATGTGCACCAAAACCATTTCTTCCTCTTCTTCCAACACCTCTCTAGAACATGCACCATCTTCCTATGACAACACTACATTATCTTCCTTCTCCCCCTCGTGGAATCATGTCCACCATTGCCTAACCTCCTTTACCAAATACCCTTTACTCTCTTCTTCTCATTTGTGGAATACATTCCACTACTAACCATCCACCTCCACCAAAACCCACTTGCAACATCCTTTACCATCTCTACACACAAACACGCAACATCTACACACAATTATGCAACTACATCTTCTACTTCCACTTTTTCAAAGAAATTAAAATCTACATTTACCTCTTTCTTTTTTGTAGCTGCAACATCAATTTTCGTTGTAACATCCTCCACATCCTTGTCTGCTGCAACTTCCCATTCTTCTCCCTTTGCTACAACAACATACTTTGATATCCACTCTTCTTCAATCACTAACATTTGCACCAACAAATATTCTTCACCTTTGGCATTTGTTGCAACCTCTTTTCTACTAACTTCATTATTTTCTTCCTTTTTCTCAATGCCTTCCATATGGCACATCTTCACTGCAACTTCTTCAGTAGGGGCTACTCTCCCATCTTCCTCCTTCCATCTTGGGTTGCAATACTCTCTTTTTTTGTCCTCTTTCTTCTTCTCACTCCTCTTCACTAATTTCCTCTCATCTTTGCCAATATTCTTCTCCAATTTCTCTATCCTCATCTGGACCTTTTCCACTTCCTCATGAACCATTTGTCCCATCTTCTCCAACTTCTCATTTTCTACTTTCTCCCAATACTACTCCTAAGACAAATTTTGCACGGGTCTCCTCACAACCCATCTGATCATGTCTATTGTAATCTTCCACAACTCGCATCACTTCGCAACTTCTAGCTCTCAATTTCTCAGGGCTTCTCTTCCTATAACAATCCTCTCAAGATCTCCACAACATCTTCACACTCTCGTAGGTCTTGGTGGATCCTCTCCATGCTCAGGATTACCCGCTCTAATACCAATTAACACAAACAAAAAAACTCTTTTACGCTATCCAAAGCAAGCTCAATCACAAATTTATAATTTCACGGTATTTGCAACCAGCACTACTTATTTTGACAATTTCATTCATCAAATTAAACTGAATTCAACATTACACAAACATAATAGAAACCAATTTATTTTATTTCTATCAATAGTTTGTAATCAGATTGCAAATTACAAAGACTCAAATCTTCAAAGATCTCTTGTCTTCATAACTTGCACACTTACCTTCCACTACTCGATGCATCTTTGATTACACTTCATTTTTTATGAGTTGTGTGGCTTCTCATTCTATACATACAATTACACCACGTATCCTTATTCTTCATTTACTCTTCTCAACCTCCATTTCTTTTTTATATTTATACCTCATCCTCTTTTGCAACTAGGTACTTTGCCTCTTCATTGCTTTGTATTATCAATTTTATTTCCTATCTCCACCGATCACAAGCTTTGTATCTCATCAACTCACACTCTATTCAAATCTCCACCTTCCATGTTGTGCGGGTTATTTTATTTCCCTCATATCTGCATTCATTAAAACTTGTTTCCCCTTATGTTGTGCAGCCTCCTTCAATATCTGCCCCCTCTCATATTCTTCTCATAGCCTCTATTTCGTCTCCTACTCTTAGGCACTAGTTTTAGTTTTATTTATGCTCTTTAACAAGTCAATTCTCACCTCTTACCACCACGCACCCATCGCTTTTCTTCTTCTCATATCTCAACAGGGATGGCACCATGGTCCTTCTTGAATATGCCTTTTTTATTTGCATTTCAATTTTAAACTTCCATGTTGGATGGTGTGGCTCCCTTTGAGCCTCTACGCAGCCCCTCATTATTTGTTCCTCCCTCACGCAGGTACCTTCTCTTTCTTGTGCATTTTAATTTATTCAATTAAAAAAATCATACCATATGCAACCCCTTTCCCTCTAACTGGCCACCACTACTCTTGTGTGGCATCCCTTGTTGCTACATTCCACATTTTTTTTAATTTTGCTAATTCTCCTCCTAGCGCAAACCCTTCAACTCCTCTTCCCCATTATTTTATTGGCATTAGTTCATATATATTATTCTTGATATGGTGTGGCTTTTTCTTTTCCCAATATGCAATATATACATTTTAAATTCTCCCTAATATGTACTGCCATTTTCCTTACTTTAATATACATAAATAGATTTAAATCAAGAAGAATCTCCACATAGGTATCAACTCTCACATTTAGTACTTACATTTAGTACTTGGCATTTAAAAATTGTCAAGTATTATTCAGTTTTTGAATTTCATATTGTTATCTTTTGTCTACAAATATTAAAGAATCACATTTTCTCATTGAATGTCTTTGTTGCTTCCAAATTCGCATCAGTGTTTTCCTTTGAACAAAGAACATCAACCAAAACTAAAACAAATTTAGAAAATCCAAAAAAATTGAAACTGGTTGATGCAAGATTGCACATTTACCTGAGATGCTCCTGCATCAAATTAAGATTCAAGTTTTCATAGAAAATATTTTATAGTTATAAGTGCACTGACTTTACATATGATTATAAGATTTCAACCAAATTATTTACATGAACCTTAAAGGACTATTATATCGTATGGTTTAAATATTCACCTCTTATTTCCATAAATTGCTTTCATTATCTTGCTACAATATGAACTTACATGATTTTCCTATAAACATATGAAGACCATTGCCGGTTTTGTTATATGTTTTTGAGACACCATCAAAATTATATTATTTTGATTACAAATTTTAATAGATAGATTGGAATTTCATTAGTTTTCCTATTAATATAGTTCTAAATATTTGTGTATTTGTCATCATACGGTTTCTTGATGATCTTCTGGCTTCACCATAGCATATTTAAAATTTATGATAATACTTATCAAGTTCATATAATTTAAAATGGGGAATAATTGTGCTATCTAGTACATTCAATATTTGTAGAGTGGAATGCATAAGAAAATAAGAATAATCCACCTAAAAGCCTCCTTAAAATTATTAGAAAATAATCTAAATAATTTTGATGATTACACTCTACTCTACATATTCGTGCAAGATGAGAAGATAGAAATAGTGGACCTTATGGACCAAAGCTAAGATCTTTTGTGTTCAATTCAAAATTATTGTAATGAGTTTAAGAAGATTAAAACAACAAAATATTTTTGCTCTTCATTCCTAATATGTGCAAAAACATGATAAACCTACTACTTTAAAATTCACTTGTTATTCACCAAAAAGATGAAAAATAACAAGTGTTAGCATAAAACTTATAATACACATTAAGTCTAAGAAGAAACCCTAAACAATAAAAAAATTATAATCAATATCAAACCTTTATTAACCCTTCATATATGGGGAATTGTGCCAAGATTCAAGATTAGAAAAAGAATTATTAACTTTTTTTTTAAATCAACATGTAGTTACAATGAAAAGTACATTTATTGTTTACAAGTTGTTACAAGAAAGAAGATCTGGATTGTGTTTAGAGCATTGATTTTCCCCTGCCAAAAGAATGAATCTCAACCTATTGTTGCCAAGTTGACATTTCTAATTTAATGGGATATACATTTGATTCAAAATAATAGCTTATATTGTCAATAGTGAGCACTTTCTAAAACAAAGGAAAACTAGAAATTCAATATTTTATGTCTATAAAACACAAAAAAAATGAGTTGTTAGAAGTGACATAATTAGCTAATAGGTTTGGTTAGTGAGGGCTTCAATGATGAATATTTTTTAGTTGTGCTAAATATTAGATATCATTAAGATTGATTGATTTCATTGAGAAAGCATTCCCACTTCTTGATAGCTAGATATTCAATGCTAATGAGAGATAGACAAAACAACATGTATCCATGATCTAGAGTGCTCAACCACCTACATTCCACTTTGCTCACTTCCTTCCACCACTTGTGATTAATTAGAGAAACTAATTTTTTCCCTCTCCTCTATTATATTATTCTTAGTATGGATAATAAATATTTTCTTTCATAATATCATAAATAATTGTCATAGTTATACTTCTATAATTATTTTACTTTGTGAATTTCACTTTCATAATTTTACACTAATTATCTTTTGATAATGAACTAAGAAATTTCACTAAGAACCATTTAATTTAAATTTTATATTCCTCTCCATTCACTACATTCTTGTAAATGCAAAAATATCATTTGACAGGCCTTGATGATTTTTTAGACAATAGAGAAGTTTACAAGTTTTATTTTGTAATAGAAGTTTGAAAATCATAATTATATATCTTCCTTCATTAAAATAATAACATTACTAAGTAAAATCATCAGACTAGTCTTATTTGCATGATGTTCTATTGTTTTTTATTTTATCCCTTTTACATTTTAAATTACGATGATAAAATCCTTCTATAAAAGTAACATTTAAAAACAACATAAACCATAAATGAAATTGCTTTTACAAATCTACATAATTATTAATTCAAAAGAAATGAGGAATGAAAACAAGGTTGGAAAAGAAAGAAGAATAACATAGGGCATGCAATTTAACATGGCAATAACAAATCAATCACCCTTTACAAAATTTAAAAGCAATCTTTTAACCTCAAACATTTCTTGGAATGTATGACTTGTAATGAAGGACTGTAAGGCAGAGGAAGGTATTGGGTGGGATTCCATAAATAGCTAAAATTTCCCATCTATTTATTCCACTGAAATGAAGACACTTATTTCAAGCCTTTGTGATCAAGTCTTGATCAAAAGAAATTCTAGTGGAAGGCAACGAAGAAGATCTAGAAATGAAGTTATCAACTATGAGAAAAATGGCCTCCTTTTTTTGTTTTAATAATTTCATAACTGCCCCAATTTACTCACTTGTCCTCCTTTGAACTGAGTTTGATGCTCATATATAATAAGTTGGTAGGTAATGATTACCTTGAGATAATTATGTTCTAAGATCAAGATTTTCTAGTGCATGTTTGACTTATGACATTTCAATAAAATCTCATAAAGCATAAAATGAATGGACAAAATTCTCACTTATCCAAATATAAGAAAAAAATATATTTCATTATCTAAATTATTTTTTAATAATACTTAATCTAAAAAATAACTCCAATCTCATTCAATATAGAAACATCTAAGCAACCTAACACAACATAAAGAAAAGAAGGTTTATGTTGTCTTAAGCATTGACCTTGATTTTTCCCACAACATGAGTCTCAGCCTATTGTTCTCAAATTGACATCTCCAATAATGGAATATAGATTTGATCTCTTGAATTAGGCAAAATAATAAGTTATATTGCCAATAGTGAGCACTCGCTAAAGCAAAGGAAAAAAAGAAATAATAGTAGTCCTACACAATTTTTAATTCTAACATATGTACCTTGCAGGTATTTTTATTAAACCCTCAAAGAGTTGGAAGGCTTTTGAAGGGACAAGAGTTTAACAAATAAACGTACGTTTTTACAATTGATAAGATTCAATTTTGAAAAAACTATTTTATCTTTCAAAACATTTTTTAGGATCCCAGTCCAATGAGTTAGAAATTATAACAAAAGAGAAACACACTATCAATGTTATTACAACAACATTGTTTTACTAATTTATTTACAAATCATGTGCAAGGGGTCAATGCTCTTGTAAGATTGAAGTGTAAGGAAGGGAGGTTGAAAGAGGCAGTCTACATCTTGTAAGATATGGAAGCACGAGGCACTTGGGTGGAGGAGGTTACTTATCATTCTCTCTTTCAACAATTCCTTCATATCAAATCACTGGCACAAACCAAATTGCTCCATTCTAACATCATTCTAACAGGTTTTAAGCCTCTAGTTTCTACAGAAAGTCATCTTTTATCCCTATATGTCAAATTGAATTATTTGGTTAATGCATGTCGGGTGTTTGATAAAATGCTTAACGAACTGTTGTTTCATGGATAGCCATAATATTTGGCTATGTTCGGCAAGGGTAGAGTAAGGAGGCTTTGATGCTCTTTGACATAATTCAACTATGGAAATGTAACCCAACAAGTTTCCCTTTGCTACTAGGCTCCTAGCGTGTGTAAACTTGTGATTCCTACAATATGGAAAGTAGCTTCTTTATGAATTAGTTAGACGAGTTTGCGCCTGATGTGTTTGTGGGTAGTGCTCTTCTCGACATGTATTGCATGTGTGGAAACATGGAGAATGTACGCCTTGTGTTTGAAAAAATGTCTGAAGAAAATGTAGTATCATGGAATGCCTTAATTATGGATGTCTGCACAATGGATATGTAAATGAAGCTCTTGGGTTGTTTCAGGAAATGTCGAAGCTTTATGGAGTGCAATTATTGGGGGATATGTGTAGCATGGGTTTTTTGAGAAATATCTGGAGAAGTAGCGAGAAATACAAGTAACAGGACTTAAGGCTATTCATGTGACCTTTGCCTCTCTTCTCCCTACTCGTGCCAACTTAGTAGCTATTAATCAAGGCAAGGAAGTTCATCAAGATATAATTCGAATGTATTTTAGCATAATTCCTTTGTAGAAAGTGCTTTTGTGGACATGTATGCCAAATGTGGGAGTTTAGATGGAGGGTTCAAAGTATTCAACAAAATTCATAAAGAAGAGTTGGTTTCATGGAATGCTATGATTTTGGGTATGCCATGCACAGGTGTGTGGTGGATGCCCTTAAACTCTTCAATCAAATGCTTCAGTCAGGAACAAAACCAGACATCATTACCTTCATTGTTGTTCTCTTTGTGTGTTGTCATGTTGGCCTAGCACATTATGGCCCGTGGAAATATTTTCATAACATGAACCAAACCTATCAAATTACCTAAACCAAACATCATTACGTTCATTGTTGTCATGTTGGCCTTAATCTACCAATTGCAAACCATGTCATGAAAGAAAATAGAAAAAAAGTAGATTTCTTGCTAAGGAGTATTCTACATCAAGCCATTGGATTTAGTCCATATAGATCTATGGAGAACCATAAGGACAAAAATTCTACAAGGAGACAAGTATTTCATGATGCTTATTGATGATTATACTAGGATGACTTGGATTACTTTTTTAAAAGAAAATTCAAAAACATTTGAGAAGTTTAAGGCATTCAAGGCATTAGTAGAGAATGAAACCAGAAGAATAATCAAGGTTTTGAGATTAGACATCTAGGTGGAGAATTCACTTTTGATAAGTAAAAAAAAATTTGTGAAGAGCATGGGATCCAGAGGCAATTTTCTTCTCCTAGAACTCTGCAGTAGAATGATTTGCAGAAAGGAAGAACTAGACTATACATGAGATGGCATGAACAATGTTGAGTCAAGAAAATCTACTTAATATGTACTAGAGAGAAGAAATTTAGACTGCAGTGTATATTTTGAATAGAACTCAAATTAGAAGAAAGATCGATAAAACACCATATGAGCTATGGAGAGGTACATTGGTTTTAGTTTGGCATTTCAGGATTTTTGGAAGCAAATGCTACATCAAAAGGGATGAAGAAAACTTGGGTAAGTTTGATTCTAGATCTGATGAAGGTAATTTTCTTATTTATTCTTTTAGAAGTAAAGCATATAGATGTTACAACAAAAGGCTAAAGAGGATTGTGGAAAGTGCAAATATGAGAGTTGATGAGACAATTCGGTCTATTGGTGCTTTGGTACTCCATAAGTAGAAGATGATGAAGAACCAATCCACAGTAGTGATGAAGATTTAGAAGTTGTTACAAAAACTCCAACAAAGTATGTTCAGAAGAATCACTCTGAAGATCATATTATAGGAGATAAAGACAGTGGGGTTTAGACCTAGAAGAGACTTGAGAAGACAAATGAACAAGTACATTTTTCTCTCCTATCAAAGATAGAGCCTAAGTCATATAAATAATCAAGCAAAGAGAAAGGTTGGATAGAAGCTATGGAGGAAGAGATGAATCAGATCAAGAAGAATGAAACTTGGGAACTAGTCCCAAGACCTAAAGGCAAGAATGTTATTGGAATTAAATGGTTTTTTTAGAAACAAGCTAAATGAAGAAGGTGAATTGATCCGACACAAGGCTAGACTTGTATGCAAAGGATATACTCAAGTTGAAGGTGTATATTTTTTAAGAAATTTTCTCTGGTAGCAAGACTAGAAGCAATCAGGATGCTTTTAGTTTTTTTAGAATTTAAGAATTTCAATGTATACCAAATGGATGTGAAGTCAGTATTTATGAATGGATAGCTAGAAGAAGAGGTCTACATTGAACAACTAGAAGGGTTCAATGTTTTGACAATCTGGATTATGTGTGTAGATTAAGAAGGCCCTTTATGGACTCAAACAAGCTCTTAGAGCTTGGTATTCAATGTTGGATGGATACCTACAATAGAAAGGGTTCTAGAGAGGAAGTGTAAAAAGTAATCTATACATAAAAATAAAAGGTGATCAATTGTTGATAGTTGTGATCTATGTATATGACATCATTTTTTGTGGTAGCAGTGATGACATGTGCAAGATGTTTTAGAAGGCAATGCAAAATGAGTTTGAAATGTCAATGCTAGTGTATTATCTTTCTTTCTTGGGTTACAGAATGCACAATCAGCCAGAGGTTTATTCATTTTCTAAAACAAGTACATAAAGGA
Source organism: Sequoia sempervirens (assembly GCA_007258455.2). Taxonomy (NCBI): domain Eukaryota; kingdom Viridiplantae; phylum Streptophyta; class Pinopsida; order Cupressales; family Cupressaceae; genus Sequoia; species Sequoia sempervirens. Next base: position 231,926,965 of record VDFB02058242.1, read on the forward strand.
GATGCTACATAAATTCAAGATGGAAGACTGCAAACCAATGGGTACACCTATGGTTACAAGATGCAAGTTGAGTAAAGATGATGAATCTACTCTAACAGGACAAACTTTGTATATATCTATGATTGGTATTTTTGTATATGATAGCATCTAGACTGGATATAATGTAGGTAGTTGGGATGGTTGCTAGATTTCAAGTATCACCTAAAAAAACTCATGTCAAAGCAGTAAAGAGAATATCTAGGTATCTAAAGGCTACAATGGATTTTGGACTGTAGTACCCAAAGAGTGAAAATTTTACTTTGACTGCATACACAAATGCAGATTGGGCAGGAAGTGTAGATGACCAGAAGAGCACAAGTGGTGGAGCATTCTTTCTAGGTGATAGTTTGGTATCCTGGCTGAGCAAGAAATGGGACTTAGTTTCTTTATCTACAACATATGTGAAATACATAGTTTCAACCCCATTTGCACTCAAGTTTTGTGGATAAAGTGGAACTTGAAGGAGATGAAGATTGAGTTTGATGAACCTATCTCTATTCTTTGTGATAATACTAGTGCCATAAACATATCAAAGAATCTAATAATGCGTTCAAGGAAAAAGCACATTGCAATCAAGTATCATTTTTTGTGAGAGAAAATTGGTGAAAAGGAGGTGAAGTTGGAGTTTGTTGAGACCAAGGAGCAAGTAGTAGATATATTCACAAAACCACTTCCTAAGGAGACATTTGAGTTTCTCCGACAAAATTTGGGAGTTATTGCTCCCTCCTCTTGAATCAAGAGGAAGCATAGGTTGAGGGGGAGATTTTCCTCCCTACTGCAAGAAGGTTGGGTGGTCTTGCAGAATGATTTCAGAAGTAGTCATGCATGGACTCAGGGGGAATCTATCTAGGAAACAGGTTTTTGGATTGTGTAGAGTTTCAGAAATGCAAAAAGGGAGAGATTTTTGGAGTGTTGACCTTTGCCATTGATGTCAAAGGGGGAGAAAGTGAACTCAAAATACTATATCTTCCAAGGGGGAGAAAATATCTTTGTGTGTCAAGTTGGTTTTATGGGTGGCCCAACACTTTTTTTTTCCATCAATGACGGAGGGGGAGATTGTTGAACAAAGGTTATCATTGATGTCAAAGGTTGTCATTGATGAAGAAGATTGATGTCAAAGGATGCCATTGTTGTCAAGGAGTACTTGAAATATCATTATATTCCCCTTGACTTATCATTTTGAGTTGCAAAGATTTGCAAAAAAATATGTTATATTTCTAGTACTATGTTGTGTGTCAAAATTTGTCTCATCAATCATATCAATAATTCAAGAAACATACATTATTAGTTTTATTGAGGAGTGAATTCCCTCAAAAAGTTGGTGTGATTGTTGTATGCCTTCCATATCATGAATGTATCTATTTAATGTGACAATGGTGGTCCTGAAGACTATACTAGAATGTTTCAGCTCAATATTTATCAGGTTAAGTGTTTCTCAAGTCTCTCTTCTAGAGAGGTTGTAGGCTTTATGGTTTGAAAAGAGAGTATGCCTACACTTTTTTTATCATATTGTAGAGTTTCCAGAGGATATTTTCAACATACATAAAGGAGAGGTTGTAGGCTTTGTGGTTTGAAAAGAGAGTATGCATACACTTGTTTTATCATATTCTAGAGTTTTAGAGTTTTTGAAGGATATGTTTAGCTTACATAAAGTTTGGAGTGACAAGGGTTTTTGTACATGTCTATCAACTTGTTGGTTTTCAAGGCTTGTGTAGTAATGACTAGTAGTGTGCAAAATTCAAATATTGTGTGTGGTGTTAAGATAAGACCCGATTAAGGTTCTTGTGGTAGCGCACAGTATCATGTTCTTTTGATAGCAAAATGATTTGATTTTGGATCAACTTGTTACATGTTTCATATAATTTGAATTTAGGTTCACCTTATGTTGTCCTAGCTATTTGTAGATCCTTGGATGACATAAAAGAGTGTTATGTAATGTCATGTATATATTTCTCAAATGTTTAGATGCTTTGCATGTGTTATCAAGTAGAATTACACCAGTGTGAAGAAAAATTTGGCTACAAGTGTAAATTGAAGAGAAGGTGAATACTTTAAGGAAGGTTACATCTCAATTTGTATGGTATCATTAGATGATCATATGAAAATTAGAAGAGTGTTTGAGGAAACTTTGGAACATGCATGAGGTGTGTTCTACTACATTGCAAATCCACAAGCTTTATAGGTGTATGCCAGTAAGCATAGTGTTCTACTTGTAGAATTGGTGCTCAGTTCATTGTATTGGGGATTGGTTTATCCGATAGGTTGGTGCCTACAAATACATTAGGGGATTGGTGTCTCTGATAGGTTGGTGCCTACCTTAGTGTGTAAAATTCACTTCTATATTTTTACTTTGTGGGGCTGGATTTGGACAGTAGATCCAAGCAACTATTCTCATCGTGGTTTTTCCATTCTTGGCTTTCCACATATATCTAGTGTTCCCTCATGTGCATGTGTGCTCTCAATGTTGCTTAGTAGTAGTGAAGATTCGTGTTTCATGTTTAGTTACTTATGTTGGGGTTAGTAGTGAAGAATAGTATATTCTAATAACTATGGCAGAGTTAAGAAATTTAAATAGATTTGATCTACCGATTCACCCCCCCCTCTCAGTAGATTGTGTGCCCTTCAAAAACAACATATCATATATGTACAATGCAATTATGAGAATGTGTTATCATATTTGTAATAAACACAATGGTCAGATTTATATCTCGAAAATCCCAAAGACAACATAGGTGTCAAATTTTTGGTACCACATCTAAGGAGACTGCTTAAGACCATAGAAAGAATTTTTCAACTTGCATATTACCAGATGTTCTTTAAATTTTTTAGTGTAGGAAAAATTATCCCCTTTTCACACTTAATTTGGGAAAAAATAATAATAAAAGGGACTAAATTGTGCCTTAATTTAGTGTTGTAATATGTATTTCAAATATTCACATTAAGTTTAGGGCCTTATTAAATAAAATGGACTTAATTGTGCCTTATTTATGGTGTTGTAAATTGTACCTTTCATTTTCGCACTTATCTAGGGCTTTATTAATTAATTGAGGTTAATTTTCCTTAATTGGCCCCTTTAATTCAAATCCAAGCCTAATTAATTGCAATTTATGAAGAGGAAAACCTGACATTCATAAATACCATAACATAACATTTATCATTGGATAATGTGTGTCCTAGGTAAGTGACCTAGGACCAAGGGTGAATGGGTCCTCACTTAGACCTACGACCGTAATTTAAATTATGTTTTTGGCGATATTTTAATTATTTCAAATGTATATTCGCATGTCAGCTTGTGCTATTTGAATTTTGAGAAATTAGTGTTAGATACCTATAAATAAGAGGTCATTTCACTATGTTTCACCTAGAATATTTTCATTAGTTCAAGATAGATTTTAACAGAGCATTTCAAGGGAATTTCAAGGCATTCAAGGGTAGATTTATTGAAGAATTATTGCAACAATCATGATCATATTATCATGTCAAAGTCTTCTTGCATCATGCATGTTATTTGATCTAATATGTTGGTGTAGTGTTCAAGATCCATTCAAGCATTCAAAGGCATTGTTTCAAGTCATGTTTCAAGATCAAGATCCACATCCATTGAATCCATTTCATGCAAGTTGCAGATCTACATTCCAAGGTTAAAACAAGGGTTTGGTGAGTTGTGACATTACTTTGTTCAGTCATCATTCCTTTAATGTTATTTCATTTTATTTCAAGGTTTAATTACCAAAATTGGGTTTGACTAAGGCAAACCCCTATTCACTAACAAAACAATATTTTTCCCTCTTGATGTGCATTTTCAAATTTTAGGTGGAAGATCTCTTGAAGAGCAAAATTGCAAAGTTGTCAAAGTTGCATTTCTTTTGATCATTATTGCAATTTCATGGAAACTCACCTACAAGATTTATTTATGGCTATTCGACTGTGAAAATCAAGGATCTAGGAGTGCACACATAGAAGAAGAGAACCCAGAAACCATTTTTACAGAGCCCTAGCCAAGACCCATTCACCATAGGGAAAATGAGTCCTCAATTAGCTTCGAAAAAGAACTTTTGGTGACTGGTACACAACATTTTCCCTTTCTCATATCCGCATTTTGACTTCTGGTTCCATAAAAATTGAGCTTAATCTATTAGATGCACTTTATAACTTGCATTTTGGAGTTAGTTTGCTATTTTTAATCTTTATCCCCAATGTGTTGTTTAATTAGGACCCTCGTCCTAGCATAAAAGGGAAATTTGCAAATTCACACTTTGACTTGACTCACCTCAAGGTTTGGTAATCCTTTCATTGTGTGGATCTCATTTCTTGAATGAAATTAGATAAATAGGTCCCTTCATTCCCCTTTACTACCATTTTGGGGGGTGACCACCTTATTTTTCTTCATTTCATTATGGTGAACTTGAGTTTGATCATTGCAATTTTTTGATTTGGAGTCCATTTTCACCCTATATTTAGATATTGCATTCATTTGCATTTCATTGCATTGAATTGAGTCTCATTTAGGGTTGTTTAACTTGCATTAAATTTGCATTTCATTTTGGGGTTTTAGGATTGCATCTTTGCATTCTTGAAATCTTCAAAATACAAAAAAAAAATCAATCATTTTGCAAATCATTTACAAAGTATTGTATCATCATTCACTTACATTTGAAATTGAAACAAAATTGCACATCAAATTAGGTCTCCTAGTTTCTTATTTTGTCACATTTTTCACTTGCATTCAACATTAATTTCACGGAAAATTCAAACTGTAACTTATTGTTTCTGATCAGAATCTAGAAACCATTGAAATTATCTTAGAAATATGTAAAATCATTTTTTAAAACCCTAACCTAGGACCCGTTCACCTTTGGGCGAATGAGTCCTTGATTAGGGCCATTTCTTGATTTTCTAGGCATTAAAACATATGTTTATGCATTTCATTTTGTTTCTTTCAGTTTACAAAATTTCTATTACTTGAAATTGATTATATTTAGCTTAATTTGATAAAATTATTGCATTGTGTGATTTCAAAATTGCATTTACAAGATATCATTTTCAGGCTTTTGCATAGAGTAATCAGAAAATTACCTTGTTTGGGATCTAAAAATTGCATTTACATATTACATTCTAGGTCATTGCATTGCATTTCACCCTCTTTCCATTTTGGGTTTACATTAAGTTTGTGAAATTTTTATGAGCTTTACAACTTGGTGTCCTATTAGCAATACTATTGTGAGACATATTTTGAAACTCATGTCATCCCGCACTACACCATTCATCACAGATCTTAAGTTTTCCAACTCTTTCACTAATAGTGTTGATAATCAACCTTTTATGGATTATAGCCTTCATACCTCATTTCCAATGACCTCCCTACCCACAAACAATGTGCATGATGTTGTTAATGTCCTGCAAGAGAACATAAGAAGGATAGATTCAAAGAAATAGAGAAATTGCAAAAATTTGTGACTTCTGAAAACATGACTAGTAGTGTCATTCCTACCTTAGATAATGTGAGGAAAATGCTTGAACATGAACATGGAATAGAGATTATGTGACGTCTAGCTCATCTTGTTGATATAAACATCCCTACCATGATTGGTTGTGCTCAAGCTTTGGGGTATACTCAAAGCCAAGGTGGGAATTCAATCCCTCCTTTCACAACCCATACCTCTATTCCTACATACATTAGTACTCATGTTACCACAACCATTCAACCTACTAGCAATGTCAACACTTCCTTAGGTATTTTGACTAGGAATCCCTCTACCTTTGTGCATTCAAATCTCATATCTCCTCAACCATCCCCCTTCAAAAACCTACAATTCACTTGCCCTCCACAAAAATACACCACTACACCTTATTCCCCTCCATCTCACAATACCAAAAATGATGCAATCCTTAACACACTTTTGCAAAGTATGTCATCCCTTCAACAAAAAATTGCCACCCTAAATCAAAACAACAATGGCCAACCTTCACAATACATGAAAACCAATTCCTTATCCTTGGAGATATTGAGAAAAAAATGCCACAAGGGATAGAGGTTCCTAGGTTTGAGAAATACGGTGGGAAAGGAGATCCCGTTAGTCATGTTTTCACTTATATAGCCCTATGTAGTGACTTCATTTTTGAAGATAAACTATTGGCTAAGCTATTCCCTCAATCTTTGAAAGACATTGCTTTAGAGTGGTTTCTCTCCCTACCAAATAATTTAATTGGTTCATTCAAAGAACTTATTGATGCCTTTTACAACCACTTCCATATGCACATGGGTCCCAAGATGACCCTAGATAATCTAATGACATGTTAACAAAAGGTTGATGAAAAGGTCATGAATTTCATAGTGCACTATCAAATTCTTTATTCATAAACAAATATTAAAATTCTTGATGTTGACCTTCAAAGAATGTTTATTTCCAACTTGCAAGATAAGATCCAAACTAAAATTGAGATGTTGAGATTTCCCTCCTTCATACAATTATGTATAACCCTTCGTGATTACCAAAATTCGGTTAGTAGTTGTGAAGTGAAAACTCCCTCTAACCGTCCTGAAAAGTCCAAATCCACATCTCAAACTAACTACCAACCTTTCAAGAAACAAAATAAAGGCTTCCTAAATTTAAACCCCCTCAATCCAATCAAAATGTTAACACCTAAGTGGCTGCTATAAAGATGACAAAACCATATGCCTATGCGGATATAAATAGACAGTTTACACCTCTACCTAATACCCTTCACAATACCATGTTGCAGCTCTTAGAGAAGAATTTGACCTCCTTACCTCCTATTAGAGATCCTGATCCTACCAAGCCTTTACCTCCAAGCTATAGACCAAATTTCTATTTCCATTTCCATCAACAAAATGGACATGATACAAAATATTGCAAGCATCTTAAACATCTTGTGCAAGACCTCATTGATTCTAATCATATCCTAATTGGAGGTGTTAATGATCAAGGGAATAAGTTTGTAGCTCCTCCTAAAAAAAATTGTTAATCTTTACCAATCCCATGCCTAATCATAATATATCCTTTGTCAAAGCTACTGAAACAAAGAATGATGTGATGAATGTTGATACAAATGATGAAAATACAAAAGATAATGAGAACAACCTTATGGATGATTTAGTTGTATTTATTGGCGCTAAACCTTGTAAGGGCCCAACTAAAATTCCACTTGATATTTCTCTCACAACAAGATATACTTAAACATGCACCCAATGGTCCTCTTTACATAGCCGAAAGAATTAATGACAAGCCTACTAATGGGATATTAATTTATCCCATCTGTGTAGAGAATGTGATCACAAAAGAATTCCTATTTATGCATGAACTTTATCAAGATACATATGAAAAACAAAAAAGCATGGATCAAAACACATAATGGTTTTGTGTGCCCTATGTTTGGCTCGATAAATCTCTCTCTAAAGGTTGGACCGAAATAATTAACTATCTCATTCACCATCATCCCATCGTCAGACCAATTTTGTGTGAAGTTAGGCTACCCATGGCTTTGCTCCATGAATATCATCTTGTCATTTGTGCATAAATGTTTAAATTTTCCATTTGGAAATAAGATATTTACTATGCACATCATAGTGGCTTTAATCTTGTGTCTTCTCGTGGGAAATTTTCATTGGATTTATTTTGGCTCGAGCTTATTGAACCTATTAGACCCTGTGAAGACTTCTTTTTCAAATCTTATCAAAAGTTTGGCAAAGCGCATAGCAAAATTATCCCTTAGCAATATGCCTCAACCCATGATTGAGCCACCTATCCTAGACGATACCATGATTGAACCAAAATCCCTCCCAAACATCCAAGATCAACCTATGACAAATCCTTCACCCATTTCATCTAAGAGACTACAAGATAACAAAACAAATCCCATTACACCTCCTAAAGTTAAACAAGTTTACAAAGCTAAAGAGAAAGTGGTTGAACAACCTCCCATGGTTCCTTCCATTCATCCCTTAAGGGAGGAAAATAAACCTATGGTTTATAAACCCACTCCCTGTACACAAACACAACTTGAAAACTGCATGAAAAGAAACTGCAATGCTAGAGAGCGTAGGCATAGATGTCGTGTTATTTCTCACTCGTTACAAGCAAAAGAAGAAAAGAACATAGAAAATCAAAATCAAAACTTGTCTCCAGCAAGGCATGATGCCTCTCCACCCTCGTCGCAGCTTAAACATAAACAACCTTCTATGGATATTTTCATTAGACCTCTCATTGTGATTAATCTAGATGATGACATTGAAATTACTAAGAATGATGAGGAAATGTATAATGAGTTGAATCTAATGTTTTCCTCTTCTATTAGCTTAAACGATGATCCTCCTAATAAGAGTGTTGAACATGGTGCTTGTCCTAGTTCGGCACTTGGTGTTGTCCCTTTGGCTAGTTGTCCTCCTTCTGCATATACTGAACAAGATTGGGATGCAGACGATCTGCTATAGGTTGACTCACATGTGCCTTACTAGTATTTTGCTTTATTTTCTTTTTCATGTTCTTTGTGTGATTGCATGTGCGTAATTTGATCTTTGTACTATTCTATTTGATGTATCTCTCTCTTCATGTGTATTCCTTTATATGTATCTACATTCTTCTATATGTCGTAAACATTTATCTTTTCATTTGTCTTGTTTTTTCCTTTTGGGGATGATGCAAGGCGTCAAGACATTTAAGTCTCTTCCATGTTGACCCAAAATATTTTTCTTTTTTTTGCTCTCTATGTGTCATTATTCCTATTCTATGAGTATTTGGGGAATGATGATGTTTTTGAGATTTCATTTTGGGGGCGACCCCTTTTCATGATGCAGCTTCATTTGGAAACATATGACTTGGCATAGGGCTTTCTGAGTAAGCTCTCATGACCTCTTTATTGGTTAGCATTGACTATTTGCTACTTTAAAGTTATTGCTCATAGCAAAGGTTTAGCATTTCCTTTAAAGTGGGGGCATACATTAGCATTATTATTTCAAAATGTTTGATATCCTCATGTTTCTTTGTGTGATTTGATTTCTTGTGATGCATCCTTTTCTTAGTGGCATCATTAGGTTTGATGTCCTCTGAGAGCATGATATTTCTTAGTGTATGCCTTTCCTCTTAGTGGTTATGCTACGCATTGCATTCCCTAAGTTACGATTCTCTTATATTGGACTTGTCCTCTCTTGGAGACATTAGGCATGATGATCCATAAGAAGAGACCTTACACAAATTAAGCGAGATCCCTTTGAACAAACCTATATTGTTCATGTTTTTAACATAATACAGCTTGTTAACCTTGTGAAGCTCAAACCCCTCCCTACAAGACCACCAAGCATAACACATCTTGCTTGTCAGTAGAAATTTTTCCCTTGTTCATAATGTGCTTGGAATAATGTAGCTTGTTAGGCCTTATGAAGCTCAAAACTGAAATGTGTGTGGTGCCCTATCGAAGTTGTCAGAGGGATAGCTTTGGTATGATAAGTACAGTGAGAGCATAGATAGAGGCATGACTTTCTCACTAAGCCACTTTCTTGGGTTCTCACCTAGTGGATAGACTGAGGTTCCATTAGCCCATGCGAGCGTGTATGTCATTTGCATAGTGGACATTGAATTTTACTTGTGAACGTGTTGGACAAACAACCTAGACGTGTTCCACATCACGTTGGATAGTCAAAACTTGATCCGTCCTCCTCTTCTTCTAGGTTTTGATGTTGTACGATTGAGTATCTTTGTTATTGATGCATACATAGTTGTCTTGAATGTCTACTTTAGTGTGAGTTTGGCATGGGGTCATCCTCTCACTAAAGTGGGGGCTAAATGTAGTGTAGGAAAAAGCATCCATTTTTCACACTTAATTTGAGAATAAATAATAATAAAAGGACTAAATTATGCCTTAATTTAGTGTTGTAATATGTATTTCACATATTCACATTAAGTTTAAGGACTTATTAAATAAAATGGACTTGATTGTGCCTTATTTATGGTGTTGCAAAGTGTACCTTTACACTTTCACACTTATCTAGGGCTTTCTTAATTGAGGTTAATTTTCCTTAATTGGCCCCTTTAATTCAAATCCAAGCCTAATTAATTATAATTTCTAAAGAGGAAAATTCGACATTCATAAATGCCATAACATAAAATTTATCATTGGAGAATGTGTGTCCTAGGTAAGTGACCTAAGACCCATTCAACCAAGGGTGAATGAGTCCTCACTTAGACCTAGGACCCTATTTTAAATTATGTTTTGGGCGGTATTTTAATGATTTCAAATGTGTATTCACATGTTGGCTTGTGTTATTTGAGTTTCAAAAAATTAATGTTAGATACCTATAAATAAGAGGTCATTTCACTATGTTTCATAGTTAAAAAATTATTGTAGCAATCAAGATCCTATTATCATGTCAAAGTCTTCTTGTAGCATGCATGCCATTTGAGCTAATATGTTGGTGTAGTGTTCAAGATCCATTCAATCATTCAAAGGCATTGTTTCAAGTCAAGTTTCAAGATCAAGATTCACATCCATTGAAGTCATTTCATGCAAGTTGTAGATCTACATTCCAAGGTTCAAACAAGGGTTTGGTGAGTTGTGACATTACTTTTTCCATTCATCATTCCTTTCATGTTATTTCATTTCATTTCAAGGTTTGACCAAGGAAAACCCCCATTCACCAACAACAAAACATTTTTCCCTCTTGATGTGTATTTATAGATTTTTGGGGAAAGATCTCTTGAAGAGAAAAATTGCAAAGTTGTAAAAGTTGTATTTGTTGTCATTATTGTTGCAATTTCATGGAAACCCACCTATAGGATTTATTTCTATATGTCCAACTGTGAAAAATGGGAATCTAAGAGTCCAAACATAGAAGAAGAGAACCCATAAACCATTTTTACAGAGCCCTAGCTAAGACCCATTTGCCATAGGGCGAATGAGTCCTTAGCTTTGAAAAATCACTTTTGGTGATTGGTACACATCATTTTTGTAACAACAACTACCTAACATGCAACATGTACCATTCTATTGATTCGCTTAACAATGAATATTATCATTAAATTGCATAAACATGATGACTAAACAAAATCTTCCATAGTTGCATCCTTAAAAGTGAAAGTTGTATACATAATAAGGTAATAGATACCACTAGATTGCTTATTATCATTCTACCATAGCAGCTACCATATTCATAGTATTAGGGCATGATATCACAAAGTTTATAAATTGAGGTAAGAATCATCAATAGAAAAATAAGATTAAATTCCAAATTTGAAACAAAGCAATTAATACAACCTCCTTTGTCCCTTCCCCTTAGACTGAAATAATGTAACATCCACCTATTAATCACTAATAAAGTGTGTAGATTAGTGAATAACCACTCAATTAATCACCCCTCAAGTTGAAGATCATTGAAATATATGAAGTTAATGAAGATCCAATTTAAAGGAGTCAAACAATAGACTTCTATTTCCAATATTATAGAATGATTTTACAACCATTACCATTTCCACAAGTCCATTTGCAACACCTTGGAATAAATACAATACTTGATTCATAATAAGTTACAGTTGCTAATACACACCTTTTGGAAGCAAGTTGATAACATAAACAACCAATTTACCTATAACAGCCATGCCCATTAAACAATTCAAGATATTGTATTGAAAATGAAAATACGAGTTTTTGAGTGAGAGTCACTTGCACATCTAAATAAATATGACACAAAATAAGCAGCTTATCATCATTTGCATTATTAAATGTGTACTAATTGTTGCTTTATCTTGAAGTGGAAGAGGGAGAGAGAGCATCACCAAGATGATTTTTGCCCTGCCACGAAACTATAGGCTTCCTCATGCTACCCCACGAAGGGAGACCATCCCATCACGAAGAGACTAGCCATTTGTGGCCAACATGTGTGAAATCTATGCAACTATGGAATAACTGACATATGTAACCTATTAAATCCCCAAGCAAAATATCTAAGCATATGTCCATTACCCATGAAGTGTCTCAAGTTAATTCAACAATCTTCCCTTATTGAATTAAAATCTTTGGCCAAACATTTGTTCATTATTTGATCCTCGAGTTTATCCCAGTAGTGACTTAGCACCTTTTCACATGTTGTTATGGTTTAAGTACTTTTAATATCATTTAGCAGCATTAGTCATAAATTTTATTCACAATGCCATTAAGTTTTGTTTTGCTAAATTAGTTTAAGCTTATCTTAACCATCTTTAGGTTACTAGGCATCTGTTTACATTTAGATTCTAACTGCCCCATCACAAGCACTTAAAATGTGGGGCTAAAGAAAAATAGAATCATTATCCAGCAGGACCCTTAGGCTGGAGTTATTAGCATACAATGCAGAATTTTAATCTCAGCCTTATCTGTAGAATTTATTGTTAGCAAGGGTAGTAAGTAGCAAATAGGTTTAATTTATCCATAGCATAATCTCACTAGTCATATGCTTAATTTGCAACATGAAATCACTGAACATGTGAATAAACAACATGAGGCTGATGAAGCACTTTCTCATGGCTATTATATAGTACTACAACAGTCATGAGGAAGTGCTTTCACCATTATTTTGCATCAAATAAACATCTGGTTACTAGTAAATTGTGCCCAACAATAGTTTCCTTTAACACATATCAGTTTCCCACTATACTTGGTTTAGGTTCAACCTAGCTTTTCCTAATAAGAGGATAGTCACATAACTTACTCCCTTAGGAAATCCGAACATTACTATTTTTCCACACCTATATTTCTAAGTAACTATAAATCGTTCCCAATAATCAAAATTAATTATCCACTAATAGGATTCAAACCATAAGGTATGAGAAATCTAGAAATCACTATCATCCGATATGTATGAAATCATATGGATTTGGAAAGAGCAATAAATCATTATTATTCAGTACATATGAAATTTGCATAGAATTGGAAAGAGCACATTCAGTATGTAGGTGTAGAAGAATCAAGCCAATTCCCCACCTATATTAATTCTCTTACATGCTAACCTTGCTTTCACAAGAGCCAATTATTATTCAAAAGATTCCAACAATATTTTCATACCTGTGAGATTAAGATTGCAAGAAATTTTAACCTCTCCTCATTGTGTGCAACCCCTTCTCTTCCTTTTGTTCTCCTCTTATTCTCCAAAATTGAATGCTTAATGGTCTTCTTCTACCTTGTTTTATTACCACACACTCCTCTTTTGCTACGTGGGGGAATATGACACGTTTCCCTATGCTAGTTGATACTTTTTCTTAACCCTTTTGCCTACAGCTGACAGCTGGTTGTTAAAACCTACTTGTTGGCTCCCTTTATTTTTATTGATTTGGAGAACATATGGGCCATCGTACCATTTTAAGGTAACTTTTAAAAATAAATTGTTCTTTTCTTTCTTGGGTCCCACCATTACACATTTATTAAGGGAATGAATATTATTATTGTTTTCCCTTCTTTCTTTTAATTATCTTTTTTCCGTTTTTTCCTATTTACTTATTTTCTTGAATTATAATTTACTCAACATACATAATGTGAACATAAAATTATTATTGGTTAGTAATTTAAATTCCCATTGATTTTTTTATCAAAAATCAAAATAATTTGTAGACATCGAAAATATACATATTGATATCGCACACTCGATCCTGATCTACTAACATCGCTTCATCATGAATTATCCCTCTAGCTAACCATTTAATCAAATAGCCTTATTTGATTAAATTCATCATAATTCTCCTTTTAATTAAATAAATCCCTCGATTTAATTAAATCATCATCTCTGTGTAATTAGCTAGATCATTTCATCTTCCTATCTTTATTTAATTAAATAATCTATATTATTTGATTAAATCTCTAAAGTTAATCTAATTAAATTAAATAAATCAAGCATCTATTTAATTTAATCTAACATCACCCCCTTCGGTTAAATAAATCAAAAATATTTATTTAACTAAGTCTAAATCATTTTCTTCTCATTTTGAGTTATTTAAACCCTAAAATCTAAGTCAAAATGGTCAAATCAACTAACATCATTTAAATTAATCAAATCCTGATTAATTTAATCCTAATCACTCAAATCCTCTAGATTTTGCAACTTGCACATGAAAATAGACTTATTTGATTTATTAAATTTCTATTTTCCTTCAACAAGGCATCTTTTAAAGAATATTCCCCTAATTTGAATTCAAAATCCAAGTGGGAATAAGTCCTTCCAACAAAGCATTTAAAATCTCTTACATGTCCTTTTCTTGAGCCATATGCATTTGCTTCACCTTTCACCTCATCCTTCAAGCCATATTTTGAATTTGAATCTCCCCCCTCTTTGCACATTCTTTAAAACTTGCACATCCTCCATCCAATCATAGCTTGACAAGTGGCATCATGCCATTGGATGAATGTTAGTCCCACATTGCTCAAATTTGGACATTCATCCATCTTGGCATTTTATAAATAAAGAGCTCATATCCTTGTTTGATCATCCACAACTTGAGTAAACTTACTATACTCAAATTCATAGCAATTTTCATCCATCTCATTGAATCATAGCTAGGTTTTTGCATATTTTAGCTTGGAGCACTCATCAATCTTCATCAAAGTGGATCACAATCTTCATCAAATCATCAAAGCTAGCATTGGAGTTGGGAAAGGGCCAATTTTCACATCAAATTGGCACCAATTCCCCCATGGGATCAAGAGTTTGCATTGCTTTCAATAGGATTTAATCTACTTTCTTGTTCTTTCATTATTTTCTTCTCTTCATTCCTATTTTGAGTTTTGTTAATGGATTTCATGGGGAATCCTTGTTCTTACTTGCATTTGATCTCCTAATGTATTCATTTGTTGTGTTTTGTAGGTATTTGGATTAGGGATTCACATAATTAAAGCATCTTGATTTACCCTTCCCAATGCAATATGCAACCTGGAAAAATGCTACGTGCATACGTGTGCTACACTCACACAAATTTCCCTCAGATGGCTAGACTCTAGTTTCCGATGATACTCTCTTAAATGAGAGTGCATAATTGCCTTGTAACACTCCAAAAATCAAGAATAACATTAGCCCATTACAATAATAAAATTTAATCATATGACTATGTATGAGATTATAGAAACTCATTCATAACACCATAATTAATCTCATTCGATGTATCATTAGAATGATTAGTTTATAACAACTAATTGAAACAACTATTTTTATATCCAAATAAAACAATAGATAAGACAACAATATAAAATTTTAGGGCCAACCGTTATGACAGTTAGGTTTCACATTCAATTGAACATCCATATCATCATGACAACACAAAATTTAGGGTCGGGTCCCAATTAGGGTTGTGACAATTTTCCCTTTCTCATATCTGCATTTTGACTTTTAGTTCCATCAGAATTGAGCTTAATCTATTAGATGTAGTTTATAGCTTGCATTTTGGAGTTAGTTTGCTATTTTTAATCTTTCTCCCAAAATGTTGTTTAATCAAGACCTTCATCCTTGCATAAAAGGGAAATTTGCAGATTCACACTTTGGCTTGACTCATGTCAAGGTTGACAGTCCTTTCATTGTGTGGATCTCATTTCTTGAATGAAATTAGAGAAATAGGTCCCTTCATTCCCCTTTATTGCCATTTTGGGGGGAGTGAGCACCCTATTTTTCTTCATTTCACCTTTAACCATGAAATGCTTTGGTTGTAACATATAAATTTCTTCCTCAAGGTCACCATGAAGGAATGTTGTCTTCACATACATTTGTTCCACTTCTATATCATGTGTTGTTGCAAGTGATAAGAGGAACTGGATAGATGTTAGCGTCGCAATAAGAAAGAAAATATCACCATAGTCAATTCCCTCCACCTGAGAATACCCCTTAGCGATCAATCATGCCTTATGCTTCTCAACATTGCCATTGGGACCATATTTTCTCTTTAACATCCAACGAGTTTTTGTTCTTCACATAAAGGTAACAGATTCCATGTATTATTTTTATTTAAAGTAATCATTTCTTCATCCTTGGATTTCCTCTAGAGTGCATCACTCATATCCATAGCCTCTCTAACAATCTCGGGCTCATCAGTGTTAGCAATCAAAGCAAAAATGTAATTACAATCCAACAATGAGTGACCAAGCCTTTTAGGTGAATATTCAAACCTATTAGGTTGTCGCATATATCCTGTATACCTCCTAAATTGCAGAGGTTGAGGTTCTTCTTCAGAACTTTTAGATTTTCTTAAACTCCCCTCATCATTAGGTCTAACAAAAGTGTGTAGTTATTCTTTCATCATAGTAGGTGAAATCTAAACTACCTCCTTTTGTTTCTCCTCTTTCTCTAGCTACAACTCAACAATGGAAGGTTTCATCTCTCAAAAAATTACACTTCTATTATAGAGAACCTTTTGGGCCACTGAGTCCCAAAGCTTGTACCCTTTCACACTGACACCATAGTTGATGAAGATATGTTTTACTGCCTTATTCTCCAACTTAAACCTCTTCTAAATCAGAATATGAGCATAAGCTTCACAACCAAATACTCTGAGATGTCTCATCAAAGGCTTTTTACCAAACCAAGCCTCCATGGTTGTCTATCAACAAGAGCCGATATAGGAGATATGTTTATTAGATAACATGCAATGGCTATAGCTTCAAGCTATAATTTCTACTCAAGACCAACACCACTTAACATACTCCTAGTCCTCTACATCAACTTCTTGTTCATTCTCTCTACAACTCCATTTTGTTGTAGGGTGCATGGAGTTGTTTTATATCACTCAATCTCATGGTCTTTACAAAGCTTGTCAAACTTTTCCAAACAAAACTCACCGCCATTTTCAGTTTTCAAACACTTAATCTTTCTACTAGTTTGATTTTCAACCAAGGCCTTAAAATCCTTAAATCGACTAAAGACTTCAGATGTACTCTTGGGGAAATAAACAAATGTTCTATTGTAATCATCTATGAAAGAAACAAAATATACAAATTTAAATAACAAGGGAACATTTACAAGACCAAACACATTTGCATGAACATGGTCCAAAACCCCAAAACACTTATGAGAACTAAAATAGAAAGAAACACGGTGTTGTTTTCCATACACACAATGTTCGCAAAAGTTGAACTCAATATTACAATCATCAAGACCTTTAACAAAGCTCTTATTTTTTAGGGCTCTAAGACCCTTCTCACCAATGTGACCAAGTTGTTGGTGCCACAACATTGTCTTCTTCAAAGGAAGCTTCATTTCTAAGGAATTAGCACCTTTAGGTACCCAAAATGCACAACCATCAGATGCAGTTGCTACAAACTTCTTCTATGCATGATATGACATTGAGGATGAAGAATCCAAAGGTCTCTTCTTTTGTGTATTAGAAGAACTATTACACTGTATTGTGTATGCATCTAGCTTGTACAAGGTGCCAATCCAAACACCCTTAGCAACACCATAGCTCTTATTGTCATCTTGCATCCTCCACTTGAGGAAACAACTTGCACACTTGAGTCATTTAATTTACTCACAAAGTAGGTTGTGTGCCAATTTCAGGATATGCAAGACAACATCAATCCCCTTCACTCTACCATCAAGGAGTGTGATCTTGACTCTACCACAACCAATAATCTTCAGATAAGAGTCATCACCCAGATACACCTTCCCACCGTCATATTCTTCATACTTTGAAAACCAACCTTTGTGTGAGGTCATGTGGAAAGAAGCGCCCAAGTCTATTAACCACACATCTTCTAATGCACGCATTGCCAAGGCTACGACAAAGGCCCGTACATCATCTTAGAGGATTTATCAAAGTCAGAATAAGAGAAAATACTTTTACTTTTCTTTTTCTTCTCCTACTTGCACTCTTTTCTAAAATGACTAGTTTTGTTGTAGTTCCAACTTTTCGCCTTGGACTTGCCAAGAGACTTAAATCACCTTGGAGATTTAGATTTTGACTTCTTCTCCTTTTTCTTGTCTTTCTCTTTAGGTCTTCCACAAACAAGGGCCTCCTTAACCATCTCAAAAGATTTTCTTTGCATTTTTTCAAATAACAATGATGCAACCACCTCATCCATTTTGAAACTAGTGGTAATACTCCTAATGGCCATTACTGGGTGATACCACGAGTGTGTCAAAGAACATAAAAAAAGCATGCAACAATCCTCATCTTCAATCTTGTCACCAACATAACCCAATTGAGCTAACAACATTAAAAACATTCAAGTGATCTGCAACAAACCTTCCATCTTCCATCTCCAAAGAATACAATTTCTTTCGCAAGAATAACTTGTTTACCAAGGATTTAGCCTGATAAACATCTCCAAGTTTCTTCCAAAGAGATTTTGTGGTCTTCTCTTCATGAACATTCAGGAGCACAAAATCAGCCAAATAAAGTCTTACCAAACCCTTGGTTTTTCGATCTCTCAAATCCCAATCTTCCTAGGTCATGTTGGTTGGTTTTGTACCAGATATTACAGCCCACAAATCTCTATCCATAAGCATATCATCCATCTTCAACTTCCATAACTCAAAGTTTCCGCCATTAAACTTCTCCATTTCAATTCTACTAGATGTGCTTATCATCTTTTGCTTGCAATAAGGTTATGAAATACCTTTTGCAAAACTCCCACTGAAACAAAGATTAGCTCAAAAAACCCTTAAAACCCAACAACAAAATCAAGAATAGCCAAACACTTATACCAACTAAAAGGAAGTCGAGTGTGTGGAAGATGCTTCCTACACTAATCTAAGCAAGAACATCGTTGAATTTTTTTCTTAAACACCTTAATAGTTACATATTTAGATGCACATACATATCATAAACAAATAAACAATGAAAAACATAAACACAATTTACGTGGGGAAAACCCTTTGAAGAGAAAAACCCCACTCCAAAACACAACTCAATTATATTATTCAACAACAACAAACGAATTACAATATAATTGCAAAGCTATGCTCTTGCAGGAGTCTTCACACTTCTTCAGAATTTTAGAGTAATTATGCCAACATAATAGTACTTCAACAAAATAGCAATATATCACTTCAAAATACAAGTGCTCAATATATAGGAGCTTACAATGCATTAATTAAACATTTATAAAATCCAACACACTAGTCTGAAGATGTAACATAGAAAATGTCAACCACTACAAATGCATAAGAAATAAGTTTCCAATTGTCAATTGTCACTAAACCTGCACATGCAAAACTTGCACCTACTAAAATATAACTGTGCCTCCAAAGCGCTCACATTCTATGCAAACTCAACATGAAATAGAAATTGCCTTCATGCACAACTCCACCTATAAACGGTCACTTCCAATTTGACTCCTCGAAATAGAAATTGCAAGTTGTGACTCACAATGCAACATGGGATAATTATCAAATGTAATTTCAACAATAAATCATAAAAAATCAACGCTTGGAAATCAAAGTTTGAGACACCTTATTCCTAACATTCACAAGCAAGAACCCAAATACTAGGGCTCTGAGGATAGCAATGATAAAAGGCAGTGAATCCTATCATGGACTTTTTTCAAAGTTGATCTTGATGAAAAAAAATATGTTGCCAATATAGGCTAACCTGTCCCATACTCTCCCAAACAGCTAAAATATTGTCCAGGATAAATTTGCCCCTGATCCGTAATTCTAAGAGCTAAAGTGCTTTAACAAAGGATTAAAGTAGTTCTTTTTCTTTTTGAGAAATAGTTTTATTGCATTATGGTTGATCTGAATCAATCGATCATGGTGACACACCACACTCCCATATGATACACAATAGCATCTTTTTTTCTTTTCAGTATCTTGAGAAGACCCAGAAACAACAGGTGAAGTAAAAAAAATCTACAACAGCACAAAGGAAGTGAAACAAACAAAAATGAATGTTCTTTATTATGCTATTTTTTAGGAACAAGACTTCTTCCAGATTAAAAAGAAATAATTTCCAAGCTACGAAATAGCATTGATAAGAAAACAGAACAAATAAGTGAAAACATAATCTAAAATGAAAAAGCAAAACTCGGTTTTGCATACTTCTTAGTTATTATACTTATTCTAGTTCTTATAACTAAGAATAGTTCCTCAAATTCCCCCTCAAACATAGTTCTTATATTTATCCTAATTAATAAGTCTGTTTTTTAGTGTATTCCCACTCAGTGAGGCTTAATCAAAACATACGTACTGCACTCAGTTCAATTCAAATATGTACTCCCCTGTAACACATACTTGATTGACAGACCAAAAATGTTCATGTTCAGCATAAAATGACAAGGATGATAAAACAAATATCCCATAAACTCAAAACATGGAGAATTCAAAACTGATAAACAAATATTCCATAAACTAAAAACATGGAGAATTCAAAACTGATAAAACAAATATTCCATAAACTAAAAACATGGAGAATTCAAAACTAGAATCAAACATTACTTGATACAAAGGAAAAGACTTCATAAATTGTGAAGTTCTCAGTGAGAAATCATCAATTGTTGAAAAAGAAAATCACAAGATTCTCAGTATATATATTCAAATTCTAAAACAATACAACTTCAAAAGTCATGTATTAATGAAACTCGTGCAATTTAATAGGAATTCTCAAAATATGGCTGTCTGAATAAGACACAATATACTGGTGACAAAATATTGAATGAATGAATATAACAAATTATAAGATAATCATTTAGATGCTGACTGAATTCGTTCCATGGTGAAGAGGCAAATTTAAGGCAGGTGATACCTATTCAAGAAGGTCCACCAGGCTGAGTTGACTGGTTGACATGGTGCAGCCAGGGTCAAACCCAGAGGTCTGAGAGCCCCTAATATCAGGCCTTTCTGCACGGTCTATTTTATCGAGTTCAAGGATGGACAAATAACGCCATACTGATCAACAGTTTGAACTCGGTGCACTATGAACATCTTAAGGGATTTAGTTATTATTGATTTTGGAGATGGAGTCGGGCATTTCCATTCCAAACTATATTAAAGCATTGTCTAGAGCTAGGCCTAAACTAATCCAACTACCAACTAAAATAGAAACTCACATTTTTCTGGAAAATATACAGCAGACTGTTATATATCAGAAACATATAGGAAACCCCTCATTAATCTAATTCTTCACTAGAAACAAAGTTAAATCAGCCCAATGAACCAAAATAGCACCAGAAATGCTTTTTCTGGAAATTGTTTCTCCAATACGGAAAACTCTTCATGGCTCTTATCAGGCTGGATTGACAATGGGTGAAACAGAGCATGTCTTCCTTATAAGACCAAACATTTCCATTATCACAAGAGAGCTGAATTAAAAAAGTGTTAGGGCTAAGTCACACTGATGAATCGAAATGGTTGGCATCTTCGAAAGGATTCCTTCTTTGCCTAGGGTGAAATGTTGCATTTGCAATATATTCCACTTCAGTTGTCATTACAGGTTTCCGTTTCTGAGAAACCCTCTTATCTGTAACATTGGAGTTGGATAGTCCTAAAGATTGTTCACACATAATTGCTTTGGCATCAGCAATTACTGCAGGGTTGTGTTCTGCAGCATACAGAATCCTTTGAACTGCAGAAACTGCCTGCATAAAGAAGAGAAAAATTGAACTAAGTTGTAAGGTATTCGGTAACGAAACAGCTTGTATGAACAGGCTTGATAAAGAAATAACATGAGAGCTTCAAAGCCGAAATGTCATTTGAAGGATCATGAAATCCCATTTTCACTTGAATGCCTTTTTCTCAATATTGACAGTCAAAGAATAGAAAAGAGACCGGAGATTTGTGCTCACTGGCAAATTTTTCACAGCCGGGTTTTGGAACAGAATTTCAATGTTTCTTAATTTTGCAAAGTAGAATTCTCTTTCCTTTTCCAAGCTAGCCACAGACACCTGTAATTCAGTAAGCTGCAAGAGGGAAATGTTTTAGTAATGAGATGCATACTGATTGAAAGGATTTAGGACATGATTCGATATACAAAAAGAATGGGGTGTATTTGATATAAACCTGCTCATTAAGCTTTAGAATTTGTGCTGGAACAACAACTGGAACTGGATGAGCAACAGAGGTCATTTGCTCCCCTGCTGTTGATGTAAAATTCTGAGCATTTCCAGCAGTATTAATGGGGACTTTTCTTGTTGCCTTGTGTACTTCATTGGCAACAGGAGTTTCATGTCGCCTAGTGCCTGAAACTGAATGGTGTTTGGTTGCAGAGCTTGCCTTCTTATTAACTTCTTTACCCCCTTTACACACTTCTCTTCGTTCCAAACCATTGTAACTGAAACACCCCAAACAAAAAAAAGAAAAATCTTCTCAAAATTATTTTGATTGAACAAGGCAAGCAAAAGGTCTTATTGCAGAGAAAAATTGCCTTCTTGGTAACTACTTAACCCCCTTCTATAAACTTCTCTTTGTTCCAATGCATTGTAACTAAAACACCCCAAATAAAAAAATCCAAAACCTTCTTAGAATCATTTTGATTGAACAAGAAAATCGAAAGGTCTTTTAGCAAAGGCAGCAGTAGATATCTAGCGCATAGAATTTTTGGCTACAGGGTCATCATAAATCCAATCCTCAAACCAAGTTTATTTCCATTTCACCAAATTAGACCCACTTAATGCCTGACTCCAGTTAAACTCCAAGAACACACTCTTGCCCCTAATGTGCAACCGACACAGGACAGAGGCAACTTAAAACCCTGATGGTTGCAGGTTTGACTGACATAGCACTCAAATACTAAATCTATACCTTCAAACTGTAGAGCGCTTTACCATTGGCCACGACCTATTTATTTATGCATTATCACTAGAAAAATGGAAAGAGGAGAGTACTTATTCGTAATCCCGTCATTGACAGAGTCACAGTATCGTTTCAGCCATTGCACGAACTCAAGATTGTCAAGCCCCTGCCTTTTATTAGCTTATTGACCTCAATTTGCTGCAAAATACACACTCATGCCCCTTATGTGTAACCGCCACAGGACAGAGATAGCTTAAAACCCTAAAGGTTGCAGGTTTGATTAACCTAACACTCCCTCGAACCCCAAATACAAAATATATACCCTCAGTCTGTAGAGCGCTTTACCACTGGCCATTACATATTTATTTATGCATTATCGATAGAAAAATGGAAAGAGGAGAGTACTTATTGATAATCCCGCCATTAACAGAGTCGCAGTATCGTTTCAGCCATTGCACGAACTCCAGGTTATCAAGCGCCCTGCCTTTTATTAGCTTATTCACCTCAATTTGCTGCAAAAGACAGGAATTATCTATTACATTTCTCTCATTACGCACACCATCAAGGCAAAGAAAAAAGTTGGGCATGGTCTACCTTGGAAATTTTAAGCTTGTTGAAGACATCATGAAGAACTTTATAATTCTGAATCATTTCATATTCATTCTTGGCATCAAAGTTAACCTTGTGCATTGGCACTACTCCTGGATGTGTGGCATCTATTAATTGGCAGTGCACTGCTCCAGATGCAACCTATACACAACCCAAAAAAGCCACATTGTTTACTTTCTACTTCATAGCAGAAAAAGCACAAAAAAAAAGACAAGAAAAAATGAAACATATTACATCTTCAACTTTGTGAAGATGGAGATTGAGAGTGGTATTGATCCATTGAAGGATTTCATTCCTGCCAACAAAATACCCTGAATCCATCAATCCAATATTGGTCGCTTCTGTTTCTGTGTGAATTTACGTATTGACAAGCCCTTCCCTGAAAGCTATTAGAGACATAAAACGCTCATAGTATAGCCGTTTGGAGGGCTTTTATTTTGAAATTCCTTACAGTTTCAAATCATCATTATCTACCTCTAGTATAGGCATCGTCATCATATACGAAGTTTAAACCCAAGCATTAGCAGTGCATTTGGAGCGTAAGATCTAAGCAGTCCCATTATGTGTTAACCCAAACATAAAATCTAATTATTAACATGGGGTCCCCACAAAGGATCTTGGGCTCTATTTCTTATTTCAATCGTAATTTTATGGAATTGAGAAATATAGTTGTAATATTTTAATTGAAAAATTTACGTGGGGTCGCCTATTCTTCCAAAAGTCAATCACCAAGCAATGATATGACATTATGTTGTAATCTCCATTTGTATATAACTATTAAAGTTTTTTATATAGGGGCATTCTAAAGAGTAAGAGCAATCTTGTATCACCTAAAAATATTTGTCTTTCTTTACTTGTTTTGCTTGTACTTGTTTTCAATAATATTCTAGTCATCACCTAGTCTCTATAGATCCTACCACATTTCATTGTACTTGCATATCTCACCTTATAGTTAGGAAATACATATTTTAAATTAAGTCTACAATATTCCATCCAAATCTTTAAAGATTTTGATTACCACAAATGCATATTAAGTTCTAGCCTCACCATCAGCTGTATTAAGATAGCAATTAGTTTCACTATTCAAGACTTATAGCACCTTTCTGAGGCATGTGACAACAAAGGAATATGTTTCTAGATTCATTGGATCCATGAAAGCTCATGGTATGAACTCAATCAAGAATCATCAATCTATCGTCACCACATTCATTCCAAAAGATTATATCTACACATTAGCTTAACTACACATTTCATTAGGCATTGAGTTTTGAGTCTTCTTGTGGTTAATTGAGATCATTTCTAAAGCTAGGAGCTACCATATAATCATTTCTAATGATCATTCAAAAAATAATGAAGAATGTAGGAAAATGGTTAGCGGGTACCTCAACATTGACATTGAATTGTTATATCATTTAAATTTTATAATTCACTATCATTTGTAATTAAATGGTTGTGATCAATCATATTGTAAAGTCTATTATGACAAACTATAATTCTTCTATGAGCATGAATTAATAAAGATCATATTATTTATATAATTTAATTATATACTATTATATTTGTTTATTTAATTATATGATTGAATAATTTTTCATTATATATTTACATCATAAATCCAAATCTAAAAATATTCAAAGTGGAAAAACTTATAATTTCATAATTGATGAGTAAAAGATAGCTAAAAGCACTTAGTTTAGTGCATAAAATCTAATCATTTTATTCCAATATCTAAAGGGTGCTAACATGACCATGGACTAAAGTGATTACCCATAATTAGGTAGAACATATCTAAGTCAAAAGATATTTTCATGTCTTGTATAGTGTTTTCGTTTTGACCACATTCTAATTCTTCTTCTTTTCGATCTTATTAGGTGTCACACATTTTGAATTATTTTTTTCCAAATACCTTTTCTCCCTCCTATACCTAATATCTTTATAGCACATCATCTCACACATAATTAAAAAATGATCTTTATGTTGGCATAAAAGATACTCTTTTTGGTTTCACACATTTTTCGACGCCCAATTCTTTAGGGTTTTAAATACTATTAAATATGTCAAGCTTATAAGTTGTAAGAGGACAACCAAAAACTAACTAGGCGATAAATATTTTTTATTTATCTATGATTTTTTTGTTGAACATGCAACCTAAATGAATTAATACATATAAGATTATGGGGATACGGTACATATGTTATTCTTGTAGGTTAATCTTTGAAAAGGATTGTATAATATTGATCATTTATATTATATTATTAATATAATTTGTGTTTGTATTTATATTATCAATAGAATTTATGGTTGCATCTATTTTTTATAAAATAAGGATATAAAGAAAATATAATTACTATCAATTAGAAAATAAAATGGTTAGAGAGATTGTTCATATAATAATTATTTTAATTGAATCCTGATCTTTATTTAAAAAGCAAGATGAATTGTTATTCAATTCAAGGATGTGGACCCCATTACAAATGTGCATTGTTCCATAGTGCTTGTAGATCTCATCATGTTAATTGTTGGAGTAAATAGTGACGTTATCTATCTAGCCAGCTTTAATCATACATAGGAGAGTCTTATTCACACTAGTTAAGTCTTCGCTTAAGGAATTTTAGTTTTTGTCTCACTTCATGTGGTTGAGACACATGTAATCACCTATTAAGACACTTATTATATGCACATTTGTCAAGTGAGATCACAAGTGTTCCACATTTGAAAGCCTAGTCAATCATTGTTTTCTACCTTCTCTCCTCCTCATCCTTGCCTATATATGTAAGGTTCGAAATTATATTTTACACACTCTCATTTGTATATTGATAGCCATACTATTGTGCTCGTTGTTACACCTGTGGAAGGTTGTCAATACATTCTTTCAGATCTTGGCTAATCCTAAAATTAATCATGTGAATCACAATGCTATTTATTGCATTGTGAAGTTTGAGGTGTTGTTTATAGGGGGTGAAATGTTCAAAAGATGTAAAGTTGTAAATTTGACTCTAAATCATTCAAATATTTTCTAGGAGGCACAACCCCAATCCAAGCATAATTTTATTTGCATCATTCACTATTTTTGTACCTCATTTTAATATGTCTCATTTCTCTATGTTCTCTACCCCACTTAGATCTAATCAACATTATTCACCCATTGCAAATAACCAATATAAGAAATATTTAGTTGGGTCACATATGTAAGTGTTTGTTAAAGATGTTCACTCATAATGGTTTATCTAAACTCCCATAGTGAAAGTGCTTGTATGGATTTTCCCTTGGCAAAATTAGGTCTTTCAAGCTTTTGGAGGTTTTAGGGACATCAAAACATGTCCTTTATTCCTAGGCTCCCCAATTCTTCAAATCCCCAAGAGAGTGAAAATGTGTAAGGTCTTGGGTTTGAAATTATAAGGGCCATGATGTAGATTTGTGATTTAATTTTTTCCCTTCCAAATTCACTAGGGTGTGGAAAAATTTGTATATGTGTTGGTGGGTCTAATTGTCATCATTGCAAGTCCATGGACATTTAGAGGTCCTTCACACCTTTGCACTTATTTCCTTGATCCCATTTTCTCCCAAATTCCCAAACCTTGATGTCCATAACTCTTTATCCCATATTCGTAGAGTTCCTCTAAGCCTCAAAACCTTTAACCCTTTATCTTTTACTTCTTGATTCCCCTAAAGTCCCAAACCCTAGCATCCCTAATCTCATATTTCATCTTCCCTCCAACCCCTTGATACCCTCTATTTCCCTTAGTCTTGATGTTCTCCATTCCTTGGAATCTTGGACCATTCCCAAAGTTCCTTCTAATATTAGGACCCCAAGCCCTAGCCTTGTCCTTAGTTAACAATTCCCTCTAGACTCCCCAAACCTTAGAGTATTCCCTTCCAAGGTCCTCATTTCTCCAAAGTTCTTGAATTTATTAGAACATAAACCTAGTTTTGGGTGCTCTTATTCCCTTTAAAATACCCGAGCCAAAATTCTATATGTTCCCTAAAGTCTAAACTTTCAAGGGTCCTTTGAATATTTTCACCTCACCTTAGGTTATGTTGAAGTCCTTACTCCATATGAAGTCTTGAACTATGGTATTCCTTCTTTTGTGGACATTTAAGAGTCCCTTATACATCTTGAAACCATCATTTCTATTCATTTATTGGTCCTCATTCCCCTTGTCTTCTTAATTCCCATGCATATACTCTTTATTCTTTAGGGGACTCTCAAAATCCTTGAGCACTTTGGCATACATCCCTAGGTTAAACAATACCTTGAAAACTCACCAATCTCTAACACAACCAAAAACCTTACGATTTTTACACATTCCTTCTCACCTACCCTCTCACCATTCTTAGACTATTTTAGAAACCAATATAATGTGTACACATTCTAATGGCTTCTTTGAATAATTTTATAGTCTCCTTCCATGTTGCACTTTCCATAAATTATAGGAACTCCATTAATGCAAAGTATGATTGTAGATCAAAGATGAATATTTCTCTATGTTTCTCAAGTATTTCTAGATGAGTCTAGGGTAGATATTTTGTGCCAAATTGTGGAAATATATCATAGGAAGGTTTGATAATCTCTTAAACTTCCCAAGATTAATAGAATTTTAAAAAAATTGTGCATGTATTTACACATTTTTCCTACATCACATGACTTTGCAAGAGATATATAAAAGGCCAATTTTTTAATTTTTCAAGGGGTTGAGGGCTAATAAAAAAGAGGTAAAATAAGGAGAATAATCAAAGAGAGAAAAATTATTGCTATAGACCTTAGGGTTTTGACGTCCAACACATGGTAGAAATATTTTAGCATTATAATGATCTAGGTTCATCCAAAATTTGTTACAAATTTATTATAGCCTTTGATAAATAGATTCATTGATAAAATTCAACCGTTATTGAGTGTCTCCATGTGCATTGTGTACATTTCTAAGTGTATTATTGATTAGTTAGCCAATCATAAGACTATAAAATCTTGAAATGCCTTTGTAAGGTATCTTTTTAGGATAAAGAGAAATGTATAGGTTTATTCATGGATTAATACGTAGGCTCATTTAATATTTTTTAATTATTTTTTATCTTTTTATATGTATGTGTAGAGCCTAACTTACACATGTAGTTGGAGAGATATACTCTTTAGTGATATCTAAACATTAAAATATCACAAAATGGTTTCATTAATTATATATTTTTCTATGAATATTTAACTCTAGTTCACATATATAAAAGGTACCCATCAACCTTAAGGTCAACCTCCTATCACCCCAATATGTCAAAAATAATAAAATATAAACACCTTAGTTTGTATTGATATAGTGTGTTCCAATTATCACATCTAGATGTGTATAATAGCATTAGGGGCTATTAGAAATCGTATCCTTAGAGAATTTATGTATTAGGTCATCTATTTTAATAAGGTGTAAGACCTTGAATGCTCAAACCATCATATAGATATAAAGTGACGACTTGAATATGGTTATACTATGCATTGGTGTAGTTTACATCAAGGTAAACCCTTGTTAACTATAGTTACATTCAATATGACACCTTAGGGAAGCTTTATTGGTTTGGAAGAGCCCAAATTTGAAGGAGGTTTTAGCCACCTTGGTAAATTGGTCCACTATTTCTTAACCTTGTCATTAGATTGTGGTTTTCTTTCTAAGTTTGACACCTTGGTGCTTGGGAGAGTATTTGGATTTAGGGATTTGAGACCTAAAAATATAAAATCAACATAATGGTTTTGTTTCCAATAGAAAAATTTCCAATGCTAAGGGAGAGACAATTAGAAATTAGTTAAGTTCTTAGCAATTAGAATAGAGAAGTAAGTTCTTGCACAGTATTTTGAAGTTTCAACTACTAAGATAAAATTTGTCACTTAGGTTGTCACAACCAAAAAATAGTTTGTAAGTTAGAAGAACTAAACATGGAGATAAGAAGGTATCCCAATTATTAGAAAGAATGAGATAAAACTTTAGATCCTATTGATGCCAAAAATTGGCAAGTTAAAAACCCTTTGTGGGAAACTCAGTTTATGAGGGACTTATTGTGCTAAAATGAGTGACCTCCAGATTTTTAAAGAAGTTAGATTCTTTTGTAATTAGGGTTTTAGAATAGGAAAAGGAAGCAGATATAAAAATAAAGAATCTAACTAAGGTAATGCGCCCTAATTTAGATAAAAGGCACGATAAACCTATCTTTTGGACATGATCTAAGGGTCCGCTTAGCATTTTACCATGTCTTAAAATAATAAAAATTAAGGATTGCAGCATGAACATCTCATTCAATGACATAAAATAATTTTCACACCCATTTACTGAAAAGAAGAGTCAAAAGACATGATCTAAACTAGTAAACTTGCATTCAAATTATAGAAGTACAAAAAATAAACTATTCAAACAATAATGGCATAGTGTAAAGTTTATCAATAGCATAAGAAAACAGAGAGGCCAAAAAATGGCACAGTTTGTGAGTTCTTGCAATAATCTAAACAATAAAAAGGCCTGGTGTTTCTCCAAAAATCCTATAATTCTTAAACTAGTGGAACTTGAAAAACATGTAGCATGTAATCTTTGAACTTCGAACCCTTATTTAGAAGCAAAGAGTAGTATATATAGCGAGCCTCCCACCGTTGGAAAGCAACAACTAAAAAGATTCAGAATCCTGAGCAATGATGTCATAGCAATGATTACCCTTGGTCGTTGTAACAGAAAAGGTTTGGGCCATAGCATTTGGTCGCTCCCCATCTAGGTGTATCCCCTACGAATGATGGCAGTGGTCCCGACAAAGTCTTATGCAAACAAGTGTCACCCCCTCGTATAGGAAGTTAGAACACGTGGCAACATATCGCAACCCATAGTTCGCTTCATCCCTTGTGTTGAAGAAGCATGCACTGAAGAGACGTGTGGCAACATTTCGCTACCTGCGGTCGATTTTTCCTTCCTTCATTGAAAGCTTGCGCTGAGATGACACATAGCAAAAATGTTTATTATAGACGCCGCATGTGGGGCCCACCAAATCTTTATGCGAATGGGAGATATGTGGCACGCGGGCGGGGACCGATGAGGAAGTGAAGGGAAGCAATTAAAATAACCCGCGATGAAGACACGTGGGAGCATAGCGGGGGTCGATAGAAGAACAAAGGAGAGAAATACCTCAAAGAGGGCTGAGCGGACACGTGGCAGAGGTCACGGTGATTATCAAAAAGGGGTCGATGATATTCATTTGAAGGCATGGGTCAATACTTAGCCAAAAACAAAACCCGAAGGGAGCATGGTGAATTTCGTATTCACAACTTCTGGCGACTATTAGGGGCATTTCGCTTTAAGGAATGTGGAATCCAAATTTTTCTTTGGTTCACAGACTAGAGTGCCATCCATTGGAGACAAAATTAGAGCTTGGAAAGGGCTATCTGTAGGGGCAACCAGTTGTCTTCGAATGGTCTTGTTATATTGTGCAAATTTTCCTATGCTTCACCTAGGTCAAGTGTTTCTTTATAAGGCAACACCTTAGGTAAACTGGCCCCCACCTCACAATGGAAAAGTAGTTGCGCAAGAGGATGAATAACCCCTTCAATGTCTGTTGCGGTAGGAGGATGGCTGAAACTTTGGAAAGCGGTTGGGTCTTGCTCCTTTTCTTCAATTCTTTATGCAATCTGCTTGGTTGTGGCGATCGACCCATCTTCAAGAAATGGGGATAGTAGACCCATCTCGGTCGGTTGGGAGAAATTTTCTTGCATGTCATCCATTTTCTGGTTCAAAGTAGTTGTAGCAGCTTTAGTTCACTGGCAAGCCGAGTAGCAATGGATGAAATTGTTTGTCGTCTAGGCAGCAATATCCCTACTTTGATTCCTGCCTTGGCCAGGTCTTCATCAAAAACCGTGTATAGCTTGCTAAGCAAACTCTTTGCTTCAGGAACCTTCTCTGTAATGAACCGTGGGAATTTCTCGATTGTTCTGTGAACCTCATGGCTCAATTTTGTTGCCTTCGAGATGAACCAGAGTGTTGGATACAGTGTTAGGCAGAAGACTTTAACCTTTTCCCAATAAGAAATATATAGCTTTCGAGCTAATGGGATGAGGTATGTTTGCACAACAGAGGCTTGGAGAGTGCTTCTTAGAAGGAAAATCTTTGTATCCTTTGAATTGATATCCTCTGTTAATTCTGCAGTTCTTTTTTTTGCGGATGTTAGTTTCTCACCGAAGCTACTTAGCTCTTTATACTAGTTCTCCTCAGCTCGGGCGCAGTTCGCCAATTCTGTGTCAAGAGAGGCCTTTGTCTCTTGGAGCTCCTTTTCTAACTGGGCCTTTCGGCCTTCAAAGTCTGTATGATTATTTTCTAATTACTGCTCATATAGAGAACATTGAGCTTCCAACTCTTTATCCTTTTGTTGCAGATTTTGCTCCACCAGGGTCAATTGACTCTAATATTTTTGGTTCCTCACCTGTAGTTCGTTGATCAGTGTAGGTTCAACGGATTGAGACTTATTGACTTCCTCTTGGATTTTTCTTTGCTCCAACTCTTCTGCCTGCACTTTCTCTGATAAGCGTGCAACTTCTGCTTCTAGTGACTTCCCCTTCATCTCTAGGAAATTGACCCTTTCCTTGACAAGCTTTAGCTTTAGTGAAGGAAATAAGTCATTACCACCCACTATGTTTCCTCCATGAGTTCAAATTTGTCTTGCGATCGGGTTGCGGCCAGATGAAGCCCCATGGCATACATGTCATAATCGCCTAGCAACATCTCCCCTTGTGGTTTGACAACATTCAAGTACATGGTGGTGAAATTCAACGTTTGATGCACTTCATTGTAAATTGTATACACCTTAGACTCTACCTACTTTTTGTCATCCTTCACTTTTCACTTTTGGAACCTGAGGGCTCGTGCTTCCTTCGTAGCATCACCTTGTGCTATGAATTGGCTTGGTGATTGAAATAGCCCGCCTGCAATAGGTGCAATAGGAGACAGGGAAAAAGGGAATACAAGTGTGGCAAGCCCCTACTTTTCTTTGGTGGGAGATTGACAGTTTTTGGGGAGAAAAAGGGAACTTGCCATAGTTTGGTTTGCGAACCGGTAGAAGGGCTCATCAGTTGTTGTGGTGATGAGGTAGTCATAATCAATTCCATTGGTTGGAAAAATTGGGTCAGACTTGAGGTAGCAGTAGCAATAGGGGTACCAAGGGTGCCTGAGCCTTTAGAAAGAGAGGCAAGGAGAGATTGAGCAACAACGACTGGTGTTAAGGTTCACGGAGGCATTAAGATAGATGGCCTAGTCTGGGCGAATTGAGAGAAAACTCCCACAAACATTGTGGTAGGGGTAGAGAAGGTAGGGCCGACACTTGTAGTGAGAGGCGCCATGAGAATGGCAAAGGATACTAAAGATTGAGAAGTGAGAGAAGGAGTGAACGTTACCTACTGACTAGATGCTGGCAGTGCTTCGCTTGTTGTTAGCTCCTCACTTACTTCAGACTCCTGGTTCATTGCGAGTACTTGGCTTGCGACAGGCTCTTGTGAAACCTCCCCCATTATAGCTTCTGTGCACTATCAATTAGCAGGCGGGGGGAGTCTTCGATCTCCATAATCTTTGGTTGTTGCTGTTGGGATAGTCTTGTTGCTTTCGAGGCCCAGTTGAGTGTCTATAAGGCTCTCGATATATTTAGTCACACATTTGAAGCAATATAGGTAGGCTGCGTTGTGGACTTCTTCTTTTGTTGGGTGGAGGACGTCGATGTATCAGCTTCCTCCTTCACCTGCTCTACTCCTTCATCGGGGTCATTGACTCCGCTAGCACTTGATTCAGAAGCAGGATGCTCATCATCCCATAGCTTGTCAAACTCTTCATCCTTTGACACGCTTTCATAAGGTACATCAAGTTGTTTTGTCTCTTGGTGATACACCCAGAAGAATCTGATCCTTTCTATAGTCCATTCTTCTTCATTTCTCAACCTATTTTACAAAGTTTTTCCCATTTTATAGTTCTCATCATAATCCACCTCAATGAAATAGAACCTAGGACATGGTGGCCTATTTTCCTCTGTGGGAATATGAATCAGGTCAACCAATAATTCATCTTCATCCTCTAGCGGGTTGCACCTCCTCTCCCAGTAAGGCCAAGGGTTGTGAGTTACCTTGATATGCTCATGTGGTAGATCATTGAAAGGGTTGTAATCCCACTTGTCGTAGATCATTACCAACCCTAAATGAGCTAGCTTATCCTGCAACAATGGATGTGTCTGCTTCTTTTTCATGGCCACTAGTTTGAAACTTTGCGGATAGGTGAAGAATCCCTTCCTCTTGGCATTTTTCCCACTACAAAAGGTAATATCAATAATACATGCCTTCCAGAACAATTCAAGGGCCAACACTCGATTGGTCACACATGTCAGAAGGAAAAATGGTTTGTCGGTGAAGCCTCGCAATTAAAGGAATGTAAAATCTGCTCCGAAGAACCAATCACATTTGGGAATGAAATTCTGC
This sequence comes from Sequoia sempervirens, assembly GCA_007258455.2. Taxonomy (NCBI): domain Eukaryota; kingdom Viridiplantae; phylum Streptophyta; class Pinopsida; order Cupressales; family Cupressaceae; genus Sequoia; species Sequoia sempervirens. The sequence goes on from VDFB02058242.1 coordinate 231,960,762, forward strand.
ATATACTTTGTATGCGCCAAAGTGAGCCAATTAATACTATCTTCTCCTTGCAAATCTTGCAAAATCAGAGTCAAGAAATAATTCGAATATGCATAATAATCAAAAGTGGAAGAGAGGATAGGAGTCCAGACAGAAACTGGCTTTCTTTTGTTCCTTTTGTCAAAAATTGACAACTTCACCTGCTTGTCAAAGAAATCAGGATTTTGATGAAAAAACATATGGGTGAGATAGGAAAGAAATCTGAACTTCCGTTCAGCTTGGTATTTGTTAATTTTCTCTATCATTTTCTTTGCGAGGTACTCTACAAAATCATACTATAAATAATATTGCTACTTGTGAAACTGGAAACTTGGGCCCAATTGAAATGTGTGCACCTCCTTGTCAGTGTCTAGACTAAAAACAAATGCCATCATTGAAAAGACATCTTGCAGGTCTTTTGTGAAAGAGCCATGTTGCGCTAGAATTCTTGGTGGCTTCCCTTGCTCTGCTTCAATCCTTTGGGTTTCTTCATTATGAAAATCGAGAGCCTTATTCCTAGTGCTCCATATATGGTCCCCCTATTTAGTATTGAATGCCTCCATTGTCATCCCTCTGTGCTTATGGTCAGGAATACATAGCATATTTTGGATGGCTCCTGGTGTGATGTTAACTGACAGAGTCCTGTCCTCGATAGTGTTGGTGCTTGGGTTGAAATGCTTAATGGCCGCATCGACCAATTCTAGGTAGTAGTGCACAAATGCGACCACATATTGAGGAATCCCATTGAACCATACTTGATATTTCGTTGACATTGTCTTTTTGGACATCTTCATTCTTGCGCAGGAAGCTTCCCTCAATCCTTTAGGGTATTTTGCAAGAAAGGGATCATGAATATTATCCCAGTCCTCTTGAATTAAGTTCTGGTCTCTGTAGCCTTTGGGCTTGTCCAACTCTTTTGTGTTTTCCCACTTTGGCTTGTCAGGAATACCTAGTGTGGCATAGGAAATGTCTTCAAATATATTGACGACTGGTGCTCCTCACATGGCTTTAAATAAGCTTTTTGTTGCCCCTCACTGTAATCCTTGGCTTAAACTTTTTTCCATTTTGATTTGTGGGAAGCTTTTGCTTAACTTGAATTTTTCTACAACTTTACCTCGGCTCTGGCTGTGCGCTAGAAATTGCTTTTGTTCTGGGTAGGTTATTTGAAAAGACCTTTTAAGTGCTTAAATTTTTTGCATCAACAATTAGCTATTTTTCCTCAAGGTGGTAGACGGGAGTTACCTTTTTGCATTTAATTCGATATGTACCGCCAACCCTTGGCTTGTGTGAGATGAATCACTTGCCATTTTGATGTGACAAGAATTCATGATTGCAATTAGCAACCGTATTGTGGGTATGTGCAGGATTATGATGGGCCAAAAAGTGGCGATATGATGGGTATGTGTAGGGTATGTGGCTAACGACTTTTTTTTTACCCAAAATTAATGAAATGAAAAGGGTTTTCTAAAGGAGATTCTCAGCTTTCCACCAATATAAATTATGTTTTACTTTGAATTTAATAAATAATTATTATTCATTTTCTATTTGAATTACGACTAAAGTCCTAATTGATAGGCTGATTGAAAAACATCTATAGCTTTCAAAAGGTATCACATTTTTTGAATCTGAAACATGCATCACATTCTATGCTTCACATACTATAGGATTAAAAAATTGAATTTCATGAAGTTTTGACCAAGTTAAGGTGGTCGACATACAAGTTTTATATTTTTAAAAGTTGTAATAAAAATTCATAATTAATTATTTACTTGGGAAAAATTATAAAAATATGCATCACATCACATGAGTCCTTTACTTATATCTAAAATCTTATAAAAAATATTATCATTTTATTGTGGTTAGGGTGGTCGGACACACTACTTCTTCTTTTTTCCCTAAAATTTAAGTACTACTACATTGAAATTTCAAATTTTCACCAAATAGATTTAAAAAAAATAAACCTAGTATTTTAGAAACTACATTCAATTTGCTACAGATTCTATTCTTACATATTTTTGAAATAATATAGATAACTTATTCAAATTTTTACATCAAGTTGCCTAACTCTAATTTTTTTGAATTTTTTGCCACTTAAGGGCTTGATTTTTCCATGATGATCCTGCACATACCCTTGTACAATGTGATTTTCTTGGAACTTGAGCCGATGCTTTGCTAGAAGCTTAAGAATTCATATGCATTGGCAATTAATATCTCAAAAGGAATGATTAAGCCAAAGATGCGATCAACATTTGAAAAGATATGGGCTCTGCCTCAAAATAAGCAAAGCACCTGGAGAATGACACCTCAGTCCTTGGTTGTGCATAACACCACTGATTACTACCACCAGCTTAGGCTAATTAATTATCCCTTATTAGTTTTGCACGCAACAAATCATACTCAACAGATGCAACTGAGTGGGAAATTCAAGCAAGCTCAGACACAACTTTCAAGTTGGTACTTGATTAGCATCACGTTTATGGTAAGCAAATTACCATACATTTGCTCATTTTTTCTATAAATAGGAATCTAAGCAGTAGCGAAATCACACTTAGTGATTAGAGAAAATTTGGTAGTAGGTCATTGGTTTAGCAGTTTGGCATTTGCAGTGCGTAGCATTTTCATAGGCTAGACTTAGGCACTTTGCAGAGATAGTTTCAGGCTAGTTGTAGAGCGATTGCCAGCATGAATACCCCAATTAGGCTAGTGTGTCACAAGTCTTAGACTTCCTTCCTAGGTGATATTTCTACTAAGCATTTGAAAAGGATGATGAAAAATAAGCACTCACTAGTTATTATAGCCATGGAATGGGTTCTGGGATGGGATTGCCTCGAATACGAGGACAAGTATCGAGTTAACACTGATGTGTGCTCACACTTTGTCACCTCCATGCTGGATATAGGAATTCCCAAGCCTCTGATTCTTCGTCTTGTCAAAGAAATATTTCCTCAGAAGTACCTGAATGGCCTCAGAGAGGTAGTGGAAAATGTTGCATATGGTGGAGGCATACCAACCACGACCGACCTATGGAGGTTCATAGAAGAGGATGCAGTTGTGTCGTGGCTACCATTTCTAAGTGGCTTTCACCTCCAGTCACAAGATGAGCACTGCCAAAGGGTCACTTGAGCCTGCCATTTCCTGTTTCGCATCTACAACGTGGTGTAGTTTTATGACATCGACTGGTACACGGACTTCAGGAACCTTGTGTTCCCTCCGCCTCTGGCCGTTGCTCCTACTAATAATGTTGCTGCTGATGATGATGCCCCTATGGATGAAGATATCATGGAAACTATTGTTGATATATCCATTGCTATTGCCCATGCTATGGACTAAATACTATCATTCTTTTCTTTTTTCCTTTGAAAACTTGTAGAAATTAGTCCATTTTTTGTATACATGTCTGAAAAAGGATTTTCGTAACATATATATGAAAAAAGCAGAATAGAACTATATGCTTTTAGAAGCATGGCCTTTGAGCCATTTTGACAATGTAAATATCAAAGCACATATATAATGAAAATATATCTTTATATAACCATCTTGTTGTCTAATTTGGCTTCTAAAACTGGGTCATCTTTTCCTTTTTCAGCATACATGTATGTATTCAATTTTGCATGTGGGTGTTTAATTTTTTTTTGGCTCCTTTCAGCTATGGGTTTATTTCTTTACTCTCTACAATTAATGGGTTACTTGTTCCTTTCTGCCTCAAACCACAAAATAAATAAAAAGATTGGCCAACAAAACAAAAAGGGAAAGAAGGGAAAAACATTATAGACATATTTACATCGTTAGGGTAGCAAGCTTAATTAAATAGTTTTAGGTGAATTCCATTGACCGGAATTCCCAACGCTTCTTTTTCCATAGTTTCTAACTCATATGCATTATGCTCTTTGCATTGAATTATTCTAAACGGGCCATCCCAAAGGCTGTCAAATTTCTCATGCTGACCCAACTTCCCAACCCTTTCATTAAATTTTAGCACTAAGTCTCTGCACTTTAGACCTTGATCGGACGCTTTCTTGTCAAACCACCTTTTAACCACTTGTTGGCAATTAGTCATGGCTGTTAGGGACTTTTCCCTTTTCTCTTGTACTTCTAGCAACTCAGCTAACCACACCTCCATTGCGCCATTTTGTTCCACCTCGAGAGATTTCAACAATTGCAGCACTGGAATCTCCATAGAGATAGGCAATAACACCTCTTTTTCATAAACTAGCTCATACAATGAAGTCTTGATGACTTACTTAGGAGTGATGCGGTCCACCCAGAGCATTGTTCAAAGGTTTCTATGCCATTCCCTTTGGTATTCTGACCCAATTCTATTGAGGAGTCGAACCAAATTCTTGTTTGTTGACTTGGCTAAGTTGTTCCCTTGTGGGTAGTAGTTTGATGATGTTTTAAGGAATATGCCATGCGTAAGTGCGAATTGACTTACCTTAGAGCCTAGGAAAGCTTTAGCATTGTCGGAGATGATAGTTTCAGGCAGGCTGAATCTCGTCACTAGCTCCTCTAGGAAATCCACTATCTCTACCTTTGTCATATTCTTTAGTGGCACAACTTCGGTCCATCTCATGAAGTAGTCTGTGGCCGTCAAGATCCATTTATGTCCTGCGCTGGAGGTCGGGTTGATCATTCCAATGAATTCCAAATCCCATTGCGTGAATGGCTCATCAACCACTATCAGATTGAGAGGCATTGCAAAATTATTTCTTCTTCCTATGAAGAACTGAAATTCCTAGCAAGTTTTCACCAAGGAGTAGGAATCATTGAATAGCGTCAGTTGGTAGTATCTTGCACACATGATTTTGATGGCAGTTGTATTTGCAGAGAAATTTCCAACCACGGAACTACTGTGGTAAGTATTGAGGATCCTTTTTGCTTGCTCTATGGTAACACACCACAACAAAATGTCATTAAAATTTCTCTTGAACATGATCCCTTCAATGAGCGTGTATCCATTGGTTTGCAGTCGGTATAATCTCTTCTTCTGAGAAGGAATGATGATGAATATTTTCTTGTATGCATAATCTTACTCTATTTGACAACCAACAACCTTTTGACTTTGACTCGTTCATTAGGACTAACTTCGGTTGTTCTTCTTTGGTGGCCATTTCTTCATTGCATGCAAGGTATTCACACAACCCTCTTCCCTAAATGGTCTTGTCAGGCTTAACCTCAATGTCATATTCGAGGATCTTGGTGATCCAATTGGCTCTTTTCTTGGTGATCTCTCCTTCCATGAAGTATTCATGCATGCTAGAATGCACAACATAGACAATCACCTTATTGCAAGATATTAAGTGTCAAAAATTATTGAGCCCGTTAACTATTGAAAACGTTTGCCTCTCTACAAAGTTGTAGTTTGTCTCATATTCCTTCAAGGTCTGGGAGTGAAATTCTATCAAATATTCTCCCTTGCCCTCATCATCTTTCTGAGTTAAGACAATAGCAATGCTTGACTTGCTACTGAATACATACATTATGAAGTCCTCTGATAAGTCTGGATTGACCAGAATAGGAGCGGAGGAAATAGCATCCTTGACTCTCTCAAAGGCTTCTCTGGCTTCCTTTGTATTTAAATGTTTGATCCTTTTTCACAATCAGGGTAATTGGCCTAATTATTTTTGCAAAATCAGAAATAAATTTGCTAACAAAATTCACCTTTCCCAAGAAGGACTGGATGCCTTTGTTGTTGACCGGAAGTGGAACCTCTTTGATTGCTTTCACCCACTTAGGATCAATTGAAATTCCTTCTTTGGACACCACGTTCCCCAATAGCTTGCCTTGTGGAACTCCGAAGATACATTTTTTTGGGTTCAGGGATATTCCAAACTCCTAGAATTTCTTGAAAACCATCTCAAGGTGATCAAAATGATCATCTTTGGATTTGGAGAACACTGTCAAATCATCCAAATAGATTAGGATAATCTTGTTAATTAGTTCGCTAAAAGTGATAGCCATTGCTCGTTGGAAGGTGGCTCCTTCGTTTGAGAGGCCGAATGGCATCTTAGCGTATGAAAACATTCCCCACTTAGTAGTGAACGTTGTCTTATGTTGATCCTCTTCTTTAACCCAGATCTGATTGTAACCGGAGAAGCCATCTAACAGGGAGAACATCTCCAATCCTGCCACTATTTGCAAGATTGACTCCATTGAAGGTAGTGGGTAATGATCCTTTAGGGATGCTCTGTTTAGGTCCCGAAAGTCCACACATAGGTAGATATCTCCATTCTTCTTTTTTACTAGGAGAAAATTGGATACCCACGTGCTATGCTTGATTGAGAATACAATTCATGACTAGATTAGCTTTGTTAATTCTTGCGCCATTAGCGCTTCAATCTTGGGATTCACTGGCCTTTGTTTTTGGTGGACCAGTTTTGCATCTTCTGTCAACTCTATTGTATGTTGAATGATATCAGGATCATATCCCCTAAGGTCATTGTATGACTAGGCCACCACTCCTTCATATTTTTCACAAAATTCGATAAGCCTTTCTTTATCGTGATGTAGGAAATCCTTCTGGCCTTTGAGCTTTCTTCCATCTCTGACCTGAAGGTCCACATAGTCACCTTTGTCTACTAAAAACTTTCATTTTTCATTTCTTGCATTGTCACAATCGAAAAGATTCTCGAGAGTGACCAATCCCTTCAGAAGCTTGTTGGATTTTAACAAAATAATTTGTCCTTTATAAGCTTAAGAAATCTTCGGTTGGAGTTGGTCAACAAATTCTCTCGACTGCTAGATGAATGAGGCAATGTTTTCATCACTTTCAAACACTTGCTAGCTTTGGTCATTGTCTAGAATCACTGGTTAGACTATCACTCGTACAAAGTGTTTTTTGTGAATGAGATCAGAGGCGGGATCAAACTAGGATCTGATTGATGTCATGCAATCCGCATCTGTATTTTGTTCTCGGGGCACCATCTAAATGTTGAAAGCTTCCAAACCCTTCATCAGGTCCCAAACTCGGTGTCTATAGGATCACATGCGGACATTCTTGGCTGTAGAAATTCCTCGAACTTGATTGACTACTAGTTCAAAATCTTCGAACAACATTAATTGCTTTATGCCCATCCATTCTGCAAGGCTGATACCTTGCACTAGTCCTTCGTATTTAGCTTCATTGTTTGAGCAAGTGAACTAGAAGCAGAAAGACCTTAGTGTCTTTTCATTATATGGGGACATTAAACATATCCCAACTCCTGCACCATTCTTGCATCTGCTCCGTCAAAATGCAACATCCATAACTCTAAGGCTTGACCGTTCTCTGGTCTTCCGACAACCTTCGAGAGCACTAGATCTTCATCATAGATGACATAGGTGCCTAATCCAGTGGCATGGTAGTTTCCAAAAGGATCAGTACCCATATGTTTGCTCAATAGAACATCTTCTTGATCGGTCTAATCTCCAGTCACCTTTTCATCTTCCAGTAGCTCTATGCAATACATTCTTGCTTGGTGATAGAAGTATGATTTGCCTCAAAGTTGATCATGGCCTCATTGGCCACATGTTCCGAATGTAGAGCTTCATATTCTATCTTCATTTTTGCACCGCGCTTGGTCCTGAGAATCATGTGCGACCAATTCAAGGATAGGTATCCACCCACCTTTGAAGTAAATTCTTGGGATAGACAGAGGCCAAACATGGGGGGAACATCAATGATCACAGTATATTACAACACAGTGATGCTAGGGCAGGTGAATAGAGTCAAGGGGAGATCCTTGATGAGGCTCAGAGTTTCAACTCTGTTTCCATCAAGCTGCATGACTCCCTTTTTTAAAGGTTCATAACTGAGCCCTAAAGCTCCAACTATATGTTTAGGCATACCTATGGTGCTAACACCAGAGTTAATCATGGCATTGTGTAATAACTTCTCTTTCACAATGATCATTAGGAAGAAGGGTTTGGGTTTTAGGTTATCTCTTACCTCAGCGGGAGCTTCCACTACACTATTTGTGAAAACTTTGGTCGGAGGTGATTGATCAACAACCTTTCCTTTGAGCAATTGCTCCTTTTTTTCAATGATTAGATCCTCCTAGAGTGCCTTCTGTAGTAATGTCTTATGTTCTGGGATAGCTAATATATCCCAAAGAGACACATTAGTGGATGATTTCTTTAACTATTTCACCACGTTGAAGGGTGGCGGATTCAGAGATTTTTGCTCCTTTGCTCTTGTTATGACAACTTCCCTTTGTGACTAACATTGTGGCGCCATGGTAGAGGTGCTAGGTGTTTGGTCAGAAGCACTTTTAGGTTGCAGACTGACTAGTTGTGGGAAACTGGTTTTCCCATGAATCTTCTCTTTGAGTGGGTGTTGTAATTGGAATGTACTTGCGGTGTTTTAGATGTGGATGCATCATTGGAAAACACCGCTTCTTCTTCTTCCATCCATGAGAAGAGTGCATGATCAGGAGCGATGTCTGCTTCTTGCTCTAGTGACATCCCTTGCATTTGTGTGCTGAGCACCGCGTTGTCCATTTGTGAAGAGGTATACACATAACTTTCAAGGTCTGACGTTGCGGCTTGGCTGCACTTCTCTGCTACCTTTTGTTGTAGGTTGCCACGCAGACAGTTTCAGGGAATGTGTGAATTGTCACAAGGGAACCACCAGGGGTTGGTGTCATCCACTAAATTGTTCTACCTCGCGGTCAACTCTCTACTTGAGCTTAGGTTGGCGCTTTGTAGCGGAGTGGGTACTTACACTATCTGATTTTTTGTTTGCGCTTGTGGATTTGTACGAGTGCCTCCTTGAAACTGGTTTTGTTGGTAAGAGGGACTTCTGCCTTGATAATTTTGGTAGGTTGGCTTTGGAGGTACGACCTAGTTGTACTTGATAACAATTATCCTGTTGGCCATATGTCGCAACATTTCCTTGACGTCACTCATATCCTCCTTGGAAGAAATAGATGTAGAAGCAACATTCTACGACACGCTCGGATACATGTACACGAATTGAGGAGTCAGTGCGCTGGTAGAAGGAATCTCTTAAACAGGGACTGATATTTCTGGGAATATAGGAATGATGGGCCAAGGTGGCAATTTCTCGACGTCTATCAAATTGCTCTCTGCCTTTACAATGACGCTATATGTGCCCAATAGTGTGGTTTTGTCGAGAGACTAGATCATCATGGAAATGTCAGGGTTGATAGATTTCAAATAGAACATAAATGCCAAATCGGGCGGTGGGCAGATATCAACTTGAATCCTCTACCAGCTGGTATGGAACCGGGCGTTGAAGTCATCCATGGCTTTGTGTGGGGCCCATTTTATGACTGACAATTGATTATATAGTGAGGATCGGTCTCCTTCATTTGAGAATCTCTGGTAAAAAGGATCTCCAAGCTCATCCCAGGTACTGATAGTGTTTGCTTGCAACGTTTAGTACCAATATAGTTCCTTGCCTCTGAAAGAGGCTGTGAGCAACCTTAGTGCTATATTTTGGTTCGTAACACCATGTACCAGACATACATCTGCAACATCTTGTAGATGTTCGGATGGTGTTCTTGAGCCATCTCCCGTGAATTTAGGTATAGCCTTTAGGGCAGAAACTGAGATAGCGGCCCAAATGATAGGTGCTATTGGTGCAACAAGAGGGCTTCTGGAATGCCATGCCACATAATTTCTTTTAGTGGCAGGCAACATGGCTAGCGGAAAGGGTGGAGGAAGTGGAACGTTCACTAATTGGGTCACAGGTTGTACTGTCCTTAATGGTGGTACTAATAAACCATGATTATTTACTATTTGGGACCTAGTAATAGGCCGATGGCTCATACGCCCTTCTAAAAATTAGATTCATTTAAGCTTAGTCCCACCGAGCGTGCCAAGAAAAATAAAAACAGTTGATGCCAAAAATTGGCAAAGTAACAACCCTTTGTGGGAAACTCAGTTTATGGGGGACTTATTGCGCTAAACTGAGTGACGGGTCAAACCACAATAGTGGTTTACAAAATTTATGAGGAAGGAAATTTGATTTTTCTTCCTTTCCCCAAACTCAATGGGTTCGATTGAACTCTATGGTTCGGCCGAACCACCTTTTATGTTTGACCGAACCCTAAAACACAAACAAAAAAATATTTTAAGGGGTTCAGTTGAACATGGGTTCGACCAAACCCCCTCAAATAAGGCATAAAAAAAAATTGAACTTGTCACTGCCATTTTGTGCCTTTTTCTGCTTTCCTTGTGCTCTGTGCGTGTGGTGAATGACGAACGTGAACCCAAATGTGAACAACAAACGGTGAACGGAAAAATTGACTTCATCTCTCCACAGTTCATCAACCCGACTTGCATATCTCACCAGGTTTCTCAAATTCAAATTTCATAGACTTCAAAATGCATTTGTTTGTTAAATTTCTAAACCCTAAATGCAATTTTTTTCAAATTTGTTGATTTGAAACTGCATTTGTTTGGAATTTTCTAAAGCCTTTTCAACATACACTATTTCCATGATACTCCATCAAAAACACTATTTGAATATGCAGTGTTGCAATTGCTTGACATACATTTCTACTCTGTCAAAAAATTAACATGCCCTATCTATGCTTCCACATTTTGCATACATTTCTACCAGGGCACCTCCAATTTATTTGAGGCATTATATCAAATAGTTCATTAAAAAAATTATTTGAGGCATTATATCAAACAGTTCATGGTATTTTTTGATGGAGCATGATAGAAATAGTGTTTCCATTGTATGCACCCTATATCAAACAATTCATTAACAAATTTATTTGAGGCATTATATCAAATAGTTCATGGTAATTTTTGATGGAGTATGATAGAAATAGTGTTTCAATTGTATGCACCCTATATCAAACAGTTCATTAACAAATTTATTTGAGGCATTATATCAAAAACACTATTGGAAATTTATTTGAGGCATTATATCAAAAACACTATTTCTATCATACTCTGTCAAAAACACTATTGGAAATTTATTTGAGGCATTATATCAAACAGTTCATTAACAAATTTATTTGAGACATTATATCAAACAGTTCATGATATAAAGTTTAGGGTGCATACAATGGAAACTTGGATAAAATTCTTCATATTTTTCCTTTGAGTCTTATGACATTACTCCAAAAATGGTTGGTGAACTAAATGTATGAATCAAAGAATAAATTTAGAGGAAAGAAACTAGATTGTTTGAATGAAATGTATAATAAAATAGTTCTATTAGGATTAGAAGGAATGAAGGTATTATTAAATTTTCTATTTTACAACTCAAAAGAGAATAAAGAAAAGGGTGTGCCTTGTTTGTTGTTAATTTTTATTTAGTAAAAGTGAATGAGAACCATTCAAATGAAAATAAACCTCCATTACAAAAGTCTTAGGATGTCTAAATCCTAGAATGAACTCCTCATGTTTCCTCCTAAATGGGTGTTTTATTTTTTAATAGAGTTCATGCATGAATTAGCCCCTATATCTAGAGATCCCTATCAAACAAACACTTCATATTTGCATGAATTAAAGGATTGAACCTAAATGACATTTTAAAGAAAGGATTTATATGTTCTAGTGTCTTGTCATGGGATGCTCCAACTATTTTTATGAAAAAGAAAGATAAGACACTTTTCCAAGTTGTCTTGATTATGTATGTTCAATAAATAAACAATTAACATTAATATCCACCACCTAAAATAGATGACTTATTTTACTAATTGAGAGGGGTGGCCATATTTTAAAAAACAGGTCTAATATTCAATTACAATTAGCAAAGAATAAAGGAGGAATACATTCATAAAACTACATTTAGAACTAGGTATAGGACATCAAAATTATATGTTTGAGGCAATGCATATAAGACACCCATATACAAAATAGTACAAAAGAAAGAGAAAAAATGTAAAGAATGTGTGCTTGTAATCTATACTTGAGAGCATTAAAATTTTGAAATTAAACATAAAGAATAATAGGATTTATAAATTAAATACATGAGGCTATTATATAATATCAAAAAAGACTATTTTAAAGTTTAAATTATTTATATTTTAATTTTAGGGTAAATACTTTTGGTTGAATTTATGAATTAGAAATAGAAATTTTGAAAGGGCCCCACCCTTTTACAAAGACCAATAAAGAGACAAAAAATGATCAATCATATTGGCATGGAACAACAACAAGAAAAATATAGTTGTAAGTTAGAAAAATAACATCCAATTAGAAATACTCCACCAATAGTGGCAATGCATCTAATAAAGAGGGTCGTTTTCCCAAAAACATTAGTAGATCTATCATTTCACAACTTGAATCCAAAATTCTTCAAGGAACTATATCTTATTGTGAACCTTATCCTTTTCCATGAATTCAAACCTAGTTCAGGTTTGTAATGGAGTTTCCATCTTTAGTTTCCAAACTTGAGACCAAAGGGAATAAAGGGTTCCTATAATCTTCTAAACTTGAACCTTCTTCATATTTTTAAATTATTAGAAGAAATGCCAAGAGGTGAATGTTGCAATTCAAGAGAATGGTAGAGGCAATGAACTCCAACTAATCCATCTGTAACATGATTCTTGTCTCTACCAATCTCCTCTAAATTTCTCTTGAAAAGACCTTCTAAATTAGTCATGTCTACAAGAGGACCAACCACCCCTCGATTATGCTCAAAGGGAGTCTCAACCAAATGCTAAGGTAAACAAGGCTCCATCTCATCCTTATGCATTTTGTTCAACCTTTCCTTCCTCTAAAATTCCTAAACCTATAAAATACATAGCTATCTACACATGACAACATGGTGAAAACATAGGAAAATCCTATAGCATGACATGTTGAACCCAAATAACCAAATTCAAAAATAATTTTATCTATAAGCATAAATAGTTTGATGGTAGAAAAATTATACATATAAAAATATGATAAATGTGTGATTATTTTTCTTTCCACTCTATAAATTTTTGATGTGCTTGGCTATATAATTGAGATGATTCACTCATAATGTAATGATACAAATTTAGTATGTATGAAAGAAACATTTTTGAGACATCAAACTACCATTCTACATAACTCTCACATGGAAATAAGAATATTATTTTATTTTAACTATATAAATTGTGTGTACTCTATCTTGAAAATTACTAATTAATTTTGAATTATATACTTATAATTTAAAATAAGAGCATCCTTTTAACATGGAATAGATAGGTTAATTTTAATGAAATAAAATATGTTTTTATATTAAGAAAAATTTACAAATATATGGAACTCATACATTGAGAAATTGACTAAGATGTAACTTTGTATGAGAATTAAGATGCTCAAATAATTTATATACCTTCTTTCAATAATTAACATTAGAAATTAATACTTGGCTCATATTGTATACCCACCTCCCAATGGTCTTGGAATGGATGCATTTAGATGGAGAAGGATTTCAAAAGGCTCATGGTATTTGTGGACCCCTCAAAGGCATGATAGATAACACATGAACTTTATTTATGAAATTTGGTCTTTATTTGTTGGCTTCTAGTATGAATGTTATCTATAAAGTGGAATTCTTAGTTGAGACTCTAAATCTTTCATTGTTGGTTTCTAGTGTGATTATACAATATGCTCGCTAAGTATTAATTTATAATGTTAATTATTCAAAGAAGGTTTTGTTTCATAAGAAGAGACCTATGTTGACATATTCCAAGGCATGTTATTATCCACAATGCATGACACTTCTTCACATCTCTACCAAGTTCTAAACAGATACAAATTCTCCATTTCCATGGAGGAGATTGATGATTTAAAAAGAAAATATCATGCCATTTCTTTCTTGAGAAGTCATTTTTGCATTCATGATTTGTAACTTCCATCTTCATCCAAAAAGAAATTTTGTTATCGTTATGTGCCTGATATTAACAAATCAAAACCTTCATTTGAGCATGATCGCCAACACAAAGGTAAACGAGTGGAAACAAAAGAAAGCTCGGTTAATGGCTTTCAACATGTTGGTGGAAAATCTACATCTTTTTGAAAGTGGCTTTCTAGCTTATCAGTCTCATGTTTAGTAAGGTTTTGTAATCTCCACTGTGTTATGTATTCGGGTCACGAGTATATCTAGTATGATGCCTTCTTTTGGGTATTTTGGGTGCATAAGAGAATGTGCATATGTACTGATGTATTCAACCAATGTGCTTTGTAACGTTGTAATCAGACAATTGGTCATTTTTACTAGGACCTCACTGGTCTTTTTTATATTTTGTAAAATTTGTTATTTGGACTGCAACTGGGGGTTTTCTTGCTGGTTCTTTCCTGCTAGTATGTCTGCTTGAACTAGCTATATGTAAAATATTATATATAAATAAAACTATAAGTGTATTTCCACTTTGCTTAAAAAAAGTTCTTTTGTAAATGTCCACATCTTTTTCCTCACGGGGCTTGCTATTTCTAAAAGATTTCTTATGATTTTCATAATGTTGGTCAATTTCATCAGAATATTCTATAGTCATGCTCTTAAATCGTCATAAGAATATGTCATAAGAGGGTTTCATATTATAAAGCTATAACGATATTATATGCTCTAGAACATCTTAGACACCTCCCTGAAGCATTCAAAATGAAATGACAAAGTGAGATGCCTCATTTCCTAATATGAGACAAAATAATAAATCAAAATATTAGGATGCAAGGTTCGACTCCACTCTTTCCAATATTTCTGGCTAAGCTTATCATCTATTGAGAGTGATCCAACAACAATTGTGCTAGTGCTTACTTGCCAACCAAGGAATACTCTATTCATTTTTTTCTTTATTGTATGCCTAATGACTCCTACATCTCAAGCAAACAGGAATGATTTTTATGCCTCCCTATGACTAAAATGACTACAAGGAGGTGAATATATTATGCAGGAAAACCAAGATACAAAAGCTGGTTTAGTTCTCATAAACTTCTAAAAATAATTACCCCACATCCCACCAGAAATACCATGAGAGGTTTAGATCCCATTTTAGACAAAAAATATTCTTATACTGATCACTAGTTGACTTGGACCAACTAAAGAGATGGTGAACTAAGGGAAAATTAGTTGTATTGATAGATTAAAACTTAGTTATTTCTCTTTCCATTGTCCTCTCTCCACAAAACACCCTTATTTAAGTAGATTCTATTGAACCTATCTCACATATCACCTCCCAATTCTTTAAACTTTTCAAACTTCTTATTTCTCATACCTAATAATCTATCCTTCAAGCTCAACACTTCCCACCCCAATCAAATTAATCACTCTTTGCTTCCCTAATACTTCCACTTGGTTGATGTTCCTAGACCCCATCAAAATGGTAAGGACACAATTGTGGAATGATGAGCTAAATCTATTGCACTACCTACATGATCTTACAATGACTGCCTGTCGCAACCATACTCATATGCACTGAGGCTGCTCATAGCCCTGGTTCAAGAATCTTATATACACTTATGCATACATTCTATATAATTCTTTTCCATCTAACATTCCCATAGAATATGTACTTTAAAATTGCATATCTAATTTAAAATTATTGTACACATATAAAAACATAAATCAATGCAAATAAAAACTCAGCTCCTAAACCCTTAACCCTATAACCCTAAACCCTCAAAATTTCACCTCTCATTCTCCCACTCCCCCTCTCTCTCTTTGAAAGTCTCTCTCCCACTCCACTTTCCTCTCCTCTAGCCCTTAACCCTAAACCCCACTCCATCTCTCTCCACTCCCCCTCTCTCTCAAGTCATTTTGACCTCGGATCCTGACCTGATGCGCCTGCCTGATTTTGATTTGACTTTGATCCTGACCAAAGATTTTGATTTTGATGCCTGATTGATTTTGAGCGTGATGGACTGATCTGATGGATTTCGATTTCGATTTTTGATTTTGATTTGATCCCGTGATCCTGATGTCTGATTTCGATTTGTCGGATTTTGATTGACCCTGAATCCTCTGACCCTGATGACTTTCGATTTTGATTTCTGGATCTCGGACTGACCTGACCGAGATTTGCCTGATTGACGGACCTGAACTTGATTCTTGATTGCCGGATTTTGTTTGATTTCCCTCTCTCCCCTCTACCCTTAACCCTTAAACCCTAAACCCTTATACCCCCTACCCTTTATCTCTCTCCCACTCCCCCCTCTCTCTCTCTCAAGTCAATGATATGGGCCTTCCGTAAAATTTTGCAGCCATACTTGTCATTCTCTCCAGCTGAAAAAATCCATGCAGGCCCATTAAAAAAAACTTAAGAATAGTTAAAGAATACCCATAAGCACAAAGCTAACGAATCTTCAACTTCATTGAAAATCACTGCAATAAAAATATTTCTAGAGAAAATAAAATCTGGGAGGTTCGTAGGATTGTAAATACATTAGAATCAGAATAGGAACAACTAAAAAAGGAGCGACTCATAATCCTTTTAACCATAGTTTACATTTTGAGAATACAAAAATTTGGAATATGTAGATTGTCAAATTAGTTAGATTGTGCAAATGGACCTCATCTTTCAATCGAATATTCTCAATATACAGTTGCTGCTCTTGAAGATTGATTTCTACAATAACAACAGGTGCTCTACAGTTGGTGCATATGGGATTTCTCATGGCTTATTTAATTTCCATGTTCTCCAAGTGAAGCTTCTCGTTATCCTGCCTGAGGAGAGTGTTTTCATGACACTCATGTTGAGCCTGAAAATCCAAGATTTGAAAAGCCGTGATTAGAAAAAATTAATATATAGTTTTTAACTATATACTTTTAATATTATAATAATAATATATATAGTTTTTAATTATATACTTTTAATATTATAATAATAGTTATATATTATAATAATAATATAATTATTAAAATATATTGCAATAATAAGTATATTATTTATTATAATTTAAAAAGAATATAATTTATATTTATATTAATATTAAATATTAATTTTTAATAGAGGGGTTCACCGAACATCTTTAGAATGTTCGAATCAACCCCATTCAAATCTATTTTTTATTGTATGTTAAATGGGTTCGGTCGAGCCCCTATTTGACTGAACATTAAATTTTTGTTTGACCAAACAGTGGTTCGATCGAACCCACTTATTTTCACCCACATCCTCTCAGGCACCAAAATTGCTCAAAATTTTGCACTTCAAAGCTTGATTTGAGAATGAAAATGGAGGAGATCTCAAAACCCAACGGCATCAGGTTACCCTCAAAACAACCTATCCAACGAATATAATTTTAATGTGTTTTGATTATATATTATCTATTTGTTTTTTAAGTTTTATTAAATATAGGTTTTTCATCGAAAAATAAAACTCTCGTTCGCACATGTGGAAAAATAGAATATTATCAATTTTCTTTTTGAAAAATATGAGTGCACCAGATATTGGAGTCCTTGATCCAACAAAAAGAAGAAGAATAATTTTGATACATAAAGTAAAAGTTATGTGTTATACGCCATGATATGTGAATTAATTGATTTGACTTTGAAATTTGATTAAAGAAAAAATATTCAATAAAAACTATCTAACCAAGTGGAAGCACTAGATATTAGAGTTACAAATCTAAATTCAAAAGAATTATAATTTTATCTTTCAAGGAAAAAAAATTATGTGTTATACGGTTTTGTGCCACTTTTAAAAATGTTGTTTTTGAAAAAACTAGTTTTTGTGGGAGATGGAAAAAGAAGTGCAATCTGATTCCAAAAATTTTGAAAAAAATATTTTTAGAATCTATAGACAAAATGTGACAAGACTCTAGTTTGCATCATCTTCAAATTCCTCATGGTTTAACCGCTATAGGTGCCTGAATGTGAAGATTTAGTTAAAAAATAAAATCAATGTCCAGTTTGGCCAAAAATTGTAAACCACTATTGTGGGATCACCCTGTCAACCTCCAGATTTTTAAAGAATCCAACTTCTTTTGTAATTGGGGTTTTGGAATGGGAAAATGAAGTAGATATAAAAATAAAGAATCTAACTAAGGCAATGCACCCGAATTTAGATTAAAGGCATGATAAACTTATCTTTTGGATATGATCTAAGGGCCCACTTAGCAATTTACCATGTCCTAGAATAACAAAAATTAAGGATTATAGCATGAACAACTCATTCAATGACATAAAATAATTTTTGCACCCATTTACTGAAAAGAAGAGTCAAAAGACATGATTTAAACCAGTAAACTTGCATTCAAATTATAGAAGTACAACAAATAAACCATTCAAACAACAATGGCACAATGTAAAGTTTATCAATAGCATAAGAAAACATAGAGGCTGAAAAATGGCACAGCCTGTGAGTTCTTGCAATAATCTAAACAATAAAAAGGCCTAGTGTCTCTCCAAAAATCTTGTAATTCTTAAACTAGTGGAACTTGAAAAACATGTAGCATGTAATCTTCAAATTATGAACCCTTCTTTAGAAGGAAAGAGTAGTATTTATAACGAGCCTCCCACTACTGGCGAGCAACAACTAAAAAAATTCATAATCTTAAGCAATGATGTCACAACAATGATTACCCTTGGTCGTTGTAACATAAAAGGTTCGGGCCATAACATTTGGTCGCTCCCCATTCAGGTGCATCCCCTGTGAATGATGGCAGTGGTCTCGGCAAAGTCCTGTGAAAACAAGTGTTGCCCCCTCGTATAGGAAGTTAGAACACGTGGCAGCATATCACAGCCCATAGTTTGCTTCATCCCTTGTGTTGATGAAGCATGCGTTGAAGAGATGCATGACAACATTTCACTACCAACGGTTGATTTTTCCTTCTTTTGTTAAAAGCTTGCATTGAGATGACATGTAGCAAAAATGTTTACTATAGACGCCGCCTATAGGGCCTGCCAAATATTTATGCGAATGGGAGCTACATGGCACGTGGGCGAGGACCGACGAGGAAGTGAAGGGAAGCAATTAAAATAACCTGCGGTGAAGACACATGGGAGCATAATAGGGGCTGATAGAAGAACAGAGGAGAGAAATCCTTCAGAGAGTCCTAAGTAGACACGTGGCAGAGGCCGTGGTGATTATCAAAAAGGGGCTAATGAAATTCATTTGAAGGCATGGGTCGGTACTTAGCCAAAAACAAAACCCGAAGGGAGCATGGTGAATTTTGTATTCACAAATCCTACATGAAGATTATATCTATAACGAGAAGCTCAATAATGGTAAGTAATTATACCTACCTATCAATATTTAGAAGTTAGCACATCAAGTAGAAATATTTCATTGGTCCAAGATAAATACTTGTATATTTATAAATCTATTCATTTTAGTATAGTATAATCACAGAACATAGAAAAACCCATAAGTTTGATTATGAAATAGGAATAAATTATTTGACTGCTAGTAGAAGAGATAGGAATGGAAATTGTATTGCATGTCCCACTCATCAATATCCCATTTCTCTTAGCAATAACATATAGTTATAAAGATTCAAACTACATGAATTACTAAACCATATAAAAAAAGAGTCACACCAAAAAATGGAAACATTTGAACTATAGGAGTATCAATTAAAAATAATTTGTATGCTTCTTGGTAGGATGAGTGGGGATAGATCCTGTAATGTTCAAAATTTTGGAAAATTAGACAAATAAAGATGTGGAAACATACACTATTGACCAATATTATTGTAAGTATAATGAATTGAGTTGATTAAGTAACATGAAATAAAGCAATTAAACAAGAAAATGATAAACTAAAGATAATACTCCAATGAAATTAGTCTAGCATGGCTAAAAATGATTTAATTAACATCAAAACTTGATCTAAATTCTAATTGAGTGCAAATGGAGTGGTATGGGATGTGGATTGCTCAATTTTCCTAATCCATTGTTGAGTTGATGCAAAATATTGAGTGGATTGGTGGATAAGAATGATTCACAAATGCTTAAAAGGCTCAAAGGTGAGTGATAAATTAAGTATAGTAACTTTTCATAAGGATTGTGAATATCCATTTCATGTAAAATGGGAGGTATTTTATAGATTTTTTGAATTCATCAACATGGTGAGGATTGAAAATACTAATCAATGGAGGAAATTAAATAGAATAAGTGAGCGTGGATCAAGAAATGAACCAATGGTCTATCAATTCATGGAGGCACGGATCAAAGATTTAATCAAGGGTCCATAATTCATGAGAGATTAGAAAATCCCTAAATTTTAGGAAATATGTTGGAGATATTATCCATGTGGAGGGAAAAAATTGAATTTGAAAAGGGAATATTTTATGAGAATATTATTTATGCAAGTTGGAGGATTGGAGGAATTACTAGCTAATTAAAAAATTTAGAAAATTATTTAATTGTGGAAGTTGAGGAATTAGGAACTTTAATTAAACAATTAAGAATTATTTAATCAAATATGGAATTAGGGCATTTAACTAAATAATTTGACATTATTTAATCAAAAGGGAAAAAAATTAGCATGAAGGTGATGAATTAATCAAATAAAGCTAATTATTCAATCAATAGGAGAAAATGGGTGAATTCAACTAAATAATTGGAACCTATTTAATTAAATAGGTGAAATGGGTGAAAATGAGAGAAATGACCAATGTTAGTAAGCAAAATCAGGTGTGCAATATACTCAGGACATTTTTAGGTATCTACATTTTCCCCCTCTTTGAAGCGAGGTACCTGTTGCGTTGCTTCGAAAAATTGATGTTGCTTAGATCAAAATTTAAAAAATTTACTAATTTTTCCCAATGCCTTAGCAGATGAAGAAATGTTGGTGTGTTGCCCCCTCAAGAGATTGAACCAAAAAACTAATTTTTAGATCAAGACCACGATAAAGTCATGAGAGTGGTTTTGCTATAGAAAGGACAAAAAACAAGTCTTATGACCCTGATGAAGTGACCAAAACGAGATGTGAAGTGAGAAAATTGAGCTACAGGATTAAAACCCTAGGTTATGTTGGACATATATGTTAATTTGGGTGAATTTCAAGCTCATTTTCCCACTTTTCTTCAGGGATTAGAGAGATTTTTTAGATTCCTTGCTTTCAAATCTTACAAAGCACCCAATGTTATGGCCCATGTAATTTGTGCCACACACCATGAAGGTTAGGTCCACAAGTTCCAGTGACCAACCGATTTAGGACCCTCAATACATACCCCGATAAACTTCCTTTGCATGAATTTCTAGATAGCTAAAGGTAGGCTAGAACTAGGAAAAACAAATGCATCACTATTTAGGGTGATGCTTCTATAATCCGACATGACACCTTTGCAACATACAATGAGGCATCACAACTCTTTATACGTGTATGGATTTTAAAATTCTACAATGCTTTTGCAATTTGGCGAAACATTTATAAAAATATAGCGATGCTTCTATAGGATACAATGATGATTTTCAAAGGCTCTCTTTTACACTAGAGTGACGTTGTAATAGTGACACATTTGCAATATGGCAATACTTTTGCAATATGGTGATGCTATTGCAAAATAGAAACACTTTTGAAATATGGTGATGCTATTGCAAAATAGCAACACTTTTGTAGTATTTACACACCTTTTCTTTTTGATAGTAAGCTGCTTTTATAAAACAAGCTCACTTTTTATTTTCTAGCTAGTTTGGCTTAGATTTTTTAAAATTTTAACAAATTGATGTTGTGCATGTAATACATGTAGGCTACCTTCCATCCTCTTCTTTCTTGAGAGCATTGACCATAAATATTAGAGATGATTACTACCTTGGGAGAGCTTGGCATTCTTTTCTTAGGAGCGACTAGATTGTACCCTATTGCATACATGCTCGAGGTCAGGACTCACTTATCTCTTATGACTGATTTGGTGTCTAGAGCGCTAGCACACTAAGACTTCCTCATTCCACCTTCTGAAAGACAAGGCTGTAGAACCCCAATCCTATACCTACACAAACATAGCAAACAAACACAATATTAGATCAAATGCAAGTAAGAATCAAGATTCCCCATGAAATTCATCTACAAATGTTCAAATAGGAAAGAAATTGAAGAACAAAGCAAAGAAAGTAATTGAAATCCTATTTAATCATGCAAAATATCAATCCCATGGGGGAGTTGGTGCTAATTTGATGTGGAAATTGGCCCTTTCCCAACTCCTATGCAAGCTTGTGATGATTTGATGAAGATTGATCCACTTGATGATTGATTCAATTGAGCTCCATGAAGAAACCTGCAATAACCTAGCTATAAACTTGATAAAATGGATGAAAATGGATATGCTTGAGGATGAAATTGAGTATAATAGACTTGCTCAAATTGTAGATGCCAAAATACAAAGGAAATTCTTCTATTTATAGAAAGACAAGATAGAGGAATGAGAAAAATGAAGCAATGTGGGATCATTCAACATCCACTGTGCAAGTGCCACTTGTCAAGATGTGAATGGAGGAATCTTGAGCACATTTTGATGAATGTGCACAATAAATGAAATTAGGTGGAATTTGAAAATCATGAAATGACATGTTAGAGGGAAAAAGAATGAATTAAATGCCACTTGGCTCAATGTACAAGGACATGTAAGAGGGAATGAATGTATTGTTGGAAGGAAAAATCTACTTGGAGGGATTTTCAAACTTGGAGGAATATTCCCCTAAAGATGCCAAGTTGAAAGAAAATAGGGATTTAATAAATCCATTAAAATGTATTTTCATGTGCAAATGGAAAAATCTAGAGGAATTGGATGATTAGGATTAAATTAATTAGGATTTAATTATTTTACTAAGGGATTAAATGATGTGACTATTTGATTTAGATTTTTGGGTTGATTTAAATCAAAGTTTAGAGGAAAATGATTTAGATTTAATCAAATAAAGATTTTGACTTATTTAATTAAAGAGGGAGGATTGTTAAATTAAATTAAATAAGGTTTAATTTATTTAATTTAATAAGATGACCTTAGAGATTTAATCAAATAAAATGAATTATTTAATTAAATAGAGACCAGAGGATTAATTAAATAGCATTGATTTATTTAATTAATGAGAGAGAATGACTTAATTAGATAAATAATGATTTATTTAATTAAGGGATGAAGAGTGATGATTTAGCTAAGAAGATGATTCAGGATGAAATGGTGTTAGTAATCAAGATCAAGTATGTCGATATATTTTCCATGTCTACATTTTGCCCCTCTTTGAAGCAAAGTACTCGTTGCATTGATTCAAAGAATAAAATGTCTCAATCAAAATTCAATTTTTTTTTAATTTTCAAAATTGCCCTACTACTGCCTCGACGAACAAATTATGCTGATATATTGCCCCCTCAAGAGATCAGATGAAAATTTGGATTTTTGGGTGATCTCACGAATAAAAGAGGATAAGGTGCTTGATGGGTCCATAAAGGCTCCAGGATGCCAAAAACATGATAAAACACAAAAAAATAGTGCAAAATGGCCCTTTGTTGGGAAAAAATGGGATTGGGGGTCCAAAACCCTAGCTAGAAAGCTAAATAGGGTCAAAAAACCCTAATTTTTAGACTTAAATAGGCCTCGAGGGGCCACTTTCAATTCATTTGCACATTCATGCTTTTGAAATTTTTCACTTTTGAGCTTTGACCCCTTCGAGAGATGGCGCAACGAAAACTTCCCTGACACATTTCAGATAGAGTACACATACACTAGAGGCTGCCTGGCACTAGACCACTAGTGAGTCAACTTGACTTGACCTTGTTTTTTGATTTTCATGTGCATTTATTAGCTTAGGAAGTTATTTTTTGCTCAGCGGTCCAATACTGCACCACTTGAAAGTTTGTTTTGGCATTGTACAGCCTCAAACTATGACACCGCGATAAAGTTTGAGAGTTTAGGGCTCCTAGCGACACAGTTTGGAATTTTCAAACTGTGTCGCACCCGCAAATAGCGATGCACAGGTTGTTTTGAGGCACGCTAGGGAAAATCAAGATCATGATTTTTGATGAATTTTAACGTGGTGGCTTTCCTGATGTAGGAGGAGGTGATGATCCTTCATTCATGCGAGCATAGGTCTCAAGTACTTTTTGGCATTTTGGAGGGTATGCACGAGTAGCAACAAGAGCACCTAGGGGCGATCAGACTTTGCTACATTGCTTATGCACCTCCAGTGAGGACTCACATGGGGATGATGACATTGCTTGTAGAGTGATGACACAACAAGACATCCTCCTTCCACCTTTTGACAGGCGAGGCCACGGTCACACTAGAGGACGTGTGGCAGATACTTAGATTGCCCATTCACGGAGAGGGGGTGATATACGATGTGGATGCTAGGAGGGAGGCCTACTATGACGTGATGGACCTTGATGAGATTATCTTTTGTGAGGGCCAGATCAAGCTGGAGCGTCATAGGCCTGTCGTGTCACCCTTTCGCTTGGTTATAGCAGCCATTATATCGGGTCTTGTTGCACCAGATCAGTGGGGCCGATATTTTAGTCCTAGATGGGGGCTCACTTGGGAGAAGATGGTCTAGCGACAAGTATGCTTTGTGTGAGGGCCAACACTGCTGGCCTCATTTTACAAAGATTTATATGAGTTTTCATACATTGACGATAGAGCCATCGGGGCTGGGGTCACACTCCTCCACATTTGGGCCTGGGAGCACATCATTGTGCTTTTTCTAAGAGTTGTTGTAGTTGATATGGAGCCAGATGATCCAGTTGTTTGGAAGTACAAAGGAGGTGTCTCATTCACACACACGAGACAACACGAGATTCCTCATTGGAGGAGATTCCTTGATGACATGCGAGCTTTCACATGGCAGCCATATCTTGGATGACCTGCATGGTACGATGATGTGCAACAACTCTTTTTTGCTCAGTAGGATAGACTTATGTAGGGCATGGAGCACACGATGATAGAGATATACTTGTCGGGTAGCGTCCAAAGATAGTTCGGGGAGCCCCAGGACATGCCCAATGACCAGTATGTTGCAATATTTACACATACCATGAATTAGACCTCATGGGGCTGCTACATACCCACAACTGAGGTGGTACAAAGTTTCATGCAGATGGTGGCCAGTTAATGGCCATACGATTAGGGTCAAGCCAATGCAGGTACTACGCAAGTTACAGAGATTGGTTTTGACCACCTCTCAGATTTAAAGTGCCAAGGACACCATCAACATGGCGCAGGGCTAGAGGTCGAGGAGTAGGATGAGGCCAGGGCTAGGGAGGGCAAGGGGACATAGATAGAGATGGGGACCAGGGAGGAGGTGGTCCACCTCATCAGCTAGATCAGGGCAAGGGGCCACATGATCAACAACCAAATCCACAACCAGATAAGTAGAGAGAGGATCAGGATCTGGGGCGGTAGGATTAGGACGGACATGATGGACAATGACCACAAAGAGAGTAGGGACCTCCACTGCTACTTGGTCAGGTAGATGCCTAGATTTAGTAGTTGCAGGAACAGATGGTAGGGCTACAGGGACAAGTTGTTGCCTTGATAGTAGAGAGGGACCAGTTGAGACAGGAGAGAGACCAGGTTGGCGAGGGTGAGGGCAGTCAACAGGATTAGCCGATTTTTTGATCAGAGGCACGATTCCTTTTGCATCCCATGGGCTCATTTTTGATAGCCCTGTGGGCATTTGTTCTTTATGTATTCGATACAAACTTGATCTAGATTTTGTACCATGACAGTATATTTTTTGATGATATAAATGAGATGCGATGATTTGATGATGTGTAATGTGCCCTATTTGATTTATGCATTATGGATGGATTTTATTTCTATACGCGATGTCATGATTCTTATCTTATGTAATGAAATGCAATGATGTTATGTGATATAGTGATTTATGAATGCATTTCAATATCTTTCCTTATGCACTTTTTATGATGATGTATGCAAAATGTTATGATATGCAAATGCTTAGACTAAAAAATCTATATTATGCACTTAATGGATGATGAGATGTATGAGATGCAATATTTTCTTTTTAGTTCTTTTCTTATGTATGATATGACGATGCACTTATGATGTTATGATGATGCAAATGAATGGTGATGCATATGACATGGAATTGTATGATGTTTATGATATGATGCCTATGTTATGCAAATGGATGATATGTATGCATATGATGTGATGTATGTTTTTATGAGGTATGTGATATGAGTTTAATAATGCATATGGGATGGCTAATTTTATGCTTATATAATGAATGCATATGAGATGCTTAGAATAACCAATTTATATTATGAAATGATACAGGTGATATGATAAATGCTTTCTATATGATATGGTATGCGTTATGCAGTATGCTAACGTTTTGTGGATGCAGGATGGATGCATTGGAAATAATGATTTGCGATTAACTATCATGGTACCATGTTAGCACGGAAAGAAGGAGATAAAAGAAAGCAAGAGATTTCAACAAGTCATGAGATGATGATGATGATGCTTACCGAGGAGTTGGGATTTTTAAAAGGGCCAATTACCTTATGTTTGATAACACACATAGGCACGATGCATCAAGGTATAAAGAACTAGGATGGCGTTACACCTAGTGTGATGGACTTTGACTCGACAATTAGATAGGAGTACTCTTGTTCACACCTAGCATATAGATCCTTATTCAAAGTGTAGTTCAGATATTCTAAACATCTTAGACCAAAACATAAAGAGGCAAGCCTTCCTATGTGGTCAAAAAGATATCTAAAACACCTTCCCTACACCCAAACAAAGCACACATGACCAAGTCATATTACAAGAATATCCAACAAGCACAATAGATAAAAAGATAATGATTGTTGCCCCATTCCTTTCTCTCTAAATCCCTTCATTTGGGACATCATCTAGAGGTCATTGAAATGAGCGCAAAAAGATAAGTCAAAAGACAAAGATAAAGTAAACTAGCAACCTAATGTTCTTCATACCACTAGCCAAGACTAAACTATGGTGATGCCTGATGTTGATGTCCATTGTAGGAAGGATGCATCCTAGGACATGATGATATCAGATGATTGATTTGGGACTGATTGGATGATAGGATATTAATACAAATATTTGACCAACTTGTTTGCGTACTAACCTAGACTTGAGACTTTGACAATTAAGTTTTCACTTTTGACCTGCTAGACTTGTTTCCAACTATTTCACCAAAGGTTTAGGGTGATGAATGATTTATTGTGAGTGATGTTTATTGTGGGTGAAAGCAAGATGAGACAAATGGATTTTTTCAAATATTTGGATGTTTTTGATGTTTTGAAATATTTTGAGGCTATTTTTTGATATTTTCAAGATTTTACAAATTTTTTGATTTTCAAAATTTCAAATGTTTTGGGGTTTTCCAAGATTTTGACCAAGAGACTAACCTAAAGACCTATCCTAGGGGCCTCTAGGGCTAATCAATAGATTATCCTTGCCTACATTATACATGTAGAGACCACGTAGTTCGACTGACACAGATTCGATTATTGATGAAATATGAACAAATGGATTGCCAGTTTATTATGACGGATTCCTCAAGGACTGACCTAAGTGTCTTAGGGGATGATCAAAGATCAACCTTTCCTATGTTCAAATCCCAAAGACAATGTAGTTTGACAAGATGACTCTATTTTTTGACTAACCTTTTGACCTACTTTTTGGATTTTTGATATGTTTTGAATGATTTTGGATTTTTTTCTTTTTTGATGTTTTTGAATTTTTTGATTTTCTGATGTTTTTGGATTTTTTTGATTTTGGAACTTCAGGAATACATGAATCCAATCCAATGAGAACATGCTCCCAACATGATGCAATAGACTACTCCAATAAAGGTAGGACAAACTGACCTTGAGGATGGGCCGAGTAGTACCAAGAGGGATCATGACATGAACACATGACTAAGCTATGATGCAGACACAGATGGGTGATGGATGGAGATAGTGTAATGGATGGATGATGGAAGCATGATGGATGAATGATGCAAAAAAAGCCATGAAGATGGAAAGTTCTTATTTACACTAGGTGCTTATTTTCCAAGTTTTCACCAAGGTACTTTCCCAAAGCGCCACCGAAGTGGTTTTCACTAGAGGACAATTTTTATCTTTACTGTTTTTAATCCTTTTTCTATTTTTTTTGGAGTTTTTTATTTTTTGATTTTTTTGTTGTCACCAAGATGCTTGTTTGCCAGGTTTTCATCAGGGTAACCCTTTTTTATGAAATTTTCTAATTTTTTGGTTCTATACCTTGGAAGATTAGGCATAATTTTTTTAAAGATGGGAATTGTTCATGGGCTCTACAGAGGTTCCCCTTCGGGTGTTGATAATTGATATGCCCCTGAATTACAACTTGCTATGATGATAAATGGTCCCAACCAATTGGGTTCAAATTTACCTTTGCCATCTAGATTTGGGGCATTCTTCTAATTCTATTTTAGCACAAGTTCTCCTACCTAGAAGGTCCTGCTCCTGATATTCTTGTTATAGCTCCACTTGAGTTGGTTTTGATAAACCTACAAATGGTTCAAGGCATCCATACACCGCTCATCTAGTAACTCCAACTCATTCATTCTTGACACTTGGTATTCTTCATTCGTGATGAGGTTCTGCAATAATATTCTCAGTGACGAGAGCTCAATCTAGATGGGTAATATGGATTTTGATCCGTAGACCAAGGAAAAGGGGGTGACACCTATGGGTGTGCAAATGCTGGTTCGATAGGCCCAGAGGGTAGGATTTAGCTAGAGATTCTAGTCACGACCTGCGTCATTGACTATTTTCGAAAGGATCTTCAAAATGGTTTTATTGGTGGATTTTGCTTGGCTATTGCCTTGGGGATAATACAGAGTGGAAAAGCGATGTTGGATGTTGAATTTTTGGAAAAGTTCACAAAAATCCTGATTCTTGAACTTAGGCATCCCATTATCTGAGATAATATCTTGGGGGACACCATAGCAGCATATTAAGTAGTTCAGGATGAACTTAGATATCTACTTTCCAATGATGTATGTCATGGGGATGGCTTCCACCCACTTGGTGAAGTACTCAGTGGCTGTGATGATAAACTTGTGGCCACTAGATGAGGTGGGGTGATTTTTCCAACGAGGTCGATCCCCATTGCAAAAAGGGCCATGGTGTGACAATCAGATGAAGCTCTTGAGCTAGTGCATGAATGAGGTCCCCATGCTATTGAAATTGTAGACACCTTCTGACGTAGTCATGTGCTTCTCTTTCCATAGTAGGACAATAGTACCCCATCCTCAGTAGTTTCTTAGCCATGGTCATTATGCTCGAGTGTGAACCGCAAATACCATCATGTACCTCAATTAAAGCAGTCGAGGCTTCTTCAATGTTTAGACAACGTAACAGGGTTCCTTCAATGCTTCTTCGATAAAGGGTACATCCTAAGATGACAAAATAGGATGCTTTCTTGACAAAGGTTTTCTTAAGGTTTGAGGTTATGTCGGCTGGGAGGACTCCTATTCTCAGATAAGTGTATATATCATGGTACCAAGGATCACCAGGACCAACGATTTCGCACATGAATTCTGATTCTGGTACCTCGAATGCAAGCACGAGAAGCTGCTCTACTAGGAATTCATGCTTTGGGACATTGCGAGGTATGTCTAGTAGGGATCCAATTGTTTCCATGGCATCTGTTGCTCTATTGTTTTATCTAGGTATCTACTCAAATGTGATCTCAATGAAGGACTCCTTAAGACTTTCCACCAATTTCTTGTATGGAGTTAGCTTGTCATCCTTAGTTTGATACTCATCATTCAATTAATTGATTATTAGTTGTGAATCTCCATATACCTTGAGAGCCATGATATGCCACTGCATTGCTATTCTGAGTCCTATGGTTAGAGCCTCATATTTTGCGATATTGTTTGTACAGGGAAATGCCAACTTGTAGGATCTCAGTATGCAGTCTCCCTGTGGAGTGATGAAAAAGACTCTAAATCTCGATCCATGTTGTGTGTAGGAACCATCAAAGTACAACTTCCAGTGGTCTACTATGTTCAAGTTGAAGATGGATTCATCAAGGAACTCTGAAACTAGCAGATTCTTTGAATACATTGGTGCCTCTGCCAATTGGTCTGCAATAGATTTCCCTTTGATGGCCTTCCGCTCTACATATTATTCTGGTAGGATCATGACCCACTTGGCCATCCTTCCTGTGAGCATTGCTTTGGAAAGTAGGTACTTGAGTGGATTGATCTTGGAAATGAGTTTGATTTGTGTGTTAACATGTAGTGTCTAAACTTCTGTGAGGAAAACACCACTGCCAAACAAGATTTTTTGATGAAGGAATAATTTAACTCATGCCCTACCATGGTTTGACTAATGTAGTAGATGGCCCTCTCTATTCCATTTTCATCGTGTTGAGCTAGGAGAGTGCCAAGAGCTACTGTTGTTGCTGGTATGTAGAGGATTGGAGGCTTTCCTGAGATTGGTGGCATAAGAATGGGGGTGTGAGAAAATAATCTTTGATTTTGTTAAAGGCCTAATCACACTTGTCGTCCCATTTTTACGCTACCCCCTTGTGGATTAGGTGAGAATATGGGATTGAATTTTCTGCTAGCTAAGCTATGAACCAATGTATTGACTAGAGTCTGCCTTGTAGGCCTTTGAGCTGCTTCAAATTCTTGGGTGCCTCCATCTCGAGAATTGATTTTACCTTGGTGGGATCTATTTCAATTCCTCTCATAGACACAATGTATCCCAACAACTTCCTTGATTGTACGCCGAAGACACACTTCTTTGGATTAAGGCGGACCTTGTATTCCTAAAGTCTGTCAAAGATGGCACTTAATGTTGCTATGTGGTCCCTTCTCTTTCTAGATTTTTCCAATATGTCGTCAAAATAATCTTTTACAGTCTTATTGATCATGCCATGAAAGATTAAGGTCATGACTCTTTGATATGTTTCTCTAGCATTCTTGAGGCCAAACGACATCATGTTTCAATAGTATGTCCCCCGTAAAAGTTGTTTTGTGTTCTTCTTTGGCTATCATGATTTGGTTATACCAAGAGAATCTGTCCATTAGTGAAAGAATCTCATGTCCCGCAGTCATATCTACAATCATATCAATGTTGGGAAGTAGGAAGTCATCTTTGGGACATGCCTTGTTTAGTTCTCTGAATCTGTGCATATACAGATGGCCCCATCAGGCTTTAAAATATGAACCAAATTTGATATCCACTATGGATAGTCAATTGGTCATATGAACCCTACATCAAGTAGCTTCTTCAATTCTATTTTGACTAACAAGGCTATCTGGGGATGCATTTTTTTGAGTTTCTGTCTGACAGGCTTTGCTTCGGGGTAAACTACTAGGTGGTGGACCACAATCTCCAGATCAAGCCCAGGCATGTCTGAATAGCTCCATGCAAAGTTGAACTTCCTCTCCCTTAAGAAAGTTTCTAGGAGCTCTTGTTCTTCTGACATCAATGATTCAACATAAAATGTGATATGCAGAGTTTCCTCTATTCACAAGTTGACTGGGTTGCACCTTTCGGCTAGAACTGCTGACTTCTCCTGATGTAGAGCACTGAGAGGAAGATTGCATCCTTCATCCTTGGGCACCTCAGAGAGGTTTTCACCATTGGATAGATCCTTTATTTTTACTATTTTTGGGTTAGAGAGTGCCATAGTGTGGTTTTCACTCAAAGACCTTGAGATTATTCCTAAATTTTTGCTTTTGCGACTAAAGGATTCAATCATTTCCCCGTAGTAGGCTTGTATGTCCAGTATGATATCAAATTTGGGCTTGTGATCCTCATATGGCACCATATCCCATAGTCCCATGAATTCTGAGAGTGCCTCATCATTTTTTAAAGTGTCTAGAACCGGTGGTCCTCGTTAGTTGTAATTGATGAGTTGGGGGTAGAATAGGTTTATTTCGTGGGTTTGACTGGCTGACTCAAATGACACGGTACTGATCATAAGGAGAGAGGAATTCTAAAATAGCATAGGTAGGTTAGTTATGGCATCTTCCTCATCATCACTACTTCTATAGACATTGGTTATGTCAAATGTGAAGTTGTCTATGACTCAGCCTATAGATATAGGTAAGCGAAGTTTGGCTACTGTTGGCTAAGGGGGAGTTTTGACTGCTTTAACTAGGGGATTTCAGCCATGTATGGTTATACTCAGAGGGGTACATCCAAGGCCAAGATTTTTGATTCATGTCTCAGGAATTATGGGTACTAGAAGTTCGTTGTCATTCTATCCAAGCCTCTGGTTTCTGTCATAACCCATGACAAGCATCATCTGTAAGCCTTTACTACTATCATCCATAGGTAAGTTAGGTGCTACCTATTGTCTTGGTATAGGAGATGAGATGGGTCCTCTTCTATTACTTCCTACCCTAGGTCTCCCCAAATTTTGAAGCTGGAAGAGCCTGCTATGAAGGTTTGGGATGAGGAAGCATCATTTGATTGTGGTCATCCTCATGACCTGGGAGATTGTGGTAACTCTCCTAACACAAAAGAAATTTTTGGAATTGTATAATGTCCACACCCATTGTCTTGGATAATGACCTTAATATTGGAGATGGCAAGGATGGCAGGTGTCTCTGTTGAAGAAGTGGAGATGAGAGTAGCTGGATCAATGTATGGGGTTGAGGGGCCTTCATCATTTTTATGCACCTGGGGGATTTCATAATATTTTACTTCTAAGCTCTTGCAGTAAGAAAAGGGTTTGGGATCCCCATGGATAGTGACCTCTTGGCCTTGGTATGTGAACTTGACACATTGGTGGAAGGTTGATGCTACTGCTTGCATCCCATGGATCCACGAATGCCCTAGGAGAATGTTGTAAGGAAAATTGAGGTCAAGGACCTGACATGTGGTTTCCATAATTGCTAGCCCTACATGAATAGGGAGTTGGATAGTGTCCTGAGACACTCTTTCTTGATCATCATAAGCCCTGATTGTGATGCCTTTTCCTTTTGCAATTGAGTCCTCTGAGATTCCCAGATTCTTTATGAGCTTGAGGGAACAAATATTTAAGCCCGCACCTCCATCCATGAGGACTCTCTTGAATTTGTTCTTATGTACTAGGACCTCCAGATGGAGTGCACGATTGTGAGATGGTTGGGTGGGAAAGTATTGATTGGAGAATGTAAGAAGATTTGGGGTAATGACGTTTTTGACCATAGCTTGGAATTGTTCAACATCAAGATTTGCAGAGATGGTGGATGAAGCCAATCCTTCCTCAAGGATCCTTCTATGGGTTGATGAAATATTCAACAACTCCATGATGGAGAGCTGAGCTAGGGTTCTTTTCAACTGGTCAAGGACATTATAGCCACTAGGAATGGATCTTGGGTTGGAAGTGGGTGCCCTAGGAGGCTGAGATGACCCTACGATGGTGATTTTTCTGCCTCTCGTGGTGATTATACAGTCAGCTTGAGCTCCTTTGATGGTGATAACAGTGCAATACTCTTCTAGGGATGTGACGACATGGTTGTATACATGATTCACACTTTTGAAGGCACCCTTTCTTTTATCATTGTTATTGTTCCCTTTATTGTTATGATTGGGCATCAAATTTGTGTAGATCTTGAGATTTTGATTTCCGGCTAGTTGTTCCACATTTATGATTTATCGTCAATGAGGTCTTGAATCAAGTTTTTCAACCTCATAACACTGGTTGTTGTGTGTCCCTTGATCTTGTGGAAATCACAAAGGTGATTTTTATTGTACCATGACGGTTTCACCAAGGGTTCTTGATAGTTTTCATAGGTAGGGATTGTGATGATTTTTTCTGCCATTAGCCTCTTCATGATGGATTCAACCAATTCCCCAAGGGGTGTATACTTCTGCGTGGGGGAGTTTTTGTTTTGCTGGGGTGGCCCCCTTTGATCGTTCACATTGTTGACTGTTTGATTGCTCGGTTGTTGAGTCATAGTGTTAGCTTGATGATTGTTTTGATTGTTGTTTTGGGGTTGTTGTTGGGGTGTTGGTGTGTTTTGTCAAGGAGCACTGATGAAAAATTTGGCGCTGACAACACCATCGTTGGTAATGTTTCTATTTTTTTCTCATGTGTAAGGTTTGTCATTATAGCTAGTGGATGGGTGATTGTTTTGCTGTTTAGGATATGCGAGTGTCCATCCTTGTGTGATAAGGGCTCGTTCAATGCTAAGCATCTTGGAGATCAATTGGTCGTACGTGGTGATACCTTGCACCTTAAGATGGAATTCCAAGGCTCCTTTGATATTGGAGATGATGGTACAAACTTGTTCTTCAGGCATGGCCCATTTTCTTCTATTGGCCTTGGATTTCCATCATTGTAGGAAGGAAGCAAATGATTTGTTTTTACCTTGTTTGAGAGCCGATAGTTCCTCTAGACTGACATCCATACCAATATTGAATGCATATTTTTTTATGAATGCGTCTACCACCTCTTGGAACTTTTTGATGCCAAGAGGAAGGTGAGAGAACCACTCCATGGCATGGGCAACCAAACTTCTAAGAAATAGCCACATCAGATATGTATCGTCATATGGAACTTCCATGCAATGTACTTGGAATTCCCTGATGTGATCTTCAAGGTTTCCTGTCCCATGGTATTTATCAAATTTGGGGATTTCAAATCCCTTTGGGAATGGTTTCATTATAAGACTCCTATCAAATGGATAGGGACATAAGTTGTTGGGTATTTTCATGGTTTTCTCTAACTGAAGATCAAGCACTTGTTGCGAGAGCAACTTGATTTGTGCTATCACATTGTTTTGTGAATTAGGGGGTGAAGCGAAGGTGTTTTGTCATGGTTCAATTGTTGGAGGGATGGGTGGATTGGTTGGTGTGGTGGTGGATGGTGTTTGTAGGTTTTGTTGTGACAAGTATGCTTGTAATTGTTGTTGTACCAACAATGCTTGATATTGGTCTCGTTGTTGTTGCAATAATAGTGCCTATTGATGTGCTTGTTGTTGTTGTTGCACCAACAATGCTTGTTGTTGGGCTGCTAGTCGGGCTAATTCTTGCTACTCTTGGTATTGTTTCAGTGCTTTCTGGTATGCTTGTTTTTGGGCTGCTTGTTGCTATGTGAGATATTGTGCTTATTCTTATGCTTGTTCTTGTTGGGCTGCTTGTGCGGCTTGTGTGGCCTGTGCGGCTTGAGCTTCTTGCACAAATTGGGTAGCTTGTTGTTGTTGTAATAAGGCCTAGGCTTGAGCAACCTACTGTATTTGTTGTACAACTAGTTTTACTTGTGCTTGCTAAGTGGCTAACTGTGTAGCTTGTTGATTTTGGATTTGTTGGAGTGCCTTTTGATAGGAAGCATTTTGAGCGGCTTGTAACACAATGATGTATTGGTTTGACGTGTTTGAGTTGGGTGGTAGAGGTGGTGGCGGATTCAGGATGGTGCTGGTTGTTGTGATGATAGGCACCATTGTATTGATGATTGGGATTTGGGTGGTGGATGGTGTGATCAATATGCTTGGTCCTTGAGAGACCATGTTTTGAGATATTTGAGGGACAGTTAATGATGTAGTGGTGGCTTGCATTACTGGGCTAGTTGCCATCCATTGTTGCGATATCAATGGAAATATGGGAGGATTTGGTATGATTCTTTGATTGATGCTTGGGGGGTTGCATTGATTTTGTTGATTGATGTTTGGTAAAGGGGGAAGCCCTAAATTGTGAGGTGGTGTGGATATTAATGAAAAGGGTGGAAGTGGTGGAAAAGTGAGTGGCATAAGCCCCTGAGGAAATGATGAAGATGAAGGGTCAAAGATGCCCCCTGGTCCAAATAAGTCATCTTCTCCTTGCGAGGTTATGGGGAGAGAGGTTTGAGGTGTTGCGTGAAATGATGATGATGGGTCATTAGGATCATGAAAAGTGACAGGGAGATATGGATGTAATGGATTTTGGGGGACAAGTTGTACCAAGATATTGTTTTCATCCAAATCTTGATTATTCATGAGGGGGTGTGTTTGTAGTGCATTGGGAAATGAGCTCCCCTTGTTAACAATGGGTTGAGTTGGAGCAATGGATGATGTAATCTGTGGGATGATTTGAGTGATGTTTTGAATTGGGGGTGTGGATGAAATTGGGAGTGTGGTTGATATTGGGGGTATGATCCCAAGAGGTGGTTCCACAATGGTGCTCACATCATAATCAAAAGGGAGTTTAGCCCCTTGTTTTTCTAATTCAAGCATATATTGTGAGGGATGGAGCTTCATCATGATATTGACAATTCTATGATTCTCAGGATTTTGGACCATTTCAATGATCTCATCTTGCATCATTCTGAAGGAATTATTGATGATATACTCTCCTTGAACTTCCTCCTAAGGATTTTGTGACAATGAAGGAAGATTAGTTAGGGTATTTCTTGATCCAATGGGATTGATTTCAGAATTGGTTTGACTTAGGTCACTTGAAGTTGATGTTTCTTTGTTGGTCTCCATGTTCCTCTTGTGTTGTGATCTTGTTTGAACCATAAAATGAAGCTCAAAAGAGAAGATCTAAGACAGTTAAGGATCAAAGGTGTGATGATGAAATGTGTGAAAGGTGAATGATATGGATGATTGAACTCTTAGGAGATCTTGAGGGGATGCTAGAATTTTGGGGATTATTTGGATTCTTGGATTCTTGGATTTTGACCTTGATTTGGTTTTGGATTGTTTTGATTTTGGATAATGAACAAATGGATCCCAAGATGTTGGATGTTATCTATGGGATAGACTTGCTCATAGGATGATAATTTGACTAAGTGTAACGAGAAGGATGCATCTATCCACACCTAACCAAACAAGATGATTTGATGATAATTCAACTAAGCATATGGAGAAGGATGCATCTACATATAC
Organism: Sequoia sempervirens; assembly: GCA_007258455.2. Taxonomy (NCBI): domain Eukaryota; kingdom Viridiplantae; phylum Streptophyta; class Pinopsida; order Cupressales; family Cupressaceae; genus Sequoia; species Sequoia sempervirens. The sequence goes on from VDFB02058242.1 coordinate 231,997,426, forward strand.
CTAGCTAAAAAAGATGATTTGATGTTTGATTCATGGATTTTCCAAAAATTCTAGCATGAAGGATGATTTCAAGATTTTCAAGAGTTGTTGGTGAGATGATTTTGATTGATGTTTGGAAGATGGATGAAGGTTTTGATTTGATCCTATGTGTACCTAAGAAGAATCTTGTTTTACAAGACCTCAGTTTTGAATAACACACTTTACTTATACAAGATACTCAAATTTCTGAAAAAGATTTGTATTTTGTTGATAAAATAATTCATACAAATTGGGATTGTTTATTGAAGCTCTTCTGTAAAAGTTGAAAAACAATCTTTGTCTAAATTCGTAGAGCATTGAGAGACGCTTTTGATGATCTTTTGAACTAAGAGCTTTTGACTTTGGTTTCTGGATTTTTATCTTGTATGAAATCATTTGAGACACATTTGTGGGGTTCAATTGTTCTTAGCTTTCCTTAGTGACTTATTTATACCACAAAAAATTCTTGATTAGGTTTCTTCAAACTAAATGTAGGTAATGTCCTAACTTCTTATTATCCCACAAAGTGTATTATGTGGAAATCAAGGAAATTAAGACAAAAGTTTCCTATTGTTGACTTTAGTAAGTAAATTGAGATATAAATTCAAATGTTTAGAAACCTCTAGGGATAGAATCCCTAGGGAAAGCAATAACAATTGAATTTTGTCAAAGATATTTTCTTCCTAAAGGGTTTGAAATTTGATGATAATGTTGAATGTTTATTTTCCCAATGTTTACGATCAAGCAAAGGGTTTTTTTCCAAGAACATGCACAACCCTATGGATATGAAAGACTGTATTTGTTGAATCCCCACTTGGATAAGTCTAGCTATACCTACTTTTAGTGAATGGTTAGATGCTTGACCACACAGGCTCCCCCTTATAGTGCACTCGCTTCTCAGGTCAGCCAAGCATCAATACCTATGAATCTCCCATGGCATACTTTCCATCTCTACTAAAAGTCGTAAAATTGTGGGGCAACTTCAAAACGACCATTCTTGCACCAACAAATAGATCAAGGATTTTGGCCTTTTCTAAACAAGGGTTTTAATGCGAGCATTCCATTCATGGGGGACCATCCATGTAGAGAGAGACCATTTTTTCCCTTCTCGTTGGAATAATCCTCATGATACTTGCCTTTCCTCAAGTACCCACACTTATATACTGTTGGAAGTCACTTGGCTTTAGCATGTTCCTAGTTGGGTTGTTCCCTTGGGTGATTACTTTTTCCCACAAGGAAGGCCCTCTAAGATAAACAAAAGTGAGCAAACATATAGTTAGTTCGATCGATCTTTGTTGAGAAACAAAGAGAGAACACACGTGATATGTTCCACTCACACTCGCAAGACTTGTTCAATTTTTAATCCCAAATGAAATGTGGAGGCAATCACTTACACAACTTAATATCACCAAAAAGCCTTTTGATTCTCAAGATCTTCATGAGGCATGAGAGAAGCGCATACATATTTTTGATGGTATTATTTTGGGTAAGTGATTACAAGATAAAGCACATGTTCATTTTATTATTTCAAAGCAAGAGTGACTTCTTTTTAAGCACCAAAGGAAATGCGAGATTTTGATTGTTCAATTTTTAACCTTAAACAAAATCTAGTAAATTTTCCTAAAGTTCTTTTTAACCTTTTGCCTTGTTCATTTTAAACCAAAATTGAAACTTAGTGAGTCCTAAAAGCTTGAAGAGATAAAATCCTTAAATTTGGAATTATATTCCAAAAGTGTCTAAAGACACTTGATACAATGAACAAATAATGTTATGCTTCAAATTTCCTCTTTGCTCCTTCCTTGCTCCCACATGAAAAACTGATTAATTCAAGAAAAATAGAGGCAAAAAACTAGTTAGTAACTTCAAATGATCAAAAACAAAAAAGTACATGTCAATTTTTTTTTTAAATTTGACTTTTTACTCCATCCTAGTGGCGCAACCTGCATATGTGGTGCTATTTGAAGAAATCAACGACGCTGTATAGAATTGCAAGGTCTGCAAGCGACGCTCTACAATAGAATAGAGAGCGTGATGGTGGTGTAGTTTTGCTCAGCGACGTAGTTTGAAGTTTGAAAATCCCAACGCTCTAGAATTGAACTAGCATCTCAATTTGAAGATTTGAATTTTTGGGTGGGAAGGTTGTAGTGGCAGAGTTTGGAGTTTGTAGCATCACTGTATGGCACTGCTAGGCTGATAGAGGTATTGTATGGCACCGCTGGACTGATAGCAACATAGTTTCCTATAGACACCAAAAAATAGAGAAAAACAAAAATTTTTGTTAAAAAATGTGATTAGAACTTGAGATTTTCCCTTCTTCTAGTGCCAAATGTAGAACCCCAATCCTATAACTGCACAAACATAGCAAAAAAACACAATATTAGATCAAATGTAAGTAAGAATCAAGATTCCCCATGGAATTCATCTATAAATGTTCAAATAGGAAAGCAATTGAAGAAAAAAGCAAAGAAATTAATTGAAATCCTATTTAATCATGCAAACTCTCAATCCCATGGGGGAGTTGGTGCCAATTTGATGTGGAAATTAGTCCTTTCCCAACTCCTATGCAAGCTTGTGATGATTTGATGAAGATTGATCTGCTTGATGATTGATTCAATTGAGCTCCATGAAGAAAACTACAATAACCTAGCTATAAACTTGATAAAATGGATGAAAATGGATATGCTTGAGGATGAAATTGAGTATAGTAGACTTTCTCAAATTGTGGATGCCAAAATACAAAGGAAATTATTCTATTTATAGAAAGACAAGATGGAGGAATGAGCAAAATGAAGCAATGTGGGATCATTCAACATCCAATGGGAAAGTGACACTTGTCAAGATGTGAATGGAGGAATCTTGAGCACATTTTGATGAATGTGCACAATAAATGAAATTAGGTGGAATTTGAAAATCATGAAATGACATGTTAGAGGGAAAAATAATGAATTAAATGTCACTTGGTTCAATGCACAAGGACATGTAAGAGGGAATGAATGTCTTGTTGGAAGGACAAATCCACTTGGAGGGATTTTTAAACTTGGATGAATATTCCCCTAAAGATGCCAAGTTGAAAGAAAATAGGGATTTAATAAATCCATTAAAATGTATTTTCATGTGCAAGTGGCAAAATCTAGAGGAATTGGATGATTAGGATTAAATTAATCAAGATTTAATTAATTTAATAAGGGATTAAATGATGTGACTATTTGATTTAGATTTTTGGGATGATTTAAATCAAAGTTGAGAGCAAAATGATTTAGATTAAACAAATAAAGATTTTGACTTATTTAATTAAAGAGGGAGGATTGTAAGTGTAGACACCTAAATTTGGACACTCACATTTTTCCAAATTTATCCCTTTTCATCTAAATATCCTTTTATCTACATTAATTAAGTAATATCACAATTATTTAATTAATATCCTTAAACTCTTCTAAATCCCCAAAGTATTTAGTTAATAGTTAAATACCTTACCCTTTATTTCCCTTTTCCTCAAAATAATTAAATAAATAATACATTTATTTAATTCCTCACATGTCATATCCTCCATCACTTTTTTTTAATCTTAATCCATATCCTAATCTCATAATTAGGGATGTGAACATGTCTAATCCTTGATTAGGATGTGTCACATCCTTCAACTTTTGCAAGTTGGCTCCTAACCTTCATTAACCACTAATTATCTTGTAATCACTAAATAGCTAATCAAATCAGCATCTTGGTCAACTCTCCCCATCCCCCAAGGAATTTTTAATTTCTTTTTGTCTTCCCCATGTGAATTTTTAATTCAAATTTATTCATCCAAGACCCCTCTCTTCCCCATGTGAATTTTTAATTCACATTTATCCTTCGAAGACTCTCCTTATTCCCATGCAAAGTTCTAGAACCTTTGACATGCCACATCTCTCACATGTGCCAAAGTCTTCTAGAACTTTTGACATGCCACATTAGTCACATGTGGGTAAGTATTACCTTTTTAAGGACCTTGTATTATCCAAGGTACTTCTCACCTACCTTTTTGGAAACCTTGTCTTATCCTTAAGACATCCCAATCATGTGAATTTTAAATTCACTTTTATTTATCCAAGATTTCTCCTCTTCCCCATGTGATCATTGAGAGGTCACATCATCCCCTTTCCAAGGTACTTACAATTAACTTCCCATCACATGTCACCTTACATCTCATGTGTCCTTGTGACACATCATCTGCCACATGACAAGATGTGAGGGCTTGTGAGTCCTCAACTCACCACAACCCTACATCTTGCCCATGGTGGAAAGATCTCAATCATCCATCTTTCTAGGGCTTCTCTCCATAAAATGAAAGAATTTCCTTTCATTATCATTAAAACTTTTCTTTCAAACATTTTTCTCAAGCGCAACCATTCAACTATGTCATCTCAAGCTCATTCAACTTCTACTATCATCTTCCATTGTTGCACATTCAAGCTCTCTTTGCACCCATTTCATTCATCTACTCAACTACCCACATAGCCCATTTGAATCCTCATCTTGCATAGATCATTTTGAATCAATTTCATCCACCTTTCCATCAAAAGGAGCATGCATAATCAATTATCAAGGACCAACCAAAGATCAATTCAAGACAAGGTAAAAATCTACTTTTTGTTATCTTTCTTTGTTTTTGAGTTCAACTAGGAATATCTCGAGGTGTTAGTGTTCTTTTCCTTTCTTTTTGCACCTTGTTTTGCATCTTTTAAGGTAGGTTAAAATCATTGGTTCACATTTCTGGCATGCCTCATGGGACCCACAAACAGGTCCCAAGCTTTTATGTTTTCTATTTTTTGACATTTTGTAGGTTCAGGTCATAGAGAGGCAAACTTTCCCCTGAACAGGGTGAACCTGCCCACAAACAGGAAAACCCAACCTACAGAGAGGTGAACCTACCCTGCAGGGTCACCCTTTTGAGCACCAGAACCTCTGTTTTCTAGCTATTTTCTGTAGAGGGGCAAACCTGCCCTTATAGAGGGGTGAACCTGCCCTTGTGAGTGGTTAAACATCAGTTAAAATTTCATTTTTAGCTTGTTTTCTAACTATTTTCTATAGAGGGGTGAACCTGACCTTACTGAGGGGAAAACCTACCCTCGACAGAGGTAAAACAATAGCCAAACTTTAGTTTTTAGCCTATTTTCTAACTATTTTCTGCAGAGTGGTGAACCTACCCTTACAGAGGGGCGAACCTACCTTGAACAAAGGCTTTTGCAAGGTAAAAACAGTGTGTAAATTTCATTTTCAGACTCTGTTTTGGGTTGTTTTTTATTATTACTAACCCCTTAACCCATCCTTTTGGCATTTGTGTTAGTTTTTCTAACATTTGTGTAGCTTGTTTCATCCTTGTCGAAGAATGGGAATCAAAACAACTAACGCTTTCTTGCAGGATGGTTGATCCCCACACTGTTTGTCTAGCTTTCTTTATCATTTTGTTCATTAATCTTGGCATATAGATCTAATTAGGGGGAGTCAACTTATTGCTTGTCATGTTTGTAAGTCCTTTGTGTCACCCAAGGGGACACTATTCTGTCTAAGCTTTCCCCTTGCACTTCGTGTGAGCCTAGGGAGTAGCAAAAAATGATTAGTGTTCTCTTCTTAGTGGGACCTGCTTGGGGATTTCATCACCCCAAGGAAAGATCCCAACCACGCGTACCGACAGGATATACAAAGGGGGGAGAGCGAAAGATGTACCTCAATCTAGTCACATCATTTCTGGTGGAGTGTTGAAGCTAGGGTGATACCTAGATAGACGTGAAGACTTGGTTTGATCCCTTCAGTATCTCGCTAGGGTTCCTGATTCATGCTTGTAGATGGGATGGTATTCACAGTTGTGCCTCATGTATCGAGAGTATATCGAGGACTCTGTAACTGTCTTGTTCATCCTAGTTAGAGGACAGTGTTGACCATACCCTCTTTCTACTAATCTTAGGATTGTACTACTTGAACTGTCTTCTTTGTCCGAAACTAGTACATATCTTATCAGTCGAGTCAGTCTTGGCCTCTTGCTTGTTGTTTGTTGTGCCTTTTGGTCCTTTCCATAGCTATTTTCACTTATTTCAAGTCCAAGTTTGTTGCAGAGGGGTGAACCTTCCCTACAGAGGGGTGAACCTGCCCTCTATCTCAGTCATTCCTTAGCCTATTTCTATCAAAATTGTCAAACTTTTCACTGAATAGGCGAACCTACCCCACAGAGGGGTGAACCTGCCCTATAGAGGGGTGAACCTCCCCTCCAGAGGGGTGAACCTTCCCTATGTTAGTTAAACAACCATCAAAACAACTCGTTTCTAAGGTTGGGCGAACCTACCCTTACTTGGGTGAACCTTCCCTCCAAACAGTTAGTTTTGCCTTCCATTCAGATAAACAACTTGTTTTAGCAGTTGGGCGAACCTACCCAACAGAGGGGTGAACCTACCCCATAGAGGGGCAAACCTACCCAAGGAGGGGAAAACTTGCCCTATAGAGGGGCGAACTTGCCCTCCAAATAGTCATTTTCACCTTTTGTTTAGTCATTTCGAGCACCTGTTTGTTAGTTTTGAGAACCCATTTTCCCATTTTGAGCACTCGTTCACTCGTTTAGACCATTTTTTCATCCATTTTGAACCTCCATCACCTCGTTCTGTGAGTTGTTCATCCATTTTGAGCAATCGTTTACTCGTTCTAAGCAGTCGTTCATCCATTTCAAGCAATCGTTTACTTGTTTCGAGCAGTCATTCACCCGTTTTGAGCATCTGTCTCCTCGTTCTGAGTAATCGTTCATCCATTCTAAGCTTTATTCTATTCATCCAGAGGGTCAGTCTCCCATTTTGAGTGTTCATTTCCTCATTCTAATCATCTGTCTCCCTGATCCGATCATCTGTCTCCCCATTCTAAGAGTCCATCTACTTGTTCCAAGAGTTCGTTTCCCCATTCCAAGGTTCTAAAGGTAGATAGGTGACCTTTCCCAACCAATAGGCAAACCTGCCCATCAATGGGAAAATGTGACCTCCCATAGGCAAACCTACCCCCAATATAGGTGAACCTGCCCCCGAGTATAGGTGAACCTGCTCTCCAGCATAGGTGAACCTGCCCCCCAGCGTAGGTGAACTTTTCCAACCAATAGGCGAACCTGCCCATCAATGGGTGAACCTCTCCTTCCATAGGCAAACTTGCCCCCTCAGTATAGGTGAACCTACCCCCCAATATAGGAAAACCTGCCCTCCAACATAGGAAAACCTGCCCCCCAACATAGGTGAACTTGCCCCCCAACATAGGTGAACCTGCCCTCCAGAATAGGTGAACCTGCTCTCCAGAATAGGTGAACCTGTCCTTCAATAGGCGACCTTGCCCTCTAGATAGGCGAATTTTCCCAAAAGTAGACTTTCATCCGTCTTCCTATCATCATCATTTTCATTCATCAACACTTTTCGAAAGTCATCGTTTCATCAAAAAAATCACATAGGTGCATCTGAGAACATCATTAGAGTCCATATCCATCATCAAATCATCCATCCCAATCATCTAGATTTCATTTCAGGGGTTTTGATTTTTATGCAGAAACTTCTAGAGGCCATAACTTTTGACTTGGGTGTCTGATTGGGCTGGAATTTTATGGGTGGTTGCATTATCAGGTGGCATGTGGATTCCAAACCGACCCTCAGTCGGTTAGCCCTTGCTTTGGCACATTTTTGGGGCTTCAAACTTTCATCTTGACCCTCAAAATTGTAATTTAGTGTTTTTTTTTAGTTTTTGAAAAATCATTTTCCCTATCCTAATCCAAGACCCCCATCTTCCCAGCCTAATCCACCATCCCAATACCCTTACTACAATCCACCAGTCGTATCCTCTTGTCCTAATCCACCATCCATGTCCTCCTATCTTAATTCACCATTCTAATATCCCTACCTTAACCCTCCATCCAATCCTAACCCTCCATCTACTCCCAGTCCTATATCCAATCCCATTCCTCCATCTAATCCTAGTCCACCACTCCATAATCCCAATCCTTCACCAATCCCTAATCCTTCATCTATGCCCATCACCCCAACCAAGCCTAGAGTATGCAAACTTATCACTCCAGAAGTTCTCCAAGGACTGATGACAAAGAAGACATCCCCCACTCCACACATTGTATTCATGGAACCATGCTATCCCAATCCATCATCTACAGTCCCTAGTGATGAGACCCTTCTCTACACCACACCTATCATTGATGTTACCACCCTGAGCATCACTCAAACAATTGAAATCATCAAACCCATCAAATCCACTGAGTCCTCATCTCCTACTTTGAGATCTGCCGAGCCCATTGAAGATGACCAAATCCAATCCACCCCTACTACTCCTAGATCCACTCAATCTATCAAAGACACCCAAATACAATCCAACCCTACTACTCCTAGATCCACTCAATCCATCGAAGACACCCAAATCCAATCCACTTCTCCTACTCCTAGTATCACTGAAATCCATTCCCATGAATGCCTTGAATCCTTTATCCTCCCATCTCCCCCACTTGAAGAGTCCCTCCAAGAATCCATCATCATGCCATCCACACAAGGTGAGTCATGCCAAGATCTCGATCCAAAGCATGCCAAAATATTCCCTTCTCTAGATCAAGATCCTGCCATCTCACCTAGTCCATCTCAAGATCATAATCCCCCACTCATTTCATCCCATGATCCCCTTGACACTCAATATCCCACTGCTCCATCTCATGATCCCTTATCTCCATCTCCATTGCATGAGCCTTTACCACCCATTACCACAAATCCAGATCCTATCATGTCACCTAATCCCTCTCTTGATCCCTTACCCCTCACTTGTCTCGATCAAGAGGCTGCTATCCCCCTATCCCCATCTCATTATCCTTCAACGTCGCCTAAATCTACTATTCCCTCACTGCTTTTATATCCCCTTGGTACTCTCACATTCTTCCATGGTGGTCTTCTTGTAGAAGAAAAAGAAAGCATATATACCACCCATAATCCTCCACCTAATAATGGACTCACATCATTCTTCCAGAATAACAAAAATCCTATCATGGATCAAATGCTCAAGAACATGAACTATCAAGGAAAAGGTTTAGGCCTTCATGAGCAAGGTATTTTAGAGCCCATTGAGGTAAAAGAACAAATATGTATGCAAGTTCTTGGATTTATTTCTCAAGACTCACAATCTAAAGATGTTGGTACAACCTCTAGATGTCCTCAACGAGCCTCTTCCAAAAGAAATATAGGCAGGTATGTGCAGGATCATGATGGGCCAAAAAGTGGCAATATGATGGGTATTTGTAGAGTATGTGGCTGACGACTTTTTTTTACCCAAAATTAATGAAACGAAAAGGGTTTTTAAAGGATATTCTCAACTTTCCACCAATATAAATTATGCTTTAGTTTGAATTTAATAAATAATTATTATTCATTTTCTATTTTAATTATGACTAAGGTATTAATTGATAGGCTGATTGAAAATCGTCTATAGCTTTCAAATAGTATCATATTTTTTGAATATGAAATATGTGTCACATTCTATGCTTCATATACTATAGGATTAAAAAAATAAATATTAAATTTCATGAAGTTTTGACCAAGTTAAGGTGGTTAGATGTATGAGTTTTTATATTTTTTAAAAGTTGTAATAAAAAATTCATAATTAATTATTTACTTAGAAAAAAATTACAAAAAAATATGCATCACATCGAGACATGAGTCCTCTAATTATATCTAAAATCTTATAAAAATATCATTATTTTATTGTGGTTAGGGTGGTGGACATACACCTACTTATTTTTCCCAAATTTAAGTACTACTACATTGAAATTTAAATTTTCACCAAATAGATTTTGTTTAAAAAATAAGCCTAGTAGTTTAGAAACTACATTCAATTTGCTACAAATTCTATTCTTACATATTTTTGAAATAATATAGATAACCTATTCAAATTTTTACGTCAAGTTGCCTAACTCTGATTTTTTTGAATTTTTTTCCACTTAAGGGCCTATTTTTTCCATGATGATCCTGCAGATACCCTAGAGGTGCTCCTGCTCTTCCCATCGCTCCACCAGATCATTTGTTGCCATCCCTCCTCCTCCATCGTATCACCTCAAAATAACCATCCATATTCCTCATTCATCTAATCCATCCATTTTGGGTCCTTACATCCCTCCATCCACCATCTCCCATCCTTCATCCACCCCATCCATTTTGGGTCATTATGTCCCTCCACCCGCTATCACTCATCCTCTGGGTACTACATCTATTTTGGGCCCTTATATCCCAAAATAACCTCCTCCATCTCATCCTATTCATCCTTTCATCCATCCATCACCTCTCCATGTCACCCATCATCAACATCCCACTCTCATGTTCCCTAATCAAGATCAACAAGGGCATGTACCTACACATCCTCCATCCACATATCATCCTCAAAACCCTACCTCCATCACTCCATTCATGTATTCTCCATCTCATCCATCTCCTAGCACCCATCCCATTGCTATTAAAAGCACTTTGGATGCCGAAACAAAAATTCCTAAATCTAAAGATCCACATGAATCTAAAGCTCCTCATGTCCCCTCTAAAAGACATGTTGAGGAAAAGAAAAATCAAATCCAAAGTTCAAATCAAATCTGCAGGCCTCAAATTCCCATCAAAGAAAAAATCAAAATCATTTGGATCCCAAAGAACAAAGATGCAATACCTTCAAATGAAAAATCTATGACAACATCCAAAGTTGCTAATCCAAAAGCTAATCATACACCCCTTCCATCTCCTAAATATGTTTTGGGTCCTTATGTCCCAAAATTCACTATCTCATCTCCTCCATTATTCTCCATCCATTAATCCTCCTATCCTTTCACATACACCACCACATGTGCCAATGTTGGTCCTGAACACATCTCCCAATCACACATCCACCCCATCATTCCATCCATACACTTTCCAACATCCCATCCATTATCCTGGATATCTCCCCCATCAAATCCCTTTAATCCATTCTCTTGCATAATCCATTTATCCTAATAAGGTTGTACCAACATCCAATAGTCACTTTAAACATGGGATCTTAATACTTTGTATGGAATTTGATGCTTGATTCCTTCATCCATCTCCATCCGCATGCTATCCAAAAAGTCAAAAAATTCAAAAAAGTAAAAAATTATCAGAAAAATCCAAAAAAAGAAAAGAGAAAAAATAGTAAAGAGAAATAATTTTTCCAATGGTGAAAACTTGGCAAACAAGTGCCTTGGATAAGTACCACGATGAAAACCTGACAAATAGGCGTCATGTGTAAATGCCCCATCCATTTTACTTCCAAACTTGGGGGCAACTACATCCCCTTCTCCCATCTCCTCCATCCAACCTATCTTACACATCTTGCATGTCATATCCCATTTATCCTAACCCCTCCATCCTCCTTGTGGTCGTGACATCGATAGGGGAAAACATATATACATGCTTTGGAAACCTCTTGGAATACATTCACCTCACCTACACACTATCCTAATCCTTATCCACATCCATCTACCTTCCTTGTCCACCTATCATGCTACCATCCATCTCCCTCCCTCATCCACCTATCATATCCTCCTCCATTTATCTCCTTTATCTTCCCATCCACCCATCTTCCATCCCTCTTGCCTCATCATGCATGACATATTTAGAGTGGGGGCATCTATCTTCCTTTGTGATATAGTCCTTGGAAATATCATTCATCCATCGTGGTAATCTCTTCCATCTTCCCATCCTTATTTACCTATCCATCATAGCCTCTCTTCCATATCCCTATCCCTATCTTCCTATCTGTCTATCATAACAATCCCTTATGTCTCCCCATCCCTATCTTCCTATCCATCTATCATAGCATCCCTTCCATCCCCCATCCTTATCCCCCTATCCATTTCTCTTTATCCTCCTCCCATCTCATAATCCCTTGTCATTGGTATTTGGCTATTGGATCACCCCTTACGCAATCCAATGCCTTCTATCTCATCATCATCATTCCCCTTTCTTTCAAAAATATTTCCAATCTCCTATCACTTTTCATCATTCATCTATCCACCATATTATCCCCCCAATTCATCTTTTGGTGCTTTGGATAACTATCCCACCCTGAGCTTCATGATCACCATCATCCTATCTTATCCAACAAGTCTATCTTGTCTCATCGTATCAGTCCATCATTTTATCCTCTTATCAGGATTATCTTATCATCATCCTTTATTGATCATTTGTCTTTGGCCTTTTGTCGAACTACGTTTCCTTTGAGCTTTCACGTAGGAAAGGTCGATCATTTGATCCACCCTTGAGGATTTTTTCCATCCAGTATTTATCATCCATCGAGGTCTCCATTGTTCTCTTTCCACTTTTATCCATGGTATTTTATCTAACTACGAGGGCTCTATGCTTTCACGTAACCAAGGCTAATATTTGATCGGCCCCTAATCCCCTAGGTCTTTAGGGTGTGTCAGTCTTGTGTCTTGTCTCTCTTGTGTCGTGTCATCAAGTTATTCCCTTATCTAGCTAGTTCTTAACAAACGGGATCCACTAGTATCAACAGATCCAATCAGTTTTGAGTATCTCGTGTCATATCGATATTTTAGCCTAGTATCCATCTTTGGTCTCAACAAGATGCATCCTTCCTAATAGACCTCATCAATCCCACCCATCCCCTTGATCCTATGGCAAAGGATGTTTGAAATTGATTATGATATTTTGGTGCTTTTGGATTTTGTTTATCATTTGAGCTCCTTATTGTCACTTGTCTTGATCACCTTGATCCATCATATCATGGTGTGTTTTGACTAGTAAACATAGGGACACATCTTGATCTTTTTTCTTTGTTTCTATCTTTTGGGTTGTCCCATGTAGTACCCACCAAGACCCCTACGGTGTTGTGTTACACTGGGGCATCCTTTTGTGCTTGTGGTTATCACAATGCCTAGCTCGACCAAGTTATTCATGACTTTCGGGTGTTGGGATAGCCTTCTTGTGTATTGTGTTTGTTTTATGCATTAGACACTAATTGGCCTTAGTCCTTCATACCCTGGCATCTTGTGTCTTATGCTATAGAAAAAACCAGTGCTTCAAAAATGGAAAATTGCATTAGGATTGCATTTCATCCCCCCACCCATTCATCCTTCATCACTCTCCCTCCTCTATCCATCCAATCTCTTATCATCATTTCTTCAATCTTCTTAGAATAATATAGATTGGTTATTCTAAGCATCTTGTCCACCATCATTTTTATTCCTTTCATCCCTCTCACACCTCAATCCAATCCCCATCCATTCACTCTAACACAAATAATCTACTCACATCCTTGGTCTTGTTCCCAACCTTGCTACAAGCCCTAACCCAATCATCGTCATCATCATCATCATCATCATCGTAATCATCGGGATGTATGCTTCCCTATCCTCGTGTTGTTTTGGGATGTATCCTTCCCTTATCAACAAAACTTTCATCATCATCATTGAGATGTGCCCTTCCCTATCCTTTTGTGTTGTCTTGGATATCTCATTCCCTCATTGACAACACTCCATCCATCATCAACCCATTTTGGCTTGTAGCTTAACTGGGGCAGCATCACCTTTGTCCTTGAATGTATTTGTGCTTCATCCATATCCTCTCACTTATCATCCTCTCTTATACATCACTTTGCATCATCTTCATCATATATCCCTTTCATTGTCTCATCCATTTTGAGAGCACACCTGTGTTCTCTTGAACCCGCATGTCCTCTTGAGGGGGAATCCTCAATCCCTAATCTTCATCTTCACTCCCATCATCTTTCTTTCTAGTCACTACTTTGAATGATTGGGGCATCTTTTTGAATCTAACCATCTTCTTCTTTGCCTTATCTTAATAGCTTCTTTGAAATGATGCTACTTCGTAACACCATCTCAAAGAGGGGAAAAATGTAGACACCTAAATTTGGACACTCACATTTTTCCAAATTTATCCCTTTTCGTCTAAATATCCTTTCATCTACATTAATTAAGTAATATCGCTATTATTTAATTAATATCCTTAAACTCTTCTAAATCCCCAAAGTATTTAGTTAATAATTAAATACCTTACACTTTATTTCCCTTTTCCTCAAAAGAATTAAATAAATAATACATTTATTTAATTCTTCACATGTCATATCCTCCATCATTTTTTTAATCTTAATTCATCTCCTAATCTCATCATTAGGGATGTGCACATGTCTAATCCTTGATTAGGATGTGTCACATCCTCCAACTTTTGTAAGTTGGCTCCTAACCTTCATTAACCACTAATTATCTTCTAATCACTAATTAGCTAATCCAACCAACATCTTGGTCAACTCTCCCCATCCCCCAAATAATTTTTAATTCCTTTTGTCTTCCCCATGTGAATTTTTAATTCAAATTTATTCATCCAAGACCCCTCTCTTCCCCATGTGAATTTTTAATTCACATTTATCCTTCTAAGATTCTCCTTATTCCCATGCAAAGTTCTAGAACCTTTGACATGTCACATCTCTCACATGTACCAAAGTCTTCTAGAACCTTTGACATGTCACATCAGTCACATGTGGGTAAGTCTTACATTTTTAAGGACCTTGTATTATCCAAGGTAATTCTCACCTACTTTTTTGGCAACCTTTTCTTATCTTTAAAATATCCCCAATCATGTGAATTTTAAATTCACTTTTATTTATCCAAGATTTCTCCTCTTCCCCATGTGATCATTGAGAGGTCACATCATCCCATTTTCCAAAGTACTTACAAGTACCTTCCCATCACATGTCACCTTCCATCTCATGTGTCCTTGTGACACATCATTTTCCACATGGCAAGATGTGAGGGCTTGTGAGTCCTTAACTCACCACAACCCTACATCTTGCCCATGGTGGCAAGATCTCAACTGTCCATATTTCTAGGGCTTCTCTCCATAAAATGAAAGAATTTCCTTTCATTCTCTCATTAACACTTTTCATTCAACTATTTTTCTCAAGCTCAAGCATTCAACTATCTCATCTCAAGATCATTCAACTTCTACTATCATCCTACATTGTTGCACATTCAAGCCCTCTTTGCACCCATTGCATTCATCTACTCAACTACCCACATAACCCATTTGAATCCTCATCTTACATATATCATTTTGAATCAATTTCATCCACCTTTCCATCAAATGGAGCACACATAATCATTTATCAAGGACCAACCAAAGATCAATTCAAGACAAGGTAAAAATCTGCTTTTTGTTAGCTTTCTTTGTTTTTGAGCTCAACTAGGCTTATCTCAAGGTGTTAGTGTTCTTTTCCTTTCTTTTTGCACCTTGTTTTGCATCTTTTAGAGTAGGTTAAAAGCATTGGTTCATAGTTAGATTAAATTAAACAAGGTTTAATTCATTTAATTTAATAAGATGACCTTAGAGATTTAATCAAATAAAATGAATTATTTAATTAAATAGAGACCAGAGGATTTATTAAATAACATTGATTTATTTAATTAATGAGAGAGAATTACTTAAATTAGATAAATATTGATTTATTTAATTAAGGGATGAAGAATGATGATTTAGCTAAGAAGATGATTCAGGATGAAATAGTGTTAGTAATCAGGATCAAGTATGTTGGTATATTTTCCATGTCTACATTTTTCCCCTCTTTGAAGCAAATTACTTGCTGTGTTGATTCAAAGAATAAAATGTCTCGATCAAAATTCAAAAAAAAAGTGATTTTCAAAATTGCCCCACTGCTACCCTGGTGGACGAATTATGCTGATATACTGCCCCCTTGAGAGATCAGACAAAAATTTGGATTTTTAGGTGATCTCGTGAAAAAAAGAGGACAAGGTGCTTGATGGGTCCAGAAAGGCTCTAGGATGTGAAAAAATGTGATAAAACGCAAAAAAAAATGCAAAACAACCCTCGGTTGGGCGAAAACATGATCAGGGGTCCAAAACCCTAGCTGGACGACCAAACGGGGTCAAAAAACCCTAATTTGTGGGATTAAATAGGCCTCGAGGGGCCACTTACAATTCATTTGCACATTCAGCCTTTTGAGATTTTGCACTTTTGAGCTTTGACCCCTTCGAGAGATGGTGCAATGATAACTTCCCCGACACATTTCAGATCGAGTGCGCACACATCAGAGGCTGCCTGGCACTGGACCACCGGTGAGTCAACTTGACTTGACCTTGTTTTTCAATTTTTGTGTGCATTTATTAGCTTAGGAAGTTATTTTTTTCTCAACGATTCAATACTGCGCTGCTTGAAAGTTTGTTTTGGTGCCGCACGGCCTTAAACTACACCGCAGTCACGAATAGCAACGCCGCGATGTAGTTTGGAGTTAGGGTTCAAAATCCAAACTGGACCGCACGTGTAAAGTGTGCTATGACGGGCCTCTTTGGCAATTAGGGTTTTACATTAAATTGAGTTGTGCCTCAAACTGCGACGCTGCGATGGAGTTTGAGAGTTTAGGGCTCCTAGCGGCACAATTTAAAATTTTCAAACTGCATCGCAACTGCAAATAGCAATGCACAGGCTATTTGGAGGCATGCTGGGGCAAATCAAGATCACAATTTTTGATGAATTTTAACACGGTGGATTTCTTGATGCAGCAGGAGGTGATGATCCTTCATTCACGTGAGCACAGGTCTTGAGTACTTTTTTGCATTTTGGAGGGTATGCTCGAGCACCAATAGGAGCACCTAGGGGCGATTGAACTTTGGTACATTGATTATGCATTGCTAGTGAGGAATCACTTGGGGATGACGACAACGCTTGTAGAGCGATGGCACAATGAGACATCCTCCTTCCACCTTCCGACAGGCAAGGCCACAGTCACACTAGAGGATGTGTGGCAGATACTTAGATTGCCCATTCATGAAGAGCGCGTGATATATGATGTGGATGTTGGGAGGGAGGCCTACTATGACATGATGGGCCTCGATGAGATTATCTTTTGTGAGGGCCAGATTGAGCTCAAGCGTCATAGGCCTACTATGTCACCCTTTCACTTGGTTATAGTAGCCATTATATCAGGTCTTATTGCACTAGATTGAAGGGGCCGATATTTCAGTCCTAGATGGTGGATCGCTTGGGAGCAGATGGTCTAGTGACAAGTATGGTTTGCATGGGGGCCAGTACTATTGGCATCATTGTATAGAGATTTACATGAGTTTGCATACATTGATGATAGATCCATCAGGGCTGGGGTCACACTCCTCTACATCTGGGCTTGGGAGCACATTGCTGTGCTTTGTTTGAGAGTTATTGAAGTCAATATGGAGCCAGATGATCTAGTTGTTTGGAAGTACATAGGAGGTGTCTCATTCACACACACAGGACAACACGAGATTCCTCATTGGAGGAGAGTCCTTGATGACATGTGAGCTTTCACATGGTGGCCATATCTTGGATGGCCTACATAGTACGGTGATGTGCAATAGCTCTTTTTGACTTGGAAGGACAAAATTATGCAAGGCAAAGAGCAAATGATGATAGAGAGATATCTTTCGAGCTACGTGCAGAGACAGTTCAGGGAGCCCCAGGACAGGCCCGATGACTAGTTTGTTGCAATATTTGCATGTACCACGAGTTAGACCTCATGGGGCCACTACATACCCACAACTTAGGTAGTACAAAGTTTCATGCAGCTGGTGGCTAGGCCATGGCCATACGATCAGGGTTAGGTTGATGCAGGTACTACTTAGGCCTATAGAGATTGGTTCCAACCACCTCTTATATTTACAGTGCTAGGGACACCATCAACATGACATAGGGCCAGAGGCAGAGGAGTAGGATGAGGCCAGGGCCAGGGAGGCTGAGGGGATAGAGACAGAGACGGGGACCAGGGAGGAGGTGGTCCACCTCATTAGCTAGATTAGGGAAGGGGGCCACAAGATCAGCATCCAAATCTGTAGCCATATTAGCAGAGATAGGATCAGGATCCGGGGCGGCAGGATCAGGATGAACAAGATGGATAGCCACCACAGAGAGGAAAAGGACCTCCATCGTCACCTAGTCAGGGAGACACCCAGATTCAGTAGTTGCACGCATAGGTGGCAGGGCTACATGGATAGGTTGCTTCCTTGATGACATAGAGGGACCATATGAGATAGGAGAGAGACCAGGCTGTCCAACAGAGGTAGGCTACAGAGCTTAGGGCTGCTCAGGAGATGGGTTGCTATCAGTAGCTTGAGAGCATGTCTGCCTCTTCCTCCCAGAGTTCAGTGTCATTACGAGCATAGAGGGAGGCCAAGTTGAAAGAATATTCCCCTACAAATTCCAAGTTGAAAGAAAATAGGGATTTAATAAATCCATTAAATGTATTTTCATGTGCAAGTGGCAAAATCTAGAGGAATTGGATGATTAGGATTAAATTAATTAAGATTTAATTAATTTAATAAGGGATTAAATGATGTGACTATTTGATTTAGATTTTTGGGTTGATTTAAATCAAAGTTGAGAGGAAAATGATTTAGATTTAATCAAATAAAGATTTTGACTTATTTAATTAAAGAGGGAGGATTGTTAGATTAAATTAAACAGGGTTTAATTTATTTAATTTAATAAGATGACCTTAGAGATTTGATCAAATAAAATGAATTATTTAATTAAATAGAGACCAGAGGATTAATTAAATAACATTGATTTATTTAATTAATGAGAGAGAATGACTTAATCAGATAAATAATTATTTATTTAATTAAGGGATGAAGAGTGATGATTTATCTAAGAAGATGATTCAAGATGAAACAGTGTTAGTAATCAAGATCAAGTATGTCAGTATATTTTCCATGTCTACAAAGGCCATGGTTATGTTGATTGTTTGAAATACTGAGAGAGGGTGAATCAATATTCCATTAAACCACTTATATGCAAACCACCCAATTAATAAAGCACTTATGACTACAAACTAGAATAAAGACATTGAAATGAACATCACTCCATAAAACACATCAACACTAGATTTTTAAGTGAAAAACCCAAAATGGAAAAACCATGGCGAGGATTAGCTCACAATATAATATATCTAGATATAGAATATTACAAGAATCATTGCTAGGACTCATTATCCTTAAAAGGCTTACAACTTGAATACACAATGAAATGGCTAACTGCCAAGATACAACAGACTATGGCTCACTTCCAATAGATGAACTGATGGAATACACCTTCTATGTGTTGAGTTTAGTTCCAATGAGGCTCTGTATTCAAAGTACTGCTTTGCATAGAAATCACTTAACCATTCTACTCTGATCCATGTATTCTTTCACAATATACCACTCACAAATGATATATCATTTAGGATCACACATTCTTTTCATCCACTACTTCACACACTCTCTTCAACTCCAAAAAGCTCTTGTACATATATACATGTATATTACATACACCAATTAGGTCAGCCTAATTAGATGCAAACAAAACAATCAAAATACCTCATGTCGGCACCATACAAGATTAAAACATTTTTATCCATGTGGTGTATCATTTCAAGTTGATGTAGACCTAAAAAAGATCCAACCAACATCTACAAAGTATAATTATTCTTCTTAATACAAGTCATATATTAGGTCAACCAAGAATAGGACCTAATCATAGAAACTCCAAGTTAACACACACATAATTCTCAAGATAAAAACCTTCTAGATATGATATTACATCATTTTATTATCATATTAACATCAAGGAGATCACCCTTAGAACTACAACACCATAATGTTCTTTCTAAGAAAATGTAGAGTCTCCCACATTGGTATAGAGAATAGAGAAACAACATAGTGTATAGAGTTAAACTTTGTCATTGATAACTTCCTGTACGTAGCACAAAATTCCTCAAGATCCTAGATATAGTTGTCTGAAAGAGTCATAATAATGAGATTAAAAAAGCAAAGTCAAATCTCATCTTGCGGTGAATTTCGGACTCAAAAACCAACGTACTGGCCCAACAATACAAAACACTTCTAGTAGAGATTAGCTTCTGGTATACCAAATATGTTTGCCACTATGTTGCCATAATATTGACATCAATGAAAACACTAGAATAATCAAAACATCCCATGTACACTCATGCTCATGTTGTAAGGTTCCCATATTTCCAACAATCTCCCCTTTTGGCATTGATGGCAACATGCATATCAAAAACATTTTTATACCAATAAGAGACAACTAAATACTTCCCCTTTCAATGTTAATGCTTCAATTTTTTTTCTCTATCTATCTATCTCTCCCCCTTTGAAATCAATGGAAAAGGTTTGATATAAATCCTCAAATAAGTAAGAGTACCAAAAATTGATCAAGCATTATATAAAAAAGTTACCTTGAGGAGGAAGAAGCTTTGATATTCTTCAGAATATCTTCCCATGTGGCTTTTTATTCTTCCTAGAATCCTTTTGCTCTTGCAAGAGTCTTGAATAGGTTCAAGCTTCTAGTCAAAGACTCTACACCATCTTCCAAAGTATTGGGACTAAGATTAACTTCTGATAGACCACCAATATTATCAAGAGCATTGGATATGGGAATGTGTCTGAGTTTTACCATATCTCTAAGTGCCACAAACTTCTTAGTTACTTTTTTTCTTTGATCCTGAAGGGAAAACAATTTTTCCTATAGCTACATAATCTAGGAGCATCTCTGATTGTCCCTGTCATCTAGAAAACTGTACATATTTGCTTGAGTACTCATTCAAGTTTCACTCTTCCTTTTTCATCTCTTATATTTAGTGTCCTATTGGACCAATTCAAACAAAAAGAAAGAAAATCCTAAGCTTCTTTCTCACATTCCTATACATTCTTCAATTCCTTTACCACTCTATGATGTGCATCTACACATTTCTTCTTGATATCCTCTATATTTTCTTCTGTAGACCTATTTCCAGTCTATACTTCTAGTCTGGTAAAGTAAGCTTTCAAAGAGTTAATCATATTCCTGAGATTTTCCATAGATGATACATATGAATTGAAGCTTGCACCAAGGATCACTTTCTGCATCTCTTTCAATGCTTCTTGAATATTTATTCTTTCATGCTCATGTTGAATTTTCTCTAATTCACTTCCTTCTAAGATTTCTTGTTTGATAACAACACCTTTTCTCTTCTTCCTTGTTCCGGTTGCATTGTCAGAGGCTTCAGACATAGAGATTTCTTCTACAATAGGGTTCTTAGGGATTTATAGAAACACCTTTGTGTAATGATCAATCTCAGCCTTAGTTACTTCATAATCTAGTTCAAAAATCCATACCAATCTAGACTCAAATACTTCCATATAACAAAAATCTAGAGAAATTAAGAGATTAATATTTCTAGAGTACTTCTCAATCAAATCTTCTAGAATCCTTGATCTTTTGTTCATCCTCATCTGAAATTTTCCAAAGAATGCAGCAAGAGCAGCCTCTTAAGCATCTTAGCCACCAAGAGTTACCATATAGTTCCTAATCTAATGAGCTATAGGTTCTGAGCTTTCCCATTCTATCCTTCCAATTACTGGTAACTCTTTCATAAAGTAAAAGAGTAAAAAAATTGTTAAGTTACCATACTGGAATATGCTTTCTTATTCTTCTTGATCTCTTTTAAGTTCTTCAATAGATGAAATAAAAGTATCTCACAAAGATCATAATGAATTCATTCCTAACCATATCAAGAGTAGTGTAAACGACAATAGTAGAAACTGTGAAGTCACTACTTGGTAAACAAACTTTGTGACCAATAACCATCGCAAAATACTAAATTATCAGATCTTCAATTGTACTCAGAATGAGTTATTTTCCTTGAAGGGTCACACTATTCATCTCCATTATATCTTACTCATTAATAATCTTCCTCTTGGGAACTATTCCAGAGGAACAAAAACTAGTTACATCTCTTCTAACTTCTTTGGTTATCACGTGTGCTTTATCAACCCAAATAGATTCATCATGTATCTTGCTTAAAGCCATTTGAATGTATCTCTTATCAAATTCAAAAAAAGGGGCTTTTTTCCATGCATCCAACTTCTTTTCAACTAAGATATTATATGCATCATACTTTTCTTCCAACTCATTCTTCTATAAGATACTTAACTGAACTAGAGAAATTTCCTCAATTTTACTATAAACATATGCATAGATATCCTTAGTAGGTAATACTCTAGGAGGAATGCTAGAATTTATGCACCAACGACTTCTTTTGATAGATTTTTTAGAGAGTACTTCCTCAATTTGATTTGCAATTTATCCAAGTATTCACAACCTTTAGATTATTCATAGCATAAAATTGAAAGATGTTTAAGTAGAACACCTCTATAGTTGACAACGAAGAACATGATTATATTTTTAGCTTTTGGAGCATGCTTTGAATCCACTTCAATTTCTTCTTCCTTCACCGAATCTTGAAACTCTATTGCATGACATTGCTTTGGTTTCTTTAGGCTTCTTCTGCACGCTTCCCCCTTTTCACAAATGCCTTTTGTTAAATGTGATTTCCTTGATACTTCTGAATTTATTTCTTTCATCCCAAATGCTTCTACAATAGATGCTTCAAATTGCAAGTAGATCCCCTTAGAATATGTGTACATTTTCATCCTTTCAAATTCTACAAACTTCATTCTCCACACATGTGTCTAAAAAATTCCTTTTGAATGAAATCTTGAATTCATAACCTTATTAAATGAACTTATGTCATGATATGACATTATATATCAATGAGGGGCTTATTAAATTTTCTGATTATTGCTCCCCCTTAGGCATTTCCTAACTTAAATTTTGATGGGCGTATCTGCAACAGAGGATGACACAACTAAAATTAATGATTTTGATTAAGCTTGCTTGAATACTCCTTCCTTTCTCCAAATTTTCTCCATTTCCTTTCTTACTTCTTTTGGATCAATGATTGGCTCATGTCTCTTTGCTAGATAGATATTTTTTATCCTTCTATTTTTGCAGTCTCTAGCAGACTGCTCCGGATTATTGCATTCATGACAAACACCATTCTTTCATCTAGATCTTCTTTTATTCAATTTATATTTTCACTAATTAGCCTTGTGTCCAAATAAGTTGTAGTGATAACAACAACCATTGAATGATAGAAATTCCCTATTCAACATTTGAATTTTGCATTCCACAACCTTATGTCAATATTCTTGCATTCAAAACATTTTCCAGAGAATGATAAAGTATCATTCATTCTACTTTTGCAATCTTTTGTCCTATGACCAAATTTATTGCAAAAATAACATACATCATTGAAGGATAAATACCTTTGAGCATTAGATCGTCTTATGAGAGCCCTTCCAATATTTCTTCTATGATTCTTGAGTTTTCCATCATTGTACTGAGCCTTCATATTAGGAGTTTGATCCTCCTTTGAACTTTCTCCTTCTTCAAAACATAAACTACTTTTCTCCATTGCAGGTCTCTGAGAAATAATCAACTCATCAAGAATTGCAATGCATGCCTTGAATTTATCCTCAAGTCTTTTTTCCTTTTCCAGATCTGATTTCATAACTTCCACTTCTTGCTCAAGTTTTGTACATTCATCCACCTTTATCTGAATTTCAGTTTTCTAATAGTCTTCAATTCTTCACTTTTCTTCCAATTGCTCTAGCAGTCCAGTGATATCATCATGTGCCTTTTTTAATTGATCATTGATCTCTCCTTATCTTTCTCTTAGATCCTTAATACACCTATTTGCTTCCTTCAGCTTGACTTTCAAATCTTCATTTTATTTTGAATTCTTAGAAGAGATTACTTCTAGAGGAATAAGAAATCTTTTGTCTTCCATTTATTCAAAATTTGGTACCTTCCTCAAGTTGTTAAACTTCTTCAAAGGAACGATGCTCTGATACCAATTATTGGTTATCCAAAATACTGAGAGGGGGGTAAATCAGTTTTCCATTAAACCACTTAGATGCAAACTACCCAATTATTAAAGCACATATGATTGCAAACTAGAATAAAGACATTGAAATGAACATCACTCCACAAAACACATCAACACCATATTTTTACGTGGAAAATTCAAAATAGAAAAAACCACGGTGAGGATTAGCTCACAATATAATATATCCAAATATAGAATATTATAGGGATCACTACCAAGACTCACTATCCGTAAAAGGCTCACAACTTGAATACATAATGAAATGGCTAACCTCCAAGATACAAAGGAATATGGCTCACTGCCAATAGATAAATTGATGGAATACACCTTCTATGTGCCGAGTTTAGTTCCAATGAGGCTTTGTATGTGAAGTAATGCTCTGCATAGTGTTAGCCCTATTTTTGGCAATGGAATTTTTTTTAACTTTTCCCCTTTATATTCAACCTCATCACCTTTTGTTTTGAAGGTCATGTGAAATTAGTCTTTGGCATCAGTATCTTATCATCAAATGAATCACTTTTCAATGGAGATTTTCAAGAATGCCTCACAATCTCTACCTTTGGTTAATGATATGAAAAATGCAACAAGACTATTTTAACTCCCCCAAAGGAAATTATTGCTATGGTTCATATGCTATGAGCAAGGCTGTCCACTTCACTCATTCAACATAAAAAATGATATGCATTATTCGTTGGTGACCGATAACTATGTTACACTGCTTAAAGGGAGAGATACATAGCATAATCAGTGCCAACTATTGTGAAGAATAATTCAAGCACTTACAAGATTGATCAAATGCTTGCATTATGATTCACATAATATGCATCAATGGTCCTATGGCAGTGTTGATTCGAAGCAGATTTTAATCATCAATGATCTGTGTGTCAAGTGTGAGCAATTAGTGCATAAGAATTCAAAAGCCTCAAAGTAAACACAATAGTCAGGTGTAAATGATGAATACAACATATTGGAACCACAAATTGCATGAGTACTTCAAGCACTCAACAAATACATTGTGGCATTTGTCAATAGAATGGTGTAGTTCTTTGCAACTAAGAAGAGTAAACGACATCAAGCATCAGGCAGAGGTCTTGGAGGTTATTGAGACTTGTATAGTGGCCACTCACCAAGTTAAATGAAATCACTCAAAGACTGTTGGGCCATTCAAAATGCTATAAGTGATGATTTTACAAAATGGTCTAACTTCCCGCCTGGAGTTTAAAAAATCCCTAACTTCACCACCTACACAAAAAAATCTTCTTGCATAAGTAAAATGTCATAGGCGGTGAGTTCATATTATTGTGAAAAAGGCTGCAAGGAGCATGGTTGGGGAAGGCTGATAAATATGATCAACTAACGAGTATTGATCAAGAGCCTCTTATATTTGTGGAGCTTAGATTCTTCAATAAAGACCGCAAAGATGTTGTAAAGCCCATCGACTCATGAAAAGAGTGATGTTAATCGCTAATGCAAGTGCTCACCGGTATGAGGAACCCAAAATGGGAAAAGAGAAAAAGAACAGGTCAAACTTGGTATTGGAATTGTCAAATAACATCCTCCATTGCATAATATATTTAATCAGTTCGAGCAAGGAAGACAATGGTTCTCCCATCAATGAGATCCTTCATCTTGTTGCACAAGGAGTAAGACAGTCTGATCTATGGTCATTTGAGATTAGTGGTTGCTAGAGATAAAATGCCTCAACAATGGTCTTCACTTGAATTTTATCGAGATAAATTTCTATTTGAAGAGATTTTAAAGGAATAGAAGAATGTGTGATATTGTTTAAGGTTGCTATTAATGGGATTAGAATCTTGCAATGAGTTACTCGAAACAATGATAATCATATTTTCCTGATGGTATTGAATTATCATTGAAGATAATGCTTTCCAGAACATATGTGGTGGTAAAATAAAAATTCAGTCCATATTGATGCCTGTGATGGAATTTGATCATCTAGAGAAGGGGGAACAATATGCACAGGTTTCAAAAACATCAAATGCAATGGTGTCAACTCGAATGCACAAAATCCAATTATTAAAAAGGCTTAGAACTCTTTAACAAATGCAACTATTCAATGTGACGCCAAGCTCCACAATCTTCCTTGGAATGGGAGTTTTGAACAAACTCAATGGATGTAGTTCACCATTTCTATGTTTGAGATGTAGAGCATTTATGTTTGAACTCTATTGTATTGGTCACTCTTTTCAGTATCATCTCCATTGAAGCAGTTCAAGTTCACAAATGATGACAAATGAGATAAATGTTGATTTCCCAATAGAAAACTATTGAAGACTCTTTAAAAGGATGTCATCGTGCGACTCAAGACATTCTTCTTTCATTCCTCACTTTAGACGCAAAGTATTTATATATGCACAATTTTAAATCATCAAAAGGTGAATTGAGGGAAATCGGGTATGATTTTAAGTTTTAGGGGGCACAAGTTGTAAGATATGTACTAATTATTTTAAACAAGCAAGAATTTGTGATGTATTAAAACATATTTTCCAACACAAGTGCACTTAATGAAAGCAACATGATGACAACCTAATCTTTGAAGCCCACGTGGGATTTTCATCTTTGACCATGGTTTTGTCTGGCAAGGTGAACAAGATGCAGTGTGAACCTTTCAATCATGGGAGATGTTCTTAGATAGCAATGAACTCAAATAAATGGTAATATGATGAAGATATTCACCTTCTCACAGTGAAAAGTAATGATTCTATACAATAAAAAAATCATCATTTGCAATTATGAATGAAAGGTTTCTAAATCAGAATGGTGGAGAAAAACCATTATAAGGCCGAAAGTTCTAGATAGTCTCCCCAAATCAAAATACTATTAAAGCTTGTGAAATTTCTTCCATTGGTATTCTATGTTATTTAAAAACCATTGGCGAACAAGGTGTTTGCATTGATAGTGATAATTGTCAAGAGGATTTGAAGCATGCACAACAATTTCTTAATGGTAATTTAAGCCTAAAGGAAATCTATGTTGTTGTTCATAAAAGACTTGTATGGTAGCATATCCCACAAAAATGAGAATTGTGTCTTGATGCAAAATTTCATTGAATGCTAGAATGACATGGTTCAATGCAGCTTGGTTTCATGATCCTAGAGCTAAAAGGAGTTTGAGTGATATTTGATTGTTGATCACTATTCTTTATTGATATGTGAACTGTCTATTGTGAACATTAGCAAAATGCACAATAAAAAAGGAATATATTGGGCGAAAAAATATAATTAGAAGATGAAAAGACACCTTTTTTGGTTTTGCAGCTGATTTTAAAAGAACAATTATGGAAAATCAAAGGCCGAAGAAGAGATAAAAGGGAGTTACTTTCTAAAGAAGAGGATTTTTCAGTTCAAAGAAGGAAATTCGACAAGTCATAAGGAAAAATCAAACTCAAGAAGCAGTTACAAAAGATAATGGAAAGAAGCTTCCCCAAAGTTATTTATTTTGGAATGATTTTCAAAAGGGATATTTTAATTTATTTTTGTAAATCTATATAAGCTCTCAATATAAAGGAGAGATAGTTACACATAGGAGACAATTACGGGCAACTAAAAAGGTTCGTTGTGAAAGCTTTAATTAGGTGATCTGA
Source organism: Sequoia sempervirens (assembly GCA_007258455.2). Taxonomy (NCBI): domain Eukaryota; kingdom Viridiplantae; phylum Streptophyta; class Pinopsida; order Cupressales; family Cupressaceae; genus Sequoia; species Sequoia sempervirens. The sequence continues at coordinate 232,024,877 of VDFB02058242.1, forward strand.
AGTCATGAGGGGAATCTTTTGGCTATGACACGAGAGTGTCTGGGAAGGTTGGGGTAGCTTAGTTATTAGATTTTTATTGTTCATCTGGGAAATGGGAGAATAGAGAATTTTGTTTCTTTCAAACATAATCTGTTGTATAAAATATCTCTAAGTTTGTGAGCTTTGGGTTTCATCAGAGGAATAAAGGTGACATTTATGAATATGTGTGTTCATTAATTTTTTTTTTAGACTATGGATTTCCTATGTGTTATTTAGAGTCACTCTTTGGTGTATGTTTTTCTGTAGCAGATTGTGTGTGGGTTATTATAAATCTGTGTTTTGGTTAACTCATATATTGGGGAAATATCATTGTTCTTTCTCTCGGTTGTTGCTTGTGGGTGTAGGTAGATGATCTGTGTGTCACTTATCTTTGCTCACCTTATTTCATGATTATCAATCACATTTGTGTCATTTTTATGCACAGGTTTTTTTTCCCTTTATTTCTTTTTGGTTAAAAGCACACATTAGTTTTGTTTTTTAGTTTTTCTAATTCCTTGAAAATCATAAGAGGGGGTTGTACTTATAAAATTTAGAGGAAGATTGCTAATCCAATAGCAATCTCCAGCGCTGTTAGTTAATTGATCATTGTTCTATAGGGCATCCTAGGGTCATTTTTCATAATAAGTTACAATGACCAATCCGTTTACTAACAAATTTTTGGTGACTCCGCTGGGGTGAAGATTGAAGTGCCAATGTCTTTCTCTTCTCAGAAATTTGAAGGTACCTCCCCGAGGATTGAAGTCAGTGACTCTGTTAGTTGGAACATGCTCAAAAGTTTTCTTTGGTAGAAGATTTCCAATGATATTCTTTAAATTTGCATAATGGCATTAGTTTCATCGCGACCATGGTGTGCTTAGTTTTGACCTTTAGCACTGCCTCAATATTTAGACTTGCCTGTAGGTTCAAGAAAGAATTTTCCAAATTTTAATGGAGAAGACTCACAGGTTGCAGATGTTCACATTCAAGCCTTCACAATAGCTTGTGGCATTTTGGGGGTAAGAGAAGAAAATGTTTTTGTTAGACTATTTGTTGAATCTCTCATTGGACCTACTGCTGTTTGGTTTCAATCTTTAGAAGATGGATACATTACTAATTGGGACAACATGAAAAAGAAGTTTCTTGGAAGATTTAAACCAATAGTTGATGCTTGTGCACTCTCATCTCAATTTCTCATCAAAAATAAATATGGTGAATCTATAAGGGAGTTTGTAGAACTGTTTGAGAAATGTCTACAAAAGATTCCTCATAATCTTTAGCCAAGTAAAGAGTTGCAAATGACCATTTTCAATGGAGCATTACATCCCGATGTTGGATTCCTCTTGAAGCGAAGTAAGGTAAGTGATCTTGAGATTGCAAAACAAGAAGCTTCTAATATTGAAAATGATTTTATTTTATTTGGGGTGTTGAAGAAAGATAAAGTTGAAAAATTTGCTTGAAATGGTATGGTTGAAAGGCAAAGAACTTCAAAGTTTCAAAAAATGAATTCATCAAATCTCTTTCACCCTACAACTGAATGTTCCAATCTCACAATTTTTCATGAAAGTTTTTTTTCAGAAAAATGAAGTGATGTGAGGAATGAATCTTTTGAGGCTGAAATTTATAGTATGCATTATGAAAATGGAGATGAATCTATTGCTGCTTTGAATGATGAAGGGAAGAATGTTTCTTCATTTATGGATATTGATGGTCATCATACACAATCTGAAAATATAACTTCTACTGTGGTTTGTGAGCAATCTTCTAATGATATGAACATTTGGGATGGAGATGAGTCTGCAAGTGATTCAAGTAATGAAGAGGATAATGTTTCTCCTTTGGTGCAGGAGCACCTAGGAAACACACCTAGGAAGCAGTCTAGTTTAAATTTTGCTTGGGTATCTTATTTTTAAGGTCATGTTGACCATTTTGTTAGCATTTGAGGATTATGAATAAGTGTTGATCTATTGTGATCAATGGAATTAGAAGTAGAAAGAAAGGATGGGTTTTGTAGCTCATTCTTGTTTAGGTTGCTAAACTTGACAAAAGTTAGAAAACATAGTGGATTTTGGTAACGTTGGCCATTAGGTCATGAGAAGTCTAACCAAAGAAGATAACTAAATGAGGAGCCTTATTTAAGGTGAGTCTCGACCTGTAAAAAAGGTTAGAAGGATTGGTGTTGAGGAAACATTTTGTGAGTTGGAATAAAACAGTGTTCTTGAAGGTTATTTCTGATTTTTGCTTCATAATAGAGCCTTAAATGGATTGAAATAACTACTATTCTATAATTAGAATGTAGTGTGGATAGAATACAAGCTTTTTGTGCCATTCATTTTCCTTTGTGAATCATTTTCATCCTTTTTTTGTAAATAGTTTTATTTCTTTCTTTTTCTGGCTTAAACCAGGCAGTCTTCAGAAAATGGAGTGCTAGACCACTTTCCCATAGTACAAATTGTACGAACCTTTGGGAACAGTTACTAGACTCCATGTTTGTACATAGGGTAGACTGTAGGGTTTGGAAAAGTTCAGGAGCTACTAGTAAAGTCTTTCCCTAGGCGAGCTAGGCAGAGTCCAGCTAGGGAAGACAAGGAGTGCAAGGCACCTAACTTGCAGGGGTTTTAAAGTTTTGAAAAATTTCCTTTTTAAGGATTCAGCTGAGGGTCTTAGAAAGGCCAGGTGGTTAGGAGGAGGCTCCATCAACTCATTTAGTGTGAGAAAACTCTGACAGTTTGGAAGCAACCTGGAAAAGGCTTATAAACCCTAGTTTTAGGCCATTTTTGAGTAAGGGCAGTGTACGGACAGTACAGGCTCCAAACCCCTGAAAATCTTCAAGGTGTGGGCAAGGGTTTCATGAATCCCAAGAAAATATTTGGGGTCATTTGGAGAGTTTGGGCACAATCTCCATTTTTCTCAGGTTAGGAGGCCTAATTGGGGCTCTAGGGCTTGTAGCCTTTTCTAACCCTAGGAGTGGGTTTGGTGAGAGCGATGGAGAATTGGTGATTGGTGGATGATCAATAACCCTAGAGGGATGATCTTGAAGCAAATGGAAGATATCACACACCCCTGCATCAAGTTAGTGAAGGTTGGAGTTGTTGTTAGTCTTTAGGGAGATTAAGGGCTAAGGAGAGAATAGTAGAGAGAGCACCAAGATTGGCTTGGTTGTTTGCATGGTTATGGAAGGGGGGTTGGCCAGGAGAACCAGGGGTGCCTAACAAGCATTAGGGCCTATAGGATAAGAAGGTGGAGAGAGACACCAAGAAGGTCTTGCAAGCAAGACCTAGAGCAGGAATCTGAGATTGATTCCTCCAACCCCTCTCCCTATCATCCTTATTCAAATATTGGTGGTCTAACAACTTCTATTGTAGCCTGTGAGAAATATAAAGCATCAAATATCCTTCCAAATGACACAAATTTGGAGGATCCTCCACCAAATCATGAATTAAAGTTTCATGAAAAGGTCAGTTATGATTTTATTCTTGAGTCACCTCATCTTGATTGCAAATCAAAAGTTGTCATGCATGAAATAAATGAAGTTATAAAAGATAATGTTGATTTGATAAATAAGGAAGTTCACCCCCATGTTGTTTATATCCCAAATTGGTCGTTAGAAATGCCTGAAAATGATTCTCTATGTGGAGAAGGAGTGGTTTTTCCTTCTTTGCAAGTTATGGAAGAAAATAAGTTGTGTGACAAATCTGAAAATACAGAGCTGCCATTAGAGGAGCATGGATCGAGCCCTAGAAATAAAAGTGAAATTTCCTTGTTTGAGAAAGATTTCAGATTTAACGAGTTTTCCATCCCTGGTGTAATTTTTTATCCTATTTTAAAGGGAATTGATTTGCATCAAACTTCATACAAGGGCTTGGCTGATATGAAAGGAAATTTATAGGAAACTTCAAAAGTATATAATGAGGGATGGATTTTTGGGACACCCTTCAAAGAAATATCTGATTTTATAGATTCCAAATTGATGTTCAAGGTCTTCAAAGGATTTTTGATTTTGTAGGTACTTCATGAATTCACATCCCTCTTTCACACTGGCATATACTTCTCCCAACTAGTTAATGGATTTGCATAGTCTATTGGGAGGTTGCGTGTTTTACACCTAGTCTGGGTGCATTTAGGTGTCTTAGGTTGCTCTTTCCTTTCTGTTGTTTGGGTTTTGCTTCAGTTTTGGATTTAGTTCTTATCTCTTGTTGTTCTTTCCTTGAATCTATAGCCCAATGGACAAGGCACTGATCTTTCCTAGAAATTCTGGAGTTCTCTACATTCTCAGAGAAAATGCATTCCCCAAACAGAGCCACTATTAGCCCTATTTTTGGCCATGGATTTTTTTAAAACTTTTCCCCTTTATATTCAGCCTCATCACCTTTGGTTTTGAAGGTCCCATGAAATTAGTCTTTGGAATCTGTACCTTATCATCAAATGAATATCACTTTTCAATGGATATTTTCAAGAATGCCTCACAATCTCTACCTTTGGTCGATGATATGAAAAATGCAACAAGACTATTTCAACTTCCCCAAAAGGAAATTATTGTTGTGGTTCATATGCTATGAGCAAGGCTGTCCACTTCACTCATTCAACATAAAAAATGATATGCATTATTCATTGGTGACTGATACCTATGTTATGCTGCTTAAAGGGAGAGATACATAGCATAACCAGCGCCAACTATTGTGAAGAAGCATTCAAGCACTTACAAGATTGATCAAATGTTTACCTCATGATTCACATGATACACATCAATGGTCCTATGACAATGTTGATTTGAAGCAAAGTCAAGTGTGAGCAATCAGTGCATAAGACTTCAGAAGCCTCGAAGTAAACGCAATAGTTGGGTGTAAATGATGAATACAACATATTGGAACCATGAATTACATGAGTACTTCGAGCACTCAGTGAATGAATTGGGGAATTCGTCAATAAAATGGTGCAGTTATTTGCAACTAAGAAGAGTAAACGACATCAAGCATCAGGCGTAGGTCTTGGAGGTTAGTGAAACCTATCTAGCAGCCACTCACCAAGTTAAATGAAATCACTCAAAGACCGTCAAGCCATTCAAAATGCTATAAGTGATGATTTTACAAAATGGTCTAACTTCCCGTCTGGAGTTAAAAACTCCCTCACTTCACCACCAACACAAAAAAAATCCGCTTGCATAAGTAAAATGTCATAGGTGGTGAGTTCGTATTATTGTGAAAACGGCCGCCAGGAGTATGGTTGGGGCAGGCTGATAAATATGATCAATTGACAAGTATTGATCAAGAGCCTCTTCTATTTGTGAAGCTTATATTATTTAATAGAGACCACAAAGATTTTGTAAAGCTCATCGACTCATGCAAAGAGTGATGTCAATCACTAATGCAAGTGCTCACTGGTACGAGGAACCCAAAATGGGAAAAGAGAAAAAGAATGAGTCACACTTGGTATTGGAAGTGTCAGACAACATCCTCCATTGCATAATATGTCCAATCGGTTCGAGAAAGGAAGATGGTGGTTCTCCTTCAATGAGATCCTTCATCTTGTTGCACAAGGTGCAAGACAGTTTGATCTATGGTCATTTGAGATTGGTGGTTGCTGGAGATAAAATGCCTCAACAATGGTCTTCACTTGAATTTTATCGAGATCACTTTTTGTTTGAAGAGATTTTAAAGGAATAGAAGAATGTGTAATATTACTCAAGGCTACTATTAATGGGATTAGAATCTTGCAATGAGTTACTTGAAACAATGATAATCATATTTTCCTGATGGTATTGAATTATCATTTAAGTTAATGCTTTGCCAGAACATACGTGGTGGTAAAGTAAAAATTCGGTCCATATTGATGTCTATGATCGAATTTGATCATCTAGAGAAGGGGGCACAATACACACAAGTTTCCAAAACATCGAATGCAATGGTGTTAACTTGAATGCACAAAATCCAATTATTAAAAAGGCTTCGAACTCTTTGGAAAATACAACTGTTAAATGTGATGCCAAGATCCACAATCTTCCCCTGAATGGGAGTTTTGAACATAATCAATGGATGCAATTCACCATTTCTATGTTTGACATGCAGAGCGTTTATGTGGGAACTCTACTATAATTGTCACTCTTTTCAACATCATCTCCATTGAAGCAATTCGAGTTCACAAATGATGACAAATGAGATAAACATTGATTTCCCAATAGAAAACTACTGAAGACTCTTTAAAAGGATGTCATCATGTGACTCAAGACATTCTTCTTTCATTCCTCACTTTAGCCATAAAGTATTTATATATGCACAATTTTAAATCATCAAAGAGTGAATGGAGGGAAATCAGGTAAGATGTTAAGTTTCAGGGGCCACGAGTTGTAAGATATGTACTCATGATTTTAAACAAGAAGGAATTTGTGATGTATTAAAACATATTTTCCAACACAAGTACACTTAATGAAAGTGACAGGCTGATAGCCTAATCTTTGAGGCCCACATGGGATTTTTATCTTTGACCATGGTTTTGTCTGGCAGGGTGAAAAAGATGCAGTTGGAACCTTTCGATCATGGGAAACGTTCTCAAATGGAAATGATCTCAAACAAATGGTAATATGATGAACAAATTCGATGATGAAGATTTTAACCTTCTCACAGTGAAAAGTATTGATTCTATGCAAAAATCATCATTTGCAATTATGAATGAAAGGTTTCTAAATCAAAATGGTGGAAAAAAAACATTCTAAGGCCGAAAGTGCCAGATAGTCTCCCCAAAAAAAAATAATATTAAAGCCTATGAAAGTTCTTTCATTTGTATTCCATGTTATTTAAAAACCATTGGAAGACGGGGTGGTTGCATTGATAGTGATAATTGTCAAGAGGATTTGAAGCATGCACAACAATTTCTTAATGGTGATTTAAGCCTAAAGGAAATCTATGTTGTTGTTCGTAAAAGACTTGCATGATAGCATATCCCGCAAAACTGAGAATTGTGACCTAATGCAAAATTTCATCGAATGCTAGAATGGCATCGTTCAATGCAGCTTGGTTTCATGATCCTAGAGCTAAAAAGAGTTCGAGTGATATTTGATTATTGATCACTATTCTTTATTGATGTGTGAGCTATCTATTTTGAACATTAGCAAAATGCACAATGTGAAAGAAATATATTGGGTGAAAGAATATAATTAGAAGATGAAAATACACCTTTTTTGGTTTTGCAACTAATTTTAAAAGAACAATTATGGAAACTCAAAGGCCGAGGAAGAGATAAAGGGGAGTTACTTTCTAAAGAAGAGAATTTTTCAGTTTAGAGAAGGAAATTCGACAAGTCATAAGGAAAAATCAAACTCAAGAAGAAGTTACAAAAGATAATGGAAAGAAGCTTCCTTGAAGTTATTTATTTTGGAATGATTTTCAAAAGGGAAATTTTATTTTATTTTTGTAAATCTATATAAACTCTCAATATAAAGGAGAGTCGGTTACACAAAGGAGACAGTTACGAGAAATGAAAAGGTTCATCGTGAAAGATTTAAATAGGTGATCTGAATTCAAGATGGGGATCTTTTGGCTATGACACGAGAGTCTCTCGGAAGGCTAAGGTAGCTTAGTTATCAGATCTTTATTGTTCATCTGGGAAATGGGAGAATAGAGAATTTTGTTTCTTTCAAACATAATCTGTTGTATAAAATATCTCTAAGTCTGTGAGCTTTGGGTTTCATTAGAGGAATAAAGGTGATATTTATGAATCTATGTATTCATTAATATTTCCTTTAGACTAAGGATTGCCTGTGTGCTATTTACATTCACTCTTTGGTGTATGTTTTTCTAAAGAAATTTGTGTGTGGGTTATTATAAAATCTGTGTGTTTTGGTTAACTCATATATTGGGGAAATATCATTGTTCTTTCTCTCGATTATTGCTCATGGGTGTGGGTAGATGATTTGTGTGTCACTTATCTTTACTCACCTTATTTCATGATTATAAATTTCATTTGTGTCATTTTTATGTGCAGATGTTTGTTTTCCCTTACTACTTTTTGTTTAAAAGCACACATTAGTTTTGTTTTTCAGTTTTTCTAATTCCTTGAAAATGCATTGCCTAGACAGAGCCACTGTTAGCCCTATTTTGGCCATGGAATTTTTTTGAACTTTTTCCCTTTATATTCAGCCTCATCACCTTTGGTTTTGAAGGTACCATGAAATTAGTCTTTGGTATCGGTATCTTATCATCAAATGAATATCACTTTTCAATGGAGATTTTCAAGAATGCCTCACAATCTTTACCTTTGGTTGATGATATGAAAAATGAAACAAAACTATTTCAAATCCCCCAAAAGGAAATTATTATTGTGGTTCATATGCTACAAGCAAGGCTATCCACTTCACTCATTCAACATCAAAAATGATATGCATTATTCATTGGTGACTGATACCTATGTTGGGTATGTGCAGGATCATGATGGGGCAAAAAGTGGCGATATAATGGGTATGTGTAGGGTATGTGGCTGATGACTTTTTTTCACCCAAAATTGATGAAACGAAAAGAGTTTTTAAAGGTGATTCTAAGCTTTCCACCAATATAAATTATGCTTTACTTTGAATTTAATAAATAATTATTATTCATTTTCTATTTGAATTATGACTAAAGTTCTGATTGATAGGAAGATTGAAAAACATCTATAGCTTTCAAACGGTATCACATTTTTTGAATCCGAAACATGCATCACATTCTATGCTTCACATACTATAGGATTAAAAAAAAATTCATGAAGTTTTGACCAAGTTAAGGTGGTCGACATACGAAGTTTTGTACTTTTTAAAAGTTGTAATAAAAAATCATAATTAATTATTTACTTGGAAAAAATATGCATCACATCGGACATGAGCCCTCTACTTATATCTAAAATATTATAAAAAAATATTATCATTTTATTGTGGTTAGGGTGGTCAGAGAAACACCTACTTCTTATTTTTTCCCTAAAATTTAAGTGCTACTACATTAACATTTACTACATTAAAATTTCAAATTTTCACCAAAAGATTTTTAAAAAACCTAGTAGTTTAGAAACTACATTCAATTTGCTATAGATTCTATTCTTACATTTTTTTGAAATAATATAGATAACTTATTCAAATTTTTACGTCAAGTTGCCTAACTTTGATTTTTCTAAATTTTTCACCACTTAAGGGCCTATTTTTTCCATGATGATCCTACACATACCCTGTTACGCTACTTAAAGGGAGATATACATAGCATAACCAATGCCAGCTATTGTGAAGAATCATTCAAGCACTTACAAGATTGATCAAATGTTTTCCTCATGATTCACATAATATGCATTGATGGTCCTATGGCAGCGTTGATTTGAAGCAAAGTTTAATCATCGGTGATCTATGTCTCAAGTGTGAGAAATCAGTGCATACGACTTCAGAAGCCTTGAAGTAAACACAATAGTCAGGTGTAAATGATGAATACAACATATTGGAACCACAAATTGCATGAATAATTCGAGCAATCAACGAATACATTAGGGAATTCATCAATAAAATGGTGTAGTTCATTGCAACTAAGAAGAGGAAATAACATCAAGCATCAGAAAGAGGTCTTGGAGGTTAGTGAAACCTATCTAGCGGCCGCTCACCAAGTTAAATGTAATCACTCAAAGACCGTTGGGCCATTCAAAATGCTATAAGCAGTGATTTTTCAAAATGGTATAACTTCCCGCTTGGAGTTAAAAAACTCCCTAACTTCATCGCTTACACAAAATAAATTTGCTTGCATAAGTAAAATGTCATAGGTAGTGAGTTCGTATTATTGTGAAAAAGACCGCTGAGAGTATGGTTGGGGCAGACTAATAAATATGATCAACTGACAAGTATTGATCAAGAGCCTCTTCTATTTGCGGAGCTTAGATTCTTCAATAAAGACTACAAATATTTTGTAAATTCCATTGACTCATGGAAAGAGCGATGTCAACTGCTAATGCAAGTGTTCACCGGTATGAGGAACTTGAAATGGGAAAAGAGAAAAAGAACGGGTCACACTTGGTATTGGAAGTGTCAAACAACATCCTCCATTGCATAATATGTCCAATCGGTTCAAGAAAGGAAGACCATGGTTCTCCTATCAACGAGATCCTTCATCTTGTTACACAAGGAGTAAGATAGTTTGATCTATGGTTGTTTGAGATTGGTGGTTGCTAGAGATAAAATGCCTCAACAATGTTCTTCACTTGAATTTTATCGAGATCAATTTCTATTTGAAGAGATTTTAAAGGAACAAGAGAATATGTAATATTGTTCAAGGTTTCTATTAATGGGATTAGAATCTTGCAATGAGTTACTCGAAACAATGATAATCATATTTTCCTGATGGTATTGAATTATCATTGAAGCTAATGCATTACTAGAACATACATGGCAGTAAAGTAAAACTTCTATCCATATTGATGCCTGTGATGAAATTTGATCATCTAGAGAAGGGGGCACAATATGCACATGTTTCCAAAACATCGAATGCAATGGTGTCAAATCAAATGCACAAAATCAAATTATTAAAAAGGCTTATAACTCTTTAGCAAATGCAACTGTTAAACGTGACACCAAGCTCCATATTCTTCCCCAGAATAGGAGTTTTGAACAGACTCAATGGATGCAGTTCACCATCTCTATGTTTGAGTTGCAAAACATTTATGTCCGAACTATATTGTACTGGTCACTCTTTTCAACATCATCTCCATTGAATTAGTTCAAGTTCACAAATGATGACAAATGAGATAAATGTTGATTTCCCAATAGAAAACTACTGAAGAATCTTTAAAAGGATGTCATCGTGTGACTCAAGACATTCTTCTTTCATTCATCACTTTAGCCACAAATTATTTATATATGCACAATTTTAAATCATCAAAAGGTGAATGGAGGGAAATTGGGTATGATGTTAAGTTTCAGGGGCAGCGAGTTGTAAGATAAGTACTCATGATTTTAAACAAGTAGAAATTTGTGATGTCTTAAAACATATTTTCCAACACAAGTGCACTTAATGAAAGCGGTAAGATGACAACCTAATCTTTGAAGCCTGCGTGAGATTTTTATCTTTGACCATGGTTTTTTCTGGAAGGGTGAACAAGATACAATGGGAAACTTTCGATCATGGGAGAAATTATTAGATAGCAATGATCTCAAACAAATGGTAATATGATGAACAACTTCAATGATGAAGATATTCACCTTCTCACAGTGAAAAGTAATGATTCTATACAAAAATCATCATTTGCAATTATGAATGAAAGGTTTTTGAATTAGAACAGTGGAGAAAAACCATTATAAGGCTGAAAGTGCCAAATAGGACCTCCCCAAATCAAAATACTATTAAAGCATGTGAAAGTTCTTCAATCAGTATTCCATATTATTTAAAAACTATTGGAAGATGGGGTGGTTGTATTGATAGTGATAATTGTCAAGAGGATTTGTAACATGAACAACAATTTATTAATGGTGATTTAAGCCTAAAGGAAATCTATGTTGTTGTTCGTAAAAGACTTGCACGATAGCATATCCTAGGGAATTGAGAATTGTGACTTGATGCAGAATTTTGCTGAATGCTAGAATGACATGGTTCAATGTGGCCTAGTTTCATGATCGTAGAGCTAAAAAGAGTTTGAGTGATATTTGATTGTTGATCACTATTCTTTATTGATGCGTGAGCCGTCTATTGTGAACATTAGCAAAATGCACAATGCAAAAGGAATATATTGGGCGAGAGAATATAATTAGAAGATGAAAAGACACCTTTTTTGGTTTTGTAGCTGATTTTAAAAGAACAATTACAGAAACTTAAAGGCCAAAGAAGAGATAAAAGGGAGTTACTTTCTAAAGAAGAGGATTTTTTCAGTTTAGAGAAGGAAATTCGACAAGTCATAAGGAAAAATCAAACTCAAGAAGTAGTTACAAAAGATAATAGAAAGAAGCTTCCTCAAAGTTATTTATTTTGGAATGATTTTTAAAAGGGATATTTTATTTTATTTTTGTAAATCTATATAAACTCTCAATATAAAGGAGAGTCAATTATGCAAAGGAGATTGTTACGAGGAACTGAAAAGGTTCATCGTGAAAGCTTTAAATAGGTGATTTGAAGTCAAGAGGGGGATATTTTGGCTATGACACGAGAGTCTCTAGGAAGGCTAGGGTAGTTTAGCTATTAGATCTTTATTGTTCATTTAGGAAATAGGAGAATAGAGCATTTTATTTCTTTCAAATATAATTTTCTATATAAAATATCTCTAAGTCTACGAGGTTTGGGTTTCATCAGAGGAATAAAGGTGACATTTATGAATTTGTGTGTTCATTAATATTTCCTTTAGACTATGGACTACCTGTGTGTCATTTACAGTCACTCTTTGGTGTGTGTTTTTCTGTAGCAGATTGTGTGTGGGTTATTATAAAATATGTGTGTTTTGGTTAACTCATATATTGGGGAAATATCATTGTTCTTTCTCTCAGTTGTTGCTCGTGGGTGTGGGTAGATGATCTATGTGTCACTTATCTTTGCTCACCCTATTTCATGATTATCAATAACATTTGTGTCATTTTTATGTGCAGATGTTTGTTTTCCTTTACTGCTTTTTGGTCAAAAGCACACATTAGTTTTGTTTTCCAATTTTTCTAATTCCTTGAAAATCATAAGAGGGAGTTGTACCTCTAAAATTTAGAGTAAGATAACTAATCCAATAGCGATCTCCAAAGCTGTTAGTTAATTGGTCACTATTCTATAGGGCATCACAGGGTCATTTTTCATAATAAGTTACAGTGACTAGTCTGTTTACTAACACATAATAGTCACTTAACCATTCTTCTCTGATCCATTTCTTCTTCCACAATATACCACTTGCAACTGATATATCATTTAGGCTCACTCATTATTTTCATCCACTACTCCACACACACTCTCTTCAATTCCAAAGTGGTCTTGTATATATACAAGTACATTAAATACACCAATTAGGTTGGCCTAATTGGATGCAAACAAAACAATCAAAATACCTCATGTCGACACCATATGAGATTAAAATATTTTTATCCATGTGTATCATGTCAATTCGACATAGACCTAAAAAAGATAGAACCAACATCTACAAAGTATAATTATTCTTCTTAATAATTAGGGTTCACCAAAATGAACCGTAGATTTTAAAGTGTGTGAATTGCTATGACTCTCTGTTGCTCAATTAGAATCTTTCACCTAATGAAAAGAGATAGATCCCACACCACAAAATCTAGGTGGTTCACTCAAATAAGGGAATGTATGATGTAAATGAGACTCAATGGAATAACCTAAGTGTAAATAATTGATAAAAAGAATTGATTATTAAGTGAAAACTATTGATATGTAACTTGTTTGAAAACACATTGTGTAATGCCAAAACACCTAAAAATGTGAACAAAACTGAACAAAAATAGATGAAACCCTAACTTTCTTGACTTGAGATGGAAGAATGACAGATGAATAATGAAGAATGGTTAATGAATGAGTTAAGAGATGTAAATTAGGGTTAAGAGACTTGATTTTATAGGAAATTCACCTTATTTTCCTGTAAATTGGATCCCCAAGGCTGACATGTACAAATAATAAACTTAAATTCCAAAATTTCCCACTCAAAAGTTAAAAATGGGCCAAATGGGACTCATTCACCACCTTGGGTGAATCAGTCCCACTGGTGGTGAATTAGTCCTAGTGGGGCCCATTTGACAACTAGGTTCTTAGGAGATAAGAAAATAAGGTTTATATGATGTCTATGCTAGTTATTTCATCAAATATTGCCTCAGGATGCACAATATGGGGTAATAAGGGCCTATTAATTATGATGTAAAGGTCAAGTAGGGCTTGGGACAAAAAATTCAATGTGAAAGTGTGATTAAATACACTTTATAACACTAAAATGAGGTCCACACAACCTAGGGAGGCACAACATCCAATGTGAATGTGTTGGACACATTACAACACTAGATTAGCATTAAGTTTATTTTACAAGCCTTCCAGATTGATGTGATAATGTTATTAAACACATTTTATAATGTTGAATGAAGGGAAGATGGGTTCATTAAGTCTAGAAAAGTGTGAAAGTCTTTTACAACTCTTTACAACACCTTTACAAGACATTGTTAAATGCATTTGAAAGGGTCCAAGACCTAGTGTGGATGCATAAAATGCCTCACAACACTAAATCAAGGCCTCATTAATTCCAATTTATCATGAACTATTCCTATGTCAAGAAAGTTTCCTTTTTTCAATGGTACACAAATCATATATTAGGTCAGAAAAGAATATGATCTAATCACAAAAACTCCAAGTTAACACACACATACTTCTCAAGATAAACACCTTCTAGATTTGATATTAAATCTGTTTCTCATCATATTAACATCAAGGAGATCACCCTTAGAACCGAAGCACTAAAATGTTCTTTCTAAGAAAATGCAGAGTCTCCCACACTGGTATACATAACAGAGAAATAAAATAGTGTATAGAGTTAAACTCGGTCATTGATAACTTTCTGTACACAACACAAAATTCCTCAAGATCCTAGATATAGCTATCTAAAAGAGTCATAATAATGAGATTAAAAGAGCAAAGTTAAATCTCATCTTGTTGTGAATTTAAGACTCAAAAACCAATGTACTGGCCCAATAGTGCAAAACACTTTTGATAGAGATCAACTTTGATATACAAAATATGTTTTCCACTATATTTCCATAATGTTGACATCAATGAAAACACTAGAATAATCAAAACATCCCATGTATACTCATGCTCATGTTGCAAGGTTCCCATATTTCCAACAAGTTACCCTCGAGGACGTTTGGAGGATATTGAGGGTACCCATCCCTGAGAGCGGGTTATCTACAATGTCGACCTCGACCTTGAGGCCATGTTTCAAGTTTTTGGTGTAGAGTATATGGAGCTCAAGGGTGGATAGGTACACCTTGATGATATGTTGGTGTTTTTGGTGACATTAATTTGGTTATTGAGGGACTCATTATGGGAGTCCTAGTTCTTGATAGGTGATCTAGGCTATTTAGCCCAGGATGGGGTAGTGTACTTGAGAGGATCATGGAGGATGCTTGTTTTTATGCCTAGGTCCCATGCATATTGCCCCATCTTTATCATGATATGCACCAAGTGGTGCACCAAGGAGGAGCCAACATATCCATAGGGGTGAGAATCCTGCACATATGGGCATGGAAGCACATTGCATTGCTCAGACTAGTTATTGCATCCAAAGATTTGGATGACAAGGATCCTATAGTATATAGATATGATGACATGATCACTCTTCATCATATAGGTGATGTAGCTTACTAATAACTAGTCATAGATGACATGATTGAGTTTACTTAGAGGTTGTGGTTGCAGATTCAAACTTGGGATGACATGGCAGACATCTATTATACTATAGATAGACCTGATGGATCATGGGTTAGACCTCACACATGATTGAGAGATACTTACCAAATCATGTTCCTAGATAGTTTGGGGAGCAACAAGATACTCTGGTTGATGAGTATATGGCCATCTATGCTCAAAATTTTAGGGAGATACCAGAGTGGGGACCATAGATGGTTTGATAGACTATGATTATAGATTTTGATCACTTGGTTCCTCTTCCTTGGATCTATGCAGGGGGTCTAGATGATGTAGGGATAACTCCAGGTTATGATGCATGGTTTGTGGGGAAAAAACTTGTGAGATTGACTTATCTAGTGGGGGAGATGTAAGAGGTAGTAGACAATGAGGTAGAGGCAATAAAGGGAAGGGTTAGGTTTCAATATAGGGTCCACCACCATATGTATGACATGGGCCACCACCTCATGTGCCACAACAATAATAGGTGGCACTAGTTATTGGGGCTCTTGATCAAAGGCTATAGATTGTTATACATAAGTGAGATTAGAGGACAGTCGAGTGGGACTAGGCTTATCAAGAGAGAGATGAGTTCAAATAGGAGTGAGATCAGCTCTATACTCAGTTGTATGTAGAGGTGACCCATCAATAGAAGATTGAGTTGCAGCTAGCCCAAGGGACTTCTAGGAGGCAACAACTAGAGGTGATGACATAGACATCAGGTGAGATGGTCTCAACCACTAGATATGCATAGGTAGTTGTTGAGGAATCCTACTATCAAACCATATACTATATGTAGGCTCCTCCTCATAGGAAACAACCTAATTTTCATAGAGGAGTGCCATGGCTCGAAGCCCAAATTAGAGGGTGGTCCATCAGGTTGAAGGCCTTCATAGGGAAACTCAAGAGACCAACAAATATAGATGCCTCTGCCACACTGGCTCACACCTGGTTGGGATGATCAGGGGAGCTCCAAAGAGACTCCTTATGTATATAGACATTCTTTTGTATCCATATGTTGATGTACACCTGACTATGATGTATATATATTCATTGGCTATGGTTAGCCTAATGTAAATATTTGATGCATATCACACACTTTGATATGTATCATGACATTCCCTTTTTTGATATATATATGAGATGATCGATGATGCAACATTTATATATAATGTTATCCTATTTCATGATTTATGATCTCATGTGATGTATGTTATGCTTATGGATGTATGGATACAAATGCATTATGAGATGTTATTATATGCTTCTATGATGGATGATGGTTATTTCCTTTATTATGCTTATGATATGCATGTATGCTAGATGGATAAGATGTATATGATATGGATTCTCTTTTTTGTATTTTTCTTATGATACACAATGATTCTACAAGATGTATGTTCATAGTTTGTGGACGTAGGATGGATGCATTTTTATATTACTTTTGATTGGTATGTCATGATACCTAGATATAAATGCTATCATGGATAGAAAATAGAAGAATGTGATGGATAGACTAGATTAAAATTGTTATTGAGATTGATCAAGATACTAATAAACCTATAATTATTTGATATTTTATTGGATATGTGATGAGATTGGATAGATGATATTTCTTTTAATTTTGGATTAGGATTAGTTTCATGATAACAATCCTTATTTTTGATATAGAAAATAGATACGATGCACCAAGGTATGAAGAACTAGGGTGACATTGTATCTAATGCATGAATTTGACTCTACAAATAGATAGGAGTATCCTTGTTCATCTTGACCTACAAAAACTTTTTTTGATCATGTGAAAGAATAAATCCATTGAAGTAAGGAGACTAATACATAAAAGGTATGAAGAACTTGATATGTTATCCATTTTTTACTTGAAACTACTCCTACGCATGCAAGGAAAGTATTCGCCAAGGTTGTACTACAAGAATATCCAACAAGCATAATAAATGAAAGCAATGATCAATGCCCCATTCTTTTCTCTGTAAATCACTTTAGACATCATCAAGAGATCATTAGAATATGCCAATAAGATAAATCCAAGAAAAGATCAAGATGAATAAACTATCAATGCTATTCATATTTCTTACCAAATGTGTTATTTTTAGGGTGATATCCATTGATGATGTCCATTGTAGGAAAGATATATCCATAAGACATGTATTGGTTGTTGATTGATTCTAACTATTTGATAGGTCATTGATATGAATTTTGACCAAAATTTTTGACAATGAACCAAGACTTAGGACTTTTATGTTTAAAGTTTGTGTTTTTCTAATTGTTGTACTTGTTGAACCATTTGTGTTACCAAAGATTGAAGGTGATGATAAATTTATCATGTATGAGAGTTTTGTTAAAACTTTTGTTATCTCTACAAAGAGGCATTTTTAAAGAAGATATTATTAAAATTATAAAGTGTTTTGAAAAGCAAGGGGTAAAAAGCTTGTGGTGAAAACAAAAGACTTGGAAAATATAAAGAATGAAATATTTGACCAGGTTTTGGCACTGAGGAAATGATGTTTTTTAAGTTTTTCTTTACCCACACAATAAGGAGGGAGGTTAGGGTTCCTTGTTGTTGGTGTTGAAGAAGTCATTCATGGAGGAAGAGGAGAACCTAGATAGGGTACGTTGCAACATGGTAATCAAATTTGAAGAGGCACGTTGCATGGAATGGAAAATATATGAAACATGGCTAAGAGTATGGATGATCTCTAGGAATTTATACATTATTTCTCCATGTTTTTAAAGCATTTAAAGGTAAGCCCTAAATAATAGTTTTCCTACACTTGTGAGCTTATCTGTTGTGTGAGGTTTGGCTGTGTGAAAACTTTGCTATCTTTTTATTCTTGTGACTATTGGTTGTAGATAATATTGAGTGTGCAAGGTTTATTTCACATAACAATTCCATGCTTAGTCATACTATAAAGATTGTGCTCTTGCATTAAACTCTAGTTTCACTTGTGGTAATGGTTGTGAAAAGTTCCAATCTTAACAACAATATAATGATGTTAAGTACTGAAAAAAGAGGGACAATCATTTATGGCTATGATAAAGAGATACTTATTTAGATCTATCAAAAGACACTATCATAAGTCAAGCATAATACAACCAAAATGCAAGTATGTTAATTTTTGATAAATGCATGATAAACGAGATTATCTATAGGCACAAATATTGTAGCCAATTTAAACAATCTGAATGATATGTAAAATGGGAAATTGAATGCCTTGGAATGACACAAAGTGACAATGAAAAGAGGACAACAGTAGGGTTTTCAAACATAAACAACAAGTGATATATGACCTAGAAAAGAACAGTCACAAGATTGTCATGAAAATGCAAAGTTATAAAGAAAGTCCAAAGGTAGAGAGGTAAGATTTTATCATAGGGACATATGAATAATGACACAAAATCTTGACTAGTAGAGTTTGAAGAGGTTGTTGATTCAAACATGAACATGAATCTATGCTTAAAGATAATGCTACTATCAAGGAAAGTCAACCTATACACCTATTATACCAAGGTCAATAGGATGTTGTCAAGTTGTTTACCAAGTCTCATCCCATGTGAAAATTTTCTTCAAGAAGATTGCCAAGTTTATGGAAGGATCCACCAAAATTTTAAAAAAGGGAAAGCCAATTACCAAAATGTGCAAATGAAAGTGTATCCAAAAATGGTTAAAGGCAAAGTGTTCCTCAAAACTAGAAATATATGCAACAACAACATTTGTTTTTTTGAAGTGGACAATCTTCATATGTCATCATTTTTAGAAGGGCTAGAAGAGTTAGCTTTGCTCATGTTGATTTTTCAAGGGCATTCGAATCCGTGTTATAGTCAAACCTTGTAAACTAATTCTAATAGCAATCTAAGTTTCTACAACTTACTTCGATACAAAAAATTGGAGAAAAGGGCCTACAAAATTCTTTCCTAGCACCATTTTAGATCCATCTTATGGAGAATATAGAAAGTTTTCTTGATTGTTTAGAAGTCTTAAGTTCTCTGAAGAATGGCCTATACCTAGTAAGAGTGTGATTATCAATTCACTTAAAAGTGGAAAAGTATGTTTGTAGACATGGAGACTTCTTATGGTACAAGCATGGTAAATAGTCTGCCATAGGCTTATAAGGATAATGATAGTCCTAACACAAAAAGGAAATTTAGTACCATAGTGGATATGACAGCCATGGTCTGCCACAACTTATAAAGATGAAGGTAGTCCTAACATGGTCTGCCATATGAGGTACTTGCTGACAAAGACTGCTTGGAGTTTTTAGACCAATGGGAACACCCAAAGCTTCAAACTCATTTTGTATACCTAAAAATGAGAATGAGAAATCCTCACCGTATGATGCATCTAAAAAGGAAAGTGTAATTCTAAATTCAATCAAGCACCATTTTCATGAACTTGTAGATGCTATGTCGTTTTGGTTCAACAAGAGCTACTACATGTCAATAGATATTTCCCTTGATGGGGATTGTGAAGATAGTCTTGCAGAAAGGAGAAGGTCAACATATGTTGTATATTCAATGAAAAAGGACTTATAAAAAATTGGGTGTACATATAGTTTTGTAAGTGCCAGGTGCATAGTTGAGGATGAATAGAACAATCCATATTTTTTAAGTTTCCATGGATGGAGAAGAAGAAGATGATTGTAGGAGACTACAACAAGGATGGAACCCTAACATCAAAGAAAGACAATACATTATAGTCCAATAAAGAGGACAATAACCAAGCAAAGACCATGTAGAGAAGAGACCACATATAGTTTGCAATGAGGATCAAATATAGTGGATTAGGGAAGGAAAACTAAGTTCCACCATTTGATGCGATGATGATAGTTAGTTTTCTATAAGGACAATGGAATCAATTATTAAAAGATAGTGTCATTGTAAGATATAGACATTCAGTCTAAGTTATAATTAAACTATCAGAGGTTTTCTTTGTTTCAAAGTGAGAATAATGGTATCTTTTGGAAAGAAGAGATAATCACCTCTTATCATTCAATTAAGTTTCCTAGGGATGCTACAACTATTGAACAATGTTATCTTGATCAAATGAACAATGCATAGTACTGGAAGCGAGTCTTGTGTATGGAAACTCATTTGGAACAACTTGGGTAGAGACTACTAGAACTAAAAGAATAAAATGAGCAATAGAAAAGGGACATTCTAGTGAATAATTAACAAAGATTTATCAAAGGATGGAAACATGATTGATGAGGGTAACATTGAGAGTATAGGCATAGCCTATAGATGATTGACAAAGGTAAGTCTTGATAGTCTTCATGACTGTAATGTAATGTACAGTCCAAATGGTAATCTTCCTTAATGATTGTGATTTAATGAAGGTCCTTGATAGTCTCTTAGAGCATCCAATGCAATGATCATAACATAGCATGTCCGACTTTACTAAAGGAAGCATGACAATATGCAAGATCTCAGTTTGAGCACGAAGATTTTATGGAAAATATTAAGAGGGAGCATAAAGAAAATGATAATTTCATCAAGAAACCCAAAGGAACAATCACAACTATAATGGAAATGAGTAACCATGTCTAAGGAGTCACAGTCAAAATGTTCTATAGAATTTTCTGAGAAAAGGTAAAAAGAGTAGGGCTTTCTATCCTAGCATACTATCCTTTTCATACTGAAAATGCACTTGTGAGGATTGTTATGAGTGAATATATGGAAAGACATTTGTATCTCGGCTAGTTGGTATTCCTCTTGGGTATGTTGGCTATCAAAAATTGGATAGCTCACAGATCAGAAGAATCACAAGAATATTTAATTTTGACAAAGGCTAATCCTTAAATGTTAAGTTCTGCACAACTAAATTTGTCATAGATTGGTGGGATGCATGGTAAAATTTAAATACAATTTCAAAGTAAGATGCCAGTGTCATTAAAGAATTCATGAAGTAGAGGATACCCTGCTAATGCCATTAGAAGTGATATCCAAAGCTACTTCTCAACAATATTTCTCTTCTATCTGCATGTGGTTATGCAAGTTTAATATTTGAAAGCTTTGGAGAGTGAAGGGTGAGAAGTGAAAAAAGGAGAAAGACATCAAAAAGAGAAACAATCATCACAAAGTGGATGGTCAATCAAGGGTTTATATGCATTTGGTAAGGGGAAGACTATTGTCATGGAATCATACAAGGGAGGCTACAGGTTGTCATCATAGTTTGGGAAGACTTTTCCTCAAAATGCTACAAGAGTCTAAAAGAGGATTTAGTTTAGTTTAGAGGACAATATTAAAAAGTATGGGATTGATATGTGTGCAAAAATAAGGACAATTAAGAGACCATGAAAATGAACAGTCTACACCATGATAGAAAAATACAAGATGCCATATGTGAAATGACAATGAGAAATATTATGTAATGACAAGTTTGTAATGGCTCATCAAAAGGACAATGAACTTTGAGATGCCCAAAAATCATGAGAAGATAGTGAAATAAAGGGGCAGTCAATAGATCATGATGGAATAATTAAGTATGTCATGATACAAAAAGAGTAGTGTAAAAGCACAGTTTAGTAAGAAATTAGTGAGTATTCAAATGATATAGAGAGTAGTTTCAATGGAATGGATATCACAATAGTTAAAATCAAAAGAACATCTAGCACCTAGTGTGGAAGGAGTGAGTTTGTGAGGTTGGGATTCATGAAGAAGCTTTTGAAATGCATTAAAGGATCCATTCCATGCATTCAAAGGGTCCTTTTCTCTTCAAACTGATTTAAAACATGTCTAATTTATGGGAAAATGGCAATTTGAAGGCATTGAATATAGAGGTTGGAGAAGATATTAAGGAGTAGTTTTGAGTACTTGAGAAGTTATAGTAGCAGTTGGGTAACCTGGACAACAAGGAGTTGAAAGCATCTAGGAACCAATCAAAGAAGCATGTACAAAATGAGGCCAAAATAAAGAACGCTTATCCCTTTTCAACGCCATCTTGGAGTCCTTGAGGGATAAAAACAAGGAGACCATTCAGCTAGGTGCCCAAGGGAGTCTTTGACTTTTTCAAGTAGCTATGACACATGTCTCATGGTTGTAAATTGTAACTAGGACTTAGGAAATGTAGTTTAGAGTCTAAAAAGACATGCCTAATTTCTTTTTTAGTTAGTTCTTGCAAATTTTTTGGTGTGTTGTAACTCTTGTAAGTTCTCTACAAAATATTGTACTGTAACTAAAAAAAAAATCATATTGTGACTGAAAAAGTAATGCAATTTTCATATTTTCAAGAACAAATCAGTTATTTTCAGGATTGTACTGTTGTAAAGACACCTCTCAACAATAAAGATTTTGGTTCACTACCTTCAAAGGCTTGTTCTATTGTGTATAGCTAGTAATTGATGTTATTTTTGTGATTTTATGCATGAATCCTTAAATATATGTCTTATTTTGGAACCTTTGAACAATAAAAGTTTATTTCAATGTGTAGCTTATAGTCTTTGTTTAGGTGAAAACAACTCGTATTTGTGAAGAACACTCAATTTTCTTCCTTCTAAGACAATTGAAAACACTGAACCTCTCTATAAAACACTAATACATGAGTATGTTTAAGCTAATTTGTGTAGAAATAGCCAAGTTATTGGTTTTTGTGTGTCAAAACAGTCTATTCTAAAGTCTGAGAAAGTTTTTTGGTGCATCACCTCATGTAGTTATATTTCAATTTATTTCATTCTTCTATCCTTTTACTCAGTAAAGAGATAGTTTAGTTCATTTTAGGGGAGGTATCAAGGGAACTACCTCTCTTTGGAGGTTCTCTTATGTCATAGGTGACCCAAAAACTTGGAAGAGATCCAATATTTCACCAGTAAGCTAAGTTTCTACAACTTAGTAGGGGTGCATACTTAGGTGATAACAAGTTTATTGCAAGTGAATGTGAGATGGGATGGGTGATTTTGTTTTGCAAAATTTTCAATGTTTTTGAATTTTCTTGAGACTGACTAAGGTATGTTGATGGTGTGCGCCACTAATTCAATATTGAGTGGAGTTTAAGGAGTTATTGAAGGTGTTGTATGGGTCATTTTGACTCATCTAGGAGACACACTAACAATGTTTTATCATTTTTGTGTACCACCAATGGATGTGAAGGCCAATATAAGTTACATGTTACATGTTTTCTTGTTTATTAGTGACATAATTTGTATTTGAAAAGTGTTCATTTAATGTTTATAGAAGATCAAAGATGTGAAGATTATTTTGGGACTAGGTTAAGCACATGTTGGGATCCGCAAGGAATTTTCCTCTTCCTAGTGTTACATGTATTTCCCTCTACACATTTCATGTTATTTGTTTTATCCCAGGCTGACTTACAAATGTAATATTTTTGCTATCCCAGGCCGATATGTGAAATGTAATCAAACATAATATCATGTATAAATTATAAACCTAGTTGATCTAGGTGGAATGATGATCATGATGATGATGATTGTGTAAAATGATTTAAAGAGAAAGAGTAGTTGTGGTAGATCCTGTCTAGTTTCATTTTGATCATATCCCTATGACAAAAGGCATGTGAAGAAGTGTTCTTGATTGTTTTCTAGAGATAGTGAGCCGATGGTAATAACTTCTTAATTGTTGAAAGCAGTGAGCTAGTAGACAACTAAGAAGATATTTGCAGCTCTTCTGTAAAGTAAAATTGCAATCATCAAAAGAGAATGAGATTAATTGTCAATTTTAGATAGTGGAAGGACTGCCATTTTGTAATCATTCTTGAGTGTGTGCTTAGATTAGGGAGGTTTAGGTTCCTTGGGTGTAACCCTAAAACTATAATAAGGGAGTTGTAGCTTCCTTGGATTGTAGCCCTAAAAAAAGTTGTTAATGTTGTTCATTTTGTGAGGCTAGATTAGGATAGTAGCTTCTAGAAAATTTTCTCACCATGGTTTCTCCCTTATGAGGTTTTCCACGTACATCTAGTGTTGTGTCGTATATTGTCTTCATATTTCATGTTCTTATTTATGTGGTAGAGTTTAAAGTACTTGTTTATTCTGGAAGGTTTATGATTTGATCTAGAATATTGATTCACCCCCTCTCAGTATTTCAGTGTGCTCAACAATTGGTATCAAAGCCAAGTTCCTTAGAATAAGTCTAAAAACATGAGGAAGATCAAGGATGACACAAGAAGGGTCTCACAAGGCACTTAAGTTTGATGGAACAAATTTTTCTTTTTGGCAGTTCATGATAGAAAACTATCTGACCTCTTTAGGGTTTGGTGTTTGGAAATCAGTCGAGGTATTCCTACTACTCCTCAAACTAATACGATAGAGATTAAGGCCTATGAGGACAATGGAAAGGCTAAGAATGATATCTTGAGTGGGATAACACACTTTGAACTTGTAAAAGTAATGCACTACAAGTTAGCAAAGGAGGTTTGGGAAAATCTTAGTGACATCTATGAAGGAGACATTAAAGTAAAACAAACCAAGTTGCAGATCTACAAAGGCAAGTTTGAGAACCTAAAAATTTTAGAGGATGATATTTTCTCTAGGTAGATGATGTGGTTAATGCAATCAAAGAACTTGGCGAAGAATTGTAGGAACTAGTGGTGGTCATAAGGTATTGAGATCTCTTCCTAAATCTTATAATCCTAAAGTATCTTCTATTGAGGGAGCTAGAGATTTAGATAACTTTTTAATGGATCAATTATGTGGTTCTCTCACTGCCTATAAAATGAGAGAGTTTGACAAAGACGCTCTAAAGAAGGATGTAGCTTTCAAAGACAATAAGGAGGAGAAGTATGAAGCATCTGATTAGAGTAGTGACATTGACGAAGATGAAGAAAACTTTGTAAGGAAGTGGAAGAGAGGTAGATCAAAAAGTACAAAGGTAAGCTACCTTTCAAATATTTTAAGTGTGGAGATATTGGTCATTTTTCTTCTAAATGTACCTTAAAAGATTCTAAAAGAGAAACAAATATTCTAGAAGAAATAAGTTTTAAAAGATTCTCTACTCCAAGGAATATTCCTGCTCTTCAAACTATGAGGAGTGTAGTGGTTTGGATAATGATGATGAAATCCTATTCATGGCTGCTAAGAAGACTAAAGATAAAAGTAAAGATTCAAGGGTTGTGTGGACTGCTTTACATGTATAAGATGAGGCAAACTCTTGGGTGATTGATAGTGGTTGTTCCAACCACATGACATGGGATAGGAGCAAGTTTATCAAGCTTGTAAAGTGGAATGGAGGCATAGTCAATCTTGGAGATGATGCTTTAGTAAAGATCTATGGAAAAGGTATAATAAGTATTGATGGAAAGCACAAGACATAAGATGCTCTTTATGTTAAAGGTCTTAGGCATAATCTTTTTAGTGTGAGTCAAATTTATAGCAAAGGATACAATCTCATATTCAATGAAAGAGGGTGTGCAATTTAAAAAGGAAAGTTTGGAGAATTGGTGACAGAAGGATCTAGGACTAATGGTGACATATATTCTAAAGGATGTTAATGGGAGAAGTTTTCTTCTAGGATGAAAAAGTGAATGTTGGCTTTGGAATAGGAGAATGAGATACATCAATTTTGACAACCTTATGAAGATTAGTTAATCACATGCGGTAAGAGATATGCCCAAGATGGTCAAGTCTATAAGTACTTTGTGCAAGAAATGTTAGTTTGGAAAGAAGACAAGGATACGATTCAAGTCTAAAGAGTATTATTCTTCTAGACCATTGGAGCTTATTGATATTGATTTATGTGGACCTACCAAAACAAAGAGTCTTCAAGGAGAAATGCATTTCATGCTTTTTGTTGATGATTTCTCTAGGATGACATGGGTTACATTCTTAAAATATAAATATGAAGCTTTTAGTAGAATCAATATTTTCAAATCAATGTTTGAAAATGAAGTGAATGCTAAATGAAGGGTTTTGAGGTCTAATAGAGGAGGTTAGTTCACATCAAATGAGTTTAATGTTTTTTGTGAAGAACATGGAATAAAGAGGCATCTATATTCTACTATAACTCGTTAGAAAAATGGGGTAGTGGAAAGAAAGAATAGGACTATTCAAGAGATGGTAAGGACTATGTTGAAGGAATAAAATATTCCTAATGTTTATTGGAAAGAGGAAGCTCATACTATTGTCTATATTCACAATAGAGGATTATTAAGGGTGAATAATACTAAGACTCCATATGAGTTATGACATGTAAGACCAAAAACTGTCAGGTATTTTAGAATTTTTAGAAGTAGATGTTACTTCAGAAGAGATGAAGATGTTTTGGGTAAGTTTGATTCAAGAGCTAATGAAGGTATTTTTCTTGGATATTCAACTCAGAGTAAAGCATACATGTGCTACAATAAAAGACTAGGAAAGATTGTTAAAAGTAAAAATGTTAAAGTTGATAAAGATTTATATTAGAATATATATTAAATTGAGGACTATGGATCAAATGCACCTCCCTACTCATAAGAAGATAAGAAGTTGAGGAAAAAGAAGAAACAGTAGAGAAGAGTAGTAAGACTCTTACCAATTATGTTTAGAAGAATTTATAGAAGATAAGATAATTGGAGATAAGAATGAAGGAGTAAAAACTAGGAGAAGGCTTGCAAGGGAAAATGAAGAAGTAAAATTTATTTATTATCAAAGATATAACCAATTTTTTTTTCTGATGCTAGCAAGGATGAAGGATGGATACACATAATGGAAGAAGAATTGAATCAAATTGAGAATAATCAGACTTGGGAGCTTGTTCTAAGGCCTGTGAACAAGAATATAATAGGAACAAAGTGGGTATTTAGGAATAAGTTGAATGAAGATGGAGACGTAAGAAAAAAAGAAAGACTGATATGTAAAGGCCATTCACAAGTAGAAGAAATTGATTTTGAGGAGACATTTTCTTGGGTAGCAATAATGGAAGCAATCAAAATGTTTCTTGCATTTTTAGCCCACAAGGACTTCAAAGTATATTAGATGGATAGCAAAACAAATTTCTTGAATGGAGATTTGGAAGAAGTATACATAGACTAGTGTAATGGGTTCTAGTTATCAGAAGACCAAAACATAGTGTGCAGACTCAAAAGGGTAGTGTATGGTCTCAAAAAATCTCCTAGGGGTTGGTATGCAAGGTTGGACAAGTACTTGCTTCAACAAGGTTTCAAGAAAGGTACCACAAATAGTAATGTTCAAGATTGAGGATGAAAGAATTTTGATAGTTTTTGGATATGTTGATGGTATAATCTTTGGAGGAAATGATTAAATGTGCAATAAGTTTACTAAAAAAATGTAGAAGGGATTTGAAATGTCTATGATAGGTGAGTTATCCTTCCTTTTTGGTCTTCAAATTTCTCAGCTAGATGATGTTATATTTATTTCTCAAGAAAAGTATGTCAAAGAGATGTTGAAGAGTTTGGTATGAAAGATTACAAACTTGTGAGTACTCCTATGGTAATTGGTTGTCATTTGAGCAAAGATGATGAGTCTCCCCTAGCTGATAAAACTCTATATAGATCTATGATCAAAAACCTATTGTACTTAACTACTTCAAGAATTGATATTATGCATATGGTATGTTCGGTTGCAAGATTATGGATTATGGTATCCAAAAGGTAATGAATTTGATCTGAGTGCATACACTGATGTTGATTGGTCTAGTTGTTGATGATAGAAGGAGTACCAGTGTTGGTGCTTTCTTTTGAGGAAATGGGTTGGTTTCATGGCATAGTAAGAAGCAAGATTCAATATATTTATCAATAACAAAAGAGTATATTCCTACAACATCTTGTTGTACTCAAGTGCTATGGATGAAGAAAAAATTAAAGGATATCAAGCTAAAGTATGATGAGCCCATTCCTATTGTATGTGATAGTACAAGTGCTATCAATATTTTAAAGAATCTAGTGATGCATTCTAGAACCAAGCATATGTCAATTAGGTATCACTTTTTGAGAGAGAAGGTTGCAGATAAAGAAGTGGAGTTGGAGTATGTATCTACAAAGGATTAGGTTGTAGACATTTTCACAAAGGAACTTGCAAAGGATAATACATTTTAATATCTTAAACAAAAGTTAGGGGTAATTGCCTCTCCTTCTTATTTGTTGCATAGTTGGTGCATCTGTCAAGGGGGAGTAATTCAAGTCATATATCTTTATTCCTAGATTGATGGAGGCTACCTCTCAAGGGGAGAAGGTAGTGGTTGTTGATGATAGGGAGAACTTGTATGGTTTTTGAAGAGGGAGAGAAAAGTTTGTTTGCCCTTTTCCCTTGATGTCAAAAGGGGAGAGATTGTGCACCAAAATGGGAGAGTATGTTGGTTTTTCCATCAATGACAATGGGGTAGATTGTTGCATTTTGGTTGTCATTGATGTCAAAATTTCTATGAAGAGTGTTGTAATTTAGTTGTTTGGTTGTCAAAGTCTCTAAGAAATGCTCCATATTTATCTATTGATGATGTATTTCTTTTTTGGTTTGGAGGATAGCTTTCTATTGCACGTCAAGGCATGTGTGATCCATATTTCACATCATTTAAGTTACAAGAAATGTTTTTTTGAGAGTGGTGGATTGAAGACTATGTTGATTCTATGAGGATGTTCTCAAAGATGTAAAGGTTGGCTCTGCATATCTTCATATTTAAATATATGATTGTGAGTGTTAGAAGTTAAGTTCATTGAAATGTGAAGGTGTTATATCCAAATTTTCATATCAATAATCCTTACATAGAGAAATTTAGAAGTGACAGAGTACCAAACTGTGTTAGGGTAGTATAAAGTGGTTTGG
The DNA here is from genome assembly GCA_007258455.2 of Sequoia sempervirens. NCBI lineage: Eukaryota > Viridiplantae > Streptophyta > Pinopsida > Cupressales > Cupressaceae > Sequoia > Sequoia sempervirens. The sequence continues at coordinate 232,053,975 of VDFB02058242.1, forward strand.
AAGACTTGTTGGAATGCTCTACATTCCTTCTCACATGAAGTTTTAGTCAAGTGGTTTTGAGGACATACTCAGTTATGTCTAAAGTATGTTACGTTGAAGTTTCAAGTGATTTGGTGCTTCACAAGTTCAATTTTCAAAGTGTTAGAGTGATAATTTAGTTGGTTCCACATGCTTAATCTTCATTAGAACAAGTGTTTGAATACTTTCACCGATAGAAGGTTGTGAAGTTCAATTGTATGAGTTTGTGTGGACACTCCATGCGTCTCATAGTGTTTAAGGTATGAAGTGCATGAAGATCTTTCTTGTTTCCAGTTTCACACATGTGTTTCAAGTCATTTTTGTGAAGTTATCCTTTTTGTCGAGGCTGACTAAGGTATGTTGATGGTGTGCATGACTAATTCAAGACTGAGCAAAGTTTAAGGAGTGATTGAAGGCGTTGTATGGGCCATACTGACTCATTTGGGAGAAACACAAATTTAATGTTTTATCATTCTTGTGTACCACCAATGGATGTGAAGGCCAAAAAATGCATGTTACATGTTTTCTTGTTTATGGACGACCTAATTTGCATTTGTAAAGCATGCAAATAATGCTAATAGAAGATCAAATATGTGAAGATTGTTTTGGGACCAGGTTAAGTGTGTGTTGGGATCTGCAAGACATTTTCCTCTTCTCAATGTTACATGTAGTCTTTTGGGTCTTTCCCTCTACATATTTCATGTTATTTTTTTATCCCTAGCTGACTTATAGATGTAATATTTTTGTTGTTGTAGGCTAACATGTGAAATATAATAAAACATAATATCATGTATAAATTGTAAACCTAGTTGATCTAGGTGGCATGATGATGATGATTGTGTAAAGTGACTGAAAGAGAAAGAGCAGTTGTGGTAGATCATATTTGATTTCATTTTGATTATATCCCTATGACATAAGGCATGTGAAAAAGTGTGCTTGATTTTTTATTGGAGGAAATGAGTTAAAGGCAATAACTTCTTAATTGCTAAAGTAGTGAGCTAGTAGGCAACCGAGAATATATTTGAAGAGTATGCAAAGAAAAATTGCAATCATCAAAAGAGAGTGAGCTTAATTGTCAGTTTTAGATAGTGGAAGGACTATCTTTTTGTAATCATTCCTAAGTGTGTGCTCAAATCAAGGAGTTGTAACTTCCTTGGGTGTAACCCTAAAACTGTAATTAGGGAGTTGTAGCTTCCTTGGGTTGTTTCCCTAAAATAAAGTTGTTAATGTTGTTCATTTTTTGAGGTTGGATTGTGACAGTAGCTCCTAGCATCTTTTCTCACTGTGGTTTTCCCCTTGTGGGGTTTTCCACATATATATGGTGTTGTGTTGTGCATTGTCTTCCTCTTTCATTTTCTTGTTTATGTGGTAGAGTTTAAAGTATCTGTTTTTTCTAGAAGGTTTGATATTTTATAGAATATTGATTCACCTCCCCCCCCTCTCAGTATTATGATGTGTTCAACATAAAATATTAAGGCAATGCAAATAATCCTTGAATAAAAGAGAAACTCATGAAATTTGAATTCAAACCAAAAATAATATAATTTTACATGTTATATTATGGGAATGGTCTCATTGACCATAGTTTATTGATAAAAAGTATATTCTTTTCTCTATGTATTTTATTTTATTTTTATTTTACTTTTGGAAAATATATCTCTATTTTATTTATAATTTTTGATTATTTATTTTATATTTTAATTAAGAGTTATTTTATTATTAATTAATATCACTCTTCGAATTATGTTTATTTTAAATATTTATTAAATTTTGATGTGTAAATAGCTGTCAAATTTTAAATAAAAAGTAAAATTTTATATGAAAATTTTATTTTATTGTATAATACTTCTCAACATAATTATTTTAAAGATAAATTATTTAAAATTATTTATGATTTAAAATATATATATATATAAATAAATACATAAATTAAATAGATCTAATTTTATGAAAAATATTCCATATTCATGTGTTGTAAATTCATTCACCAAAATTTAGAATTTTCTTCTTATATTATTATTTTAAAATTTCAAAGACTATGCACTATCCTATCGTTTTTAATGCAAATTGGTACCAAGGGGATAACTCATTCATTGATATGTAAAAAACATTATATTAGGTGTGTTATAGTCCTAGTCTATTTGGGCTTAAAAGTGTATAGCGTTCTAAGACCATTGGCCAGCTCGAGCATTCTTCTAACTTGTGCGATAGTTAGGTTCTCATGGTTGTCTGCATAAATGTATTTCAGAAAAGGATCCATATTTTTCTTAAAAAGACATTCCCGAAAGATGTCCACCACCTTAGCTATATTTTTGTTCTCCTTGATGCTCTTTGCCTCTATGGAATCGAATAGCAAGCTTTGTTTAGGCCTCTTATTGAAATAAACTATTGTCATTATCGTTTCCTACACCCATTCTGCATTGAGGAATCCATTCGCAAACATCTTGACCCTTTTTTCCCTCCTCATTTCCAACACTACTATGGATAGGAAGATATCAATTAGTGTTTGATCATGGATATGACCAGCAGTGATCCTGCAAATATCGATTATCTTCTTGATAGCTTCCTCAACACTCAACTCTGTGGTTTTGAAAATCTTACGTAGCAGTGTTGAAGTCTTCTCTTATATGCACCTACATCAGTAACTAGTTATCACGATACTCTTCATGATTTTGGCAGTCCTAGCCATGTGACAAGTTTGATATAATGTCGTTTACCATTGTGAGATCTCAAAGAAATCTAGTTTATAGATTTCATTAGGACCCGTATACCAGTTTCTTGATTCCTTGTTACTATGTGGCCACTTTTCCATGTCTTGGGGATATGTTGAATCTCCAAGTTGGATTCACCAGAATTCTGGGCACGGTGATATCCCATAGTATACAATTTATGTCTAATCAGCTCAGTTGTAACTATCATCGGCGGAGGACATCAATTTACAGGTTGTTCCATGGCATTGCTTTTTGTATTCACCATTGTTGATGCACTGAATCTCCCAATCAACAAATTAAATAAATGTTTGATTTTGATAGTTTGTTCCATTGGATTATCAGTTGTCAGTTTGCCAAATCCCAAAGTTGGTATGCAGCAAATTTTTCTATATCGGTGATCTTACATAGCTCAGGCCAATCATTGATTTGGTTAGATAGGATAGTGGGAGCATTCTGGTCGATGGTGTGATCCGAAAGGTAGTGAACAACACTATTAGCTTCTCTATAGGCATGTTGGAGTGTGTAGTTTTCAATGTTGGCTAGGTATGAGTGAATATGATTCACCCATATAAGCATTCTTGAGCCCAGCGCCCGTTTGGTGGATATCGCCTTTATCACAACAAGTGAGTCCCCTTTAATATCCACATGCTGAATTTTGTTTGTAATGCATAATTTTAATCCTTCGAGGAGGGAAACAAACTCAACCTTTGTATTAGTGTCATTTGGTAATTTCAGGGACCCCGTCGTAATTAGATTCCCATAGCAGTCATGAATTATGAAGCCGACACCGGAAATGCCCGGGTTACCTCGTGTAGCTCCATTGAAGTTCATCTTTAGTTTTCCTTGAGGAGGAGGAAGCCATTTGGCTTTTGCTCTCCCCCCTAGGCCACACAATCATCATTTCGTCATTCCAAGTAGTGAAGTGTTTCTTCTTCTTGGCCTTGGTTTGGACATTCTAGTGCTCACATATCTCATTCATTATTTTATTTATAATGGTTTCCATATTCACATATTTTTCCTTGAATATTTTAGTGTTTCGTTCCTTCCAAATTTATCAAATTATCATTTCCATAATTTTATTCTAAATTCTAGCCCACACTTACTCTTTGTTGATTTGTGGCCATACTTGAATTCAAGTTACCAAATTGTTTAGGAGAGGCTCGTACTATCCAAGATAATTGCACAACTTTGTCTAGCATTGTTGTGCCACTATGCATTTTAATAGGAGGTGGTTTGTTATTTCTTCATCAGGGGACATCGAAAAGGGCCTTGGAAGTCAAGAGCCATTAGTATTTCACCTATGAGAATGTAGTTGCAAGGGGTCATCCATGCAAATTCCCCTACCTTGGGGAGCACATTTGAGCTGCAACACAACATCATGGGCCAATATGAGATGCCCAATCTTCTACCTAATAGTTGGAAACCAACCATGACCATATATTTACCTAATTTTGTACCACACATAGGATTCCATCATCATTGTTGTTTAGGTAGTCTTCTTATCAAAATCTTTGCTAATATTTTCTCTTTTAGCTAGCTTGGAAAGAAGTCCAATTTTTTCCAAGAGTATTCTATTCTTGCCTCATAGTCTTTATGTTTACGTAGTCCTTCACTTTGTTGCCATATTTTTCCTTTGCTCATTCAATGAGGTCCTCTTCTTCAATAAATTCATTTAGAGGTTAGTAGCTATAATACCGAAAATTGCACCTTGTGCAATTTCACATTCCATAGTCTCCCCTTTAGCCCAATTAAATTCAAATAATCCAATTCTCCTTTCACTTAATATTAATTTTGTTTCTAACCCCTTCATTTTTAGTTTTTAAATGATTTTTTTTTGCAAACTCTAGTGCGACACATAAATGTCTACCACCAAACATCCCAATAAGATTCCAAACTTTGTGGTTGTTGGGATGATACACTTTCACCTACACGCAAAGTGTAATGCCTCTATGGCTATAGACACACTGAAAACACCCTCTTGCATGCCTTTTCTTCATTCTTTCAAATATTATCTCATTCGATTCAATCTCATTCATTCTCTCTTGATCATTCTTCCACTCTCAAGCATTCTAACACTCTTCTACACCATTTATCTCATTCTTGCAAGCTTTATCGCATCTTAGCTTCTATACCAACACTTTGGTTTTCTCTTGGCATGTTTAGGGGGTTGCATGCTCTTTCTTTTTGGCTTTCTTGTTCACCAAATGAGGGTAACTATGATCTCTCTTGTATTATCATCTCTATTTTGATAGTATATTATCATTTTAACTTGTCTATTGTCCTTTCTATCTATTTCTTCATCTATTATTTTCTTTATCTATCTATCTGGTTGTCCATGGAGGCATGAACACGTATACAAGGGTTTGACTGAGGTAAACCCCTAAACAACCCCAACATTTTTTTCCATTTTCATGTGTGTAGGTTGTTAATTTGGAGTGTTGTGGGAGGCTTCATAGCATTGGAACTCTTGTGTGTTCTTTCTCCTCTTTCCCATCTTGTCATTTCATTTTGTTTTGTTTAATCTATGCATGCTAGTTCCTTTTATGTTATTTTCATTATTCTGTCCATTTAGCATAGCATTCATATAATTTTAGTCTCATAATAGTTAGTAGACTCATTGTTTTTTATATTAGCAAGTTCTATTTTTAGATCGTATGAGACTACAACACGTCATGGGGATGTTCACATGCCATCTTGTCTCCTCAACTGAGATCTAGTTAGCTTTCTCACATGACCTATGAATTCTCCTTTTTCGTTCTCTAAAATCTTTATCTCTAAAATCATCATAAAACATAAAATATAACCAAAACTCTCCCTCCTTCCATCCTTGTCACTTGATCTTTTCCCTTGAGGTAGTTGAGGAACACTCACCCTTTGAGGACGAGGGGGTGTCATTTTTCCTCCATTACATTTTGGTGAACATGACATGAACCTATTCTTACCTTTGTCTTTTTTTCAAAAAAATTCTTCTCTCTTGTTGGGATGTGTATTGGATAGAGTGTTGTGATACTTTTTATGAGTTTCACAACCTAGTCCACTACCTTTGGAAATGTAGTAGAAGTTATCAACATCTAGATATGGGGTCTAGAAGAAATTTGAATCCTCCATGCCAATGTCTTGATTTTGAGGAATACACTATAGGAATATCATTTGATTTCTCCCCTCCCCTTGTTTCCACTCATTCATTGGTTGATTCAAGTGCATACCCCACCAAGAATTCCTAACTCTTCCTCTCTCGTAGCTTGTGAAGTTGCTCTCTAGGTCCCTATTAATCAAATATAATATTTCAAAGAGATATTACAAGTGTTTGAAGAGTTAGTAGCAACTATAACTCATATACCCAAGCCACTCGTCTTCTTAATTGTCTAAGAAATCTACTTATTTCAGATCACAGAGGTCTGGAGTTACTTTGAGGGATTGCTAATAAAGTGAAACCCATGTCCCCTTGTACACTTCTATCTTGGATAACCCTTAAGACATTCAATAAAAAAAAACTGGCCACCAGTTGTATGTTTTCTTGCTAGGAGTGTCCATGTGCATATAGTAGAAATGGGTCCTTCTATTCCCTCTATCTCTACTGTTGATAACACCAACACTATGCCCATGGAAATTCCTAAAGTTAATGTGAATCAGGTCCCTTTGGGATTCAAGATTCCTACATCTGAAACCTGAATCCCCACCACCTCTGGAACCTTAACTAGTTAGGCCCCATTAACCAATCCCATTCTCAATGCCTTGTTACAAAACATGGTACAAATGCAATTGCAGTTGGCCAACCTAGCCAGCTCCACTTCTCAATCCACACTTCAACCATGTTATCACCATAGTTCTCTATCCCTTGCTATTTTGAATGTCCCTATCCCTCAAGAGATGGAAATCCCTAAGTTTGATAAGTACATTGGCAAGGGAGATCCACATACATATGTCTCGTCCTTCACCTTCATATGTATTGACTTGTTTTATCATGATGCTTTGTTAGAAAAGATATTCTCATGGTCCCTCAAGGATGCTTCATTGGAATGGTTTTGCTCACTTCCTGATAATTCCATATTTTCTTTCGATCAATTGGTAAATCAATTCTTGTAGCAATTTTAGGCAAACATCAAACTGAAGATCACCTTCATTGATCTCATCCATCACAAGCAAGTAACTCACAAAATATTAACTGATTTCATTGCTTGGTATCAATCTTTGTTCTGCCAAATCTCCTATGCCCTTCCAGACTCCAATGTTCAGTGAGTTTTTTTTGTAAACCTGTTGCTAGTGTTGAGAGAGAAGGTCCTTTGATGAAGTATCCTTCGTTTGCTCATCTATGTGTTGCATTGCATGAACATCAATAGTTGGTTACATAGTATGGGGATTCCTCCTCATCCTTTCTTCAGATAATATTCTATCCATGTTTGTTTCTAGGGAATCAAGAAAGAATAAAGTAGTAGGGAATGTGGTATTTGTTCCTACTGAAAAGAACTTTGTAGGATGCAATAGAATATTCAAAAATTTATTTGAGTCCTACATGAATGTTCTTAAAAAATTGTTAAAATATGGTTTAATTTTCCTCCTAGAAATAAGCCAATTGTCCAAACCCTATCCTAACTAGTATGACATACAAAATTTTTGTCAATACCATCGAGTCTCAGGTCATGACACCGAACGATGCATGCATCTTAGACATGTCATCCAAGACCATAGATTGATAATAGTATCATTTGACTCGATGGTAAGTAACAAAATTCAAATAAATATGTAGCCAAGCCTAACAACCAACTGTTGATATACACAATTCCTTTCCCTTCCCATTCTACTAATCTCATAATGTCTGCTTCTTCATCTATTGACCCAAACCTATATAAATACATGAACATGGTTTTGTTCACTCATATTCCTCCTTTAGGTCATGTGGATAACACACCTAACATAACATTCACACCATGTGACTTGCCTATGAACAAGGAACCTTCTTCATTATACATGCCAACTCAAGTCAATGATAATGTCGTGATCGATGTTATGGTTGACCCTACTAGTCAAGTTAATGTCATCACAGAGGAGACCCTCTCCATAAATAATATACATAAGGATAATTTTGATGAGTTGTAAACCACACACCATACTCATGATGGTCTTTTTGTCCCACCTATTGGAGCCTCTATCTCTTTATCGATCATTATCAGACCTAAATCTCTTGAAGTCCTACTTTTTTGATACCTAAATCTGACACATTTAGGGTTAGACTAGGTATTATGTGGCTAGTCTCCATGAATGAAACTACCTTAGTTTTCCACAGGTGTTTGAATTTTCCTCATGATGGCATGGTGTGTACTATCCAAGACACTGGATACAAACCAATAATGTCACATGGAGGATTTTCCCTTGATCATTTCTGGTCTACTCCAATCAAACCCTTACTACCTTGACAAAAAATTCTCTACAAGGTCCACTTTAGGTACAAGATTGGAGGTTCAATCTCTAATGTTGTCTTCTCACGTTTTTCCCATATAATTTATAAGAAGGAATCTATGCACACACAACAACATGCCTTGTCCTTTGTTCCTTCAAAGGATAAGGACAAGAAAGATTTGGACCATAGGCCTTCCCCCTTTTCTTCCTCTTTATATATAACTTGACAACCTCCAACAGTGTCCTCTATTCCTCCTACGATGTCTAACATAAGAAAATGAAAGGACTTTGTGTTGTGGAAGTGTAAACCATAAGTTTTCCAACTCCCCATCTTACCCACTGTTCCTCGAACCACTTTGTATAGTAAGGGAAATAATTCAAATGGGGTTCTTCTTGCATCTCATCCTCTGAGGCCTCCTCCCATTCCTCCACCTACCTCTAAAGAAGACAAAGGAAATGAGCCCATGGTTGAGACCCACATATCTATCTCTGTTCCTCCTCCTGTCCCTCCTAAGGATCTTGCTCTTGTGTCGGTGACACATGTGAAGGTTACTCCTTTGGTGGAATAGGATCCCATAGAGTCTTCTCAAGCTACACCTCCTAGTGCCCATAACCATCACAATCGACTTGCATGTGAGTTAAGCATCATCGATGAGCTTTGGATCGGGAGAAAAAATATTCATAAAAGACCAAGGATGCACCTCTCTTTCCACTTCTGCTCCTATCTCCCCATTTTCTCCTATTTCTATTTCCATCTCTACTTCTATTGTTGTCTCTATTCCTATTCTCGCTTCTATTACCATCACCTCTGTCTTACTTTCAAATTCCTCAATGGAACCTGATGAGCCTCACCCTAAGTGGGTGAAAGTTTTTATTGCTCCTTGTGCAGAGCCTCCTCTGATCACTTCTTTGCCAAATCTTCCTCCTTTCCTTGAGCTCATCAAAATGCCTCACACAAAGGTTGTTTCTACTATGGCTCGTTCTCCTTCTCCCTCTTCTGCTTCTATTGTGAGGACCCCACATCCTCCACTTAAGCATAAATTAGAGAATGACCTCATTCTAAATGGTTGTCACAAAAAGTCTTCTTTTCCTTCATCTTATTCCACTTTGGCTTGTACCATTCTCATGACAAGTACATCACCTCCTTCTCTAGAGTTTGTCACTACCCCTTTTTCAGAGAACAACACTAGCTCTCAGGTTTCCCAATCTTCTCTTGTTTAGCAACAACACTTCACTCTAGAGAAGTGTATGTTTTACTTGTTGGAGGATATCCTAACTCTTTCATCTAGATATTTTCTAGATCAATGACATTGACCTCGTACAAGATTGTCAATGTAGACCTCAAAGGGGCTTCCTCTTTGGCTATTGCTATAGGGGAGTTGGTTAGCACTGCTCTTGCTATTTTCCCTATAGGCTTGTCTTCCCTCCCCCTTTGATGATCTAGATTGGGAGCAGGATGCCTTGTTGGAGGTGTTGGACTAGAGTGGTACCTCTTCTTTATCTTTAGATTAGATTTGTGTGTCTTTGTGTTCTCACGTGCTTGTTTGTTAATGTTTGTGCTCTTTCCCAGAGGGCCCTTGATACCCTTATAGGTACTTGGATACAGGAAATAAAATCTATCATACAACTTCTTCTATTTGTCTATTCATTCTTGTATCTATCATAAACTTTTCTTTTTCATGTCGAGAATGATGTAAAGCATTGGGGCATATAGGCCTCTTGCATGTTGACCCAAATTTTTATTTACCTTCATGTGCTCTTCTTCCTATTCCAATCTATTTGTGAGAGTGATGAAATTTCATATATATTATATTATACTAATAATCTACATATATCTATGATTAGTTCTAACTTTGAATAGTTGGATCCCCTTGTGATCTTGATTTCTTTGTCTCAACTTTTCTTGAAGTTGTGGATTCTATGTGTTTTCCTTCATGTTCAACAACATCCCATGAATACATCTCGCTATGTATATCATGCCACAACACCTCTCTATCTTTTTTTCTCCTTAGAATGATATTGTGTAGCACACATCATTATAAGGGGACACAATAATCTTTGATTATTTTATTATATAATTTGTCTTAAAAATATATGTCTTTATGTCTTATGATCTTGTCATCTAGCTTGGGGTCAACTTGACTGGACTTGTCTTATCTTTTCTATGACTTTCCTTCAACATAGTTTGCAGTAGCCATGGGCCTATTTTCTTGTTGTATGGTCTCTAGCTTGCTAGCCATACCTATCAATAATGTCTTTTATATGATCAGATTATGTCATGTCTATAGATTTTATCATGTCTATTTTTTTCTTTTTCATCTAGCGCGTTTGTTTGCAGCTAGCATGTTTGTGGTGAGATTGTAGTCAGCTTTGTAAGATGGAAAACTCATATCCTCTTCGTGTCCTAGCCCAAATTCTCTATTACATATACTTGATCAAAGACCTATGTCCTCTTCCTCTTGGGCATATTCTCTTCAACCTCTTTCCACTTTAGCTTGCACATGTTAGAATACATATGCTCGCTAAAGTGGGGGGAAAAATGTAATGCCAAAAATTGCACCTTGTGTAATTTCGCATTCCATAGTCTCCCCTTTATCCTAATTAAAGTTGATAATGCAATTAAATCCCTTTCACTTAACATTAATTTCATCCCTAAACCCTTCATTTTTGGTCTTTATGTGAATTTTTGTCATGGACTCTAGCATGACATGTAGACATTTGCACATGATATTATGAAAAAATTCTTGACTCTATAGCCATTGGGATGTTACACTTCCACCTACCCACAAAGTGTAACACCTTTGTGGCTATAGACACATCAAAAATTCCCTCTTGCATGCCTTTTCTTCATCCTTTCAACTATTCTCTCATTTGATTCAATCTCATTCATTCTCTCTTGATTATTCTTCCACTCTCAATCATTCTAGCACTCTTCTACACCATTTTCTCTCTTTCTTGCAAGCTTTATCACATCTTAGCTTCTACACTAGTGTTGGTGATTTTTTCCAGCTAACCTTGGAATCTTCTAAAAGGAAACCAACCTTTATATTAAAAAATCACCTAGGACTAGTGGCCAACACAATGAATAGAGGATTATGAGGTCTCTATTCCTTCACTTTAGGCTCTGTAGGACCAAGGAGGGTATTCTTTATAGTGTTCATTTGATATATTAACTTTTCAAGAACACTTCAATACAAATTCATTCTTATTTGAGGCAAACACACTAGATTCACTAAAGATTTGGCAAGCCTTTAAGTGAATTAATGTCAATTTTGCTAAGAATGTGAAGTAATCCATAGCCAGATATGTGATTCATTTATTTAATTTCTTGAATAGTCAATAAAAAAACCAATGCCTCATCAATTGGGTGAATGGAGTCAAATATGAAACAACTAGTAATACATCGATTATCCAATTGTGACATATTTAAACTATCTTTGTAATTCTTTACACTGCAAAGACTCATGTTATCCAAAACATTACTTCTTACCAAATCCTTGTAAATTCTCACATACCCATGAATTTTCCTAAGAATTTTATTTAACCCTTTGAGTTAAAGCAAAGAAATAAAGCCACACATTCAATTGAACTATTGATGATAAATGAAACGATCTTTGATAATTTTATTTAGAATTTGTGAAAACCATACAAAAGGAGAGTATATGATTTGGATTTTGAATTATGTCCCAATATTGGTAATCTATGCCAGACCCATTAGATTATATGGCATGTATTACTTATACCCAAGAAATTTTTCCAATGAATTCATCAAGCATTCAACATTATCATTTTTCTTACCATAATTAGCTTCTACCTAAGACATATTAGACTCAAAATTTTTAGAAAAAACCCCTTACATTGAGCCATGAAATCCATTTTATAACACAAGGGAGCAACAAAGCATCTGACTCAAAAAGTAATTACATTTCATGTTCATTTCAAAATTCATTTCATTGGGGTTAATTTCCCGAACTGTTACATTTTAATCATTCCATGATCACGGGAAAAGAAAAATGAAAAATGAGCGCTAACCCATTTGTCAGACCTTCCATGCAAGCCTTCCAAAAGGCATCAACAAAATTGGCACATTTACCAACACTGGAGTAACCACCATCGTAATTATCTACGCAAACCCACGAACTAGTCACTATCAAAACGAACCAATGGAACTCACCATCTGGAAGCCACATCACCACATCACCCAAAACCCATCACCATTGGCAAAGGACACGTGGGTGTTACTTGGCCTTGTCAGTTGCTAAGTAACCACCCTCATTGGGTCTTATAACAGAGAGTGGAGTTGTAATTACAATCTCATCCTCTAAGTCACTATAAGGTACCAAAGAAGCAGGGTATTGACTAGGGCCAAGGCTAGCTCCTCCATCTTCACCCGACGAGCTATCAGAAACCAGGATAGGAGTCATGGGTTTCTTTGAACAAACCCCAAGACCCGAGCCAAACCTCGTTAGTTCTTTCACAAATAGAGGTCCCTTCCCTTTCTTCTCAATCAATTTCTACAAAACAATTTTTCTCCTCAAGGAATAGGTGCTCCTAACAACCACGTTCTCATGTTTCTTGCGTGCACTTCTCTTCTTCTTCAAAACAATCGGTACTTCAGCCAAGAGAGGTTTGTCCTTAGGAATGTATGCAACTGGTTCTTGCATACTCAGCCTTTGGGACCTCCGAACTGGTGCAACAAGAGTACTAGGCTAGCTCATCTTCTTGGAGTACAACAACAACTAGTGTCAGTGATGAAGAAGAACAAAAACCACAATTCCCAAAAGATTCACATGTACAGGCAGTGAAAACACCCCAAATCCAAATTACAGAGAAAATTCAAACCACAATCAACAATGCAACAAGTATACTCACCTACATACCAAAAGATGCCATTCCACCACCTTGGCTATGCTAGCGCTAATGGATTCTGCAATTATCTCTCCACCAACCACAACAAATAATTCCACACTCTAGCTAATGCAAGAATGATTTGATCAAGCCACAACAAATCCTCATTAAATAGGAGAATGTAAGGCCAGCTGCAATAAATATCCATCTTGGCTCACTCAAATGATTAGAAAGATCAATTACTACATGTTATACTCCACCGTTGATCACCGTAGATTTAAAACTCAATCAGAGAGGCACATTAAGAGTCACCACTTGCTTTACGGACCACACCAAGAAACAACGAGGAGATGCTTTAAAGCGGCCACGCGTCTATCTGCATCCTTACCCAATCATCTTTGCCTCATCTACCGTCGATCATTTTAATCATGGGAAAATACCAACCACATCCCTGAGGCATCGCCCATTGCCAGTTTAGAACCCATTTTGAAACATCATCATGTGATGGCCTTAAAGCCAGTGATGAGCTACTAGCCGTTGATCTAACCACTAGAAAACTCTAACCAAAGATCTTCATTTTACCTTGTCCATCGCAAGTTCCTCCTCTACCAAGTTGCCTCAACTAGCGATAGAATATACCCATGCAATGGGGGAGGAGCTCCACCCATCGGCAGTTGCGGGTCCCCCTTAGAAAAGCAGAATGCAACTAGTCATAGTGCAAGGGCTGACAATGGGTTAAAAGTTCAATCGCATCGTTGGTTGCGTCTTACCCTCCAAACACGAGGGCACAACACGTGATAGGCGATGAAAGCCCACGAATGTTGAAAACCATGCATCGCTCATCGCCGGTAACCTTCTCAAAGTAACAACCAATGATGCGATGGGCGATGAACCAAGGACCTAAGGGAAAATATCACATTGCTCATCACGGGTTTCTTTGTGGTAAGTGAAACAAACCCTGTGACAAGCAATAAATCAGTAGTGATGGACATAGACAGTGCTATAGGAGAAGTACATCATTCATCACGTGTTGAATATAACATTTTGAAATAGAATCGGTGATGGGCGATAGACCATGAACGACATTTTAAAAGGGTATGGAAATGTACGTGCAAATAAGTTGTTCATGAAGAAGTGGCCTTCCTAGGTGCAACAGGTGACTTGAAAGATAGGGTCGATAAAGAACGATAGCAGGGGTCATAAAACACCACTTAATTCAAATGGCGACCCGATGCAACTAGTTAACAAGCAAACATAAGCCAATGAATGGATTAAGGGTGTACATAAAAGAGTAAAGAGTAAAACCCTAAACCCTTGTGTTATTGAGGAATAAAATTTCATAGGCTTGGACATAGCACCAGTGTAACAATGAAAATTAGGGTTCCACCAACTAGCACTTTGGATTTCTCTTGGAACATTTAGGAGGTTGCATACTCTTCCTTTCATCTTTCCTATTCACCAAAGGAGGGTAACTATGATATCTCTTGCATTATCATCTTTATTTTGATAGCATATTGTCATTTTAACTTGTCTATTGTCTTATCTATCTATTTCTTTATCCATATTATTTTCTCTATCTATCTATTTGGCTACCTATGGAGGTGGGAACACCTATATGGGGGTTTAACTAAAGCAAACCCCTAAACAACACCAACTTTTTTTTTCATTTTTGTGTGTGTATGTTTTTGATTTGGAGCGGTTGGGGAGGCTTCATAGAATTGGACCTCTTCAGAGTTATCCTCTTTCCCATCTTATCATTTCATTTTGTTTCATTTAATCTATGCATGCTAGTTCCTTTTATGTTATTTCTATTATCTTTGTCATTCTGTCAATTTAGCATAGCATTCATATTTTAGTCTTCAAACAGTTAGTAGACCCATTTTATTTTCAGTTAGCAAGTTATGTTTTCAAATTGTATGAAACTACAACACGCTGCAGGGATGTCTATGTGTCACACTGCCATGCTTGGATGAGAACCAGTCAACTTTCTCACGAGACCTTTGAAGTCTACTCTTTCAATCTCTGAAATCCTTATTTCTTAAATCATCATAAAACATAAAATATAACCAAAACTCTCCATCCTTCATCCTTGTCACCTAATCTTTTCCCTTAAGGTAGTTGAGAAACACTTTCCCTTTGAAGAGGAGGGGGGGTGTCTATTTTCTACCACTATAGTAGCCATTCTAAGAGTCTAACCCAAATAGAGAAGGTTTACCATTGTTGATTTTCCATGTTAGATGATTTGTAATTAGAGGGTGACAGTTGGTGATAAAATTCCACATCAAGGAGCCACATGGAGGATTTGTAATGGTTAAAATTTGATTGGGCTTTGCACTATCCAAGTATTTTTATTTAAGGATTCTGTACTATAATGCGTCAGGTCATTCAAACATCCTCCATGCGAATTTTGCTCCAAGTACCCAATTTTTTTTAGATATCCCTTATGCCAACACTCTTTTCTCTATGGATGTTAGATCAAGGCATGACAATATGAAGATAGGAATGGCTAGATTACAATCTTCATCATTATGATGTGGCTAGCTAAAGTGAGCCATTGTCCCTTCTAAGCTTCAATTTTCTTCTTGAATTTTGACAACATTTATTCCCATTGATTTGTACAAATTATAGCCCCAAAGAAAGGAATGCCAAAATATATGTTGGGTGGTGTGTCAATGTTGTATACTAGTATCATAGTGATCATTTATTGTGTGAATTCCTTAGTATCAGAAAGGATTATGCATGACTTGTGTTTGTTTATTTCCTATCCCAAGACTTTGATGTATTATGTTAATATTCCTTTTATGTTCTCCACTTCAAGGATGTAAGTTTTTCCATAAAGTTGTGTTTCATCATCAAAAAATTGGTATGTAATGGAGTTCATGTTGGGGGCAATCAAAAAGCCCCTTCCATCCATTGATAAATACACTATCATTAATTCTCTGACTGAGTGCATTAGCCATGATGAAAAAGAAAAAGGTTGATAATGGACCGCCTTGCTAAATACCTCTGTGGAATCAAAGAAACCACATGGCATGATATTGATCAATATTCAATATCTAGCGGATGAGATGCACACGTAAATCTAGTTTAGGAATTGGTTGTGGAAACCAATTTTTTCATGATTTTGAGTTATAGGAATCTCCATCTTACCCAATCATATGACTTGATCACATCAAGTTTGAGAAACATAGGTCTTTCAAATTATGTTTCTTGATTGAATCTACACCATCAAGTGCAATGATGGTTCCATCTGTAATATTTCAGCCAACAATGAATCCACTTTGCTATTGAGATACAATAGTCAAGAGGAGGTGTTTGAGGTTATTTTCTATCACATTTGTGATTATTTTATATATAACATTACAATATTTAAATTATCCTATAGTGTGAAAATGTAGTACAATTGAATTTATTAAGGATTAGTGTTATGTTATTTTATTGAGATCTTTAAGAACCTTTCCCAATTTCTATGATTCCTCAACCATTTTCCAAATGTCATTGCCCATGAATTCCCATCCTTTTGTTCGAAAAACAAGGACAGACAACTGAGAGGGGGGGGGAATTAGTTGTCACAGAAATTTAAACTTTTTCTAACTTAACTTATCCTTAATCTCAGAACTGATGAATGAACAATTAACCATAAGCAATTAACACATCAAAGAGACAAAGAACAACAAGATTTTTTATGTGGAAACCCTGTTAGGGGAAAAACTACGGTGGATGTTAGTACACAAGATTATACCCTACTAAAAGTATAATGAAGAACAATAAGAGGAATGCACATGCATTCAAGCACACTTCCTAGAGCTCATTGCTCAATTACAAAAGGGGCTCACTGCCCAACAAAGTTGGATTAAAAATCTAGGGGGTATGAACTGAGAAAATAGCTTATGCTCAAGCCTGATTATAGTTCCAATTAAGCTCAACACTTCTTCACAATTCACACAATCTTCTTCACACTTTTCTCAGTAATGATATTCACATATACGCACATAGGAGCACATGAAGCATCATCATCATCAATGAACTAATCGCCCTTATATATCCACTACATGAGATTCCATCACAACTTCGTCGACCAAGAAAATAAAATATATTTGCAATGTCAGCCCAGATTAACAAATAAAATTTTAATGCGTATCCCCCAAGGTCGGCCACAACATAGTGGAGACCCAAATTAACATCTCCAATACAAAAATACTTTAATTAATTTCACCTCAAAGATCCACAACACTCTATCACCAACATGTTGGCTAGAAACATGAAAAATCAAACATGTGCACAAAGATCTTCAACCACGAGCTCACTGATTAATGTGGATGTACCACAAAGATAGATAATGAACTAGAGACATTTGAGAACACCAAGAAACAACAGAGAAGCATCCAAAACAACTGAGATAACCAGAATCATACAATCTTCATTTAGGAACACTGACAGAGACCAACAAAACGCTGTCAGACCATAACTCACACAAAATTTCATGCGGACCTCTAAAAATTCTGGTAGATGATATAGAAACATTCAACAATAAACCCTTTAATCCACATGTCAGCTAATATTTTACGTACAGAACAAAACGCCTTTATGACTTGTGCAGTTCCACTAGGAACTTAGAACACTTTTCCTTATAATTTTCTCAATATCCTCGACATATACAGTACTTAATAGATACACCAAATTCTAATTGTGTTGACATCAATGACAACCACATACTAGCAACACATCCACAACATCCAACAATCTCCCAACAATCTCCCCCTTTGGCATTGATGGCAACACATGATGTGAAAAATACCATCAACCCAACACCCTGACTTCTTCTGCACCTCATTTCTAAAAATATTTGACATGTTCTTCTCCCCCTAAGATATTTTTCACATTACTCTTCTTCCCCTTTGACATAAATGGAAAAAGTAACCATGACCTTTCCATATACATGCTCTAAACCACATATCTGCACATCTGACTACTCCCCCTGAGTAGTAGCCACATAAACATCAATCCGGATCATAATATAGCAATGAGGCTCATGGATTGATGCAAGTAAATGCATCATTTAGTTCCTATTAGGAGGGGTAATTACCCCTAGCATTCCTCTGAGATACTCAAATGTATCTTTCAGCAATGGCTTAGTAAATATATTTGCAATCTATTCTTTGGTAGGCACATACTCCAGTTTGACTTCTTTTTCATTCACTTTCTCCCTCAAGAAATGAAACTTGATTTATATATGTTTAGTATTAGAGTGTAGCACTAGATTCCTTGAGATATTTATTGCACTTGAGTTGTCACATTATATGGCAATAGGATCTTCATATATTACCCTGATATCTTTCATCATTTGTTTCATCCATATTACTTGAGTATAGTTGTTTGTAGTGGCAATGTACTTTGCTTAAGCAATAGATAGAGAAATGGAATTATGTTTCTTGCTTAACCAAGACACCAACTTCTTCCCTAGGAAGAAAGCACCACCACTAGTACTTTTTCTATCATCCACATCACCAGCCCAATCAACATCAGTGTATGCACACAAAGTGAGATCATCATCATTTTGATACCAAAGTCTAAAGTCAATTGTTCCTTTCAGATATCTAAAGATTCTTTGGACAACAGTCACATGTGATTCTTTTGGATCAACTTGAAATCTAGTGACCATACATGCAACATTCATAATATCCGGTCTAGTTTGAGTTAAGTAGAGCAATCCACCAATCATTGATCTATACCAAGTTTTATTTTCCTTAGGAGCTTGTCATCATTTTGAGTCAACTTATATCTGGTTACCATGGGAGTACCAATAGGTTTGGAGTCTTCCATACCAAACTTCTTCAATAGCTCTTTCACATTTTTGGACTGAGATATGAAAATCCCCTAGTCCAACTGTGTAATTTGCAATCCCAGAAAGAACTTCATTTCACCAATCATGCTCATCTCAAATTCACTCTTCATCTCATCAACAAACTTCATGCATAGATTATCATCTCCACCAAAAATGATGTCATCAACAAAGACTTCTATGATTAACTCCTTATCATGATCTAACTTGAAGTATAAGTTGGTATCAACAATACCTTTAGTGAATCCAAGCTTCAGTAGATATTTGTCCAATTTGGTGTACCAGACTCTGGGGGCTTGTTTGAGTCCATACAGAGCTTTCTTCAATCTTCAAACCATGTCTTCCTTATATGTTAGCTGAAATCAATTAGGTTGTTCAATGTACACTTCTTCTAGTTCCCCATTTAGAAGTGCAGACTTTACATGCATTTGATAGACTTTATAGTTCTTATAAGCATCATAAGCAAGAAATAATCTTACTGCTTCAATTCTAGCAACAGGGGCAAAGGTTTCTTTGAAATCAATACCTTGCATTTGAGAGTACCCTTTACATACCAGTCTTGCCTTATTCCGGACCACTTCACCTTCCTCATTCAACTTGTTTCTGAATACCCACTTAGTACCAATCACATTCTTGTCTTTGGGTCTAGGAACCAGTGTCCATGTGTCATTCTTTTCAATCTGTGTTAGTTCTTCTTTCATGGCTTCCAGCCAGTGTTCATCTTGACAGGCTTTAGTGGCACTCTTAGGTTCAATCTTGGAAATTAGACAATATTCTTCTACAATATTTCTTTTAGTTTGCACTCCTTTACTCTTATCTCCTATGATTTTACTTTCAGAGTGATTTAGCTTTACATGCCTTGGAGTCTTGGGACTTTCTCAGATGTTTGTGTCTTCTGAACTTTCTTCTACACTTGCACTTGTCTGTGCTTCTTGACTGACTTGATTTTCTGGAACAACTTGTGGTTGCTTCACCATAACATATGGAATAATCTAAAGTAGATTCAGTGTTTGAGTGTTCTTCCCTTGATTTGTGTTGTCTTCATCTAAATCATAGCTACATCGTATGGATGATTTGACAGAGTCCTCATCAACTTTGACATTTGCACTCTCAACAATATTTCTCAGTCTTTTGTTATAGCATCAGTATGCCTTTCTCTTTGTGGAGTAACCTAGGAAGATCCCTTCATCACTTCTAGCATCAAACTTTCCTATATCATCATCTCTCTTGATATAACATTTTCTTCCAAAGATCTTGAAATATTTAACAGTAGGCTTGTAACTGAACCGTAATTCATAAGGGGTCTTACCAGAATTAACATTCACATTTACCCAATTCAAAGTATATACAATAGTGCTTACCGCTTCACTCTAGTATATTTGAGACACATTCCCTTCCATCATCATTTTTCTGGAAGCATCTAGAATTTTTCTATTCTTTCTTTCTACAACTCCATTCTGTTGAGGAGTTCGAGGAGTAGATAACTGTCTTTTAATTCCATGTTCTTCACAATAAGAATTGAACTCTTTTGAAATGAATTCTCCATCTCTGTCAGATCTCAGGAATTTTATTTTCAAACCTTTTTCATTTTCTTCCATGGCTTTGAAACTTTTTAAATTTTCCAATGCTTCAAACTTTTCTCTTAAGAAGGAAACCCAAATCATTCTAGAGTAATCATCAATGACTAGCATAAAATACCTTTCTCCATGAATACTTCTAACTCTAGAGGGACCACAAAGATTAGTATGTAGCAATTCTACCACATTATTTGAATGAAATTGTTTGCTCCAGAAGGAGACTCTAGTTTATTTACCCATCTAACATTCTTGGCAGATTACATTAGTAGGCTTCACTAACCTAGGAAAATCTCTCACCGCTTGAGTAGAACTTATCTTGATAATGTTGTCAAAGTTTACATGACACAACCTCCTATGCCACAACCAACTTTCATCTACTTGAGAAATTAAACAACTTCCACTAGCAGTATTCAAGTGAAAAATATTACCTTTAGTTTGCACACCAGTAGCAATCATGTTTCCAGAACCCCCACGAATCTTGCATTTACCATTCTTGAATTGCAGATCATATCCCTTGTGTACCATCTATCCAACACTTAACAAGTTATGCTTTAGGCCTTCAACATAGAGAACATCATCAGTGTTTTCCTTACCACCAAGGCTAATAGAACCTCTTCCACGAATCACATAAGTATTGTTATCTCCAAATCTTACAACCCCACCGTCATACTTCTCTAGACTCACAAACTTGCTTTTATCACCGATCATATGATGTGAGCATCCACTATCAATGACCCACTCATCTTTCTCCTCATCTCAGGCTGCAAGAGCTTTCTTATCTTTAGTAGATTCAGTAGGCACAGGTTTATTTTCAATGGTAGCAATGAAAGCCCATTCATCTTCATTTCCATTATCTTTATCAGACTCATCACCAGTTACTGCTTCTTCAACAAAGTATCATTTCTTTTGGAATCTAGGTTTTCTAGGCTTAGTCCTAGGAACTCTTTCAAGACATCTTGAAGCAAAATGACCTATCTTACTGCATGAAAAAAATTTAATAGGAAATACATCTTCATACTTACCTTTTCCTCTTCCTTCTTGCTTTGCAATCAATGCTTCTAGTTCTTATACTTCTCTTTCTTTGTCTTCAAGCTATTTCAGTTATTCATCATATTTAGATATCTTTATGGAGCTCTCTCCTAGACTATATATTTTCTTGTAACTTTTGGATACAATAGCTTTGAATGCAAATTCAGTTTTTGGTGTAGATTCACCAAATTCACTTATTTCAAAATCTAAAAGCTTCCCTATCAGTGTATCTCTTGTCATCTTGTTTACATACATAAAATATTGAATATCATGAACCTTCATTTTTTAAGGAGGCAAGGATCTGAGTATCTTAGCCACAATTTCATCCTCACTCACTGAACCACCAACACATTTAATACCTAACACTATTTCATTTACTCTCTGCATAAAAGAAGTAATATTTTCATCTTCACCCATCTTCAAGTTTCCATACTTTCCTTTCAAGCTCTGTAGCTTAGCCATCATCACCTGTGTATCTCCTTCATACAAAGTTTCCAGCTTTGTCCAAATCTCATGAGCTATCTGCAAACCTATCACATTAGCCATCTCTGAATCTGTTAGGGTGCTCACCAATGCTTCCATATCTTTGGTATTACTTTCAGCATCTTTGATCTCATCAACAAAGGAGGGACCATTCTGAGGAATAATATATTTATCTCTTGTAATCTTCCAATAAGCATCACCAATGCACTACAGATGAAATTGCATCCTGACTTTCCATAGTGAGTAGTTGGTGCCATCAAATCTAGGACTGTCCTTCTTGAATGTTGATGTTGCCATCCCGAATCACCTCAAGCTGTTAGACTTCTTCAGAGGAACTAGCTCTAATACCAATTGTTGGAAAAACAAGGATAGACAACTGAGAGGGGGGGGAATCATTTGTCACAAAAATTTAAACTTTTTCTAACTTAACTTATCCTTAATCTCAGAACTGATGAATGAACAATTAACCATAAGCAATTAACACATCAGAGAGACAAAGAACACCAAGATTTTTTACTTGGAAACCCTGTTAGGGGAAAAACCACAGTGCATGTTAGTCCACAAGATTATACCCTGCTAAAAGTATAATGGAGAACAATAAGAGGAATGCACATGCATTCAAGCACACTGCCTAGAGCTCACTGCTCAATTACAAAAGGGGTTCACTGCCCAACAAATTTGGATTAAAAATCAAGAGGGTATGAACTAAGAAAATAGCTTATGCTCAAGCCTGATTACAGTTCCAATTAAGCTCAACACTTCTTCACGCTTCGTACAATCTTCTTCACACTCTGCTCAATAATGATATTTGCATATACACACATAGGAGCACACGAAGCATCATCATCA
The DNA here is from genome assembly GCA_007258455.2 of Sequoia sempervirens. Lineage (NCBI taxonomy): Eukaryota > Viridiplantae > Streptophyta > Pinopsida > Cupressales > Cupressaceae > Sequoia > Sequoia sempervirens. The sequence goes on from VDFB02058242.1 coordinate 232,076,729, forward strand.
TCAATGAACTAATCGCCCTTATATATCCACTACATGAGATTCCATCACAACTTTGTCAGCCAAGAAAATAAAATATGTTTGCAATGTCGGCCTAGATTAACAAATACACTTTTAATGCATATCCCCCAAGGTCGGCCACAACATAGTGGAGATCCAAATTAACATCTCCAATACAAAAATACTTTAATTAATTTCACCTCGAAGATCCAAAAAATGCTATCACCAACATGTTGGCTAGAAACATGAAAAACTAAACATGCACACAAAGATCTTCAACCACGAGCTCACCGATTAATGTGGATGTACCACAAAGATAGAGAATGAACTAGAGACATTTGAGAACAACATGAAACAATAGAGAAGCATCCACAACAACTGAGATAACCAAAATCATACAATCTTCATTCAAGAACACTGATAGAGATCAACAAAACACTGTCAGACCATAAATCACACAGAACTTCACGCGGACCTCTGAAACTTCTTGTAGATGATCTAGAAACATTCAACAATACACCCTTTAATCCACATCAGCTAATATTTTATGTACAAAACAAAACACCTTTATGACCTGTGCAGTTCCACTAGGAACTTGGAACACTTTTCCTTATAATTTTCTCAATATGCTCGACATATATAGTAATAGATACACCAAATACTAATAGTGTTGACATCAATGACAACCACATATCAGCAACACATCCACAACATCCTACAATCTCCCAACTCCTTCTTGAAAAAATGATACAAGAAAACCATTCGAACTAGGAGCCTTATCCAAATGGAATTGAAATACTAGCCTCTTGACTTCTTCCTTAGTGGCCGAGGAATAAAGTGATGAATTATCTTCATTGGTTACTATGTTAGGGATTGTGTCTAGCAAACTATTTCCCAAAGGTTTTGATTTGTTCTCATGGAAAGTAATAACTAGAAGAAGATTACAACTTCCTTTTGGATGTCCTTATCTTTTGTGAATACTCAATCATCATTTGATTTTATCTGAGTAATTTTGTTTTGCTTGAAGTTGATTTTAGATGTATTGTGAAAGAATTTGGTATTAAGGTCTCCTTCACCCAACCATATCTCCCATTATTTAGATATCTAGTAGAATTTATCACTTGCAAGAATTCTTTTGGATTATCCTGGATAAATTCCTTTTGTATGAAATATTCAGCCTGAGTCATGTCATTGTTAATTACTATCTCATTGAGTACTAGAATTTCATTCTCTAGTCCTTCTTTCTACTTGAAAATGTTCTTGAATGTTGTTTTGTTCTAATTCTTTAGTTTCTTTTTAACAAGTTGTAGGCACTTCCACATCTTGAATATTTTTGTTCCTTGGATGTCCATTGCATTTGTCCACCATTTTTAATTAGTTCCATGATGTCCGAGCTTTTGTACCACATATTTTCAAATCAAAACTAGCAAGGTTGGGGAAAATGCTCTTTTGTTATGTTTAATTCCTTAGGGAAGTGATCAGACACCACAATGGTCCTTATTTATGATTGAGGTAATGAAGGTTTAGCCAACCAAGACAATGATAGAAAGAAACCGTCCAACCTATCAACAATATTTGTGAACCCCGATCTCCTATTTTTCCAAACGTATTTTCCATTGTTGGGGATACTGTCAATGAGGTTGTTGTGGTTCAAAAATTTAGCAAAGTCCAAGTTTGATTGATTTGGCCTTCTTACCCTACCCAATTTTTCATGGTTTTCGACTATGGCATTGAAATCCCCACCAACCACATAATCAGTCTTCCCCATAATTCTCGTCAATTTGTCTCATTTTTTTTTTCTTGTCTACAAGTTTGGTTGGTCCATATATATTGAATATAGCAAAATCAAGGGAAGACTTTGTATTACTTACTTTTATTGTGATCTAGTTTGATTTATATGTTTGTGGTTCAATTATATTTTTTCTTAGCTTCCAGATTATTGCTAGTCCATTCGATGGTCCAACGACATCAACAAATATGCCCCCCCTACAATGTTTGATGAAATTCTTCATATCAGCCTCCTTCAATTTCGTTTCTGTAGTAAGATCAATTGTCAATTGGATGGTTTTCAAATTGATGTTTGACCATGTGTTGATTGTTAGGGGCATTTAAGCCCCCAATATTCTATATAAAGATCTTCATTGCTCTCCAAAAGAAATTTCCCCCTTAAATCTCAACAAATATGTTTTTATTGAGATTTGTTCATTAGTCAATGCTTCCTCCTTTCTCTATTTGTTTTGCATCCTTTCTTTTTTTCATAGGATCCCAAGTTTAATAACTTAGATGCAGTTTGGCTTATGCATCTGCTATCAACCGTATCTATTTCGTCCTCATATTCCTCTTCTTTAGATTGGGGATATTCATCATTCATTTCAATATAATTTTTTCCTTTATGCATTGAGTGATCTGAATCCTCTTTTTGTGGCAAGTTGCATTTATCTGTCGAGTTGTCCCTTTTATTCGTTTCTATCCCTTCGATGACCGAAGTGTGTGTGAATTGTGTTTGATTTGGATTAGTCTCTTTCTATGTCCGCTGCTTCTTTGGTTCTAATGATTTTTTTGACAAGACTTTTCAAAATGATTCCTCCTCTTGCAGTATAATTTTGGTGCTTCAAATTCTATTTGTTGGTTCCAATATTCCTTGTCCATGTACATTCCTATCTGATGGAAGTCTTCCTATCAACCTCCTTTCATTTCGCATAATGTCTGCCAGGTCGATTTCTCATTCGCGAACTCATGATATTCACTACTTTGTCGCACATTGCTTGCTCTGTCATTTTATCTTTTTAATATCTATGTAAATTATGTACTATTATATCTTATGCACAAGAGTGATATTCTAATTTGAAGGAATGACCTAACAATTCATAAACTGTTAAATTTTACTCATCTTGATTTCTAATGTTAAATAGTGTGAACGATCAAGATTATTTACAAAATTCTTTGTGAATTTTATTAAATTGTGAGATCATGCTTTCCTTAGGATTAATTTTATGTCCACACACAAAATATTGAAGACTATAAGAAATCTTGCAGATGATCTAAAATCATGTGCTTTAATAAATGCTTTAAAAATTATGTTATGGTGCTCTCACAAATACTCTATCAATCAAACTTTATCATGTCCCTTTTGCTAACTCCTAAATGATTTTCAAATGAGTGAATGAATGTATTTAAATGCAACAATCAAATCCATAAATAAATAAAAATGGACAAGGTTGCCCAACAATAGCTAGTCAAATGTTTGAAAAGGAGAGATTTTGATTTTTAAACTTTAAAAAATTTAGGATCAAATTTGTGATAATGTAAGTGATTTAGGTGAAGTCTGAAGTCACAAATATGATCCAAGGTAATGAGGTAAATATATGTATCATTAATGAATCTCTATTGATTTGTGATGAAAAGGATCAACATGAAATATGTCAAAAATCAAATTTATACAAGAATATATCACTTATAAATTAACTATTGCTTTTAAAATGTTTAATCAAAACAATCCCAAATTATAAACAAAATAAACATAAATTTTTACCATTAAAATAATCTAAAATATATTTTTATTAAAAACAATCTTATGTAACGAAGTTTGAATAAATTAAATAAATGCATAATAGTTATATTGAATCACAAATATTAATTTAGTCTTTTACCTCTAGTTCAGTTTCCAATTCTTTTACCATTCTTTAGAAGAAAAAATCTTTAATATTTTTTTCATACTTAAACCTTATCTATTATAATTTCCAATATTAATAAAAAAAATCAATAATTAAAACTTTATATACATAAAATTAATAATTTATTAATTGAGAATTCCATATTTATAGTTTGATGTGTTATATAATACTCAAATAATCAATATTTAAAAAAAAGATTAATGATTAAATTATTATTTTTGTTTCTCATTTATCATAACAAAATATGCATCTTGAATCAATTTATCTCAACATATCTTAAATGAACTAAAAACTAAAATACTCCTAAACTTGCTACAACTTAAATTATTGTAATCGACAATAAATAAATAAATAAATAAATATATATATATATATATATATATTATAGCTCTTATCTTTATTAAATTATTTTATAATATCTTACAACTTTTAAGCCACTTTTTGTTGTATGCTATTATTTGTGTTATCTTACAATGAACTCTCAATATTATTATTAAATTATGCTGTAGGCCGACTTTTAGGTCACTTTTATCCCATGCAGAAGACGACGTAGAGAACATAACCGAAAGCAGTCTTTATTCTACTTAGCACAGACGCAATCTACAGTATAAAGCTGACCTGAAAACCCGGTTCATCTTACGCATGTGATGAGGGCCCTAAGGAGGCTCTGTGCGCTTCAATAACCGTGGATTTCGACGATGAAAACTGGTCATTTCCTGGAAAAAGGGTTTCCCATGTGATCTTTTATCAGTATTCACTTCCAACTCATAGATGTCACTTCCTTCAACAATCCTGAGCCGCCCATTGATCTGGCTCATACTGAAACAACTTTTGATGCACCAGCAACCACAATACCTAATATGAAGCCTTTTGCAAATTGGGTCTCTTGACAAGCAATTGAAGTTATAAGTGAGATAGATTCCCTTGAAATGTCTACTTATAAAAGTAGTCTACATCGTTCAGAGCTGTGTATGACCGGATATACTATTCGTACCAAGTTGTTTAGACATGACAGGTTTGGTTTATATCGATTGTCATCAACAGTAGTCTTCATTTGGTTGGTACAGTCATGGCTACTATTATTACTGTCGGTGGAGTAGTCCAAATTTCGGAAAAGATACCCATGTTGTGGATACTACAGTTTTTCTAAAATTTGTGGAACATTCGAAACGAGACAAATCATGCAGATAACCTTACCACTCTAAAACCATGTTGAGACAAATGAATGGTACCTCGCGTCAAATTACTTTTGGGAATGTTCTATTTTTAAGTAGTTGGGCGATTGAAAAAATTACAATTCACAGTGATTTGTCATTGCAGTACTTTGTCAAAGGACAGAACATCCAAAAACATTTTTGAGGTAGTGGGATTTTAGGTGTAAACGCACTCATTCTTTCTACAATTGTAGGAAAATATCTGACATTATTGAATCTGCTCAGAATTTTCAGGTGCAGTGAAGTTGGGATTTCTCAAAGGAACAATAGATTGTAATAACTATTTAGCTCAACAGTCCCTTTTACAGAGTTTTCTTACAGAATCTATTGGAACTTTATTCAATGATTTACAAATGGGCCCCTGGAGTTTTTTTGTACTGCTTTTCTGGTAATAAATAATGCAGGCAAACATATAACTCTCGTCCTTTACTGAGAGCAAAGGATTATTTTATTACATTAGTAGTTTCTGCCAAGAACTCAGACATCAGAAACCAAGCCATCACTTTTTTAAAGACTGGGGGTTCACGGGAGTGATTTTGATAGACGCTTGTTTGTAGTTAATCAGTGAGCACGTCATGTATGTGTAAGGTATGTAAGGTGAATAGATTGGAATTTAATTTCAAATACTACGGACATATAAAATTATTTTATTTATAACAAGCAATGACAGTACCAAATTATTGTCTTAAAGTCTGTAAAATTTCAATGTACATTGTTTTTATTTTATTTTAAAGTATTTAGAAAGATATAAAGTGAATTTAGGTCTTTTTCATTGAGTAAATTTAATTTGGTGTTGCTTTCTTTAAAGATTTTATTGTTGTTTTGAGTTATGAAGAAAATTAATTATTTTCTAAGAATAAATAAAGATATAATTTGGAATCATTTTAATAAAGGTTGGTTAATTTATTAATTATGTAGTTAATAAAGTTATAATCTTTTATTAGTAAGATTTGACAAAAAGATCTTTATCAACTAAAAAGATTATGCGAAACACAATTTGTTAAATAGCTTTAATAAAAGCATAGCTGGTAATTTTTACTAAAATGTTTTTCATAAAGAGAAAAACATGTGATTTTTTTTTACTATCACAAAGATATAAGTATGGAATTTATTAAATATCACAAAGACATTGACATGCAATTTATTAAATATCATGAAGGTTTTGACATGCAATTTATTAAATGTCATAAAGGTATTGACATATTATTTATTAACATGCAATTTATTAAATATCATGAAGGTTTTGACATGCAATTTGCTAAATATCATAAAGGTATTGACATGTTATTTATTAACATGCAATTTATTCAATATTCTGAGGTCATGGACATGCTATTTAATCTCGTCCATTGAAATACCCTATAAGATTAATGGTTAAGATTGAAATTTCCATACTATCTTTTTCCTTTTAGTTATATGTAAGTATAAGGTTTTGCCTCTTCGTAAAAATATTTGAACTCTTAAACTAACAAATTTTTTTTTTTTGGCTTTGTTCTCCATATTTCAACTTGAAGATTGCCCTCTTTATTAATTTTCATAAATACTTTGTATATGCCTATTTATGACCCCCATATGGAAGTGAGTCAAGTATATGTATATGTGAAATTTGCAAGCCATGACAATGTTTGTTTGGAGTTATATGTAACAATCGATTTAGATATAGTAGTTTAAGATAGAGCCAATAATATTTAGTCTTTTCAAGTTGATAGGTTGGTTGGATGGTAAAGGGAGAGTCCACAAATTATTGGTCTTTAGAAAATCATATTTAAAAAAAAAATTCTCTACAACTTTGACCTCCTTCTAAGTATATTTTTGACATGTACTAGCTTAAATAGGAACTAATCTTCTTTGGTGGTTGCTCACATGTTTGAAGTTGTGTATGTGTGTTTATTCAAATTTTCTTGCCCAAATTGATATTTTTAGGTCCTAGTTGGGCGTGTTGACTTGAGACATTAATATTTTTCTCACATGCTCAATGGAAATTCAATTTTGAAACTCTAATAAGTTTTTTTATGGTAATTGAGTTTTTCAAGGAACCCATTAAACAAACAACTTTGGAATATATCAAAATTTTGGATGGATTTTGTTTAATTATATGATCCCAAGCTATACATTGTGATTTATTCACTTTAAAAATATATATTTTAAAATTATCTTAGATCAAAAGAGAGATTTGAAATATATACCTTAATGGACTATTAAATAATTAATTAAAAAATATAAAAAAGTATCCATCACGAGAATCAACATAAATCATTTTTCTTCGTAAAGGGATCTTGAAATAAAATTTTATTTTATTACTTTTATGACTAGTGCACTCATACATGTCTTTTCCTTTGTGAAAGTTAAGAAAATAAGTTCACTTTTGTACATCCTTTAATTAAACATTTTTTATTATCTAGATATTAGAATAAATTACTTTTTTGAAAACTAGAAGTTAAATTTTGCTTTTCAATATTAACTTCTTACTAATATTATATCTAGAAATTCTTTGAACATTTACCCCAAGTATAACTAAATTTACTTTTTATTCAAAAAATCCACTTCTCGGTCACTTTTGATCCTCATTACCTTTCCCTTAGCCAAGATCTAAGAGATATAAAAAAGAAGATATTGTTTGAGTGTTTCTATTGATAGTAATATGATAGAATCTAGATTTGAATACTTGAGGATTGATAAGAGTAAAAGGAAAAAGGAAGATAAAAGTAAAGAAATTTAAGAAGTTACATAACCAATGATAAGTAAGATTAGAAGAGATAGAGATAAAGTAGGAAATGGTAGAGAAGACATATGTGACTATGGGAACATAAGAGGGGAATATAAATTTGTGGTGAAACACATGAAGTCTAAAATAAAATAAAGAAATATTTCAAGTAAAATAATATAAAAGGAAGATATAGCAGAATTTATTGATGAGGAGAAAGTGAAGAGGATCGAGGAAGAGATAGTTCTAGATAGGGGATGAGAATTTTGTGTAGAATTCCAAGATGAAAAAGAAGTGAAGAAAATATGTATTTAACCTAGGAAAAATATAATAAATGCAAAGATTAATGTAATGATAAAGTGGATAGAATAAAATTTAAATGATTTATTGATATTTAGGGTACTAGCATGAAACATGGTTGTAGAAGTTTGGAATAAGTTGTGCAAGGTAAAAGGTTTATTTTGAAATAGTCTAAGATTGGTGAGATTTTTGAATAAAAGGAAAAAATTTTGACTACATGAATGAATAAAGAAGGTCCATTAAATAGATATGGGGTGATTGTTTAGAAAATATATGATAGTTTGGAGTAAAGAATACAAAAATTAATAGAATAGAATAGACCTATATTGTTGAAGGTAGTATGACAAATTTGTGTTTTAAAGAAGACATTAATAATGAAATAATTTAGAAGTATTATGTATATTTTCTTCTTGAAGGATGATAGGACTGAACAAAAACATGGTTGTTAATGAAGATAAAAAATGTTAGAAGATAGTGAAAGAAAAAAATGAACTAAGAGATCTATTGTGTATCTTCACAACATGCCCCATTTTTCTTTTAGTAAAATAAGGAGCCCCTTTTCTTTCACTTCACTTTTATTTCCCCTAAAATTTTAGTTAATTTCCAAGATCCTTGAAACATCCCAAAAATTTGGTCCTTAATATGGTTAAATTCCATCATGGATCAAAAGTGCATGAAAAATTAGTAAAGGTTTCTTTTTGAAGTTAGTCAAAATGCCTTGAAATGAGAAATTTATTCACTCGCCGGTTTCATCTTCCTCACTGACTTTAAGTTTGTAGCATAACTAAATTTTATATGGTAAGTTGACCTAGATTTTACCACAAATCACATTCTTATAGAATTTTAGTTGCTAATGTACCACATGCAATCATATTTTTAAAATGTTAGTTCACTTGAAATTTTTGCATGTAAACCATTTATAGAACCAAGTTAACTTATGCAGAGATTTTATCTCCAAAGGAACAAAGCCTTTAAGTGCTAATTTTCTAGTTTACTTTAATTTTCCTATGAAAGTGTAAATTTTAAACCGTATTTAAGTTTTTCATAAGTTTTATGCCCTACTACACTCAATCATTAAATGAAATATAAAAAATTCATGATCACTTGGAATTTCCCTCACAAAGTGCAACATGATATCATCATGACACCACCTTGTGGACAATCTACTTCGAACTAAATTTTACCATTTGGATTGTAAAATTTTGGTACACTTTAAAAGACCTACAACCACACAAGAAATGACATCAACACAATATATGCTCAAACCAATACTTATCCACATCATCACGATATTACCATTAGAATTTTTAACCCATCCAAACCTAATAATAAATCCTAAAGTAACCAATTCACTTAAATCTTCCCACATGGTAGTAGCAAGTCAAATTTCTATATTTTTGGGAAATTAACTCCCAATAGAACTGAATATAGATTTAAAGCCAAGTGGTTATTTATTTTGAAAATTTAATGCACATGGATATAAAAGGTAATTCCACATGTTTTAAAAAATAAATCTAATACATCTAAACCCAAATCATGTGAACTATCAGAAAGTAAATGACCAACATCCCTTTGATAGCCCACAAAGAACTCTTTTGACATTACATTTTTTGCTCACCTACTCACTTCTTGCATTGAATGCACTTAATTTTCATGAACTTTTACAACTTCAAAAGAGAATTTTAATTTTTTTTATTATCATGAAAAAAATGTAAGAGTAGAGAAGTGACCCAAATAAATTCAACAAAAAATGTTTGTGTGTAAATTTTATGGAAAGTAGTTGTAAAATAGTTTCATCGTCCATTGCAAAGGAAGAAAACTACTTTGTGGTCCATTTTACTTACAATAATAAAGGTTTGAGTTTCTCAAGATAAATAATTAGACCTATCCAAACATGAAACCCTAAAGTAAATTAAGAAAAATTTAAAGTGATTTAATGTAACTATATTTTAATTAAACTTAAATTGTAGCATACTTGCACTCTATTTTGTAAATTCATAGTAATGTTGGGATATGGTATTGTACACCATTGCATAAAATATTATATTATAATTTTGTAATTAAATAATTATTTAGTTGTGATGCACCTAGGTGGTGTGGTTGATCACACTAGGTAATTATTTGGGGACCACTTTATTTTGTATTGTAACATTGTATTATTATTTAATGTGTGAGAGATATGTGATAATAATTTAATATTGGTGAACTATTAAATAAAGTGAAAACTTAGTACCTAATATGAAATATGGGATTAGTGGTTTTGTGTTCACATGGTTTTATCTTACCCCTTAGTTGTATTTGTGTGAGCTTGAATCTATAAAAGCAAGAACATGTTTAGTGGTTAAGGTTGGCTGGGTGAGTGGGCTATGATTATTGAGTCTTCCTGAGGAGTTTCTATGTGAAGCATGACATGGGATGTGTGGATTCATGCTTGGACACATGAGGATGCTTTGAGAGGCTTGATTCTTTAAAGGTATTCATTGTAACTCTTGTATTGCTCTTATTATTGAATAATAAGATGGAGTATGGATGCTTTTGGAGGCTAGGTTTTTCCCTCTTGAGAATTTTCCCAGGGTATATCTTGTGTCATCTTGTGGCTTGTCTATTTGATCTATGCATTATGGTTACTTGTATGCATGTTTATCTCTCATGGGGTTATGTAGGAAATATATTAAGATAATGGGCATTATGCATGATTTCCTAGCAAGTAATTGAATGTAACCTAAACTCCATAAAACCTAGATATTTATAAAAAAATAATTAACATTAGGCCCTAAATATGCAATTGGATAATTGCAAAACTTTATTTCCCTACAAGTCAAATGAATAAATGAGCTAAATACATGAGGTTTGATTTCAGAGGAATCTTTGTACCCTTATATGTCATCCCTAACTATGGTATTATCTCAAATGCTAACTTATGACACATCAAAATGGATGATTTACACTAGAGAATGACTACTAACAATGCTACCCCATTGGTGAAGAATATTGCACTAAATGGTTTAAATAAAGCTGATGCATTTCTTATGTCATTAAAGAGTCTAGAACTAATGATAAAATGCATCTACCAATATGATGTTCAGATAAAATATAAGTTCTTAGTGGAGGAAGGTTATATGTGAATTTAAGTGAAAATAGTATCAAGAGAACCTTTGAAATCACTAATTACCCAATAGTCCTTCCACAAGACCAAGTATAGTTTACAAAATAATTCAATGAAGGTAAATAAAAATGTAAAAGAGTTATGCATGTCAGCTAGATGGATGATACAAAGAAACCATAGTCACTTTTTGAAATTCCAAATACCTTGTATAGGAGTTATTTAAAATGAAGTGGGAGATATGATAAACGTATTGAGAAGAGTGTTTGGGTTACCAAGTGTCATTACCTTTGAGCCTTTAATGTATTGATATATAAAGATAATTCTTGATGGGAATAATATGATCAATTGGGCACAAGATATCAATGGTTCCATGCATGAACAAATTACAAGTTCTATAAAAACAAGAAATATCTACATGACATCCTACTTGGTATATTTTCATGTGCTTAAAAGTAATTTTTTTTCTTTACAAGGGAAAGAGTCTTGAGAAATAAATAAGGAAAAAATATTTTCTACAAGCATTATCCCCAAGTAGAACATGGTGAATTAATTAAATATTACAAAAGGGTAAATGATCATTTTGATGTGGATATTTAGAACTATTAAAGGAGACACAACTAAAAGTATCATTCTATATGATCAAAGTGCTATTGATAGTAGGGAAGTTGGTATATCCAATTCCCAAAATTCACCCATCTTAGAATGGAAGGGTTCAATAGAAATCCCTATAAATTTCCAAGGTATCCCATGGATAAAGTGATATGTTGGAAAATTTTCAAGGTTCAAGTTGATAAAATCTCATGAACTCATGGACCTAAACACAAAAATAGAGTAAAATTTCCTATTTATATGGGTTGGCATGTCTTCCATAGCATGAGAAATGAAAAATATTTAGAGGAGAAATTAAGCCTACTCAACTTTTAAATATTTGATTTGGAAAGAGTCAATTATGATCCAATGGGTAGATTGGAAAGAGGGATCTACAATGATAATTTTTTTGAGCCTCACATGTAAGAATAATAACTAGATTATGTTGATGACCATGAAGTAAGAAAGGGATCTCATCAAACATTAAATCAAATAAAAAATATGGGAACTCATATTGTCCCACTACAAGTAATGGAAGATGATGAAAAGTACTACTTCTAAGCTATGAGATGAAAAAATATTTGATGATCCCATCTTATATATCTTGATTGGTCTTAACTAGAGGTTTCTTCTAGTAAATTATTGACACAACACAATTTTTATCTTAGCCAATTATGGGTAAATTAGTGTATTAAAGCTTTAAAGGATAGAGGGATAATCATCACTTACAACAAGGAAAATAATAAGAAAAGAAAAGAAAAATCAAGTATTATAGCTATGAATAAATTTTCATCAAGAAGAGGAGGACCCCATGAGGCCAAAGCCATAAATTCTAGAGAGGTCCTATTGAAGTAGCTCAATTAGAAGGGGCAACTATTATACCTATTCTTGAATATCCCAATCATTCAATACCTTTCTATTCCAATAAATCTAGAATAAGGAAGTTTATATCCTCAACATCTAAATCTCCCCTTCTACAAGCTAAAATAGTGATGTCAACAATTAGCCAAGAATTACAAGGTTCATTTATGTATCATCAAGTAGTAGATGATCCTAAAGGTATGCAACCATTATTGTGAAACCCACCCTCTTTAGATATAGAATAAGAATTTATTTCTCCTCCACCAATGTCCAATACAATAATATTTATTGAGGAAATAGAGAGAGGAGAGGAAGAAGTTCAAATTGTAGAATTGTAAAATATAGAATCAAGAGTAACCTTGCATTAGATGTAAGAGGAGTTATCAAAGGAAAAAAAGCATGCCATATTCCCTATCATATTAGCACTAAAAATTTAGTAGTTGAGGTAGATCTAGTCATTGAAAAACTAATAAGGAAACTAGTTTGAGCTCAAAAATTCCAGTCATCAATCTAGATGCTGATATTTTTCTAGATTCCAAGACATTATTTTGGATATTCCTTCACAAAACATAAGTAGGGAGGATGCATTTTTTATGAATTTGAACAGTTAAATAAAGATATTGATCCTTTGTCTCATATTGAATAAGCAGTAGGGAAATCGATACATGAGGCTATTGTAGAAGTGGAAGTAGAATAGACAACTAGTAATGTTATATTAATATTAATAAGATTTTTATAGAGAAATTTCAACATGAAAAAGAACAAGATAATGTTCTCCCTGAGCACACAAAACAAGTTTCTCAAGAATAACTAAGGTCTCCTACAACTAAAACATGAACAAATCATAAAAAATAGTTCCATGTGGAAGGTTAAGAGAGTAATATCCCATATTTTTATCAAGAGGAGTTCTAAAGAAACCACAAGTTGAGTCAATCCTATTATACTTTAAAATACTCTTCCAACAAACATAATGCAAAGGTCATCCTAGATCCTAGATGGCTTAAGCTAATCTTTGATTTCTTGAATAAAGGGAACCTACATTGAGTGGGTGGGGGTGGAATTATATGGGATCATAGAGGGAAGGTGCTTCTTGTCTATGTTGTCAATATTGGAAGGCAAACATCTAGTTATGTGGAGGTGGCCCTATTACTTACTATGTAATTCAAATTGCTAAGAGTAAAGGTGTGTCCAACCCGACAATCAAGGGAGACTTGTGTAAAACTACAAAGATGCTAAGTGGAAAAGTGAATCCTTGCTATTCCTTGAGAGATCCCATCACAATGACTCACCAAGAAATTATGAACATTTGGAATTGTAATTTCTCTCACATGTTTCGTGAAGGGAAAAAGTTGTCTGCTATGATTGCAAATTTAGGAACATTCATGGAGAAAATTAAAATCTTGGGAGGATCATTTAACGATCCAAGAAAATGTGAGAGGGATTATCAATAATGATGGAAAGGTACTCTAAAATATATATTTACCTAAACCCCTCTACCTGTTCATTATTACAACTCACACAACTTGAGTAGCACAAAGATAAATCATCTTCGAGTCTCACTTATTCACAAGTCAGTTCCACCTACAACCGCTTTAATAGCAATTGGTATTTCCAAAGTGTTCTTTATAACCCTCTTCTTTTTAAATTGCTTGTGAGATGGGAAGAGACTTGGTTCAAGAAAAACCCGCCTCATGCAAAACCTAGAATAAGGATAAAGATTTATGGACCATCCTTTAGAGAGGGAAGTTGGCCTCTTAAATTGAGGTGATGAAAGGTCATGACCCAAATTTATCCATGGAGTTTGAACAAACTCATAGAAGGATGGCACAGTTTAATTCAAGGGTCTTTACTTCACAATCTCTATGGAGCTCATTGTGGAGGCAATTGGGCTCTCCCTAGATGGGGCTTGAATCCCTAGAAAGCCAAAGGGTTACTACTAAAGACATGGACAAATTCCTTAGAAAGGGGGAGAAGGTGAAAAAGACTCCAAAACAGGTTCCATAGGGATGATCTTCCTAATTTTTTGAGAAACATGGAAGACATGCTCATGAGGTACATTACACTAGAAGGTAGATTCAAACTATTTCATGCTCATCTTTTTCCAATGCTAAACCACTATTGATATAAGGGGGAAAAATTGCCTCTTCACTAGGTCCTAATCTATAGGTTCAATTGATATAAGATGGCCCATTCCCCTACAATTGCCTCTTTTTTGAAGGAGACCAACCCTACCTTGGCTCTCAAAATTTTTGTTGAGCCTTCTAAGGATATTCCATCTCCCTTGGGTCCTATGTATTTCTTAGCCCTCAACATTCATTAAAGAATTACAAGGACTAGCCATCCCTGATCCTCAAAAGGAAAATCCCTTATTTTAGAAGAACCCACCTTGGCCAATAAGAAACATGTGTCTTTTTCTAATCCCCTATATTTCTATTTCAGACAATTCTGATGATTCATGAAACCCCACACTTGAGGACTCACCTAATGAATATATTTCTTGGTAAGACTCTTTTGCTATTTCTCCCCCAACTCCCCTTAGACCAGAAACCCTACCAGTCCCCTAGATTCCCTAATCCAAAATGTGAACTAGGAGCAAGAGCCTAAAGAATCTCATATGGATGCTATTTTTTGCACAAGTTGTGCACCACTATGGTTGAAAATGAATGAATTAAGTGAAGCAAAGAACATCAAAAACGAAAATTTGAAATGGTTGCTTTCCCAATCAATTATTTCTAAAATAAGATCCAAAATTTGGAGATGTTTAGGTGCTAAAAAAAAATTAGGACTTGCTAGGGGGAGTTGAGGATGTAGGTTATTGGAACCTTCTGTCTAGACTTGCAAAGACCTTTGAGAAGTGGGCTTATTTGGAGACATAGGTTGAGTAGCTTAAGTCAATTATTGGTACCTTGGTGGAGAGAAACAAAATACATAAAGAGGTGGCCACCATGTGAAGTAACTAGGAGAAAACCATTCACAACTTGCAAGAGATTGTGGACTATAGTAAAGAGACAATGAAGAATATTGTTATCAACATCTATGTGTTCCAACAAGAACTCGAGAACAACCAAAATAAGCATGCTAGGGAGGATCTTCCAGATGCTTCTATTTCCAAAAAGAAAGGAAAAAAAGTGGATAGTTCTACCATTCGCCCTATGGATGATGGTGATACCAAGAAGTAGAAACCTCTATCATTTGAAGAGAAATTGCAATTCTTGGTAAATGAATGGTAGATAATAAAAGTCCTTTGACTATCATGTGGCTAGTAGATGTCTCTGGTTTCTTGTTAGGTATCTTCCTATGTCTTGAGTTTGTTTATTATTGGTCTTTCTTTGTAGCTATTTTTGTTTCTGCGTGTCTCACTTCTCGTGAACTATCCTATGTGGCCCCTTCATGGTAATTTTTTTTATGGGTGCGGGTCCTACCCATCTTTATCTTAATCAAAATAAATAGAATTTAAAATTCAAATAGAAAGGCCAAGGTAATGTCCATTGTCAAGAGAGATGCCACTATTTTCAAGACTACACTAGTTGTCACCCCTCTGGTTCAAAAATATAAAGGTGAGATGATGTTTTTAGATTACCAAATATCCACCATTGACCTAGGTAGGGAATTCCACAAGAGAGAAACAGATTGAAGAGCTAAGAGGAAATGTCGAAACAACTCAAATAATGATAGAAAAATACAAAATGATAAAACAAGAACTAAAAGATCAAGTAGTAGAGTTGCAAGGATACATCAAAAAACTAGTCAGTAAAGAGTAGATGATAAAGTAGAAACCTTCACACCTAGTCCTACTATCCTAAGAGGAAATAAGTTCCTTAGAGAAGATGAACCATGTTAACAATGGAACCAAAAATTAGATAGAGGAAATAAAGTCAAAAAGAAAAGAAGCATTGAAACTTTCTACTACTGTATAGGGTAAGATGTTGCAACTAGAAGGTAATATGGTCAAGTCAAGGGACAATTGTGATGGTAGGCTAGAGCATATTAGAATTGTCAAGGTTACTAGTTATTCAAAAGATGAATGAAAAGGTGTTGATCAAAGAAGTTATTTTGAAAATTGAATTTATTGTTAGATTTAAACATAGATTAAGCATTTGTAGCTTGAAAAAAAAATGGTGCAAGAGTATCAAGATAAAGTGTAAAACCATAGGAAAATTATTAGATTTGAAATATAAAGATATACATATTGTTGAGAAGTTGACTAACATTATGTATAATTATATCAATGTTGAATATGGAGAGATATTGCTAAAGAGTTTTAGAGAAATATGTGTTGATGTTCTTATGGATCCAATAACTAGTCTTGGTGAAGATATGATGAATCAATTCAAAAATAAAATTAAGTTAATGAAAGAATGTCATAGAGTGAATAGGGCAAGGAAAGACCAAGTGGATACAATATTGAATACATATGGAACATGCAACTATAGATGGAAGATGTCACAAGGTCTAAATAGAGAAGGAATTAATAGAGTCTTGATATCTTTAAGTGAATATAGAAAAAAAGAGAGGTTTCCTTAGAATTCCAATGTATCATTGAAAATGTCACTAAATCAAATGCCTAATAACATAATTTTGTTTAGTTTTACAAAGTTTCAAGTGTCAAATAGTTCTTTAGATTTTTGCAAATTTCTAGATTAAACCATGATATTGGGAATATATCAAAGAAATAACTACACAATTAAAAATACTCAATACTAAGGTAGCTTAGTTGAGAAATCAAATATTCTTGTCACAAAAAAATCAAAATTTATACCAAAAAGCCAGAAAAATCCTAGACCTACAAGAGTATGGAATACTTGACCAAATAATGGAAGAGTTCCATATCCTTTAGGTAATTATGGTAAGTTAAGTTATACCAATTATAAGAGTGAATTTAGTAAAAAAAAAATTCAATAATCAGTGCACAATCCATAAAATTAGTGCTCATGCAAAACTAGATTGATCTTGGTTTAAATAGATTATAATATATTTCAAAATAAAACATTAAATACAAATAATGTTGACTTCAATATTTTACAAGTAAAATAATTAATACCAATGGGGTACCAATCAACAATGATCCTAGACAACTATATGTTTCCTTATGAAGATCATGATGATATTGAGAGAGAGGTGGATGAAGTGTTGCCTATCATTAATATTAGAAGGGAAATAATTAGTATTTGAGAAGAAACAATTATCCAAAGGGACCTTTGACCACTTATTTTCTACCAAACAACTTCAATACACCTAATTTATAGTTTGGTAACAATCTTAAACCTCCAAAGGTAGTTCCCTAGACTTCTAGAAGTTTTCAACTGGTAGTACAACAAGGCAATACTAAACATTCGATTCAAGTAGGTTATCTGGCTACATTTTTGAGGAAAATAAGAAAATAAAGATTAATATTCCTTTGATAGATTCTAAAAAAATCATTAAGATGCCTTATTGAAGTGTTTATATGAACCTTATTAGAAAAAAAATCTTAGTCAAAGACATTCCTTCAAAATATCATAACCCAAGCTTAAAGAAAAAATCTAGTACAAAAAGTAGATTCTCAAGTAGAATTATAGAAGGAAAATATTGAGTCTCCACCAAGTTCTTGTTAGCCCTTAGGATATTTGGAAAGGATTTACCTAATCTCGTAGTATACTTTGATACTTCCATGAAAGTTATGCCTTTTTTTAATTTCTAGAAGTTAGGATTATCTCTTTCCAGGTCTTCCAAGAAACTAACTCAGCTAGATAAAAATGAAGTTAATATTATTGGAGAACTAACACATATACACATGAAATTAATATCTAATATGAGAGTTCAATATTATATTGACATTCAAGTGGTACATATCCTTGAAAATTAAATGGAATGTTGTTGAGTAAACATTGGTAAAAACCATTAAATGGATATATGGATACTAAACTTTCTCACGTGTGGATACCTTGGATATGGATCCCCAATGAGATCATAATTGATAGGGAACCAAGGATGAAGCATTTAATCATAAAATATAATAAGAATAAAGAAGTTTTCTATTTTTAGGTTGAACCTATAATATTTAGATGAAATGCATGGGGTGGTAAAAAAGAATAAGTTTTCACATACCAATTAAATTGTAATAATGAAACTTAGATCACTCCTAGTAAATATATGTTAATTGAATCAGACTATGAATCTTCATAAAAATATGAAGAAGGAATTTTATAAATTTTTCAAAATTTAATATCCAAGAAAATATAGCAACAAAAGGATGAAATAATCTTCTTAGAATATATTCTACTAAAATATTGGTGTAGAGTTCATAATGTTGCACATTCAAAAATTAATTGTTCCTTATGCCTCATAGTTTTCAGTAGATAAAAGATAATTATTTATTTAAATAACTAAAATAATACTTAATTATAACATGTGCCTATTAGAGATGTATGTGAAGAAAATATGCAACAAAAATAATCCAACAATCATATTCAAATACCTGTGGAAAATATAAAAGGAAAAATGGACATGAAATCTCTAGAAAAAATAGAATATATACATGTAAAACTATTGAAAATTTTTTGTCACAGAATCATTCAAATATCAAAGTGTCAAAATAAGAAAAGAATCAAATATCGAATTATATGAAATGAGTTAGAGTTGAAATCAACTTGATCAATCCTCAAGGTATATCCTTCCTTGCAATTTACAAATTACAGTTTCATTGTACCAAAAAAAAAGTGCATAATATTAAGAATTGATTCATTTATTATTAGTTTTTTTTAAAAATAATTTTTAGATGTTTAAATTCTTAGGAAATTCAAAACTTGTGATAAAACAAGTTAAAAATAATGCATCTGCTACTATAAAAAGTTATCTAGTTGTAGACATTGAGTCTATGAATTAATTGAAAGTTTTGATTCTTTCAACATCCAACATATATTGAGAAAGTTAAATCACAAAGTTGATGGATTGGCTACTAAAGTTAGCACATTAGATCCATTAACCTTGTTAGGTTTGAATATATTTTTAGTTTATCTAGTCTCAACTCCATTAGTATAGAATAATGTAACAAACCTTTAGTTTTTTTAACAAGATCAACACATTCTATAATTCATCACAAATATTGGTACATTTAAGGCTTAGTTTATTGATGAAGAAGAAAGAGAAGGGTTGGGATAGACTTGAAGAAAAAATAATTAAGTTAAATAATAATACCATTTCAAAGGGTATAACTAAATTACAAATATTATTTGATGTTGATTAGTTGAGAAATAAAAAATACATTCCGAAGGTGGATGGAGCAAATATGAACCACTTAACTTAGTAGATGCAGGTGGCTCAAAAAATATTCTAAGTGGTAAAGTTTGCGCTCTTCAAGAGAAGAAATTAATTTTACAATATTTAAAGAATTATCATAATGTAAATGTGTGGAGTTATAAATATTTAAAAATATATCATACTTTCATAATAACTCACATAATTCCCATCAAGCCAAAAGTTAGGCCATTCAAAAAGAAGAAAAGGATAATCAATTCAATCTTGGATACTTTTGATGTTTTATAAAGTAAATAAACTACTATTTACAAGGATCATTTTTTTGAAATTTGGCATTCCGCCTAGGTTTTATGTAATGCCCCATCATAATAACCTAAAGAATGTTGCAATTGTGTATAAAGGTGAAATAATTTTTTTTTTAAAGTAATAATATTAAGTTAATTAGTTGCATACATTCGTTAAGTTACGCGACGTTACACTACTTGAGTTTCCATAGACGACTTTAGTATTTCACATTGCATATATATTTAATTAATCATAAACTTAAAAATAAACATTACATAACATTTGAAATTCCATTCAAGATAATATAAAGTACAATTATGTTTTCTTACATTGCATTTGATAAGATATTACAATACTCATCCATCTGATGAGGTAGTTCAATAATAGTTACAGTTATATTTTACAAATGTTCACCTCATAAACAATTGAGGGATGTTTTACAATACAAGTTTTACAATAGTGCAATAAAGAAAGTACATTTGTATCCAAGTACGAGCTCTCCATCCATGAAGCTCTCGATGCCATGATCATAAACTGGGGACCCAACGGAGTAAGGTGCACATTCCACCCAACCATGTGGTACCTGTAGGTCCACCCCCCGTGCTAGGAGATAGTAATATGGTTACCTAGACATAGTCTACTAACCCTAGACACAAGTACATAACTGATTGATGGTTACATTGCTTCCAGATTTTAGACAATCAAATGTACTAAATACACAAGGTAGACTGTTATTCTAGGTGGAGTGTCATCACAACATTGCAAAGGTTACCCTGGAGTTTCTTCCTAGGTTCCGGCCCCCAACTTGGGTTACCCTGGTAACCTCTTACAAAACCCGGCCCCGTTTGCAAGCTATTGCGGAAACGAATGTCTTTTAAAGTAACAAGACATCGATTTTCCATTCTAGGCCTTCTCATCTTATACTCAAGACTGAACTAACTCTAGAGTCAATAAGTGAGGCATAAACATCTTGTTAAGAATTTTAATTCTAACTACTGTGTTATTTAGTTATCACTGACTTATTAACTCTTTGTAAGTTACCTAGACACCACTTTGTGTGTCGGCCCTCACACAGAGCCACTCCCCTAAACATAACATAGGAATCTAATTTTTCTAACTAGGATAGACAAAGTGCACATATAACCAAAATTATCATATAAAACCAAAAGTATTATAATGGAAATCAAATCTTTATTCATAAAATAGGTGTCTAATCACCACACATAATCATGTGCACTACCCTAGTAAACTCAAAAATGTGAAATCATCAAGAAAATAACTTCTTCAAAGAAAACTATATCTGGAAGACTTACTATCACGTTTATCCCAATCTTTTACAACTGGCGTAATAGGGGTAAACATAACTTCAAAGATCATTACAGACAAATAAACAATCTATCTTTTGGATTTCCTAAATCCATTCATTACAATCACTCTTCTTATGCAACTACTCAAAATAAATAAGATTCAATTTACTGTAATAAAGTAGAACTAATTATTTCATTTCAATTTCCACAATCATGCTTATTAATAAAATTCAACTTCCTATTATAATAAACCAGTTCAATATCCTCTTCTTATTCACTTAAATGTTATATTTCCTCAAATTCTAGTTAATTATAAATTAACTAACTACCAATACTAATTTTCCAAAATCAACCCATAAAATAATATATATATATATATGTATTATATATACTATATATTATAAATAATATATAATTTATATAACACATATTATACATATATAATAATTAGTATATATTTTGTTAAAATTCGAAATCGAATTTAATCCATGCAAGTTTTAGTTTAAAATAAATAAAATGAAATTTAAAGAAACTAAACCCATGGGCCGCACAGTCCCCACAGTGGAGGGCACGCTGCCTGTGGGACAGCGTTTCCTCCATAGTTCTGTGGAGGGCGGACACTGCTTCATGGCAGCCGCTCCCCACAGAGCTGTGGAGAGCGCTGCCTCACTGCGGCCACGCCCCACTGTGGAAGTGGCAGCGTTAGGGGTTAACCCTAGCCCTGAATACATATATTTAATCCGAATTAAAATTTTGGATTCATATTTCCAAAAATTCCCATTAAAACATGCAGAAATTTAATCATTTTTAAATAAAAATAAATAAATAAATTTCCAAACCCCTGTATCGCCCATACGACGATTTTAAATAATAAATCACTATGTAAATTAAAATTTATTTGAAATAAAAACTCATGTACAGACTGTATACTTATACAACACTATAAATAATTATTATACATTCTTATAAAACAAAACTATTTGCTCAAATGAGCATTTGTAAATAAAAATATTCTTCATACAGATTTAATCATATAACACATAAATTCTCAATTTTGGGATTTCAATTTTTACAACAATAAACATTTCACTCAAATTAATTCCCCAATTTATTTTCTACAATTTTCACTGAGGTTTCATTTAAAATTTGTTTTGAATTCCTTCTTTTGTTTAACCACATTCTTGAGGTTATTCTACAAATTTAATAAAACTTTACTTTCTTGAAAATTCTTGCAGACAAATATCAAATATCAACAGAAATATTTTCTACAAACAATTGCCAAGAAAATGTGTTTTAACAAATAGTTTCTTTTCAAAAGCAAACAAACTAAAATTACAAGGAAAATACATGTTTCCTGTGTTTTGAAGATCTAGTCATTGGAGAGAATCTTCTGCCTGTAGAATGCAATCCTCCAAATCTTCTTCGTAACACCAAATCCATAGGAAAACTATAACCAAACACAAAGAACTTCCCACCATAGGGATTTTCCACAAATATACAACCAAAACAGAGGAAGTAACAACTTCTTTAAAATTAATTTTTACACAGCAAATTATTCTTTCAATTCCCGTGAAGAAAATTTGATAACCCCTCCGTGTTTCCTAGATCCTCGATAATATCCATGAACAACCTCAACCATAAACAATAAATTTAACTAATACACATGTCGAGAAGTACAAAATATCCTCAACAACTTCTCAGCAATCTTGCCTTTCAAAATTGCATGCATTTTATTTATTTTAAAATTTCAATTTTTAAATTGCAAATATATTTAATAATAAAATATGCCATTTCCCAAAATAATAATAATTTCAAATTAAATCTATTCACACACATTTAAACAATTTTAATTTAATTAATTAATTTATTTAATTAAATGAATTTAATCTTAATGATCAAATCATTTAACCAAACAAACTAATTAATAAATTAAATAAAAATATAAAACTTATTTCATTAACATATAAAAATTAATTTAAATAACAGTAATTTAAAGCATAATAAACTAACATTAAAAATTGCCTAAATTTTCCTTTTCAAGCAAATAATCCAAACAAGAAAAGACAAGACAATCTAAGACTCCAAACTTAAAATTGATGATGTACTATGACTAGGTTAAAGACTAGACTAGGATGAACCATGCTACTACCTCCCAATCAACATATCCGTTGAGTCTTGACACGCTCAGACCTAAGTAACCAGGTGGAGTCGGTGTCATGTACCTGCAATCCTGCAATCAAACCAAAAGCATGCATATATATATATAATCCATTGTACAGGCACACCGTGCAGAGAAAATCACAGACATCACAGGGCACTCGCAAGCGAGTGATGCGATTCCGTTCTCCACACCAATACACTTCACATCAGACTGACGAATTAAAATAACAGTTAGTCCATCATAAACATATACATAGCAATAATCATCTGAAGAAAAACATCTATGCTATATCAAAGCATGTCATAAATCAATTAACACCATACAATGTATCATCATGTCACAAAGTGAATCCACTGTCGCTGAAAACTAGCGATCAAAATATCCAAACAAAGTGCCATAGTCTAACAGTATAAAAACATGCAATAGAAAACATAAGCATAAATGAAGGGGTACTACATTTTAAATATGGTTCTTGTTAGAAATAAAACTGTTGATATAATATTATGTTTTGACTCTAGAAACCCAAATAAAACATTAGAAAATGACAACTATCCATTGGAATAATTGAATGGGGTGATACAAATTGTCAATAATTCACAAATTCAATGTCCTTGAATTTTTTCTTTGGATAAAGCCCAGTAATGGTGATTGAGAAGATAGATTGAAAATAGCTTTCACCACAAAGTGGGGAAAATTCACTTATAAAATTCCTTGAGCTAATAAATTTTGGTGAAACCTTTCAATGAGATAATAAATGTTGGTGAAACCTTTCAATGAGCTATGGATATAGAATTCAAGGGATTGATTGGAAAATTTATAATAATATGTATGGATAATTTAATAGTGTTTTCTAACAAAAAAAAAGGAGATCACATTGTAGGTTTTAGAAAAATGTTGTAATGATGCCAAGAATATGACATATCTCTTAACCCAAGAAGTGTATTTTTGGCATAATAGAAGGAAATTTGCTTGGAAATGTTGCTTTGAAAATTAAATCTCCATTGACCCATATAGAGTCATGGAAATTTTGAAGTTGCAATTGCTAGCAAGTAAAAAGGAGTTGAAATCTTATTTTGGTAAAATAAATTTTGTTTGCAAAATCATTATTGGTTTTGTTGAAATAGTTAGACTATTGAACACCATGTTGAAGAAAGATGCAAAGATAAAATGGACACCTGAGGCTAAATATTATTTGAGGACATCAAGAAAGCAATTGTAAATGTTCTTGTTTTAGCCAAGCCATATTACACAAAGCCATTCCACATCTATTATTTTACCTCAAATAATAATTTTGCAATCATCCTCACTCAAAAGAATGAACTTAAAAACAAAAAATTGATAGCATTTATGAATATTTCCTTCAAAGATGTTGAATTAGAGTACCTAAATAGGAGAAACCATCTCTCACTTTGGTTAAAGCTATGAAAAATTTAGACATTATATTTTTAGAAGTCAAGTGATTGTAGTAACACATGATTCAATAGTTAAATTCTCTTGATGAAAAGTGAGCATAGGGAAATAAGAGATAAATAGGTTATAATTCTACAAGAATTTGATTTAGACATTACCCATGAAACTAGGAAGAGGTCAAGTGTTAATACAAAAAATAGTAATTGATCCTAAATTGGCTAGTCATTAATACATAGTAGAAGCAATATCAAAAGATGATTGGTGGGTCATCCAATAATAATAAGTCCCAAACTTGGGACATCCTAATTTTTTTGTAAAATCACATATTTTTTAGAAATTTTAATAATGGTTTAACCCTTGAGGGATTCTATCTAAATGGTTTTAATTGAAGAGGGTTAGATAAAAATCCCTTAGATCAAATCCCCTTGGATAAAACCTCTCTAGTCTTAAATCATACCCACAATGGAGTCTCCTTCACACCTACCAAAATGCTAAAAAAACACCTTTTCTTTGTACCTTTTGAGGGATCAAATAAAGTCATTTAGAAATTATGTTTTGCAATTATGCAACCCTTATTATAAGCTTTCCAAAGAGTATAATTTTGAATATCTTCAATTTTATTATTATATTTATATTTTATTTCTTGTCAATGCAGGTATTTTACCAAACATTAAGGTACTTTCTTCACACAAAATAAAAATAGAAAACTAGAGAAAAAATCTATAACATATGTTATCATGTATGCACTAGGTATTAATGCCTTTGATGATGCAATGATATTCCTAGATTATTTATGAAAATATAACAAACTATTGAGATTTATAGAAAACTCAGGAAATACAAATAGAAATAGAGTTCATAATAGAAGAGGGAAAATAAAAAAGAACCTAGAATATAAATTTGGGTTTGAAACAACTAGATAGGGGTGTTGGGAATCCTAGATTGGGTAGTGTTGATGGCCAAATTAACACATTCAACATAGGAAAGATATAATTTACCTTACCCCTCTTGAAAAAGATGAATGATCATAAAACCGATCACCTTCAAAGGTCCTAGGAGTTGGGTCACAACTATGTTATCCCATTGAGTGGTCAATATAGTTGTAATATTCAAGGGGGCTATTGGTTATTCATTTCTTGGTTATTGCGAGATGAAATTCTAATCTAAACCCTATTCTAACCAAAGGATAAAGAAATTCAAAAGAAAGATCAAAAAGATGCAAGAAAGAAAATAATGTATATTAATCCAGTTAACTAGACTCATTATCCTTCAAAGAAATTTTCAAGAAACTTCAAAATAAACAAACTCATAATAAAATGCAATCACATTCATTCATAGTGCAAGATTAATAGTAGGTTCATACTATTCATTGTAAGTTAAACTCATAAAAAATAATTTTTACTTCCTTGAAGAATTTAAAATCAAATAGCTAATAGAAAAATATTTGAACCATGTAGATTTTTGGCACCAATGCACTTCTCTAGCTCTTCTAGGGTTTTTCACCTAAAAGGAGGTAGGGCCAAAATGCTAAAGGGTTCATTCAAATTATGTTATGTGTGATGTTATTATGCTTAAATGGAATGAACTAAGTGCAATTAAGTGATCTAAATGACTGATTATGTATGCAAAAATAAGAACTATGCTATGTTAGAAAACACAATGTGATATGCAAGCAATGAACTAAAAGATGAATAAATGCAAAACAAAAGGAGAAAGGCTGAATCAGAGTGCACTTGGGAAATATTTGAGGAATTTGGAATGGTCTGAATGTTGTTTGAAGTTACTGAAAATCAACAGTGGGACTCATTTTCCCAAGGTGGCGAATTAGTCCTACTACTGGTGAAAACTGTCAGGAATTAATTTTTGACTGTCGAGATCCAAAATCTGATAAGACCTATATTTTTAGTCTTAAGGTGGGACTCATTCACCACTAGTGGTGAATCAATCCTCTCCCAAAATTTTGAGAAATCAGGAGACAACTTTGCAACACCAGATCTGGAAATGTCTATTTTTCAAGTTGCTGAAGTCAATTCTACAGGAAACAAACATAAAATCTTCTCCAAGCTTGAAATATATTTGATTTGAATTGAAACACCTAGTTGACTTGATGACCAATCTTCAATCACCTAAATGCTTGTTAAATCTGCATACAAAAGTCTGCAAACACACATGCAAGAGGGGGAAAATGGTTGAGGGTTAGCAAATAGGGGTTTGCCTTGGTCAAACCCTTAATGAAATAATGAAATGAAAGAGAATGATAAACAAGTAACATGCAAATTCTATCAACTTACCAAACCCTTGTTCATAAAAATATGAAGTTGTATCAATGGATGCTCCAAAATGCTTGAATAGTACTTGATTTGATGTTGTAAGAAGCTTGAATGCTTGAGTGAATAGGTGAATGAGTGAACTCGATGAATGGGGGTTGAAATGGATGCAAAAACACTTATTTATACAATCTTGTGCCTTAGGAACTTGTTAATACCTCATCATAGGCCGACATCAAGTGATTTTGAATAAAAACCTGAAAGGAGATTTTAAAAAATTTGAATTTGGAGCTAAGGGGGACTCATTTGCTACTCATGGTGAATGGGTCCCACCTAGGACCTAAAAATGGGTGTCAGTTTAATGTTGTTTGTCAGGTTTACATTCAAAAATTCACTTAATTAAACCATATAAGGGCATAAAGGGGTCAAATAAAGCATAAGAAATGTGTAAATAGTGAAGTTAAGCCTAGAGAAGCGTGAAATCTTGTTACAAGACTTTACAAGACTTCAAAATAGGACATGTTTAGTGATGAAAAGATGATTTTTATATGAATTTCAATGAATAGAGTCTAGAAGAGTGTAGAAATGTTTAACAACACTTCACAACACCTTCACAAGATGTCATTATTTGAATTATAGTACCTAAATGTGCATGTTCAATCCATATTAAGACATTAAATAAGAGAAAAATATACCAAACATCATGAAGCAAGGCTTAAAAGACCATGAAAATGACAAGGGTCCATTTTTCTATAGTGCATTTAGCCCCCACTTTAGTGAGAGGATCAACTTGCTTCAAACTCACACTAAAGGAGCCATGAATATCAAGAGGAGGGTTCAAATGTACTTACATTAGCAAGATGGAATACAATGATCAAGAGGGTTGATCAAGCCCCCAGGATGAAGATCCCATGACAAAATAAGCATAAAAACAAAGGAACACACAAGTGTTGAGAATCAGATGAAGCTTCGATCATCTGTCCAACTAGTTATGGATTAGATCTAGGCTGATTGTGATAGAAATCATGGTGGTCCGTCGAGTGAGAAGGCCCAAGTATACTCACTCTAGGGCCATGGAACTTCTGGTTGTTTGTGGGGTGAGGAAGCCCAAAAGGGGAGATACATACGCTAGTTGGTATGCACTCACAAACACAAAGGTGGCTATGGGGAAAGTCATGCTGCCAGATGGGCTTCCCACTCAACCATACCAAAGTTATACCTCCTAATAACTTTAACAAGGTGCCACAAAGGAAAATGTCAGTTCATGCTTTATGAGACAAGCAAAGCTTCATATGCTTAGAACTCATGAACAAAAAGGTAGGTACCACAAGCATGCAAGTTGTGTTATGCAAGGTGGAAAAAATGCTAAATATAAAAATGCAAAAATGTAAAATATGTTCAAAGGAGTCTTGTTAAGTTTTTGTAAGGTCAGTCACTTAGGGAACATTGTGTCTAATGTCTCCAAGAGAGAACCAATCAAAGAATAAAATATTCACAACTTAGGGGATGCAGTGTTTCACATTAGGCCACCAAGAGGAATGCAATATCCTAAGATAAATCACACTTATGAAAGACATCACATCCAATGTCATCCACAAAGTGACAAACGCATCATATAGACAACAAGGCTATGCTAGGAACCCGAAATGCAAATGAATTTATGGTAATGTATGCCCCCCACTTTAAAGGAATTTCTGCACTTCATTTTGTGAGAAATTACTTTAAAGTAGTAAAGGGAAGAAAATTCAAAAGGAAAACAAGACATGAGAGCCAATTTGGAAAGCCCTATGCCAAGTCATATGTTTTTAAGTTAGGCTATGTCATGTCAACAAAAAAGAAAACAAAAGAAAAGGAGGTTTCCCCCTAGAAAGGAACATACCAAACACATAAGGGATCTATGGATTTTGGGTCAGTATGTTCGTTGCTGCAATGTTTTTATGAAAGATTTCAGAACTATCATCATTCCCCAAAGCACATAGAACTACAAGAATGACACAAAGATAGTAGAAAAAAAGGAAAATAAAGTCCATTTTGGGTCAACATGGAAGAGACATTGTGCTCTCAACGCTTTGCATTGTCCCCAAAAGGAAAACACAAGCGAAAAGAAAGAAAATGAAAAGGGAAAAGAAAAAGCTTTTGGGTCAACATGAAGGAGACATTTGGGTCTCAATGCCTTGTGTCATCCCCAAAAGGAAAACACAAAACAAAATTGAAAGAGAAAGGACCTTTTGGGTCAACATGGAAGAGACATAGGGTGTCTCTATGCTTTGCGTCATCCCCAAAAGGAGAACAAAAAAACAAAAAGAGAAAAATACAAGGACATTTTGGGTCAACATGGAAGAGACATAGGGTGTGTCTATGATTTGCATCATCCCTAAAAGGAAAAAAATAAATAAAAAGAGAAAAATACAAGGACTTTTTGGGTCAACATGGAAGAGACATAGAGCATCTCTATGCTTTGTGTCATCCCCAAAAGGAAAACACAAAACAAAAAGAGAAAAAGACAAGGACCTTTTGGGTCAACATGGAAGAGACATAGGGCATCTCTATGCTTTGCATCATCCCCAAAAGGAAAACACAAAACAAAAAGAGAAAAATACAATGCCCAACGTATAGAAGAATAGAGGTACAAATAGAAGAAGTGTACGGCGAGAGAGAAAACATTGAACACACATTATAGGGGAACATGATACACACATACAAGAAAAATGAAAAAGGAGCAAGTAATGAAAATGTAAGTTAACCATTAACTAAGTTATTAGTTTCTCAATCTTAAATGGTTAAGTGGAAAAGGAATAACATAGTTAAGAGACAAAGGAAAATGCATTACAAGGACAAGGCTAGCAATTTCTTTCCCCCCCAAAGTGTAAAGGCAAGAATGAGTCAAGGGGAGTGATGGAAAAGGATCATGCGATAGTGAGAATAAATAATTCTACAACTATGACATGATGATGGGATTTGGTTGCTTTAAGGTATGATGGGGAAACAATCAATAGCAATGAAGTGATACTTATCTAGTATGTCCTTCAATTTTTGACATTCTTATGTTCGATGACCAAGAATATGATGAAGAGGAGTTCCGATTTGTTCTTAGTTCCCATTCAAATGTTGAATGAATAAATCTTGCAATAATGGTATTCCATGAGACCATATTTCTCTAAGGCTTTATGTAAAACAAATCACATGCTTCCACAATACAAATTCACACATGTCTTCCAAGGTAATTGCAACAGCAACATCTAACAACCTCCCTGCATCATGCAAGTAGCTAACATACTATTGAAGGATGTTGAATTCAACTTTATATTTTTTTATTGCATTTGCTTAAAGTTTCTAATGCCTATTCAACAAACCACTTTTTGGGTTTTAATGCACATTTTGGGAATTTATAATTTTGGGAACCTTAAGAATTTGGTCCCGATGTCCTTACATTTTTATTTTTCCTTCAATTTTAATTTTTAATTTTAGGATTTATTTATTTATTTATGTTTTTTGAAAGTTATTTAATTTTTTGTATTTTTTAAAATTATTTTGTTTTTTATATTTTTTTGAGACACTATAAAAACTCAAAGACCCACAAAGATGAAAACTCAAAAACCCAAAAACACAAAAAAAAATCCAAAATGGAGAGGCAAGATCAGGATCCGAGAAGGATTCAAACTTTTGGACAAAAGTCCAAAATCTTTTCGAAGTTTCAAAACCCAACAAAAAAAGACAAGTCAAGATCGAGAATCCGAGATGTATTCAAATTTTTGGATAAAATTACAAAATCCTTTCGGAGTTCTGAAACACGATAGAGGAATGAAAACTATTCGAGAAGCAAAAACCCTCGGGACCAAAACGCGGATAGGAAATAAAGGCAAGAGTGGGGAATCAAGATCGCGGGAGGAATTTGGAATTTTGGACAAAATTCTGAATGTCCTTTCGGACCCGCAAATCCATCAAGACAAGGCTAGAAAAAGCACATAGATTCAAGATCCCAAGGTTTCAAAAAACTTCGAGACAAGACCAAAAAATGGGAAAAAAAGGCAAGATGAAGACCAAAACAAAAATGAAGGGATAGGAAAAGATGAAAGAGGGAAATAAATAAAAAACACAATGAAATTGGAACAACAAAATGAAGGAAAACAAAGGGGGTCCTTGACTTGGACAAGCAAAAATTTGGGGTGTGTATGCAGGGGATAATAGGTAGTAGATACTCAAGATCTAATTTCACTCTCTTGTTGCTTATGTTCTATGTGTTCTTCTCTTTTGGACTCACTATCATAACTTTTTTAGCCATTGATAAAATCCACTTTCCTTGACTTAATGATTTTTAGGGCTTGAAAGTATGAATGAGAAATGAGTCTTCAAATCTCCCTCCAATTCAATTCAAATTTGTAACCTACACATATGAAAGAGGGGGAAATTTTGTGTCATATAGGGGATTCCCTAAGTCAAACTTCATTTTGTAATTTCTACCTTAAAAAAATAGCTATGATGATATAAAAGATGAATTGCCCTTGGTTGGAAAAAGACTAAATGATAAAAAAATGATAAATTGATAATTACTACAACTCACCACTTAGATATGCATTATTTGATGGATTGAAGTCATGTACTTATCACCTTCAAGGAGAAATTGATGATTGATTTGAAGTCCTGAAAGTGTTAGCATTCAGAAAACAAATAGACATGAAACATGAACAAACTCACATGAAAACATGATGCATGGCTAACATAAGCTTGAATGAAATAAATGTTGCTATAGTTCTACTAATTCTTCTCTTGAATACTCTTAAGATACTCAATAACAATCTAAATTGCTTTCCCAAACATGCTAGGATTCATTAGGATTAAAATGGTGAAAATAATTTGTATCTCTATGAAATTATTCTAATTTCCTAAAAATCAAATAGCAATAGCCAACAAATAATTTTTAATTTTTAAATATTAAAATTTCAACACTAACATGTTTAAATTTTAGCCAAAATGGGCTAGACATGGGCATTGGGAACCCTAGTCTAAACCCATCCTCTTTGGTACCTTAAACATCAGTATTTGTTAGTTGGAAAATAGTGTATAGACACTAGTCTAGAGATACTTAATATCTAATTGAAAAGAATATTCTACAACATGATCTTAAGAAGATAGAACATACTCTAGGGATGCTATCTAAGGGCCATGTCTCCTATTTTAACTATAAGTAGATAGAAAGATCTATTCACTAGTAATATAGAGAGTAAGATAAAGTAGCATAGATTAAATGGTAATAGGATAGGGAAGAATATAAATTATTGAATATAATAGAGATATAAAGAATATAATGAATGACTATTGATATAATGAATAGTAAAAACTTTGAATTTTTATCTATCTTGTGTGTATGTTATTTTATTCTGATTTACAACTAATCTAGATCTAGAATACTTTCCTATATTACCTCAATAGGACCAACTCTAGGGTTAAAGAATACACCTAGCAAAGATCCTTTGGGTACAAAACTCGAGTTTGTATGCCCCAAATTTCTTATTAACATTGATTTTGTTGTTGGGGCCTTTGTTAGGTTCTATTGAAGCTTACTGATTTTTTCAAATTATAGACCTTTTTATCTAACCAATTTAACACAAACAATAGATGATGAAATAGATATAATCAATGAAAATTCTATCTTCTTGATGACTACCCTATGAGAGGGGGTTAGGTGCCAAGGGGATGGGAAATGGAAAGGAGGAAAAGGTCTAGAGAGGTCTATGAAAAAATATGACTATTAATAAATATTATTGGATAACTACCATGGGGCACAATATAGGAGTAATATAATATTAAATCTTAAACACCCATGGTTGAAAATATATAAAAAAATCACAAGAGATTGAGGAGAAAATTGATTTACAAAGAAAATAAAAAATGGCTAACCCTATCAGAGAGTAGAAAAGACAGATACAAGTGTCTAAAAGAGAAGAAAGACATAGAAGAAGAAAAAAATTAACAACAAAGTCACTTGGTTAGAGAACACCATTGGGGGTGATACTAAGCATGTTGATGTGAGTGTTTTCATCAAGAGGAAAAGACAATAGAAAGAAAAGTGAGATATTAGTAGAGAAGATGAGTTTTTTATTAAAAGGAACTAGAAGGCTTTCAAGCAATTTCAAAAAGTTAATGCATAATCAAGAATCCAAAAGAATGCTGATAGAGGAAAGTTGTAGCATAGAGGCACCTACTCTACCAAAACCTTCATTAAAAACTAAGAATAAACTAGACTTAGGTGAGATTATAATTAAGTTAGATGACATTTTTAAAGAGTTCCTACAAACATTGAACAAGGTCCTATTAGTGAATGATGATTATTTAGAAAGAATAATTAATACAAGAATAAGTAAATTAAGAAAGGAGGAAAAATAACATAAAAAGGGAAGAGGAAAATAAGGGAAAAGAGGCTAGGCCATTAACTAATCAGATGCCATCTACTAACAAAAAGGAAAAAATAAGTTATGAAGATTCACAACCCTCAAACTAAGAATCATCCCCATTAAGGTATAAAATAAGGAGTCATAGCACAAGAGTTACCAAATCAAAGAGAAGAAAAGAGAGAGGAGAAGCCAAAGAAAAATGTAGTAAAGATCAGGACATCCCTTGGAGTGAGATATTAGGAGAAGATTGTTTTGGTACCAAAATTGTGAGAGATAAGGGTAGAGAAACAAAACCATGGAATAATATTTAGAAGGAAACTAAATCAATAAAGAAAATGGTATACAAAACTAGGAAAACATAAAATCCAGAACAAGGTGCAAACACTATGGATACAACAATAAAAATCCCTATCTTTGGAATAGATACTACTAAAGCCTTAGAACATTTATTCCTTCTAGAGTCTATATAGGAGAAATTGGGAAAATGTGAAGATAAAGACAAGTTATTAGACTTTGTGGGATCACTAAGAAAAGAACTAGAATGGTACATGAAGAATTAACCACAACATAAAGCCACACTGGAAGAAGTAAGAAAATAATTCTTAGCCAACTTTAGGACATCGTAAGGTCCAACTAAAAGTGTTACCTAGATGAGGAACTTGACATTTAAGGAGATAAGGAATCTATTGAAAACTGTGAAAAAAGTTTTAAAAAGTATGCAGAAAATTGGAGGAACCTTTAACAGAAAAAATAGAATATAGAGAGGTTCATCTTTAGATTCCATAAGGATATCAGAGCTAGATTAGATGGAAGAGTCTTTGAAAAATATACTAACCTAATTTCTATGGTATACCATATTGAAGCTCAACCATGGAGAAAACCGAAAAAAGATAAAGGAATTGGAATCCTTGAATATTTTATTTTTGAAGGTTCAAAAGTTGGTAATACAGTAGGAGATCAAGGCCAATGAACCTAGTAAACCTACCAAAATTTGGTGCAAATATTGTAAGAAGGAAGTGAAACATAGAAAAAGAGGTTCACCCCAAATGGAGAAACCTAATTTTTCTTAGTGTTTCATTTAATTATGAGGAGTAAAATGAATAAATAACAATTAGAAAACAATCCTAACTATTATAACAACAAATAGGAAGGTTTTAAGATGCTAAAACAATGTGTACCTTACTGAAAAAGTGTTATTTCGAGGGTCAATGAGGACTCATTCGCCCATTGGCTAATGAATCCCTATTAGGGTTCTCGAAAATCACTTTCAGGGTCCTATTCCTTGATGTCTACACTCTCAAATCCCAGGTGATCAGCTCCTGAAAGTCAAAAATCAATTTTGTAGCTTAGTTTTTGTGATCTTGCAAGTAGGATGACAAATTTTCCAACTTTTCAATCTTGACAACTTTGTAAAAAAATTTCTCCACTTGATCTTCAACCTAAAACCTACAATCACACATCAAGAGAGAAGAAAAAATGTTGATTGTTAGGGAATAGGGGTTTTCCTTGGTCAAACCCCATTTAGGTAATTAAACCTTATGATGAAAAAATAAAATATGAACATGAAACAATGATACCTTGGATGAAGTCTTGTAATGTAAATCAACAATCTTGCATGAAGTGGCTATGAGAAATGTAGATCTTGATCTTGAATTGGATGTGAAACAATGCTTGTAAATGGATCTTCAATGCTATATCAACACATAAGCTCAACTACATGCATTCAATGTACTATTCTTTTGGAATGATGAAATGACCTTGAATGCTGCAATAAAAACTTGATAATATACTCTTGAATACCTTCTTGAATGCCCTTGAATGTTCTATAATTCTCTTGTGAAGGTGCTCTAATGATAACTTGAATTGCTAGGATGTCTTAGATGAAACTATGTGAATTGGTCTTATATTTACACTTATCTTAAGATTTAATCTCAAAATTCAAATAACACAAGCTGACATCAGATCTAGGATTTAAAATCACTAAAATCCCACCACAAATAAGTTCAAAAAGGGGTATCCTAGGTAAGGAGGACCCATTCACTAGGTAGCGAATGGGTCCTAGGTCACATCCTAGGACTCAAACCTTACCAAATTAAGTGTTATGCAACATTATTAATGAGTATCAAGATATATCCTTTGGAAAATGCCATAAATAAGGCTTAGATTTGAATTTAAGGGCCAAGTAAGCTCTAAAAGTAATGTCAATTAATTAATGAAACCCTAGATTATTGTGAAAGTGTAATAAAACACTTAACAACACCCTAAATAAGATACAGTTAAGTCCATTTTAGTTAAAAGGGTACCTAAACTTAATGTGAATGTGTAAAACACATCACAACACTAAATTAAGGCAACATTATGTTCATTTATTGTTAGCTATTCCCATATTCAAGAAAAGGGGATAATTTTTCCATTAATATAGGAATGTCACATATGAAATAAATTCCTCAAGGATAGAGCAGAAATGATATTAGTTGTGGTGAAAATAGTAAAACCTAATTTTATGTACTACACTTTTTGTCAAGAATGGGATATACATTTGACAAAAGACTGTCTAAAGAACAAACCTCCAATCAAGAATGGAGGAACCCAAGGGAATTGTGGAACCCAATGTTGTCACAATCATAAATACAATACAAATGAAAACAATGATACTTGATATTGGATACCACCCTGGTAGGATAACCAAAATGCATGTGCCATGCAAAATAATCAATAGATGGATTATTAGGAGGGCAATAGAAAATTTCACTATAAAGGAGGCAGAGGAAGAGGCTGAAAAAATAGAAGAAGAAATGATGAAAAATTCTTTAACTATGAAAAAATGGGCCATTACGCCTCTAAATGTTGGGGAGAGAAGAAACATAAATGCATCTTTTGTGGGAAAGACGATCACACAATATTTTAATGAAAATTTTCTAGGAAATTCTATCAAAACCAAGAGGACAATCAATCTTCCTAGAGTGATGATTTATAAAATGGTGCAATAGTAATCCAAAAATTACCACAACTAGTAGTTAGAGGTTGTCATTGAATGGATGTGTGGACTTAAGACACTTCAAAGAAGAACTAGTTGTGGACAACAATAAGAAGAAGAAAATTGGAGGGAAGAAGAAAGAAAATATTGTCACCAGAAAAGGTACTGATACTAGTAAAAAAAAAAAGCCAATGGTAGAAGAAGCATATGAAGCATATTATATTTTGGAAGAAGAAGAAGACGATGAGAAATTGGAACACTTTCAACCTAATAAAAACCATGACAAGGTGGTAAACCAAGCCAAATGAAACATAATGCAACAACGACAGGAAGAGGTAGGTTTCTTTACAAAAAAAGAGATAAAATACTAAAAGACCTCACATCACTAGCTAGACAAAAGGATTTAGTGGTAAAACTAAAGTAACGATGCAAATATTGAAATAAATAGAAGTAGGTCAATCAATTATCAAAGGACCAAAATTGGAAGAATGGTCCATTGTTGATAAATTTACATTTGAATGATCACAAAGTCAAATATGTTATGGTAGATTTAGGGGCTGATATGAATATCATTCCATCCACCACATGGGAGAAATTAGGTAGACCTAAGCTTGTAAAACACCAATGAATATAAGTCTTGTTAATGGTTATGTAATGCAAACTTTAGGAACTTGAAAGAATGTTGAAGTGAATTTTAAAGGGGTAAAACAATTGGTTGAAATGAAGGAGCCATTTAATAATTTCTAGACACTACTTGGATTAAAATGGTTTGTAAATGCCAATAGTATGGTAGCCTCCCAAAAAGAGATGTATAGTAGACTCCTAGAAAGAGGATATTTCATTTGTAGATGTTGCTAGAGTTGTGTGTATTCTATTAGGAGAATTTAGTGACAAAACCTATATAGATGAAGTTGCACAAGGAAATGAAGGGGAAGACATCAAAAATATATACACCATCTCCAAATTTTCAGATGGGGAAGAGGAATAAGAAAATCCAAATAATGAAGGAGAACTATAATTAAATAGTGATGAGTGTAGCATGGATAGTGATGTATTCTTGGAAGCATGGATGTAAAATGAGTCAGAGTTAAAATCCTAAAGATTTTATGGATTCCACTGAGTATTCATGGTTCAAAGTCATCACAGAGAATTTATGGATAGCTCAAAAATAACCAAAATAGGAGACTAGTGGTAATAATCAGTTGTGGCATTAGTTATTGAATTATTGATAGAATATGAAAACTTTCATAGATATGAAGGGAACTAAGGAAGAAGTAGGTACTATGAAAATTGAATTAAGAGAAGGCTTTACATATTTTGAAGTCTTCTTTATACAAAGTTGGATCAGATCTCATCTGATAAAATATAAGAAAAAATTGCAATCATGAGTACAATAGGATCCTTAGATGAATATCATCACAATCACCAAAACCTAAAAGGGATGACATGTGGCTATTTGAAAAAGATATTGGAATGGCACTAAATAGTCAAGACATCATAGGTTTAATAAATATCAATGAAAGCGATACAAACCACACAATTAAAAACTAAAACTCTTAAAAATTATATCATAGTGTCTTATAGTGTACCATAGTATAATTTAGGTAGATAGTATTAGGTGCCAAGAAAAGGTATTTGTAGAACATCAATAGGTAGAAATAGGTAGGATATGAGTATAAACATCTATAGTAATTAATGAGCTAACCCCATAAAATAAATAAAATAACCTTGCCACACCTTTACACTCACTTAGACCCCTTATGCTCTCAACAACGATCATAACTAGATACCATATTTAGCTATCATCCCCTAGCTCAAATATCATCTTGTAGTCATGGCCACCCCTACTCCTATTGCTATAATTGACAAACCACACCCTAACTACAAAAAATTTCCCTACAA
This sequence comes from Sequoia sempervirens, assembly GCA_007258455.2. Classification (NCBI taxonomy): domain Eukaryota; kingdom Viridiplantae; phylum Streptophyta; class Pinopsida; order Cupressales; family Cupressaceae; genus Sequoia; species Sequoia sempervirens. Next base: position 232,115,110 of record VDFB02058242.1, read on the forward strand.
GGTGATGGCCATTGATCTAGATGGCGTGTTCTCCAAAGTACCATGTGATTTGATCTATACGGAAGATGTAGGGAAGTACACCCATGCACCTATAGCTAAGATTGAGCTTTCAAAGTTTGAGGAGTTGTGAAAAATCCTTACTGCAACCTAGAACCAACTCGTATCTACCCAAGCATGTCTGGATGAAAAAAAAGAAGCTAGATGTATGGAAGGATTTCTTGGATTTTACTAAGAAGGAGGAATGGATCTACTTGGTGTTCAAAAAATTACATGATGAATACCTTTACCTCAACAAAACCTACCAAATTACAAAGGATACCATCCAATTTTTTATCAAGTTACTAGCACAAGGGGAAATTCCACCAAAGAAGGGTATCAAGAACATCAAAGTCACCAAACTCATCAGTGCAACTTTCAATGAGAGAAGTTTGGACATCAATAATATCACCAACCCTGGGGTGAAATATACCACTAAGGTAATTGCATATAGTTTTTTCTATACAAATTGAGAAGGGTTCATGACTACTATCATGATCTACACTACCTACTGGATGGTTGTTCAAGGAAAGAAATTTTATCTATGTGAAGTACTCAAAATGGAGCTCCTAGAGAATGTAGCTCAAACAAATACATTAAGGTATAACTTTTGGTATGGTACTCTCTGATTTTCCTTGCATTTTATTTTATGAACTACATGATCCCTTGATTTTTTGGGAAAGTATGGGATACAACCAAATGTATAACCACACAAATTTAGGACTATATAATATGGTTTCCAACTAATCCCACATACATTCAAGTATTTCGGGGATTCTTTAAAATGTTTCAAAAACAAATACAAGAATGGTGGAGAGTTTCTTAGAACATGGTATAGAAGTACCAATATATTCCATTATCTTTTTAGTAGATAAATATTTTAGCATGATAGAGGAAATAGAACCTCAAACTTCATGGATTCCCCAATTACTATATGAGGTTCCAAATGAATAAGTAGAATCTTATGTCACCCACTTTCTCAACCTCCCAAACTATCCTAAGGTAAAAAGACACCCCACTACTAAGGAATACATGGAGACTGTAGCCAAGTAGGAAGCTACAAAACAACATAAGGGGAAGGAACAAGGAGATATACCACCAAGAGATATGGAGGAGAAAAAGTATAACCATGATCTAATCCTAGAAGGTTTGGAAGATTGCAAATAGTGACTCCATCTTCTGTAGAAACCAAAAGCACCCAGTAAAGGAAGAGAAAGTTAGAAAGTACACCAAAAAATCCCCCCAATAAAAGAAGCAACAAAGGTCCTCTTACAAATGAGTGTAGAGAAGAAAAGAGAAAGCATGAAACAACAAGCAAGGAGAGAGGTCAAACACCAATTAGATACTAAAGAAAAAAAGTAGATAAAACCATAGACATCCTTTGGACTGGGAATCCCATCAATCTCGTTGATAGATGAAGACCAATTATATAGTGCCTTGTTCAAGAAAAGAATTTTCTCCAAAAGATTACAAACATACTCCAAGATGCCTCCTATCAATAAGAAGACTATAGAGAGAGCATTTATTTGATATATGGTAGCCTCACATATTACCTTGGAAAAGTTTATGAGTAGGCTACTAGATCAAATCATTGCCACAAGTTAAAACTCCAGAGAGAAAAAGTAGTTGGAGAAGAAGATAAATTATGGGAACTAGCCATCTAGATGGTTTCACCTACACTTATAGATCTAGGAAATGAAAAAATAAAGGAGTTACAAGAAAATAAATATGGTCTAAGAAATGCCTAGATAAGGCCATGTTATAAAAACCAAAGATTGCATAGAAGGTACAAGGGAAAATAATAAAGGCTACTACACAAGCCTATAAAAAAATGTGTGAGGAAGAAGAAAAATATGGCACTTCTTTGATACAAAACCCTTCTCCCAAGATAGATGCACCCTCATCTTCAACACCTCTAATGCAACCCATAAAGGATTTTTTGGTGAAGCGGAAAGACATATAAACAATAACATCTTCCCAATTGCTTCAACTACCAATGGTGGGAACATAGGTAAATATAGGGAACATTTCACCTTTGCAAAAGTTTCAATTAGGTGAAATATTTCATCATATGCCTTAATATGAAATTATTAACCAACATGTGGAAAATGTTAAACATGTATATAGGAGATGATCAAGGGAATTCAAGGAAAATTTTCTCATTTGAAGGGGGACTCTACTCAGGAACCTTCGACATAATTGAAGATGATTACGGATGAACTCTTACAAGACCCTAGTATACAAAAGGATAAGATCAAATAGGAGATACAAGAAAATTTTCAAAAGAATGGGATGGATGAAGTATGGAACAAATGTGCTACTATCTAATCATAATTGGAGACTCATCTCAACACAATTAAAGTCACAACTGAGGAGATCAACTAGATGTTCCTGTATTTCCTACAATGGCCTACGATTGTGGATTCTACTAAATCTCATATGGATTATTTAGGACCCAAATTTTACATAGCTCATAGTGTTCTGATACCAATAAATATTTAGATAGGAGTATCTAGGTGAATATTGGTCTCAATGATTAGTATCAACAACTACAATATTAGAGGGATAAGATCTTATGGTAGTTCCATTAGCTTAGAGATTTTTTCAATTTACAATTCACCCATCTCTCTAATATTATCCATGTGATGTTCAATAGTTTTCTCATGGTATTCAAATATCCACCACTATTCCAAAAGTTGAAAAGTAACTAGTCCAACTTCATACTCACATCAATTAGTTGCAGTTGGAAAAAAATAATGGGTTGATCACCTTTCTACCCTCCAAGGAATATATCCAGACATTCTACCAGCAAAGCAAAGTTGAATTGAGGACAAGTCAAGGTTTTGAAGAGGGGATGATGTTAACCAAAAAATAATGTATAGACACCAGTTTGAAGATACTTAATATCTAAGGGCCACATCCCCTATTATAACTATAAGCAGATATAAATATCTATTCACCAGTAATAGAGACTAAGATAAATTAGCATAGAGTAAATTATAATAGGATAGGGAAGAATATGAAGTATTGAATATAACAAAGATATAAAGAATGTAATGAATGACTAGTGATATCATGAATATAAACAACTCTTAATTGTGATCTATCTTGTTTGTATGCTATTTTACTCTTATTTACAACTAATCTTGGATCCAAAATACTTCCCTGTATTACCTCAATAGGACCAACTCCAAGGTAAAGATTACAACTAGCAAAGATCCTTTAGGTACAAAACTCTAGTATGTATCCCTCAAATTTATTGCTAATAGTGTTAAATATTAAATGTTTATTTTTAATCTCAACTTTTTTATTTTATGAAGATGTTTATAAAATGGGAACATTAAATGCATAATTAGGTTTGAGCACATAACGAGGAGCTAAACCTAGTGCGAAATTGTTAAGGATGACAAATTTTGATACTACATTTAGCCCCCACTTTAATGAGAGTGTGAAATTATGCTCAAAATCACACTAAAGTATAAATAAGACAAGAAGGGTTCAATTATCTGAACATTGAAGAGAAAATATGACAACAAATATAGGGGTGCTCTAGCCCCTAAATTCAAGATCCTATGGCAAGATATTGTAAGGACAAAGGAACAAACACATGAAGTTCAATAAAACATAAAAAACATGGAGAATACATGATGAAAACATAAAACATAACTTGATGCAAACATAACATTGAAATGAAAACACTACATGGTGCAAAATAAATGAAAACATGTAAAGGAAGGTATGGAAATCATAGAATAGAAATCTCCACAAAAATATTGCTAGAATCAATACCTATGGAATTCATGAGTCACAAGATAACAAATTTTGATATTTTGTAGGTGATCCATGAACCAAAGGATCACAAGCTAGTGAAATTTGATATTCACTAGGTGAGTTTTTGCAATAGTAGCAAATGAAAAACACGCAAGGGGTAGTGAAGTTTGATATTAGGTGTATTCCCATGTCAACCATACCAAGAAATATAGTCCTAATAATTCTAATAAGGTGCTAAAAAAATGATCAATATGCTAAAAATGCATCACCAAGCTCGACACTTGTGAACAAAGTGAAGCAAATAGTGGAATGCATGCCCCCATCTTAAAGGAATTGTTAACACCAACTATGAGAAATTAAATTTAAGGTAGAGTAAGACAATATATGCAACATAAAAGGCCATGAGATCTTATTGGAATACCATATACCAATGATATGTTTCTAATAAAGCTAACTTATGACAAGGGGTTTCCCCTAGTACAAAGCTATATAACAAGATAAAATAAATCACATAAGGGATCCATGGATCCAAGGTTAGTATAGACCATAGATAATATGTAATATATTTATGCTCAGAATCAACATCATTCCTTGGATACTAATGGAACAACAAACATAATGGAGGAAAGACACAGAAAGACAACATACACAATTTTGGGTCAACATGGAAGATACCTAAATGTCTCAATATTTTGCATCATTCCCAAAAGGAAACATAAGACAACAATGTTTACAACATAAATATGAATGGAGATACAAATAGATTAATTCCACAATAGATTCATTTCTTTGTATCCTTGTGCCAATGAGAATAACAAGTATCATCCAAAGAAAACTAGAAAACATAAAGACACACCAGGCAACACATCATGGGAGATCACATCATGTGCAAGTAAACACAAAGGTACTACACATGTGATCCAATCTAAAGAAAATCATTTGTATCCAAATCTTTCTCATTATAAACAAATTTTGGACAATACACTAAAGGAACTAAGACAGTGTCATACAAGGAGTATAGTCAGTTTCAATGCATGGTGAGTCACTCTTATTTGAAGGATCGCCAAGGTTGCTGCCATCTAAATTAATTGATTTAGAAAACATAAGATCTAATTCATTATGATCTTATTTTTTTTCTTCTTTTTTATCTTCTTATTCACTATCCAAATGTATTATAATAGGCTGCATATCGATATTATTAGCATGATTGCGAGTACCATCATTCATGTTTGATTCTTTCATTCTTTGTGTAGGTTGGGATAGGTAGGGTTCAATTTCATGGTCTGGTGAGGGTGGTGAGGTGGCATCGAACAATAATGAGGATGTATGGGTGAGAGGTAATTCATCAAAGTTGATTGGATGGATGGATGGTTATTAGGTAAATTTTCACATTTTTCCACAAGTTGATGAGCTATAGCATAATGTCTTCATTTATGCTCTTTTGCACTTCTATTTCTTCTGACGCGAGTTTCATATTGTGAAGGGGTGATGTAGGTGCTCCCCAAAATTGGTCTCTTTTCTTTCTTAGGAGGAATTGAAAGAACCATTGTGAGTTGGGAGACCATTGTATTATTAGGTCTAAAGACTTGTTTTTCTTTCAAAGGCACAAAGTTAATTACATAGTTATATCTTGGTATTTTATAGGATAATGGCGGTGGAACCACAACATACATGCCAGGTAGTCGATGAAGAATACCCTACTCAAACTTAGGTTTAATAACTACTTGTAGGGTAGAAGAAACATCTATTAAAGTTTTTGTGGACCAAGGAACCTTAGGCAAGATATTATTAAGGGAAATTTTGAATATACACTTAGATTTAAACTTTGGATATGATATAAATAAAAAATACTCATGATGCTTAATAGGTTCAATAGGTTGAGGCCAAAATTAATCTAGAAAAAAATAAATTAAATAGGATGCCAAAGGTTTAAACCCACTATGATAAACAATGTATATTTCTTCTTCAAAAGGGAATTTTATACATTTGTGAATAATCGATCAGACTGCATTCATGGAGCATAGTCATGTGTAGCCTAAGTTTGTATAAAGTTGGCCCAACATCAAAAATATGGTAAATGAATGACCAATTATTTAGGTCCAACTTGTACCAATAGAGGTATCAAACCTATCATAGGGTGAATGGAACCATCATGAGTTTTTAATCAAGATCTTGATTGTTTGTAATTATCTTTGTAAAGTTCATGCACAAATAGGAATTCATTGATAATCACATTCTCTATACATATGGGATCAATGAGTATCCCCCTTGTGGGTTTACCATTGATTCTATTGGTGATATAAAGAGGGCCATTGGGTTCTTTTGTGGATCCATAAATATGTGTAAAAGAAATGTTAGGAAAAAAAGTAGTTCAAAGCTTACAAGGTTTAACTTCTATTGTTCTATAAATCATTATCCTCTTCTTTAATATCACTAAATTGCACAAAGTTTGTTGAATGACTTGGCAATGGGTTTGCAAATATTTGCATGCTTTGATTAGGTGGAAAAACCAGTTTATTTCCTTTATCATTAACATAGACCAATTGAATTTTATTAGAGCCGATGAGGTCTTGCACTTGGTGCTTAATATGCATACATCTTTCAATATCATGTCTAAGTGAATGATGATATTGATAAAATTCTTTCGAGTTAAATTTTTGTGTTAAAGTTTTAGTTGTGACAACATGCCTAATCGGAGGAAGTTGAATTATATTCTTGTTTAACAATTGCAACATGATTGCATGGACAAAATTGTTTAATTTTGAAAATTTCCTATCTCTTGGCCTAAATTGATATTGAGTTATATTTCCAGTAGTGACTTGTGTTTCAATGTTATTAGCATATTGAGGAGTATTTATCTTCATGAAGTTTTTTTTCTTTTTAAATGATTGGTAATTATTTTGAGGTATAGGGTAGGATCAACTAGTAGGAGTCAATGAAGGTGTACCTTCATCTTGACTAACCAATATTTGATAATCATGAAGGGTCATACACAAATGTGTAAAATATGGATATTTCATTAACAATATCTTATCTTGAATATTATGTTATAAGTTTCCTATAAACACTCTTTCAATGCCAATGTCTAGAAGACTATAAGAGATTTGTGAGTAAATAAACTAGTATCTTCCTATAAATTCTAGTATCTTTTCCTTGGTTCCTTGTTTACAATGAACTAAATATGTTAACTTCACTTTAGGATGATTTTTTTCTTGAAAATGTTGAAGGAATGCACTAACGAGTGTGTGAATAGGTAATTAAGGTTTTTGGTACTAAAAAGCCAATCCAAATCCATATATTTCAATGATCTTGGAAATATTTTTTTTAGAAGCGCATCTTCAAAAATGAAATCACTACACAATGTAGTAAAAACTGAGACATGGTTGTCAGGATCTCCTTTACCATTATATTTTTCAAATCTAGGTATTTCAATATTTTGTACCTATAGGCGTGTTTAAATAGAAAATGACAATGGGCTACATGTAAGGTACATTGGAGGTTTATTGGCTTTATTTTTATTTAAGTTTGAATTTTATTTCTATAATGATGTCATGTTTTGTAAAAGTGATTTATCAATGGATCATTTAAAAGTGACATGTTTTGGGAGTTTCTTGAGTATAGTGAACTAGTATGAATGACTAGTGGGTCATTATGTTGCTTTTTTATGAGAGGTGATGAACATGGTGGTGTTATGGGTGAAGTGACAAAAATATAAGGATTCCCACTAGGAATCCCTAAGATTATTGTATCATTTCATCATTCAATCATTCATGTCATATTTTATGTGAGTTGTATTCAAGTTTTCATGCATTTTTTTTATGTGAAATAACCCTTATAAGTGATCAAATAAAATTCAATCAAGCAATAATTATCCTTGAAGGTGATGAGTGTGAATTCAGTCCATGAAGGATATCATATTTAAGTGGTGAGTTGTAGCAAGGTTTTCAAATCATTACTTATTTATCAATTAGCCTCTATCCAACCAAGGATATGCTCTCTTTCACTCATAATTTTCCATTATGGAGGTAGAAATACCTACATAGGGTTTGATTGAGGTAAGTCCCTCTGTGGCACAACCTTTTCCCTCTTCTCATGTGTGAAGATTGTATATCTAAAGTGAGTTGAAGGAATATTGAAAGATACTTGTCCATTCATACACTTCAAGCCTACAAGTTGTCAAGACATGGAATTTAAATTATCTCACCAATTGAAAAATTTCTAACAACTCCAAAAAGATAGAAGCTACAAACCAGTACTCTAAAGTGTGCATTCTCAATTTTCAAAAAAGAGGAGGGACAATCTTAGGTGCCCTAGACCAGCCAAATCTACACCAAATTTAAATCCCAGTTTCCTCTATGTCTAACCTCTACATTTTGGATTTGAAATTTATCTTTTTATGATCAGTTTATCAAAATTTATAACTGAATGTTGTATTCTCATAGTTTTCATAATTAGATATTGAATTTTAGAAATTAGTCATCATCATATCACACCACAACAATAGAAACATTGGATTAAATCATTGATCCACCCTTCTAGTTCTCCCCAATAGATTTGAAGCCAAGTGGTCCTTGAGGTCATCTTTAATCCAATCCAAAACAATTAGGAAGAGGCTCATAAATAATTTTCCCAACCAAAATTTTTTGTGAACCTTCCCATTTCAAAATATTAACACCTTTGAAATATGAAGCTATCATTTTCCAAATCTAAATAAGATCTTATAGTATTTGCATTCATCATTTTCATACTTGATATTCATACAAAACATTAAAAAGAGTTAAAAATTGCATTACATTTTGCATCTAGGGTTAAATTCAATCATTACAAAATAGGTCTAGTTCATATTTGCATTGATAAATATACATTAGGACTCAAATAAAATCTAGAAGTATCTATAACACTCATTTACAAATTTTCATATATTATATTGAAAAGGTAAAAAAAAATGCTTGGATATTATTGCAAAAATCATAAAAGATTTCAAATTTCAAAATTTTCTAGTTAAGATGAGTCAAATTTTGTGATGTACATTCTAAAAAATGCATTTCCAAATTGTATACATCATTAAGGAATTTTAAAATTGCTTTGCATAAATTGCATTTCCTATTGAAACATTATAAATCTATTAAATTCTAGAAAATTATTTACTATAAGACCTACATAGTCACAAAAAAATAAATACTTAAATACTATAGAAAACATCCAAACTTCAAATTCAATAAAAAATCTTTCTAGTCTAGGGTGTCTTATGCCCTAGACCAATCAAAATTAACTAAAATTATGGATCACAACTTTGTTTGTGTTTTATATGTATTTTCACTTTTTGATTTTGTCTCATGTCTGAATTGTTGTCCTTTTCTAGTGTATAATAGGCTTACCTAAGTGTTTTAAAACTCATATGAGCTTCACAACCTAGTGTCCTATTGCTAATACCCCTCTAAGTCATAGTCTCATACTTTTATATCCTATACATTGTAACTCCATCCATTGTAGAGCTTGAGTCTTCTAACTCTTTGACACAAGGTATGACTTCAACCCAATCCATTTTGGATTTCACTCCTTAACAAACATTACCCATAACCACCTCACAACCCAACATTTATGTGGACTTAGAGATCACTATTACCAATGTTCCTTAAGATAAATTAGAGCAATTGGACAAGGATTTAGAGGGTTTCCAAGATTATTTAAGTACTAAATCCTTAGCAGGAGAAATAATGCCTATTATGGAAAGCCTTAGGAAATTGATAACTAATTCTCAAGAAATATTTTTTTTGCATTGTCTAGCTCATATTGTAGATGCTAACATCCCTACGGTAGCTAGTTGTGCTCAAACATTCATAAATTCTCAAAGACAAAGAGGAAAAAATGTTTATGCTCCTACAACCATACCTTCTATTCCCACATTTACACCACCAATCATAGAATCAACCATACAATATGGTAATGAAATCAACACAATATTAGGGTTTCTTAATGTGAATCCTTATAGTTTTGTCACATAACCCTTAACACCACCATGTTCATCATCTTTCATAAACATACAACATTATAACTCATTGTTCACTCACTCTATTTCACCATATTCAACAAAATCTTTAAAAGTGTCAGCCAATGATCCATTGATTAACCAAAGTTTGAAAAATGTGACATCACTCCAATAACAAATCTCAACATTTAATTGAAATCAAAATGGTAAACCTCCACAATATCTTATACGTAACCCTTTGTCAATTGCTATCCTAAAAAACCTATACCTCAAAATAATGAGATATCTCAATTTGAGAAATACAATGGTAAAACAGATACTAATCACCATACATATTGGCTTTTACTACATTATGTAGTGATTTCATCTTTGAAGATAAAATTCTAGCTAAAATATTTACTAGATCATTTAAAATATATGGCATTGGAATGGTTTTTCTCATTGAAAAATAACTCCATAGATTCCTTCACCCAACTTGCTAGTGTATTTCTCTAATATTTTCAAGAAAGAGTTAGTCCTCAAGTGACATTAACTGACTTGGTGCATTGTAAACAAGGACCTAAGGAAAATATAACAAACTTTATTTGATGATATCAATTTCTTTACTCACAAATCTTCTTTATTCTTCCTGATGTTGATATTCAAAGGGTATTTATAGGAAACATATCATTTATGGGCTAAAACCCAAAGAAAGTTGCAACTCTCTCAAGTGCTACAACACTTACAAAAAATGAGGCTACAACCTTTGTGCAAAGATATGCATTTTATTCAAATGTTTCTTTCACACATACAGACTACAACTTTCTTCTAACCCTTCCAAAATTTGCATTACTATTTTAATTATACACAACCACTCTACCAAGCTTCAAAACATCAAAATACCTTTCTTTTTTCATCAAAAATAACTCCACTATATCCACTACAATGTCACTATTGGGGTACTATGCTTGAACTAATCCTTTCCACTTTTCATTATCAAAACACCTTTTATGGTTATTTTATTTGTACATTATCACTTCTAATACTAATCACACACCTCACACCTCTTTCAAAAATATTGATCTTACATTTATATCCTTTGCAAAACTTCAAAAAAAATTATCCTTTATTGACCAAGATGAAACATATAACATGAAACATGCAGCAACAATAACAAGTCAGCTCCCAAGACATATGTGGTAAGTAGAAATAAAATGTGATTCAAACCAAGAGATAATAAGGACCTGTTTTTCCTTATCACATATCTCCACACTGGTGCATGCTTCCAAACGACTAGTGCAATCAACTCAACATGCCAAGTGAGCCCAACAAACACTTAACCTTTCATACTTTAGCTCCAGACCTAAAGAGGTACCAAAGAGACCAAATAACATCATGTGGACCACTTTACAAACATTATATGACACATTCCAATACACTCCTTTCACAACTTCATTCTACTTCATGTTTGCACAAACAAATGCATACTGAACCCAACATCTCTTGCAAACTTTGAACACACAATCAAACTTTACTTAACCAAATTTCTTCAAATTTTTTGAAACTTTCTTTATCCAGTGCCAAGACACATGACTTCATACCTTCCATGATATTCATTATCATCATAAGGCATCAAGGATATTGAAAACACACACTTATCATGAACTTACACATGAAATTTAGAAGATAAGGTACAACTGTGTATGTATGATACTAATCTTCTTATCTTCCACCACCATTGCTCCTCTGATCTACTAGTATAACTATATACATATTATATTGATCAAAATCACTCCTTTGATCTACCCATTTCACACCAATACTCAGTCGACATCAATGAAAACATATGCACGAATCTCCCCTTTTTTCATTGATGGAAACAAAAACCTGATATGAAATTTCTCCCCCTTTGGCATCAAGGGAAAAGGGCTACTGGTCTTCTTATCTTTTGGAAAAAATATATAGGATCCCCCTATCTATACAAACCTTATTGTTATTTATCAATCCACTCCCCCTGAGAGGTAGCCTCTATCACTTCAAAAAAAAATTGTAACTCCCTTATGATATACATAGATAATATGTATACATAGTGCCTTCATTCAAATAAAAAAATAACACTATTTATTCCTGCCTTACTCTCCACATATATTTACAACAATACTTTTTTTCTTTCCTTCAACAATTATTGTATTTACTTAGAAGGAAAAAAATTCTTATAAGTTACCTTTAACTAGGAAAGATTTGTATCACAATGCTTCTTTGTAGAAGACAAAATGTGCATTTGGATTTCAAGCTGAATATGTACAATTCTTCTGCTTATTCCAAAGTGGATGGCACTTTTACTTTTTGAACAACATTTTCTACTTCTATCAAAATGGCAGTCAAGGATGCTAATCTCAAACTCACAACTCCCCTTAGCTGACCAATTTATCCTTTGAATTTCTCTCTTTAGTCTATAAGCTACTTCATTTGGGAGTGTAAACTTTCTATTTGTGCCCTTGTACCACCATCTTTGTCCTTCACTAGATCATATACATTGGCCACTTGAGTTATTTGTGACTCAATAGATTCAATTTGATCCTTTATGCTCTTTGTAATTGTTGTCCATTTCAAACAAAATTGATAAAACACTTTGGCATCCTCTAAGAATTTTTAAATGATTTTCATATTTTTTTGCACTTTATTATGTGCCTTAGTACATCTTCTAGAGGCATCGACCATTCTTTTATTATTCACTTGTTCAATCACCTTTTTCTTTACCTATTTCCCCAAATAAGATGAGTGAGCTTTGAAGGATTCTAATAGGAGCTTCATTTTTTGTGTGGCAGGAAGAGATGGATCTCTTTTTGCCTTAGTAAATTCCTCCCGAATTATCTTAATTGCTTCTTGCAACAATTCAGCTCCCTCAACTTGTTGCTAAAGAATCTCTTTCCTTGCAATAGATTGAAGTATATCTCCTAGTTGTAACTTGTGGAGAGGAGATATGTTAGACAAGTTAACTTGTCCATCAAGCATTGGTAGTTGTAACAATTGTGGAGTAACCATTGGTTGAATCTACATTTTTTGTTCAAAAAATTCCTTGATTGAATCTACATGAGAGGATGAGGAAGATGTTTCTTGTTCTTTCTCAGAATTCTCCCTTGTACCAATGTTTACGTACTCCTCTTGCTCATCAAGTTTATCCTGTTGCTCTATATTTTCTATAGTAGGAATACTATGCACAACATTATGATTAGGAGATGCATTTCATTTATCTTGCATAACTTTCTCTTCTTTCTCCTCTTATGGATTCTACTAATCAATGTTATATAGAGGAGATAATTTAATGTGGGTTGGAGACATATGTGGTTGTTCCACATTATCAGATCTTTCACTTTTTCAAGAATTATATTTGTTACTTCTTTGGTCCACTTATGTAGCTTATCCCTGTCCTCATTTTCCATGCTCATAAGGACATCTACCCTATGCTTTTTCCTTAGCTCCCAAGCTTGTATTTGATAATTTTATCTTTCTCTTCTTGAGAAATAGAAGATCTGACTTTTTCAAGAGCTTGTTTGTCTCAACTCTTCATCCATTTCTATGGTTTTTCTCTCTTCTACCTTAGATCCTGAGCAAGACTCTCTGGAACCTTTTTCATAATGTCACTGAGAGTCACATTATATTTGATCATGTACATCACTATTTCCTTCTCAACAATCTTCTAAACTATAGGAGGCATATCTAGATGATGTTTTGTTGTTTCCTTTAGCATACCATGATGCACAATCCCATTGAAGATTGCCTCTAATTAGAGAGGATCATGTGTAAGTGCCACTAGAGAAGTTTTATTAGTCTTGTTTTCTTTCCTTTTCATTCATAGGTGTGTTCCTCTCCTTCTTATCCTTCCTCTTCAATCTCCACTATTTGAATATTCTTCCTTTCAAGAGGTTGTTTAGGCCCTACATGCTTCTTCTATGTAGTTTTCATCTGTGCCAGGGTTTTAGATATAAATCTTCTTCCAGTAGAAGTAGTTTGTGTATATCTAGAGGGTTACATAGTAATTCTAGTAGTGGATGTGGACCTACTAGTTATTCTTGGTCCTTGGGCAACTAGTGGATTAATATGATCAAGTTAGGGATCCTCTGTAGGGGTTTCTAATGTAGATTTTGGTGGAATACCCCATATCTTATGAAATTCATCTTTATGTTTGTTGAGATGATCCTTCACACTTATTTAATGCATCTTATTCATTATTTCATCATAAGTTCAAAATTTTTCTACTATTGTATCACTAGGTTTCTTGAGTAGAATATCAGCATAATTTTTTTATCTCCTGTGTAGAGACTGATGGCACTTTCAAATTTTGCAAAATTCTAGCATAATCATGTAAAAAACCTAAGAAATTTTACCTAAACAATCTTTGTTACATCTATTGTAAGGTTCTTATATGAGGTTTAGGGTTTTGTTCGTCTTAATTGCTTTGTGTTCTATTTTGTTGTTTACTAGTATTGCCTGTTGTTGGTCACAAAGAATCTTTTCACGCACATAAAATATCATCTTGTGACTGACCTTTCTTGTGTCTAGGTTTGAATCGCCTAACTTCTACATCCATTGTATTGCATAATTCATAAGTCTTCAGCCTACTATTCTCATGTTGTCCTAGGGAAGTCCCCTTTCTTAAAACAACTAATAATCACATGCTTAGAAAGTTCTCACTTATGTTCTGATGGCCTTCATAGTTGTATCGCTCATTATTGATTTATTCATTGATTCACACTTTGAATTAGCCATAAGCAATAAACTGATGTTTTCCCTTTGATATTGCTCATTGCTAATGGCTTTTGAGCCTTCAAAATTGTAATAACGATGAGAGATAGTTATATCTTTATGTTCTTATCTCTCATCGTGGATGGCCATAAAAAGATAAATTTGGAATAGCGATGAGTGATGTGATGTAATTTTTTGTATATCACTTGATCGCGGATATGTTTTGAATGTAAAGTCTCACATCAGCGATACATGATGGACATTGCAAAAGTTGTAAATCTTCTCATTGCTAATTGCTTGCAAAACATATGAGAAGAATTAGCAATGAACAAAGGCCATATGTTATAACTTCATTGCTCATCGCGGATTTGATTTAGAACTTGGGTTTTGAATTAGCAATAAGTGATGGAGGTCCTCTAAAGGGTTTTATCCCTCGCTAACATGATATGATCATACGAGCAATGTCTTTTGTGATATTTTATGTAGGTTGTACATATCCAAATCTAGTGCTATCACAACATTCCCATCGCAAATGGAAGCCTCAGTACAAGGTTTGAATTAGCAATGTGTGACGAAAGGATGAATGTGACCAAGGGTCAGGCTATAGAACCAGGGGCTAGAGATCATCACCAGAATGTTTACATCATTGATGAAGCCAAGCAAAGATGAAGTAGATTGATAAGCAATGACCATAAATGAAAAAGGAAACGTGGCATGATCCTAGGGATTTCGTATAAATCAGAAAGGAAAACATCAAGAGAACTGTAGAACCATTGATAAATCTTTAAAGTGAGATGATCTGATGGACTAGAAATTATTACATCAATAGCCTCATCACTAAATTGTACCCTAAATCTTGTGGAGGATCATGAATGAAGCGTATAAAGAAAGTTTATGTCTAAGAAATTGGTCCTATGTACTTCACCGATAGTAATGAAAAGCATGAATTACATTGGCGATACATGCTAAATGTCAGGTCAGCTACGATTAATCAAGGTTAGAGGGGAACGTGGCAACATTTGAAATAACCTCATTGTTTTCAAGGAGCAAGTTGATAATGGTAAAAAGAAAATTCCCATGGCAACCTTAGATGAAGTTTTAATTGGTCTAAGATGAACAACCCATATTCAGAGCCAAAATTGAATAGTTACCAATTCGCTCACGTAATGAATTTTGAATCATTAATTCTGCATGCTCAAATTTTCTATTTAATGCAGGTTGACCGTTGTTTTATTCACACTATCTTTTCATACTGCAATAGAAGGTGTGTTTAGTAAGAGGCGATTGAGGTTTCCTAAAGCAAAATTTAGTGTTTTCATCTTGAGAGAATTGGTATGAGATTAGGTTCTCTAGTCTATTTGGGATTTATGTTGCTCGAGTTATCTACAATTATTGGGATTGGGTTGCTTCTCGTGTGGGTCTTAAGTCTAGAACCTTTTTAATTATCTCTCTACTAGCTCTAGAGAAAATGGGAAAAGTCAGTGCATCATTTCCACCTGCTAGGAGGTCTAGCCAACTAAATGTGTTTGAATGCCATGAGAACATAGCTGAGCAGGAAGCCATGGCTTCTCTTGAGGTTTGAAAGGGTAAAAGGAGGGTTAGGGGCCATAAGAAGAATTCAATTATGTAGAGTACATACTGCTTGAGGAATAGGACCCTTCTAGGTGAAATGGTTGAATGCAAAGGCAAGGAATTGGCACTGCCAGTGAAGAAGGCTAGGAAAAAGGAGAAGAGCCATAGGGCCTTCCTGGGTAAACACAACTCTCCTATCGTGGTTTCATAATCTCCTTCAGATGTTGAAGCTAATACCAACTTAGAATATGGACAATACCTATGTTTCCTGGTGCCATATGGGAGTTTTGATGAAGATGTACTGGTAATACCTCCAATTGCATCACAAACAAGGAGCTGTCAGGCATTTTTGGATGCCAACGACTCTAAATAGGGTCACCTCCTATTTTAGTTTTTGATGACACCATGGTCTTTGCATAGGAGGTATTTTTTTGCATATGTTCGTGGTTTATCTTTTATTTTCTCATGTTGATGTGGATGGTCTTCAAGATAATATGAATCGAATCCTTTTTGTTCTAAACAACAAATGTTGTGACAATGATGGCTAATATCCTGCACATGTTTTTTGCCTTTTTTCCTCCCCTGTTCTCGAATGATTATGCATGAAACCACTTGGGGAGTCCTTTGAGGAGTTAGTTAGAATTAGGTTTTTGAAATGAATTGAAATGAAAGTGAAATTGTAATTCAGTCGGGTGCTTGTTGCTCCCCTGTTTATATAAAGGGGATTTCATGGTTGAAAAAAGAGGAGAGTTTGGAATTTTGAGTTTAGACACGGTCACAGTAGATACTATACTCTAATAGCAGAGTAGAATGTAAATAGATACTCTAGTAGATATATCAAAAGAAATTCTAAGATGAAAGTTAAACTGTGTATGAATCTTAAATATGGTTTTACAAAGAAATACCAGAAATGAAGAAGAATTTTAGTTTTAGAATATTGCTCTCCTATGTATTTTCTTCCAAGTTATGAATGAAGATTGTTAATGATAGCTTCATTTGTCTTTTTTCATTTGCACAAAATGTATGAATTTGTTTTATGCTTCAGTTCAATGAATTGATTAAATGTTGAAATGAGCTCATTAGTTTGTGAGAAAAGAATATAAGATTTAGTAAGGAAGTGATATTTTGTAGACATAGTGAGTTAGATGTTACAAAGTGACACTCTAATGGTCCACTAATTTTTGTGCTTCAGTCAAAATTGTATTAGTGATTGATTACAAGTTGTAACTCATTTTCTTCCTTAGATAAAGCAACGATTATCTTGCTAGTTTATCTTATAGTCAGTTGAGCCAGTATTGAATTGTGCCTAGGATTCAAGATGAAGAATGATTCAAAATTCTTCAAATTACAATGTCCCAACTCTAGGTATGAAGGTGCACACCTTGAAAATAAGTAATACTTCTATCCAAGGTTTTTTGAGCTTTTGATAAGGTGATTTTCATGGAATTGTGCATTTGTGTGAAGAAATACTCTTGACCAAGTGTGAAATATTATGAGTATATATGGGATTACCCTCCTTGGGTCTCATAGAGCCTGAAGAGAAGAATTAAAGTAGTAATTACTCTACTTAAGTGTTGGCCAATCCTCAACCTAGCTGATAATTGGGTCATGGAAAGCTCATAGGTTAGGACTGAGATTAAGTTTGGTTCTAAAAAAATAACCAACATAAATGGTGACTCCGCTGAGGACGCCTTTGTATCCTTGATACAAATATGTCAAAGACCATTTTAAAGAGTCAAAACAGAATGAACATTTGGTTCAAATGTTAAAGAAGTTCCAAATTTTCAAAGTGATTTGTTGTAGCCCTGAGGTGATTTTGCTGGAAGAACTCAGATAAAAATATCCTTTCTTCATGGGTTTTCCTCTTGATAAAGAGGTGACGACTCTACTCTACAATTTCTACACATGAAGGGCTATTGTTTGTTATTGTAATCTGAAAAGGCTCTATTAAAAGTTGCAATAACTAGAGGTGTGAAGGTATATAGTTCTCTGTATATTTTCATTTACTAAACATGTCGTATGGATTGCAATTACTGCTTCACTTAAATTTTTTTTCACAAACTAACAAGTATGGATGGTTAGAATAAAGTTGTATACCTTAAGGATTACTATCTATTTGTAGTTATTCTTCATATTATCATGGTTATGATTGTGCACCATTAGTTAAAACAAGATTTTCATATATCCATGTATTATAAAAGAGAAATAACCATGCCATAAGAAACTTCAAAAGTCTGATAACCCTCAAATAGTTGATATCAAAAAGTGCATACACCCCAGTGTGAACAAGCCTAGGATTAGGCTGGAATGGAAAGTTGTATTTAAAAGGGTAGTTAGAGAGTTGAAAAAAAGGCACCTGATGGCTATACAAGCCCAGTTAAGAGATAATCATACTAGATCTATTATCCAAGTTGATGTTGCACCTATTGTCAATTCATTTGACTCATTATATGACCAACTAGACTTGTCATGGATTTATTATAAGGTTAAAAGTATGCCATCTCTAGTCTATAAGTAGATGCCTAGGTTTAATGGATGTAGTGTGTGTGAAGGAGATGCACATGTCCAAAGTTTCTATAATTTCATGGTGAAACATTCATTTGGAGATCAGGATATGTGGATGATATGTTTTGTCAAATCTCTTGAAGCCAAAGCTAGGGACTGGTACTTAAGTTTTCCTGAGAAATCTTTTCCATACTAGGATAAATTGGTAGATGCTTATAGGGAAGAATTTGCAAAAGAACCTTCTGATCTTGTCATAAAGTTAAAACAGCTTAAGAAAGAAGATGAAGAGTCAAGCATTGTTTTCAGTCACAAATTTTTGTTGCTCTCGCACTAATCCCTGAAAGTTTCAGACCTAGTACATCATATTGCATTCATATGTATTTTGAAGCTTTTGAGGAGGGATCTAGTGCATTATTGAAGGATTTTAGAATATTGAGTATGCAAATGGCTTACACATATTTAGATAATATGGAAAAGATGAGGAATGAATATGTGCAAATTTTGTTGTCTTCAATTATGGATAAACATGAAACCAACAATTGTATGGATGCAACTAATCAAGTGTCTTCAATTTTAGATACAAACAAGTGCATCCTTGAAAAGGACGAAGTTGTGAATGTTAAAATGTTAACCACTAATGCTAATAATAGTGAAAATTCTTCTCTTTATTTTCAAGAAGATATAAATGGTTAAATCAATGATGAAACCCATTCTATGAAGTTTCTAAATTTTATATTGGTAATATCTTGTTATGTCCTGACTTATAGCTTGGTAAGGCATGTTTTTCTACCAGAGGACAAGAGAGAGAAGTTGTTGAAAGAATGGACCAAGAGTGTGGCCTATTGAATAGTGAACAGATTTCAAGTCTGTTAACCATTGAATATCAAAAATATGCACATATGAGTAACCCTCAGTTATTGTGTAATACTCATATTGATTTTGACAATGATAATAATCTTTATTATAATAGATATGAAAAATGGGTATCTGATATTCCTTCCAGTTATGAATAGGCTTGTCACCATGGTGATAATATTGGCAATGACAAACAACCATTTGATTTTAATGATACATTGTTTGATGAGCATGAAAGTATGCAAGGTGATGCAAATTCAGAAACTTGTGTTGATGAGTTAAGATCAACAGATAACCATGAAGCTTGCATATCTGGTAAGCAATATTTTGAAAGCTTAATACAGATTTGGATAAGTATCTATTTCTTGATTTAGGTGAGCCTAGTTATGAGTCTTTTCATGTGGATATTGAGGCTGATTTGAAAGAGAAATTAGACTATCTTTTGGAACCAGAATTACTCACTTTTGAACAAGCTTCGGATTTCGAAGATATCAGTATGATGTGTTCAGAAGATATCAAAGTAAGTACAAATAAGGATAGGGTAGAGATTCTTGATGATTCTCTACACCAACATGTTGAGGCACAGTTACAAAGTGTGCCAATATATGAGTATATTTCTTTGCATACACTTGGAGATAGTTTGCATAATGTGCATAATCTTTTGATTGGTCCTTGTAATCATCTCACTTTTGATATGGAAACTACTAATCAAATTGAGCTTGATGATCCCAACTATATGGAAGAGTATGAGTGCCAGTTTTTTTAGCTAGATGGAATTTTCTTACAGTGTGGTAATGAGCAAAATATCAAGGGAAATTGTTTTCAACTTTATAATATTTTGAATGACAAAATTTATGAGTCATTTCCACATAATAATCATTATTTTAAGGGTATGCTTGATTCTCAAATGCAAAGTAGTTGTGAATCTGTTGATAATGTTGTACTTGCTAAGTTATTGAGAGTTGTCAACATTTTTTAGACATATTCCAGTAATGTCTTCAAATTGGATTTAGTGAGGTGTGATGAAAACTTTGCCTATGACAAAGGTCAGAAAGGTCCTACAATTTTTGATGGCCTTGGCCCATCAAATATGGTTTGATTTGAAAAACCAAAGCAATTGGGGGTAGAGATAACTTTTTGACTCTATTTTCCAATGGAGTAGGCACTTGGTCTGCTTCTCCAGAGGATCTAAATTCTCACTCTATTCACTAAGGAATAGACGTCCCCAAAAAGAGCCACTAATGGCACTTTTGAATTTTGCAAAATTCTAGCATGCAAATGTTAAAACCCTAAGAAATTTTACCTAAAAAATATTTGTTACATCTATTGTAGGGTTCTTATATTAGGTTTAGGGTTTTGTTTGTCTTCATTGCTAGGTGTTCTATTCTATCGTTTACTGGTATTTCCTGTTGTCGATCACAAAGAATCTTTTCACACACATAAAATATCATCTTGTGACTGACCTTTCTCGTGTCTAGGTTTGAATCGCCTAACTTCTACATCCATTGTATTGCATGATTCATAAATCTTCAACCTACTATTCTCATGTTGTCCTAGGGAAGTCCCCTTTCTTAAAACAACTAATAAGCATGTGCTTAGAAATTTCCCACTTATGTCCTGATGGCCTTCATAGTTGTATCACTCATCATTGATTTATTCATTGATTCACACTTTGAAATAGCATTAAGCGATGAACTGATGTTTTCCCTTTAATATCGCTCATTGCTAATGGCTTTTGAGCCTTCAAAATTGTAATAGCGATGAGTGATGCTTCTGTCTTTATGTTCTTATCACTCATCGCGAATGGCCATAAAAAGATAAATTTGGAATAGCGATGAGCGATGTGATGCAATTTTATGTATATTGCTTGATCATGGATATGTTTTGAATGTAAATTCTCACATCAACAATACACGATGGACATTGTAAAATCTGTAAATATTCTAATTGCTAATTGCTTGCAAAAACATATGAGAAGAATTAGCGATGAAAAAAGGCCATGTGTTATAACTTCATCGCTCATCATAGATTTGATTTAGAACTTGGGTTTTGAATTAGCGATCAGTGATGAAGGTCCTCTAAAGAATGTTATCCAGGCTCACTAACATGATATGATCATACAAGCAATGTCTTTTGTGATATTTTATGCAGGTTGTACATGTCCAAATCTAGTGCTATCACAACATTCCCATCGCAGATGGCCTCAGTACAAGGTTTGAATTAGTGATGTACGACAGAAGGATGAATGTGACCAAGGGTCAAGATGCAGAACTAGGGAATAGAGATCATCACCAAAATGTTTACATCATTGATGAACCAAGGTGAAGATGAAGTAGATCAATGACAAGCAATGACCATAAATGAAAAAGGAAATGTAGCATGATCTTAGGGGTTTCACATAAATCAGAAAGGAAAGCAGCGAGAGAACTGTATAACCGTTGATAAAGCTTTAAAGTGAGATGATTCGACAGACTGAAAAATCACTGCATGAATAGCCTCATCGCTAAATTGTACCCTAAATCTTGGGGAAGATCAACGATGAAGTGTATAAATAGATTTTCTCTCTAAGAAACTGGTCCTATGTACTTTTCCGATATTAATGAAAAGCATGAATTATGTTGGCGATACATGCTAAATGTTAGGTCAGCTATGAGTAATCAAGGTTAGAGTGGAATGTGACAACATTTGAAATAACCTCGCTATTTCAAGGAGCAATTTGATAATGGTAAAAAAAAATGCTCATGGCCACCTTAGATGAAGTTTTAATTTCTCTAAGATAAACAACCCATATTCAGAGCCAAAACTGAATAGTTACCAATTTTCTCACGTAAGGAATTCTGAATCATTAATTCTACATGCTCGAATTTTCTATTTAATGTAGATTGATCACTATTTTATTCACACTATCTTTTCAGACTGTAGTAGAAGTAAGGTGTGTGTAGTGAGAGGCAATTGAGGTTTCCTAAAGCAGAATTTAGTGTTTTTTATCTTGAGAGAATTGGTATGAGATTAGGTTCTTTGGTCTATTTGGGATTTTTGTTGCTCAAGTTATCTGCAATTATTGGGATTGGGTTGCTTCTCTTGTGGTCTTAAGTCAAACCTTTTTAATTATCTCTCTACTAGCTCTAGAGAAAATGGGAAAAGTTGGTGCATCATTTCCACCTATTAGGAGGTTTAGCCAACTAAATGTGTTTGAATGTTATGAGGACATAGCTGAGTAGGAAGCCATGGCTTCTCCTAAGGTTTGAAAGGGTAAAAGGAGGGCTAGGTGCCATAAGAAGAAGTCAATTGTGTAGAGTACATACCGCTTGAGGAATAGGACCCTTCCAAGTGAAGTGGTCAAATGTAAAGGCAAGGAATTGGCATTGCCAATGAAGAAGGCTAGGAAAAAGGAGAAGAGCCATAGGGCCTTCCTGGGTAAACACAACTCTCCTATCGTGCTTTCAGACTCTCCTTCGGATGTTGAAGTTGATACTAACTCCGACTATGGCTAGTACATGCATTCCCTAGTACCATATGGGAGTTCTGATGATGACATACTGGTAATACCTCTAATTACATTGAGGACAAGGACTAGTCGGGCATTTTTGGATGTTGATGACTTGAAATAGGGTCACCTCCTATTTTAGTTTTTGATGACACCATGGTCTTTGCATAGGATGTATTTTTTTCATATGTCTATGGTTTTTCTTTTGTTTTCTCATGTTGATGTGAATGGTCTTCAAGATAATATGAATCAAATCCTTTTTTTTCCAAACAACAAATGTTGTGACAATGACAACTAATATCTTGCACATTTTTTTTTCCTTTTTTTCTCCCCTATTCTCAAATGGTTACGTATGAAACTGCCTGGGGAGTCCTTCAAGGAGTTAGTTAGAATTAGTTTTTTGAAATGAACTGAAATGAAAGTGAAATTGTAATTCATCCAGGTGCTTGTTGCTCCCCTGTTTATATAAAGGGGATTTCATTGCTAAAAAAAGAGGAGAGTTCGCAATTTTGAGTCTAGAAATGGTCACAATAGATAATATACTCTAATAGTAGAATAGTATGTAAATAGATACTTTAGTAGATATATCAGAAGCAAGTCTAAGATGAAATTTAAACTATGTATGAATCTTAAATATGGTTTTACAAAGAAATACCAGAAATGAAGAAGAATTCTAGTTTCAGAATATTGCTCTCCTATGTATTTTCTTCCAAGTTATGAATGAAGATAGTTAATGATAGCTTCATTTTTCTTTTGTCATTTACATAGAATGTATGAATTCATTTTATTCTTCAGTTCAATGAATTAATTAAATTCTGAAATGAGCTCATTAGTTTGTGAGAAGAGAATATAGGATTTAATAAGGAAGTGATATTCTATAGACACAGTGAGTTAGTTGTTACAAAGTGACACTCTAATGGTCCACTAATTTATGAGCTTCAGTCAAAATTGTATTACTGATTGATTACAAGTTGTAACTCATTTTCTTCCTTAGATAAATCAATGATTATCTTGCTAGTTTATCTTATATTTAGTTGAGCCAGTGTTGAACTGGGCCTACGATTCAAGATGAAGAATGATTCAAAATACTTCAAATTACAATGTCCCAACTCTAGGTATGAAGGCACACTCCTTGAAAATAAGTAACACTTCTATCCAAGGTTTTTCGAGCTTTTGATAAGGTGATTTTCATGGAATTGCGCATCTCTATGAAGAAATACTCTTGACCAAGTGTGAAATATTATGAGTATATATGGGATTACCCTCCCTGGGTCTCACAAAGCTGAAAGAGAAGAAGTAAAGTAGTAATTACTCAAGTGTTGGCCAATCCTCAACCTAGCTGATAATTGGGTCATGGCAAGCTCATAGGTTAGGATTGAGATTAAGTTTGGTTCTTAAAAAATAACCAAAAGAGACCTTGTAAGGAAATATTGGAATCCAAGTTATCCTTGGCTTTACAAATTCCATATAAGCATAATCTTTATCAAATAAAAATATGATTTCCCCTTTGTATCTTTGTACAACGTTGGAGGGGATTCTATCTCTAGCTTGCATGTTAGTTTGTAGGGTTTTGAAAAATACCTAGTACATTGTTCTTTAGTTCTTGTTATCACCAAATACTCTCATATGGTTTCTAATTTTTACATCAATAGGAATTTTTTGCTACTAGACCTTACCCTTAAAACTAGGCAACTCATTCAAGAATTAAAATGCAAGGAAATTTATAAGGGAACCATACCTAAAGTTGTACCCTATTTCCTTTGTTCTCCTTAGATTTTCCATCAACTCCTCTCTGATGACCTCATAGAGGTGAAAGTCTAATCATTCCTTTACGATATGGTAAGTAGTGTGAATTGTGGTACCAATGGAAGATCCCTCTTTGTTTGTTTAATAAACCTTATATACAATGCTCATAGCAGCATGCCAATCCCTTAGATCAGTTATGTCATTTATACTTAGGGTCCTTTTTGTCAAAATTCTCCCAAGTTAGTTCTATAACCTTCTCATTTTGTATGGCTTTCATCACCGGGATTGGTCTAGTAGAACTCAAACCAGTAACAACCCTAATTTCTTCCTTAGTGATTATATAGGCCTTATCAAGGTATATAAATTCATCATGATTTTTGCTAAAAACATACCTCACTCATTCGTGTTCATCACAAAAGTTAGGGTAATCCTTCCTTATATCCAGTCATTTATCTCCCATATTTATATATTTTGGTTTGTAGTTATCATCATCATCTAGGATTTTATCTCTAGGATCCTCAAACTTCACATGGTTGATCTCATTTAGTGTGGAGTGAATATATATTCTAACATCCTTTATGTATACAACATCTATTAGAATGAAGGAGAATGCTCCATCCTTGTCAACCTTCATGGCCTTAAAAGGATATTTCCTATATTTCAGCCTTGGTTTCTCAATAACATCTACCAATTAAGGAGTTGTCATCTCAATATTCTTTAAAATTATAAACTAAGGTTTTATGATGATCTAGGTGGATATGTGTTTCACCAAAAAAATTGATTATTCTAAATTTTCAATATAACAACACCATGATGATGAGCTATCAAGATGATTCCAATGCCACTTGAATCACACCAAATGAAATTTGTATGCAAAAGTTTTGCAAAATCTGTTGACCAAGCAATACGAATGTTGACGTTCGCACAGTGACATGGCAGTCTTTGGTGCTGCCACATGGTAGGTTCAAAAGGTGACACGTGGAATATGATATGAAAGGGTAGATGACATGGGCCAGTGGTTGTTTGACACGTGGCATGATGTTGGTGAATTAAATGATGCCACATGGACCTATGGTTGGGTGCCACATGTCACCCTTGCAGTTGCTCAGGTTTGTTTTGTTTGTTAACAATTGGTTGATAGTGGTTGAACACCTAACCTCCTGCCTAAAACTTCCCCTCTCAAACATCAAGTCACACCTGATCTTTGGAATACATATAGGTGCTATTTTTATTTAAATTCTTTACAAATGTCATTTTGGGGGTCGGGTGGGTTTAACAGTTGACCTCCCTCCTACAAGTCTTCCCAACAACCATTGGGCTACACATGTTCAACAGGTATGATGGGCATGATTTCCTATTTAAAACCTAAACTAAGCTTATTTAAACAAAATGGAGGTTTGACGGTTTGAACCATTGACCCCCCAAATGCTACCTGACACTCCTTGCCACTATGCCACACACGTCATGCTCAACATAGGATGGAAGCATATTATATTTGTTATATGCAATCTACGAAGCTCGAAAAGGAGGGGCTCAGGTTTGAACTCAAGCCCTCTTATAAAAAGGGAAAAATACTTACCAATCAGGTAGAGTTTAGGATATTATAATATACTGCACAGGTTATAATTTGAAGTTGTATTTTTTCAGTATAGGGAAGGATTTTTTTTAAAGGGTTTGAAGCCAAATCTCTTCTATCAAGAGTGAGGAATACTTGAGGACTTCAAATTATTGTTGAAGAAGAATATGGAGAGTCTATTACCTATAGGTTGAAGAAGCTTTTTATGTACTCAAGCATTTGGAGCATTAAATTAAGGATCTCTCTCTCATTGGAGAGGGACTTGAAGGCATAACCAATTTGGGTGAAGTTCATTATCAACTTGCAGGTTCTTGTCTTCTCTTAATACTGTTCTCTATTTTACATTTTAAATTTCTTAAATGTCTTTTAAAAAGATTTTTATTTAAGTTTTAAGAAAAATATTCCCATTTACCTAATTTAACATTCACTAAGAAACTATATTCATATATCTTTTCAAATCAAGTTGGTATTAGGGCCTTGTTTGTGTAGTGTTTGCAGAAGTGGATGTTAATGCGATCTAGGAGTTGGTGAGGTGAAGGCATGCTTGTAGAGATCAATCTTGAGATCAGTATTTGGAGAAATTTTCCACCACCAAAGATGGAAGAGATAGAAGATGAACAAAGATCCTTTGAGCTTGATGAGAGAGGTTTTGAACAAGCCTTTCTCGACATGAAGGCTATGGTGGAAGTGCTCTATCAAGAGAGGAAAGAATGAAAGAAGCTTGAAAAAGGAGGTTCTTCGAAGCAAGAAAAGCATGAGGACCATGAAGATTTAGAGGACAAAGGGAAAAGAGAAGGAGGTGATTATGATCCTCCAAAAACTCCTCCATCTCCATCTTCTCCTTCTAATTCTATTTCTTCTGCTAGTCCTTTCAAAAGTACACATAAGCCTGTAATCTATTTGGATGTAAATTATGGAGAGTTGAATGGTGAGAAACTAGAGGATGGGGTTCAACAAGTAGAAGTATATTGTAGAATTCACGGTATCCTAGACGATTCTTCTCAAATCTAATTAGCTACTCTTCAGTTGGGAGGAACCACTCTCACCTGGTGGGATCGAGTAAACTCAAGTAGAAATTGCACGACATGGTAGTGTCAACTTAACTTGGATAGAGTTTAAAGATACCCTCAAGAAATAGTTTTACCACTTATGCCATATGCAATAGTTAACTATGAACTAGAAAAATTTTAGGTAGGCTAAAGGTCAAACTATCCAAGACTATACTCATGAATTTAGGAAGTGGGCTATTGCACTTAATGTCCCATTATACACCCAAGACACATTACTCAAATATATAGGTGGTGTTCACTCTTACTAAGGCATGCCATTTTGGTTTTAGATCCTAGTAATTTTGATGAAGTGTGTGTACATACCACACATTTCTAGAGTCAAGAGATAAGAGTAATTCCAATAACAATTATGCCAAGAAGCCATCTAAGCCTCAAGGTAAATGCAAGAGAAAAAGAAAGGGGAAAAGAAAACCACCATCAAGAAGGAGGGGCATGATGATTCAAATTGTTGGAAGCTGCATCCAAAACTAAGGCTAGAGAAGTATGGAGGAAGTAAAGGCAAACAAAAGACTGCTACTATAGTACAACATGATCTTGGATCTGACTCGGGGGATGATACAAATATTGTTGTTGTTGGGATCCAAGGTGAAGAAAAAGGTATATCTCTTTCTATTGATACAAGTCTTACAAATGTAAGTATAAGTAAAGAATCATTTCATCTAAGATTGATAAGCATCAAAATGAGTTATTTTATATTCAAGTTGTAACAAAGCACAAATATTGATACTTTGTTTGATACAGGATCACAAGTAAATTTAATGTTTGAAGAAGTTGTAAAGAAACTCAACTTGGCTACAATACCTCATCCAAATTCGTATCCACTTGGATGGGTTTGCAGTGATGCACAATCACAAGTAACAAAGCAATGCAAGTTAATATTTGCAATCACTTCAAACTTCATAGATGAGCTAGAATTTGATGTAGTCCCTTTAGATATTTGTGGCATTGTACTAGGGAGTGCATATGTTTATGATTGCAAAGCAATATCACCTTTTTAAGGATGGTAAAAAATTCATTGTATGTACACATAAGACAAAGAATAATCTAGCTTTAGTGAATACTAGACAAATGAAGAGGTTAGTCAATGCTAGTAAAAAATTTGTATTTATGATCATAAAAGCCAAGGAGGATGAAAAATTTGTGGCATTCAAAGGGTGTGATCCAAAGAACAAAGTTGAACTAGTCAAAGTAGTTTCTGCCTATGATGACTTATTTAAGGAGCCAAAGGGATTGCCACCAAAGAGAGAGAGAGAGAGATAAAACATGAAATCTAGTTACAGTAGCATGTTCCTCTTCCAAACATTGGCATGTACTATTTATCAATTTTGTAGAATGAGGAAATCAAGAAGTAGGTTCAGGAGTTGGTTGAGAAAGGATTTATTCATCCAAATACCTCTCCTTGTGGTTCTCCAACTGTGTTGGTGTCAAAGGATAGGTCATGGATAATGTGAATCAACTATAAAACCCTTAACAAGATAACAGTAAAGAACATGTATCCTCTTCTATGAATAAATGATTTACTTGATCAATTGAAATGGGTAGTTTATTTTACTAAGTTGGACTTGCATCTAGTGGATATCATCAAATAAGAATTGTAGATAATGATATATGGAAAATTCAGTTTAAGAAAAAATAGGGACTATATGAGTGGTTGGTAATGCCCTTTGGGATTTGGAATGCACTAGCTACCTTTATGAGAGTCATGAATGATGTCTTCCAACCATTCATAGATGATTTTTTTCATAGTTTATTTGGACGATATACTTGTATTTAGTCGAGCTTGGAGTGGGTAGAGTATGTGAAAAAAGCACTAGATGTATTGAGAAAATAAAAATTGTATGTAAAGATTTCAAAATTTGAATTCGCTAAGACATCACTAGTGTACTTAGGCTATATTGTAAGAGGAGGTGACTTGAAAGTGGATCCTGCAAAGGTTAGAGTCATTGTAAACTGGCCAAAGCCAAGTACAGTTACAGAAGCTAGAAGTTTTCTAGGTGTAGTATAGTATCAGAGGAAGTTCATAGCTAACTTCTCCTACATAGCATCTCCATTGCATGCACTAATAGGTGTAAATAAATCTTTCCAGTGGGGAGGTCCATAGCAAAAGGACTTTGATAATTTAAAGGAAAAGATAAGCACTGCACCAGTTCTGGCTCTACTACAACAACCATTCAAATTTGAAACAGACACTAGTGGGTCTTTTCATGGGAGAAGTACTCATGCAAGGAGCTAAACCTATTTTCTTTCATTCTAAAACTTTCACAACTGTGGTAAGTAACTATCCCACATATGATAAAGAATTGTATGCACACTAGTACATAAACAATAATATATGATTAAAAAACTACTAAAAACTGCATATAAATGACTAAACATGATCACATGACCATTAGTAGTTTATTGCCAGTCATTTATAATGTGACCTAATTGATGACTAAACCATTTTTAGTCATTTATTAGTTGTTTTGATTGATCAATTTGGTAGTATATTTAGTCGTTAATTTGGTCATTGATTGTTGTAAACTAGTCACTTATTTAGTCATTTTTTATTCACTAATATATTTAGTCATTAATTTAGTCATTGATTGTTGTTAACTGGTCACTTATTTAGTCATTTTTATTCACTAATTTTTGTCCATTGGTAGTGTATTTAGTCATTAATTTTAATCATTATTTTGATCAATTGAGTAGTTTATTTAATTGTTTTTGTTCACTAATTTCTATCAACTAGTAGTATAAGGATACATTGCTTATTAATTGCATAATCATTATATTTAGTCATATATTTAGTCGATTGATAGTTTATTTAATTGTTTTTGTTCATTGATTTTTCCTAAAAGTGCTAGAAATGAGACAATGCTTTTGAGGTTTAAACATAAAACACACAAAAAATATCAATCATTCATTTGCACATAATGAAACAACTATTAAGAAGGAAAAATACTAAAATTTTATTAAGAAAAGGTGTTCTTATAGCAGATACAAGACTTAAATATGTGTCTTTGCTTTAAAAAATGTGTTACAAAGTGTGTTTCTCAGTGCTATGACTAAGAAAACTGAGTTACAATGCTCTATTTTTTGCATATACAACTCCAAAACATGAAATAACTACTTGAAAAATGAAGCCTACATGTCCTATATCTCATCCTAAGCATGGGAGAGCATATAGGAACTAGAATTGACTAAGTTCTCATGCTTAAAAATAGGGAAACCTATTTTACATTCCCAAGAGGTCTTCTTGTTGAGATAATGACGAATGAGACATTGATGGTTCTATCAGCCACCTCTACCCCTATAGTTACATAAATGATCATTGTGTTAGGGTAGTATGGTGATACATTGTTGGTCACCCATATATCTATTGTGCTCTAGTACTATGAAAAATATAGCAAATTTGAATTGAATATCCTAATCCAGAGCAGGGTGAGAAAACACAAACTAACTCAATCTACCCATTACCGAACAAAGTGGATTTGTACACAAGCTGCCTTTAAACCTAATATCACAACAAACAATGTTTTTCGAGCATAATTTCCAAACTTGGCATCACATGTAGAAAAAAATTACAAATTTAGATACCCATTTTCCTCTTTCATAACATATCTCAAAATCTCATATGGTTTCTTTGGAACATGACCCTGAAATCTCTACTGCTACACTAGGACAAAGGCCTAATTAGGCTTGTATAATAAGGTCACTATTGGTTCTACACACTCCCAAACTCCATTCTTCATATCAACACCTAAGACCAGTCAAATTAGATCTGCACATACTAATCCAACCCTTACAAATCATTTTCCAAGAGTTTTCTATCAAACCCTACCACCTATGCATCAAAATTACTCAAAAACAAGTGCTTTTCCACCTAGGGAATCATCATATTTGCACAAAACCTCCTCCCCTGCTCCTTCCAACCACATAAAAGAAAAAACTACACCTAAATCTTCCATTCCACCAAGTTAAGCATTTTCTACTAGGTGGAATGGCTCAAACATCCATTTTCTCCAATCAAACCTTTAAAATTAGCGTTTCAAGGCTACTTTCAGAAAAAATGCAATAAAATCCTTTAAACTCAATGAAATCTTATGAGAAAAAGACCAAAATGAAGTTAATTCAATTCTCCATCAATTCAAATGCATAAATTTTCACCTATAGGTTGTACAAGGTTGTACTGGTCACTGTAGCAACAAATTTTGTATTGAAAACACATAAAACAAGAGCTTTTTGATTCAAAACTTCAAAATTACATCAACCAACCTTACCACAATGTTCACAAAGGATTTTTAAGGCATTCCCAACCACAAAAAACTGGTTCAAATTTTTTTCTCACCAAAAACACAACATGACCTTTCAACTTCCCCTTACATACAAAAAATGCAAAAGTTGTGCAACTTTGCAACTTTTTACACCATTTTCAAAATTTTACTTCCATTGACCCAAGACAACCTAAAACAACTTTAAAACACAAGAAATGGTCTTATAGACCTTATTACACCATGAAAACTAAAAACCAAACCAAAATCCTAATCACTTTGTAACATTTCTACCTAAAGATCTATGGTGCCCTACCCCATACTCCCGAGAAAAAAGGAACTCAAGTCCTCTTGAGGACCATGTAGCAATAGTAAACTCTTGTCCATATCATCTTTTGACCTCCAATTTATATCCTCTTGTGGTACACCTTTCCAATGAACGAAGTACTTGAAGTAGGCATTGTCCCTTTCCTTGTTGAGCTCCTTGGTACCTAGCAAATGCTCTAACTTCATAGGCTGACCTAATGGATGTTCTTTGTCTCTTCCCTCATCTAAAAAAATTATTAAAATTGCTTGAGTACCTACAAATATACCTCTACCATCCTTGTCATGAACTGTCTTCTTCTTTACTTTTGATGCATACTTGAACTTTCCCACCTTTCTTTGTAGCTTACCCTTAACCTCTTCACTTTTTCTTTCATCTCCTTCATCTGATATTTTCCCCCTATAATTGCTGCTTTCTAAGATTTACCAACCTCTAATATGAAATTACCAACCTTAGGTTTACCAACGTTAGATAATTTACCAACCTTTGAGTGACCACTATCCTCTTTAGAAAAAAATGAAGAAAACATCTCTTCTAACTTCATATCAACATACCTATTAAGCCAACCTTGAGTCTACAACATCAATTCATCTTTGACCTTCAACATATCATATTTTGACACTAACTTAATATAATTTCCCTCCAAAATCCAATTATTCTTCAAATATGTTGTTTTAGTATCTCCATTCTTAGTATTGGCTACAAGTTTCATGTTCTCTCCTTTCTCTACTTTGATGAATTCCTTTATATCTAACATTATCACATTGGATGCCTTAGTTTTTCGCTTATCATCTTCTATCAATGGAGTCAAATTAAAAGATATTCTATCCTTTTCAATCTCATATGTATTCCTCCTACCATCATACATTACATGCCTATCAAATTGCCAAGGCCTCCCTAGTAGCAAATGACACACATCCATAGGCAACACATCACATAGAATCTTATCTTTGTACCCTCCTCTATTGAACTCAACCCAACATTGTCCATTAACCAAAACATATTGACCCTCATTTAACCAAGAAAATTTATAAGGGGTATCATTTGGTATCTTTTCCAACTTAAGTTTGTCAACCATTTCAATGGAAACCATATTATCTATGCTCCCTGAATCAATTACAACTTTACATACCTTTCCCATGCACTTGCAAATTGTTCTGAAGAGTGTCCTTCTTTGTGATGGCTCCTTCTCCTTTGATGCTTTGATGAGTGTTCTCCTTGCCATTAGTGGTTCTCCAACTTCTAGAGAAGCATGTTGTGGTGTTGAGTTCACACTTTCACTATCGTTTGCTTACACCAACTAATTCCTTCTTTCACCACCATGTGAAGTAGAAGCTTGATCTTCCTTGCACTGCCATGCTTGATGTCCAAATTTAGTGCATTGATAGCATCTCCCTGTGAATCCTTTTCAACCTTTCCCTTGTCCTCCAAATCCAACTCTAAAACCTGATCCACTACCTCTAAATCCACCTCTTTAATCTACCCCTTGTTCTTAGACCCTGCTTACATCTTCTTGGCTTTCATATAACTTCTTTGAGTTGGAAAATGAGCCTCTTCATCTATTATTGATACCTCTGCCCCTATTTTGTTTCTCCTACCTTCTCTTCAACTTTTCTTCTTCCCTAACAACTAATTGGAAGCATGCTTCAACCGTTCTTGGAAGAGCCATGCTTAACTCATCTTGTATGTTGAATATTAATCCATTTATATACCTTGCTACCTTCTCCACTTCATCCTTAACATGACCTTCTCAATTTATGAAACTCCTCTATATAGGCCATGACATCTACCTCTTTTTTCTTGAGATTTTATAGCTTTCTAAAAAAATTTATTGCATATTCACCAGGTAGAAATTGTCCCTTAACTTTAGACACCATTCTATCCAATGAATTAATTTTTGCTTTTCCCTTTTTCACTCTCTTCCTACACATAGTTCCACCAAGTTAGGGTAGGGCCTTTCAACTTAGTTTTAGCTAAATTTACCTTTTGTTCATCTGCTACCTCCTTATATTCAAAATAATTGTCTAGTGCATCAACCCAATCCAACACCTCTTCACTATCCATCTTCCCACCATACATGGGAAATTCCATTTTCACCTCATAAGAATCTCCCTTGATAGCCTTTAGCATCTTAATCATCCTTTCATCAAGGTCCAACTCATCATCATCTTGGACTCATCTTTGAGGGTTTTCATTCCCACCCTTTTCCTCTTCCTCTCAATCTTTCTCATATATAGTGGCCTTACCTCTTCTTTGGTTTGTTTCCAATGCTGCAAGTCTAGCTAAAAGAGCTTCCTAAGACTCCTTCATCATTCTTATTTTCCTAGAAATGGCTACACTTCCCTTTGGAGGCATCTTTCCTTCTTCAAAGTTCAACCTCTTTCATTCAAATGATCAAAACCTATGCTTTGATACCAATTTGATGTAGATCAAGGTGAGAAAACACAAACTAACTCAATCTACCCTTTACCAAAGTCTACAAACACCAAAAAAAGTGGATTTGTACACAAACTACCTTTAAACCTAGTAGCACAACAAATGGTGTTTTTCAAGCATAATTTCCAAACCTGACATCACCCCAGGAACCAATTATAGATTTATATATCTATTTTCCTCTTTCATAACATATCTCAAAATCTCATAGGGTTTCTCTAGAACATGACCCTCAAATCTCTATTGTTATGCTAGGACAAAGGCCTAACTAGGCTTGTATAATAAGGTCACTATTGGTTCTACACACTCCCAACCTCTATTTTTCATATCAACACCTTAGACTAGTAGTTTTCTATCAAACCCTACCACCTATGCATCAAAATTGCTCAAAAACAAGTGCTTTTCTGCCTAGGGCATCATCATATTTGCACAAAACCTCCTCCCCTACTCCTGCAAACCACATAAAATAAAAACCTACACCTAAATTTTCCATTCCACCAAGTTAGAGCATTTTATACGAGGTGGAATGTCTCACACATCCATTTTCTCCAATCAAACCCTCAAAATTAAGGTTTCAAGGCTACTTTAAAAAAAATGCAATAAAATACTTTAAACTCAATCAAATATTATGAGACAAAGACCAAAATGAAGCTAATTCAATTTTACATCAATTCAAATACATAAATGTTCACCTACAAGCCATACAAGGCCATACTGCTAGTTGTAGCAGCAAATTTTGTCTTGAAAATGTAGAAAACAAGAGCTTTTGGATTCAAAACTTCAAAATTACATCAACCAACCTTCCCACAATGTTCACAAAGGATTTTTAAAGAATTCCCAACCATAACCAACTAGTTCCAACTATTTTCCCACCAAAAACACAACATGACCTTTCAACTTCCCCTTATATACAAAAAATGCAAAAGTTGTTGTGCAACTTTACAACTTTTTATAGCATTTACAAAATTTGACTCCCATCGACCCAAGACAACCTAAAACAACTTGAAAACATAAGAAATGGTCTTATAGACCTTATTACACCATGACAGCTAAAAACCAAACCAAAATCCTAATCACTTTGTAACATTTCTACCTAAAGATCTATGGTGCCCTGCACCATATCCCAATAATGAACTTAATGCTAGTGTTGGAAATGCCTAAAGGACCTACACATAAGGAAATCATGATTCATAACCAAAAATTTCCAAGGAACGGTCTTTTGATTTACATTAAACTGATACTATGGAAAATGTTTGATGTGTTTCAAGTAACAACCTACACATTAGATTCATAAATCCTTATCTTCTTGATAGACACTGACTTCACCAACTGGGATACTTTGTTAGGAGTTGGAAGGTCATCCCTTACTCGACCATAGAAAATTCCCACTTCACTTCCTCCTATTACCCCTGCAAATGAAGAAATTAACCCTCCAATAATGTCAAAATTCCAAAACCCTGTTGATTCACCCAACTCCTAGTTGAATTCCCTAGAAAATATCCCAGTTGTAGACCCTAATTTTAATTGAAATAACATAGATATCAATGTTAAATAGAGGAAAAGAATGGCTAATGGAACTAAAGAAAGAACATAATCCAAAAATTATGTAACATTGAGAGTTCCTAATGCATCTCCAATACAATAAAACAAAACTGAAACAAACAAAACCAGTTGATAGGTTTGAAAGCTTATTTTAAAGAAGATCCCCTTTTAAATATTACAGGTTTTGTTAATGATAATATTAAAGGTCATTAACCCTTATTTCATTACATATATAGTTGATCATTAGGTGTGCATGGTTGACCTTCATGCTCGTGTTGGCTATCTTGAGGACACCCTAAACATTATTACTAAGATGCCAGTTAAACCTTTGGTGCTTGTGGATCATATATGAATATAGGTTGAGTATTCCAGCAAAACTACTTTTCTAGTTGGATCCTAAAAATGTTGCAACTTATGTTTCTTCTCTTAAACATCTATACAAAAGTGGGTAGGTGTGGTGAGGTTCAAATAGTAAAGAGATTGATGAAATATAGAGGAATTAAAAAGATACATGCATGTAGTTGGATTGAAGGGCATAAAATGGTACACATTTTTGTGTGTAGGAGACAGATCACATCCACAAACATGGGAGAACTATGAAAAATTGGAGAAATTGGGTTTGAAAATGAAGGCAGTAGGGTATTTCCAGATTCAATACTTTTACTTAATGTTGTGGAATAAAAGAAAAAAGAATCATTTATCTACCACCATAGTGAAAAGTTAGCAATTGCATTTGGTTTGTTAAACATGACCCCTACTACAACTATTAGAGTTGTTAATAACCTTCGAGTATGTTTTGATTTTCACAAGTTGTATCTAAATTTAGCTCCAAGAATATTGTTGAAAGAGAATTTATTCTGAGAGATGTGAACCATTTCCATCATTTTAAACAAGGACAATGTTCTTGTGGAGAATATTGGTGATGTTAAATGAAACAATTTGAAAAATAGGCTTGCACTATAATAATGTGCACTACATCAAATATCTAGTAATAATGAAGGGACATCCATCAAAGCATAATAGTAGGGATTTTTTGTCATATGTTGTAGTTACAAGTGCCCTTCTAGACATACATGAAAATTTGGAAGCATAGACAAGGCGAGCAAACTGTTTCAAAAAATGCCTCAAAGAAATGTGATATCATGGAATGGTGTGATTAAAGGATATGATCAAAATGGGTTTTTCTGAAATTTCCTTAGAAAATTTTAAGAAAATGCAACTAGTGGAAGTAAATCCCAACTCCTCAACCTTTGAAAGCATCCTTTCTACCTGTGTGTGAAGTGGAGCTTTGGATGAGGATATGAACATCCATCAAAAGCATATTTGAAAGTGGATTTTTTTCAAATATTGTAGTTGCAAGTTCCACTTTGGATCACCAAAGCCTTCTCAAAGCCTTTTGCACAAGTACAACAACACCACATGGTTGTTGTTGGGCCTTCATGGTGATGCAGGGTGCTTTCCTCGCATCACTGTGAAGGCCTAACAACAACCATGTGGTGTTGTGGTGGTCCATCTACACAACCACTACAACACAACACAGTTGTTTTTGGGCCTTCACGGTGATGTGAGGTGCTTTCCCCACATCACCACAAAGTCCCAACAACAACCATGGCACCCTGCATCACTGTGAAGGCCCAACAACAACTGTGTGGTGTTGCAGTGGTTGTGCAGAAGGTTTTGTGAAAGCTTTGGTGATCTGAAGTGGAACTTGCAACTACAATCTCTAATAAAATTCCACTTCCAAATATTCTTATGCCTTAATGAGAAATAATCATTCATATAACCAGTTAGTTGGAAGAAAAATGGGAGATATCATGATTATTACTAAAATATCATTCAAACATGATTCAAGATATCATGATTATTACTAAAATATCATTCATAAATAATTAGGTTTTCATTGTTGTAGGCACCTTGACAACAAGATGATTCAAGATGGATCGATCAAGTTGCTTAAGGATGATGTAACAAGATAAAGGAAAACAACATTTTAGGATTGAAAAAGTAATAATATTTTATAAATTTGTTAAATGCCTAATATTAATCCCTTCTCAATTTCTTTTACAGTTTGATTAAATGTTTCTTTTGTCAACTCTTACAATTTTTCATGGAGGAGTGCAAACTTCCTTACAAAGCACCATAGCAAAGTTTGAGGTGAATTGCACCTACTATTTTATGTTGATATGGATATGTTATAACTTGTAGTTAATTGTTGTAGCATAATAGATAGGATAAATAGTTGTTCGTATCCAATTGTTTCAAATTCAAAATTGTTGGCTCTTTCACAATTGTTCACTTCATTTATTTGATCTAAGACATCCTGCTATCTAGAAGATGCTCTCAAAATCACAGTAAAATCCTTTATTCTAGGAAGACTATTCAGAATCTTCCCATCATAACAATGAACAAAAGCATTAGTCATTAACCTGAACTTTGCAAGAGTTTCATCAAATTATACTTTTTCCATTCTAGATTTTATTCCCAATTTCATCCATGAAGAACTTCCTCAACATGTAGATCATATTGTTAGCCATAACTTTACTAGATTTTGAGGATAGCTTCGAGTTTTTACCCAAGCAACAATTGAAAAAAATTGGCCTTACTAGATGCAATGTGTTGAAAAGCTCTTTGAAGTTATTCTAGAAAAGAGTTCCTGAGAGTATAATGTGCAACTTTGAATTAACCTTTGTGCATGAATTCCATATCTTTGATCAACTATTTTGAGCTTGATGACCTTCATCAAGAATGTGTAGAACTGTGCTCTCTAAAAGAATTTTTCCAATATTCTTAGCCTCTTCAAGAAGGCTCACATTTGTCTCACAAGTTAGGTATACAAGAATACTATAGCCAATAACAAGCACACTCTTTCTTCTATGCCACTTACGAAGCATCACCAAATGCCTCAATTTTTTCATTTTTTCCCATGATCTAGTTGCTCTTAGCCAGTTTTATAATATCTTCATATTCATAGTTTGAATGAATTTCATTCCAAAAGGTCCTTGATCTATTTAGTGTGTAAACTGGAATGTCAATACTCCACTTCTCAAACTCTCTTTTAGAAGTGGATTATTGGCATTCCATTTTAAATGCTAAATAGATCAACGACCTTTTGGAATGAAATCCATTCAAACTGTGAATGTGAAGAGATTTTAAAACTAGCTAAGAGAAACCAGATCATGGAAAAAAATTGAAAAATTTGAGGTGTTTGGTGATGCTTTGAGTAGAATAGAAGAAAAAGTGTGCTTGTTATTAGCTACAATCTTTTTGTATACCTAACTTGTGAGAAAAATGTGAGCCTTCTTAAAGAGGCTAAGCATATTGGATAACTTCTTTTAGAGAGCCCAGGTTTGCTCATTCTTGATGGTTGTCAAGCTCAAAATATCCAATCAAAGATATGGAATTCATGCAAAAAGCTTAATTCAAAATTGTGCATTATACTCTCAAGAACTCTTCTCTAGAATAACTTCAAATATCTTTTCAACACATTATATCTAGTACATACAAGTTTTTCCAATTGATACTTGGGTAAAAAATCGAAGCTATCCTCCACACCTAGTAAAGTTATGGCTAACAATAGGATCTACAGGCTGAGGAAGTTCTTCATGGATGAAATTGGGAATAAAATTCAAAATGGAAAAGAGAGTGGAAAAGTAGAATTTGATGAAACTCTTGCAAAACTTAGGTTAATGACTAATGATTTTTTTCATTATTATGATGGGAATATTTTGAACAATATTCCTGGAATAAAGGATTTTACTATGATTTTGAGAGCATCTTCTATACAACATTTTGTCTTAGATCAAATAAATGAAGCAGAAAATTGTGAAAGAGCCAACAATTTTGAATTTGAAACCGTGGTGTCTTATGTATAGACTCGCCCTGTGATTTTCTCCTAGAATAAGGTATAGAAATTTTGAATTAGAAACAATGGTATATGAACAACTATTTAGCCTATCGGTTATGCTACAACAATTAACTACATGTTAGAACATATCCATATCAACATAAAATAGAAATTTCAATTCACCTCAAACTCTATTGTGGTAATTTCTTTGCAAGGAAGTTTGCACTCCTCCATGAAAATTCTTTGTGCACATAGCCAAAAATTTAAATTTCTTAACCAAAGCTCCAAAAATGAGTATCTCATCATTGCATGCCTCCTACTTTTTCTATGTGTATGATAGTACTTAAGCTTATGGTGTTTCTAGAAAGAACCTATAGCAGAAAAGTGTAGTCTCCATCTAAAGGAACCATCTTTGGAGCTCTTCCCTGAAATGAGGGTTGAAAACATTAGAAGAAAAGAAATACCATAATTATAAAGTAGTAATTTGTATCAAGCCAAATGTCAGAAAGTATAATAAAGAAGAAAAATCCTTACAATTTGGTTCTTCGACATCCAAAAATTTTGAACTTAACTAAAGTGAAATATCTCTCGATATTTTATAAGAATGAGACTCTTGGAAAATTTAATAGACATGAGAATAAATCAAACGACAAATCAATATAAGGCACATGGTGAATGATAGCTAGCAGAAATACTTCTGAATAAGTCAATAAACTCGACCTTCCTCAAT
Organism: Sequoia sempervirens; assembly: GCA_007258455.2. Taxonomy (NCBI): domain Eukaryota; kingdom Viridiplantae; phylum Streptophyta; class Pinopsida; order Cupressales; family Cupressaceae; genus Sequoia; species Sequoia sempervirens. Next base: position 232,155,569 of record VDFB02058242.1, read on the forward strand.
AGTTTTAACTTTTGAGACTTTTCAAAATAATATCAGGACCTCAAATTGGACCAAGCAGATTTATGATTTTATCTTTAGAATGTAGGAACTTTCTCTATCATAAATTCAAAGCAATCAACTAGGAATCCAAAGTAATTGACTGAATCCTAAGATGTAATAAGGTGGAAACTAATGTTTCAGTCCATCGATGTTTGTATTCCTATAGCCAGGTTCTGCTTCCCAACCAAAACACCCAAAAGTGTTTCACACCAGATCAAGGTACTCTCCTTAGTCATATTCGTAATACCTAGTTTCCTAGTACTTCTTTATCTCAAGCTCCTCCTTCACATAAATTGCTAGAGCATACTGCCCAACTTGGTATTTCCAAGAGTCATGGGATTGTTTTATGTTACCTATATTCCCAAGATTTGGGTATACATGGCTATGATTGCATTAGTTGGGAGATGGTATAGTGAGTAAAGATATTTTATTTTACTAATTAGAGAGGTTGCAATCACCCTCGAGGATGTTTAGAGGATCCTTCAGATCTTGATCCATGGCGAGTGATTGGTTTATGATATGAATGGTGGGGAGTTAGCACTCAATAGAGTGTTCATGATAGTGATCTCAACATAGAGGATTATGAGATTAGCTTAGGTTACATGAAGACACATTTTGATGCACTACCTATATTGTTGGCCATAGTGATTAGTAGTGTACTAGTCTTGGATAGGAGTTGTAGATTCCCTATTGGCTATGAGATAGTAATTGAGTGGATGATCAAGGAAGTTGTGGGTTATGCATGGGGTCCATGTGTACTAGCCACCTTATATCACTAGCTACAATAGGTTGTTTACTGACATAGAGAAAGCATAGAGTGTGGAGTGATATTCTTACATATATGGGCATTGGAGCACATTGTCATCACATGACCAGTAGCCAAAAAGGCATGATCAGTAGGGTTTATCTTTTGTATATTCATATGATTGTGTATTGACTCATCATAGATTAGGGGATGTCTCATACTAGAGATGAGTCAAATGAAATTGTGAGTATTACTAGGAGGTCATCAAGACAGTGTGAGGCATGGTTGGATGATGGATATCACATACCATATTGTCACTAGATATGCTAATTGATTGTGTGGATGATGTAAATCATTGAGTTATATTTTCTAGATCAAGCCTACAAAAAGTTTGGGGAGTGATAAGATGCACCAATAGGCAAGGCCTTATTTGTCAAATCACATAGGGAGATCCTACATTGGGGACCAATGATTAACCTAAACAAAAATATTGGTGATTTTGATAGGTTAGTACTAGTTCAATGGATATCACATCTAAATATTATTTATGTAGGAATGATAGTGGCCTATGATATGTGGTGGGAAGGGATGAGATCGACACAACTAATAGATCTTATTGGTTGAGATGGGGGAGGAGGGCATAAGATGAGGAGAGGAAGTTGAGTATGTCACTAAGTTGATCATGTGGATGATGGAGGGGGAGGCAATGATGGGGAGATGGAGGATAGGAGAGGATTAGAGGTAGGAAAGTACGTCATCAAGTTGATCATGGTGATGATGGAGGATGAGGTGATGATGGGGGAGATGGAGGATATTTACCCAATTCCCAATAGGTAGCAATGTCACCACTTGTGGTATAGCAGATAGTTAATCCACCATGAGTAGTATAGAAAGTGGTGGTAACTAGCAAGTGTGTAGACATAGTTAGCTAGTATGACTATAGAGAGTGATGTAGTGATTATTATATTTTAGAGAGAAAAAAAGTAACTAATTAGGGTCAAAGATGTAGCATAGGGTCCTATAGTAAAGATGGTCTCAAGGATTATGATATTAGAATAGGATACCCTCTATTACATGTCTCTATATGAGGAAGTAGTTCTACTAGAGTGTCAAGATCCTAGAATTACACATAGTAGATATGAGAGATCTAGATCTCAAAGATCAGTGAGTGGCAGTGTGATGGGGCCACCACCACCAAGATCACCACAGGGTAGAGTATAGAGCAAGGATAGAGGGGATCGCACTAACCACAACCATCAAGGTTGTAATATTTGACTCCTTCCAATTTTGAGGGGGGAGTTCCCTATAGACCTTGGTGTACTAATTTTGTAAAAACATGATTATTTTTCTTGCGGCTAATGTATTATATATTTATGGCTAATGAGCTCATGTGTAGACATTGTATATCAATCTATCATGACACATAATATTCTTTTATGTATGTGATGAGATTAATTTTTTGGCTATGATATCTATGCATGTTATGTGATGATGTTATGATTCCTATTTGATTTTTCTATGTGATGGATCCATATATGCATTGATGGTTTGATGTTGACATGATAAAATGTAGATAATATTTTTATATTTTTGATGATATGATGAGGATTATCTATGTGTCCTATGTGGTATTGACCTAATAGATGTAGGTTATATGGATTACATGGATGCACTATGATTTTTTTGGTTGGTTCATGATACATGCATGATTGGGTGTTAGTATGGTAGAAGATAGTGATGAAATGGTTATTTTTTATCGATATCACCTAGTGAAATGTATGATGAATGAGATGAAAACAAAAATATACGAAATAGATGGATATAAATAGATTGATTTGGATGGATATAAAAAGTGATAGATATTATGTTTTTTTATTTTATGATATTTATTAATCATCATAGAGTGTTTTAGTTGTAGCAAGTTGATATATGCGCACAAAAGCATGATAAGCTATGGTTATATTGCTATCATTTTCCTAAAGTTTTTAACTTATGACAAGTTGATGTATGCACACCAAGGCATGATAAGCCATGGTGACTTTAGCATCCTTTTCTTGGACTTTTACACAAAATAATAGGATTATCCTTATTTGTACTAGACATGATAGAACCTTGTTGGAATATGTAGGGGAACATAGTTTCCAAGAATGATAAACCCTAATGCATAAAGGTATTTATATGTCCTTATATATAAACAATAATTTTTAATTCTAGAAGATATTCCCCCACACACAAGGATCATACTTCTCATAGAAATGCCTAAGAACTTTCCACAAACACAAAATGTGAAATAAATGACCTTTTCCCCATTCTTGCTCCTCTAATCATTTGAAGATATCCTTGAGGATCATTGGAATAGGAAAAGCAGATAAATCAAGAAATAAAATGACTCAAGGACCAAATAGATAAACAACTATCAGATTTTCTCACCAAAAAAAATTGCTCAAAGTTGATAATTTCTTTTGTAGGAAGGTTGTATTTGAAAAGGCATGATTGTTTGAAAAAAATATGAGTAAAGAGAATTTGGAAATTGATCAATAGTTTGTAGATATTTTTGTAAGAGTTTCTTATTTATGATTGTTTCATGAAAGCTAAATTTTTTTGGGTATGGAATAATTTTTTTCTTGAGTCTCTTGTCTAGACAAATGAAAATTTATTGATGTTAGAACGAGTGAGTGTAATAAAAATTTATTATGGGACACTATGAATTGTTTCATTTGTTATGGATAGTATGAAATGTTTCTATGGTGTCTGTGAAAAAAATAATTTCTTTGATACTAACTTCAAGGATATAATCTAAACACTAGGTTGAGGAAATGCCCCCATTTAGGTATAGAATTTTTTATTAATGGGATGGATTCCATGAAATTATTATGGAGAATGGTATGACCCTAAATATCAATCATTATCAAGCCATGATATGGGTGATAGTTGCATGAAATTATTTTATTATGGATGGAGTGGATTAAGATTCTAATAGATGACAAAGATCAATTCTACACATGACACTTGTAATTAGGTTTTCACCATGGTACTTACCCAAGGCACCACCAAAGTTGTTTTTACCATAGGGTGGATTATTTTTCTTTACTTTTGATATTTTTCTATTTTTCTATTTTATGTTTTATTATTATTTATTTGTATACTCAAATGATCATGTAGAGAATCATGTCAAGTGAATTATCTTGAAGGATTCATCTAGTGGTTCACCCTCAAGTGTAGCAAGCTAGTATGCACCTGATCCATAATCTACTATGATAACTAAGGGTCCTAGCCAATTAGGCTAAAATTTCCCTTTCTTCTCATGATATTGTTGGTTCTTTTGATTTTATTTAATTACCAAGTATCCTATCTTGAACTTACATGAGATAACCTTCTCATTATATAGCTATGAAAAAGGTGGTTTTGATAAACCTTTAGGTGATTGAGTGCATTGAGACACCTTTAATCTATCAATTCCAAGTCATGTATTATGGAAAATCTATATTCTTCATCATTAATGACATGTTGTAGAGAATCTCTTAGTGATGGGAGCTTGACCTCAATAGGTAGTATTGCTTTGACTCCAAAGACTAGGGAATATAGAATGGCTCCTATGGGTGTGCGAATACTGGTTCAATAGGCCCACAAGATAGGGCTAAGGTGGATATTCCATTCATAGCTAGCATCATTTATAGTATTTTTAAGGATGTTCAATATGGTTTTATTTTATTCCTCAACTTGACCATTACTTTGGGGATAATATAGAGTGGATAAATGGTGTTGGATGTGAAACTTGTGGTAGATCTCACATACATATTGTTACTTAAATGGTCACCCATTGTAAATGAAAATGGTTGAGAGGATATCATACTAAAAAATGATATAGTTTAGGGTAAACTTAGCTATTTTATATCCAGTAATGTTGGTGAGAGGAATGGCTTCAGTCCACTTTGTGAAGTATTATGTGGTTGTGATGATGAATTTATGTCCATTAGATGATGGGGGTGGATTTTACCTACGAGGTTGAGTCCCCAATATGAGAAAGGCCATTATGTGGTAATTTCTTGTCTAACTTCCTAAGTTGGTGCATGTTTAAAATCCTCATGTTGCTCATATTTATGGAATTTTTGAGAAAATTGGTGGGTGTCTTATTATATTATTTTCCAATAATAACTAGCTCACATGAGTTTCTTTTCTAGATTAGGACCTCCAAAATTTTCCCCAAATATATCATTATGTACCTCACATAAAGAAGTTTGGACCTCTTCTGATCTAAGAAATCTTAAAAGGGTACCATCAAAACTCCTTCAATAGAGTATATCACTGATTATTACAAAGCGAGAGGAGAAGTGAATGAATGTCTTATACTGGTTAGATAATAACTTAGGTGGGAGGATATTCAGGTGGAGGTATGTAGAGATGTCATGATATCATGGAGAGTTGGAACCAATAATTTTACACATGAGTTCAAAGTCTAGGACTTTGAATGCAGGAATCAAGAGTTGTTCCAGTAAGAACTCACATGTTTGAGTACTATGTGACATATCCAAGAGAGATCCCATGGTTTCTATGACATCTACTTCTTTGTTATTTACTCTAGGAAATTTGCTCAAATTTAACATCACTAAAGTATTGTTTGAAACTATCAACCATTTTTTTGTATTGTAGATTTTTTTCATATTTTATTTGATATTCATCATTCACCTATATTACAACCATTTGGGAATCACCATAGATGTGTAGTTCTTTAAATTTCCACTATATCACCATCCTGATTCATGTCATTAATGCCTCATATTCAACAATATTATTTGTATGGGAATTCCAATTAGTGTGATTTTAGTATATAGTCACCTTGGGGTGTGATGAATAGTAGACTTACTCCTGATACAGAATGAGTGTATGATATATCAAATCAAAGATTCCATGTTTGAGTGGGTTTTATTGTGAACATATCTTCATCTACGAAATTTGACACTAATGGGTGATTTGGAGTAATAGAAGCATTCACTAACTAGTAGACAATCACTTGTCCTTTAATGACCTTTATGTCTACATACTCAATGTTGACTATATTTTTTTGAATAAAGAACAAGGAAATATCCCTAAAGTGTGCCATATAATCAAGCTCTAAAATGAATCCAAATCTATGATCTCATAAGGGTATTCCATCTTGCAGTCCCATAAACTCATTGATAGCTTGATCATTTTGAAAGACATCTAAACTTAGGTCCTTGTTCGTCTCAATCTATGAGTTGAGAATAAACCAATGATAGGTTATTATGGTTGGAAGGTGTTGTTTCAAAGGATATGGCAGATAAATAATTGATGGAATGATCTTCAAACAAATCATTGATATGGGGTGTTGGCAAGAAGTTGAGTCCATTTTTGGCCAAAAAGTGGAAGTGCTTTCCTTGATTTTCAGAATTTGTCACATTTGACCTTAAAATTTGAAGCACTTAGATATGGAATCTTAAAAAAAATCACTAATCATAAAATGTAGTACTTGGAGTCTAGTTTCCAAATATGTAGTTTATTTTAATACCCAGATGATACAAATTGATTTTCAACAGGCATTTCTAAAAACCAATGTTTAAAAGTCACTTTTTTTATACTATACCATGCACGTGTACGTCATCCATATTTTGACCTAAGTAATCATATTTTTTTAAATCATTTTGGGAAAATATTTTTAACTCACTTTAGCACATTTTCCATATTTTTTGTAATTTTTTATTGAATAATTTTATTTTTGTTAATTTTTTATTGGCCATATTTGGTGTTTCAAAAAATTGTCATGTACGTCATGCATAAGATGACCTAAACTTATCATTTTTTAATTTCTTTTTCAAATTGAAAATAATTTTCTAAAGTACGTTTTGTAAATATATATATATATATATTAATAAAAACTTAATAAAATACTAAAAATCCTTGATAATTCAAGTTTATGGGCCTATTTCATAAAAAATTAATTGAAAAATAGAAAAAATAATCCAATTGAAAAAAAAATACATATTTATAATCTACACTATCTCATCTAAAATGGGTTTTAATTTCATAAAATAATTCTAAACAAAAACCTCTCAACCATGATGAGTCTAGTTTGTGGTTTACTTTTGGTAGAATTTATGATCTATTTGTCAAAATTTTCATGAACCTTGATGTTTGAATATTGATATTTCCTCAAAACCATAGACATTGGGCCTAATTTTATCTCTTCAAATATTTAATGACATTGACATGTTATATGGACTATCTGTGTTAATTCTACATGTGGATTAATGAATGTTCTTTAAGATAGTTATAGATATGTGATTATTATGCATACTAATAATGCCATGCAGATATGATTTGAGGCCATTAGATTTAGAATATTTCACCAACTGGTCATTCACCATAACAGCTAACAAAGTGGTCATACAAAGGTCAACGAAGGGAATCATTCAAAGAGGTCGCCGTTGGGAGATTCCTCATGCAAACCAAATTGTAACCACCTTGTAAATGATCTTTATTGATGTTGAGAGAATATAGGCATTATTGTTGTGCTAAATCTGTGTTGAGGCAGGCACATCTGACTAGATTCCATGCATGTGTAACCACCCCTCCACTTTCTCTACTTTCCCTAAAGTGGTGTCCTCCTAGTTCGTGGAGTTGATTGCATTCCTTAGTTAGTCACTTCTTTTCCTATAAATAAGAGTCAGATGCTCCTTCTTAGGAGGTTGTGTGATCTGATGATGTACTTGCATTCTTAGTTTTCAGCAATACAGTTTACACTGCTCTATTGTACTCATGTTTTCTAATGAATAAGATGAAGTTATAAGTCTATACATCTGAGTTTACATTAGTTTTAGAGGATACTCATCCAAGGGGGCCCACTTGGTGAGCATTTCATCCTTAGTTTAGTTTAGTTTAGTGATTACTTTATGTTCAATAATCAATTAAGAATTTGGCATTGACTGTTCCTGTAGCCAAAGCAGACAAAGTAGTTTCCCATTTGTTTGCTCAAATTTTCATTTTTGTCATGCATTTTAGCTTAGCATAGTTGTTGGTTGATGTTCAGTACTTATGTTATTTCCTTCTAAACAATTTACTTTCAGCATTATGTTTTTCTTAGTTGTAGAATGACTATGGCTACTTGGGATCCTTAGTGCACATATTGTGCTAACCCATTTCAAGTTCACATCCCTTGATTGACAAGTTAAATGCACCTTCATGATGATTGAATGGCTATTCAGTTTATATGTCCAATATTTGAATCACAACTGTAAGGGCTTAGTTGTTAAATCATTGTAGGAGGCCAACAAACCATATTGACATATTCATTTTTTTCTCTCGATATTGTCATGACCTTGTACTTGTAGGTCTAAGTCTAAGGGTTGGGTTACAATGCCTTTTTTAAGCCTAAATCCAAATGAGAAACATGAATTTTGATTTTAAAACCTTTTGGAATGAGTAACCACTTTAACAAGGCTACCTATTCTAAAAAATGAATGACTACCTATTTTAAAGCTAAAAAATGGCACTTCCACTAGAAGTGGACTCAACTTATTGCACTTACTCTATGCTCAAAGGATTCATTGATAGTGTCATCATCATAAGTGTCAACCACAAAATAGGATTTTGTTTCCTTGGTAAGGATAGACCCAATATCCAAGGATAAAGTTATTGGTTGGCCAAATCCAAGCCCTTGAAAATGTGGCTTTCTTTTTTATCAAGATAGGTTCTACAATCCCTTATTTTTGTAAACTAAGCCCACTATGACCATCATACTCCTTATTTTCCATAATCTAAAATCCTTTAGTATATTTTTCAAGTAGGAGTATGATTGTATCTACTTCATATTTGTAGATCCATTTTGATATCTTCTTCATACAAAAATCTTTGTTTTGAGTTTTCCCCATTTTGAAAATGTATTTGGGCTACATTTGACAATGATGTTGGAGACTTCTTGTGGTGTAGATGGTTTTCCATATGTCTTGGGTGATGCTAGAAGAAAACCAATATAGAACGAATGTGTCATGTCATATTTACCACACCCTTTATCCTGTACTTGAATCTTAATTCTAGTTGAAAGAATAGTAGATTGAGTGGGTGATGTTGTCAAAGCATTTGGATCAATGTAGGATGTGGAGGAGGAAGCTTCATTGATCATTTTTAGGAACTCAAAGCATGGTGTACCATCTCAAGTTATTGCAATATTAAAAAGGATTAGGGTCTCTTGGGATGGTTATCTCATTTTTGTTATAATAAAACTTTAAGCACTTATGGAAGGTTGATGAAATAGCTTGCATGGCATGTATTCATGGGTGACTAAGAAGTACATTATATGGTAGCTCAAGATCTAGCATGTGGAATATTGTGTCCTTAATTACTGGTCCTAATTATATAGGAAGTGTAATGATCCCTTTGGAAGGTCATTTTGTATCATCATATGCTCTTATCACTATTTTCTTGTTTGGGTCTATGACTTCCTCACAGTATCCTAATATTTTTACCAACTTCAAGGCACAAATATTTAAACCAACACCACCATCTATTAGGACTCACTTAATTTTATTTTTATGGAGAAATATTTATAAATAGAGTGCATAATTATGAGTGGATGTGTGAGATGTCATATCTTTGTTAGTGAACATTACATGATGGTTAGAGGTAATATTTTCAACCATGGCTTAAAATTGTCAATATTTAGATCTGTGGGTATCGAGGATTATCTAAGGGCTTTATCTAAGATGTTATTATCGATTGGTGATATATGAAGAAGCTCTAGGATAGATATCTATGTTGGAATTTTTCCCACTTGATCCATAAGATTATATTATGGTGTAGTATGGGTTCTACACTATAAATTTTGTATGCTAATGGTAGACACAACATTTTTGTCTTCCTAAATATAGTTCAAATTATAATCATAATTGATGGTCATATAACTAGAATTATTATTCTAGGTACTACCCTAGTTGGTGGTATTTCCTTTCTTGTGGTTATATAAAGGATCCTTGAAGATAACATGATCATTGTGTGAGGATTCAGCTTGGTGGTCAACACTAATGTCACCCTTGTCAATTAGATCTAGAATAAGGTTCTTTAGCTTAAGAGAAATGGGAATAGTGTGACCTTTCACTCTATGATATTCATAGAAATTAGTATCTTTCCACTTTGTGGGTTTGACTTGAGGTTCAAATTCTTTGACTTCCAAGAGTATGACCAAGTTTTCTTGGATTATTTTATAGAGAACTGATTCAATGGGTTCCCCCAAAGGAGCATATTTGCATTGTGGATTTTTTTTTCCGAGGAGGACTTCTCTATAAGTTATCTTGAACATTTTCCAAGGTTTGAACATTGGGTGGTTCTTATAAGAATAAAGCTGGTTGAGAATTTTGAGCCATATTAGTGTCAACCACACCATCATTTGCCAAATTTTTATTCTTATTCCAAAAATTTGATTTATTTTTTGAGGGGTTCAAGTAGTCTTTGTTATCTTTGGAAATATTGACGAGTCCTTTGGTAATAAGATATATTTTAATAGTGATCCATTTCTCAATGACCTCATTGAAAGTATTAGAGCATTACACTTTTAGATGGAACACTATCTCTATGTTCATATTTTGAATGAATTTATGGATCAGCTCTTGCTTAGGTATATGACATGAACATGTACTAGCCAAGCTTCTCCATCTTTGTAAGAAAGAGGTGAAAGTTTCTCCACTATTTTGTTTTGTATTACATAGATTGATCATTGAGACTTCATGTTATATGTTATAGAAGTGTGAGATAAAATTTTTAACCAATTCATTGAAATTTCAAAATTTGAGTTGGTAGCCGAGAAAACCATTACATGGCCTGACCTCTTAAGCTTCTTGATAAGAGGTGCATAAGATAAGTATCATTATGAACCACCTCTAAGAAAGCTATATAGAATTATTTAATGTGTTCCCTAGCTAGGGTCTCCTTTTCCTTTGTATTTATGAAACTTAGGCATCTCAAAACTATGTGGAAAAGGTAACATGGCTAGATTCTTATCGAAAGGATAGGAGCATATTTCCTCTAACATTTATCTCTTCTTCATTTTTCATGTGTGGATGTTGGATTATTTTTGTTGTGAATCTTGTATTTGAAGCACCAAATCATTTAGATGCATGAAAGTGGGTATGTTCTAGCTAGATATGGGATGTGATGATGATTGACCTTGGGGGAAGTTTTGTGATGAGTTTTTTTGTAGTCATGAGAATAGTTTGGTGAAATATAGGTGTGAGAATATGTGGTCAAATGTTGTTGTGGGTTTTGGTATTTTTTATGGAAGTTTTGGTTTGATGGGTTAACATAGTCATTTTAATGATGAAAATTTGGTGGGTTGATGTTTTGGTTATATGGATGCATATTTTGATTATGACTTAAGGTGAGAGTATGTGGATGTTGTAATGTGGGATTATAGTTTTGATGATTGATGTTATTATTTTTGGGTATGTAAGTATGGAAATTAGATGTAAATGGTTGAGAATTGTGGAGTGCATATGAAGGTGCTTGAATATTTTTTTATTTAAGTGGACATGTTGGAGTATTAAGTGGAATGGTATGTTGATATAGTTGATTGGTAATAGCACTTTGGATTTGGATGATGTTTTTATTTGTAGATATATTGAATGAAAGTGCTTGGGATGTGTGAGATGATATCAATGAGGTTTGTGGATTTGTTATGGAAGTGGGTGCAATGGTATTACTTTATGTTACATTATATAGTGGATTAGTTATTCAATGTGGATATTATTGGTGAAATTATGGATAAGTGTGGTTGCAAATCAAGAAGGTAGTTTTTCTCCTTGTTGTGAAAGTAATCTAGGAAGTATTGGTCACGATTTCTGCTAGAAGTGAGTCTACTAGTTTTAGAGAATTAGGATCCTATTGGGCTTTAGCCAAATCCTCTAGTGTTACGTCTCTTACTATTCCACCAATATTGGGAATATTCCTAGGACTTAATGGAGGCAGTGTTTTGAAACCTCTTTGTCCAAACATGTGTAGGAACTCTCCTTGTGTTTCAAGGAAAGGGTCTATGTTTGTGGGTATCATGTTGGAATCTTGTCAATGTTGCATTATCTTCTTACTTTGGGACCTTGTTTCTACTAGAATATAATAAATTTTATGAATTTTTTACTTGGATGAGTTGTATGTTTTGAATAATGAGATGAAAAGAGAGTACCAAAAAGTGTGTCTAGATCTTAGGATCTAATGATTAGGATTATGAAAGCTATATTGAATTTTAAACTAGACTTGTGAGTTTAAAACTAATAGATTAGGGAGAGGTCAACTTAGAAGTAGTTAATTATCTTATGTTAATCTAACCTTGGATAAGCTAATTTGATGCTTTATTTAGAGAAGATAAACCTCTAGGAAAATTATCAAACTCAAGTTGAGATGAATGTAAGATCTAGGTAAACTTAATGAATTAAATTTGGAAAAAAAATTAGTGGTTATGGATGTATGATAAACTTAACTAAAATAAAAATTTAGGTTTGGATGAGAGATACAAAGGAGGGAAAAGGAATGTGGTGAGTGATAAATTCTTAGGTCTGTATCTGTGTATGCTAGTAGGTGTTAGTTTTATTTGTTGTAGGTCTATTTATAGGACTGGAAGATCTAGTGACATCAAACAATTTGAATAAAAAAAGATATTCTAAAGTACATAACAATTGTGCCATAATATAGGAAAATTATGATAGTTGGAGGTTCAAATATGTGGTTCTAAGAAAAAAATTGGATGATAATTTAGTTTTCAAAATAGAAGTGGTTGTGTGATAGTTTGAGACAATTACACCACTCTATGCTATAGTTGTTCCACTCTATACCACAAATGCACCACTTTGTGCCACACCACAAGAAGGTACAAATATACCAACATAGGGGAAAACTGTGACACATGAAAACAATTATGACCAAAGACTGAATAGATGCACTATTCTAACCTACAACTAAGTTTTTATAAGTTTGCGTGACAGTTAATTACACAAAATGATAAATAGTTGCATGCTAGAATAGACAAACTTGCGAGTCTATAAGGTTCAATTGTGTGATTCTATAAAATTTTATTCTGATCTAAGTGTTTTAGAAAAAAATTGGCAAGAAAATAGTCACACAATAAACATAGTAGTTGTCAATAAATTTCCAAGGTAATAGGTTGAATAGCATCACTATTCTAAAAAAGTAAAACATTCTAAGTACAACCTAGCTAGTATTAAAGGTTTATTCCACTAGTACAAGCCCATCAATAAAATATCATAGAAGACCACAAATACATGGATTCACTCTTGAAGGGAGATATATAGGTCTCTAGTGGCACAAGAGATTACCTCCTTCCTTGTATTTTTTACACCTCCAAATCTACAATTATATCTCACCCTAAGATAGTGCAGATTGGGTAACTTTTTTCATGATGATGTATATTGCACCCCCCTAGCAGTAATGATGGATGGTCTTAAGGATTCTAAATAAAAATGGTTTGTAGTGGAATTAGTGAATATTGAGCCCATTTTTAGTGCCTAAGATTAGAGGGGTATCCTCCACTCTCTTCACCTATACATGTATTGGTGGATCAAGGATCACGAAGCTTGGATTTAATGACACTGGTCACACCTTGGGGTATAAATTTTGTTCTCCCCTTTTATACCTCACTAAAAAACATGGCTTAGGTCACCCTTGGGGTGATGAAATCCCCAACCAGGCCTCATGCTAAATTATAAAGGAAAATGATATTATTTTTATCCCCAAGATTACACTAGACATGAGGGTAGAGCATACATAGATTATGAAAATGAACAAAATATGAATTCTAAGGTATTTTTAATCTCCAATTTTGCACTAGGTGTGAGGAGAGAGCATATGTACCCAAGAATTCACTAGACATGGAAAATAATGCATTTACCTTAAGGAATTGAAATGTTATTTAACATATAAAATTTTAGACATAAGACCCTACAACAGATACATTTGCAATTTAAGTGTTTGGTTTTCTATCCATGACAGCCATAATTGTGAAAGCGAATATTAGTAACCCAAAAAAATGCACATAACAGTTGCACCAAGTCAAAGAAAAATGCTAAAAAATGTGATTTATACTTACCCCACTTACTAAATAGTTGCACCAAACTTTCTAATAGATGTACCAATCTCTCTAACAGATGCACCAAAATGCACAAAAATAGTAAAAATGTAAAATATGGAGCTTATGACCCTAATTTGAAAGATCAAATTGTTACTTTTAAGGTTAGATATTTGTAAAAGACATTAAAAAACTAGCAAAAAAGTAGAATGATAGAGAATAACAAATAATGATAAAATATAACGATATCCTAATCTCTGAAAACCTAGTGATCTCTCTGCTAAATAGATGTGGCATTCTAAGAGGTAATTGTGCCTACTCTAAGTATAGATGTGCCACAATCTCTAATAAATATTATAATCTTGTCTACACATGTGTCAATGTACTTTTCAAATATACCAGCATGCTTTCTAAGCATACCAAGATAGAACATATGCACATAATAGACTTGTAACTACTCAAAACTTGAAAAAAATCTCATAGAAAAATGTTGAATTCAAGGACTCAAGTGGTCCCACTAGGTGTTCCAAAATGTGTGACCTAAAAACTAAGTATGAAATCAAATAATCAAATATAAAACAACACAATTCACAAATCACACCAATAGAGCATTATTACAAATTGCAATCACAACAAGATGTAGCAAACCTACACCCACAAAACTCCACACAACTTTTCCTTAGCTTAGCTCTATTGTTCTCCTCTTTACACCTTGGAGAAAAGTGTTTAAGTAATTTCTCTTAGATTTGGTTACATGACACTGATAATATGTGTATAGTTTCTTCACAATGATGATAGATGACAAGTAGATGATGGCAAGATTAGTTTTCTATATTTTTGGTGATATCGCTTAGTAGTCAAAATTTGATGAGAGATTGAGCAGATCAATGACTCAAAATTGATGAGATGAATTAATGGGGATTTAATTGATTGTAAATGGGTAAGTTAAGAGAATTAATTGAGGAGGTAAATGTAACTAACAGTTAGTAGACATAATTGATTGCTCAGTCAATTCAAAGTGAGTAGGAAAGGACTGAGATTAAGTCTTAGTCATTTGATGAGGTGGAAATACATAGGTAATTAATAATGAAATAAATTAATTATTAATTACATGTGCAAGGTGGAAATGAATGAATAATTAAATAAGATAATGTTGAGAAATAATTGGATAAATTAAATAATTAAAAAAATATTTAATTTGAAAAGTGGGAAATTAGAAATGGACTAATTAAATAATAATAACTTATTTAGTTAAACTTTAGGAAAGAGGAATAATTAGTAAATCAATTAAATAATGTTAATTATTTAATTAATATTGATGAAAAGTGATGAAATATACAATTTAATTAAATAATTCAAAATTATTTAATTAAAGTGGAGATGAAGTTAAATTTGAAATCAAAATAATTAAATAATTAAAAATCATTTAATTATAAAGATGCAAGGGAAATAATTATTTAATTAAATGTTGAAGATAAAATTATTATGCCAGATTATAGGAAATAGTATGTTTTAGAAGAATTGTGTTAGTCAAATTTAAGTGTCTAGATGAAGATTAATATTTTCAAAATTAACAATAGTGGTGTCTTTTTTTTCATGAAATTTTGATATATTCTAGAAGGATAATGATATATAGAGAGAAAATAACTCCATATACCTCTCAACATAACAAAGTTGTAGAGAGGACGAATATGATGTTGATAGAGAGGACTATGAGTATCCTTAGTGGGTTGGCTTGGAGCATGAATTATAGGTAGAATTAGTTTTTATGACTTATTACATAGTTAATAAGATTCTAACATTATCTCTTATGGACAAGACTTCTATGAAGGAATACAAGGGCCAAAATCCCTTATTACTGTTGGACTTGCCATTGCACCAAAAGATTGACATGTCAATGCCCGATACAAGCTTCGGTTAAGAACCAAAAGAGGCGGTTAGACCATGTCACAAACCCAAGCGCTAGTGTTGTAAGGAATACCAAGGGTCACACCTTGCAACAATCCCCCCTAGCACAAGCATGGGGTTTGAACCTATGACCAACTCTGATACCAATTGTTGGACTTGTTGTTGCACCAAAAGATCAACCTGTCAATGCTCAATACAAGCTTTGGTTAAGAACCACAGGAGGCGGTTAGACCATGTCACAAACCCAAGTGCTAGTGCTGTAAGGAAGACCAAGGGTCACACCTTGCAACAATTACAACATATTACATTTTTTGATTTTGAGGAATATGCACATCTACCTAAGGAAAAGTGGTCAAATATGGAAAAATAGACAATGAAATATTTCTCCAATGACCATGGTGTTGGTACGAAAGGGTACAAGATTGGGACCTTATTACCAAGGGAGATTTTTACAATATAAGTATTATTAGAGATTAAACCTTTATCTATATTATTGTATGTAAAAGAGGATGGAAATAAAGATGAGATTCAAATAACCCCAAAAACTAAGAATTTTGAACCAAAGGTTCATTAAGGACCTAAAGTTGATGAGAGCTTAGATAGTTCTAATAGTTTGTAAGAGGAGGTAAGAACTCCACCTCAACTCTTAGATGTCCACTTGACATAGATAACAACCAAATAGGTATACTTCTACTAATGGGATATTTATTTTAACTTTGATTCCTAATACTAATGAACCTATAACTATGAAGGATGTGATGTATATGTGATATTTTAAGTCTTTTATTGTGGCTATCGATGGGTAAAAGGTTTCCTTGAAGATGAATTACATGTGGAACTTGGTATTATTTTAAGAAGGAATAAATCATGTTAGATGTGAATAGTGATTCAAGAAGAAGAGTGGTTTAGATGATAATGTTCCCAAGAGAAGGGAATACAATTTGGTGAGATTTTTCCAAAATTACTAAGCTAATATCTAACAAATTCTAGAAAAATATTCATTCATGTTGACTTGGAGGAATAGATCTATATGATATAACTAAAGAACTATGTTGCTAAAGGAAATGAGTCTTTGATTTGTAGAGTGAAAAATATGTGTATAGTCTTGAGAAGTCTCCTAGAATGTGGTAAGAATTTGATTAATTTTTGTTGGGCTTGGCATTTTTGAGATCCAAATTAAATCACTATGTTTATTATAAAATAGATTGAGAATGATTTCTTGTTATAATTTTTTATGTATAAGGAATATTATTTTTTGGTAGGAATGAGGATATGATTTATGATTTGAATTCTCAAATTTTAGGATAGCTTGAATTGAAGTACTTAGAGCCTACCAACTATATATTAGGTATATATTTGAAGACATGTAATGAATATCAAGCTTTGGTTGGGTCAAAGTTTGTATGTGAACTATGTACTACAACATTTCAACATGGAAGATCCTAGACCATTAAGTGTTACTATTTTTGTAAGAGAAGATGGAGGATATGGTTCATGTTCCTTATGCAAGTGTAGTTGTGAGTTTGATGTATGCTATACTTTATAAATTATACTATTTATCACCCAAGTAGCAACATTTTTTAGTTCTTCATGACTAATATCAAATGAAATTACTAATATAAAGTTAATAGGGTCTTTATATATTTGTGACGTACCTCAAAATACTTTTTTATCATGATAATTCTACAAGGAACTAACATTAAGTGGATATTTGTATATCTATATTGGGTAGGATATGTTAATAGTAGAATACTCACTAGTAGAAATGTGATCAAGTTACTGGGTGTAAAAATCAAGGGCTAATATTTGAGGAAGATGTAGCCATGGATTAAAGTTGTAGTAATGTGACAAGTGTCCATGAGGTGTAAAAATAGGTGTTCTCACACATTGTGAACACTATATTTGTAAGAGGTAGGTGGCTACACGTGTGAGGAGTGTTCTAACACATGTGTGAGGAGTGTACTCACACATGTGTGAGAAAGGAGTAAGGTAGGTCGATATGTTCACACATGTAAGAGGGAAATTTTTCAAGTGAAATCAAGTTAATATTTTGATCCATGTAGATAGATTTAATGATTATGACTAAATGAATAGGACTTGAGGAATATTTGGATTGAAATATTAGAGAAAATGGTAATGAGGAATAATTATCCTTAATCAATTAATTAGGTAGGTACAAATTAATTTATTTAGTTGGAATATTTGATGGATGGGGCTAAAATTAATTAAATAAATATAAGTTTATTTAACTAAGGGTGAGGGATAAAGGTAAAGAAAGAAAGAATGAATCACTTATCTATTTAATTAATGGCTAGGATAGGGTAAATTCAAATGTGATTAGGTACAGATAAATCTAGCTGTCTATATTTTCCCCTCTTTGATATGGAATCATGATTTTAAAAATGGTGTTGTCTCAAATAAGAGTACAAAATTATGGCTAGAAAGGGATGAGAATTATTGGCATGATGCCCAAGTTATTGGAATCATGAGAAAGGTTATTGAGGAGGGAATTTGGTATGCCCCCTCTAGAGAATAGGAGGCTTCGAAGAACATGGGTGTGATCTTGAAATGGATGGGATGACTAATAGAGAAGGGATAAGAAGGTGGAAATATTAGGGGGCATGAAGGGAGGGGAGTTGAAGGGATGGATGAGATTCGCCATGTAGCAGTAAAAACAACCTTGATTTGATATTTTACTTGAGAATATGCACCAAGGTGACAATGTGCCAAGTATGTGATCAAAAAGTCAAATGCAAACATATGCTTTATGCACCATGATGTGGAAGACCACATTGCCCCTACAATAATATGGTGCAAAGACCATGATAGATGTAAATAATTATAATATACACAAGCAACAAGAAAATGTGCACAACAAGCCAAAAAAAAACCAATATTGTGCCAATATTCATAATCTATACACATGAAGATAAAAATATATGAACAAGGATAAAAATATAAATATTCTAAAAATTTAATGGAACCTTTTACCTTGTTTCTTATTTCTTCTTTGATTGAGTGAAAGTGAAATGCACCCAGTGCTACATTTGATGTGCTCTTTGTGATGTGTGATGAATGAAAAAAAAAAAATTCTCAGTAAACAAACAATGTGTTGTTTGGATTAAGATGGATAGATCAAGAAACTAGTAGCATAAACATATTAAGTGTAGAACACACTAGAATACTAAGAGACGAGTGAATCAGTATGCTTTAAAATAATCCTAATTAACTACTATTGAAGTTAAATTATGTTAATTAAGAATTCATCCACTTAATCAAAATAAGAATAAAGATATACACATGCACAAGAACACAAATAACACCAAATTTATATGGAAAAATACACAAGGGAAAGACCACAGTGAGAAATGTTGCTAGGAGCTACTATCCTAATCCAACCTCACAAGTAAAAACAATTTGCAACTTTGATTTTGGGCTACAACCCAAGGAAGAAACTACTCTCTGAATTTATTTTAGGGTCTTTCACCCTTGGAAGCTACTACTCCATAATATGAAAAAGAACAATTGAAATTTGACTAGTTTATGGCTTCTATAGATCAAGGATATTAGTATGGGCCAATTACACTTGATCCATGATGAATTGAAGCATAACGAAGCCACCAATACTTAATCTAAATAGGATCAATCAAATCAAAGAACTAAAACTAAACATTCATTAAAACAAAGCATTCTAAATTATGGAAATGTTTAAAATTTCTATTCTAACCCATTTGAAACTTATCACATTTTAGGAGTGGTGTCGTGTTGATGAGGAATGGCGACCCTTTCCCAATCCTGTGATCAGTGAGCTTATTTCAATCGATTTTATTGAAGAGAATCGATGAAATGATTGTGAGATGTGATTGAAAACATGGTTTATGCTAAAATGAGTATGATGTAAAAGCTAATCTAACATGATTTATGCTAAAATGATTCAGATATGTAATTGCTAAGCTAACCTAAATGAGATTTAAACTAAAAAGATTCAAAACCTAATTATCTAATTAGCTAAATGGATACATTATGGAAGCCATTAATGGAAGCTAAGCTATTTATGCAACTAAAATAAAATAAAAGATGCTAAATGTGAGTTAAAAATGAGTGTGAGTGTGAGTGATTTTAACAACGTAAGTTTTCTCTAAAAAAGATGGATCCATTTGTCTCCAAATAGTTCTTTATTTATAGGAAAGCAAATGGGAAATGAAGGGTTGAGATTGAAAAAGCTAAACAACAGACAAGGATGGAGGAAATTGGAGGCATGGATCATGGATTCTCATCAATAGGTGAGAATGCAAGATGAGATTTAATCAAGGGTTCTCATTACTTCCAAACAAGCACACTTTTGACTTGTACAAGAGGTCAAAAGTTAACTTGCACAAGAAGTCACAAGCTAACTTGCATATGAAGCTAAGTGAGAATATTCCCTTTTTCAAATGATTGGAGGAGAGAGAATATTCTTTGGAACATTCTCATGGGTTAGGAAAAGGATATTTTGCAAATTAAAACAAAGTTTAATTATGTAGAAGGGGAAGGAATATTCCCTTTTTGGAGGAATGTGCAAAGGAGGAATATTCCCTTGAAATATTCCTTTGCAAGTGGAGGGGAATTAGATTAATTAGATAATTGCTAATTAAACAAGGGTTTAATCATGCAATTAGGGGATTTAGAAGAATAAAGTGATATTCATTAAATTAAATGATTTAATGAAAGGGGGAAAGGTGAAATGACATTTAATTAAAAAAACTTAGGGTTATTTAATTAAATAAGAAGACTTG
The DNA here is from genome assembly GCA_007258455.2 of Sequoia sempervirens. Classification (NCBI taxonomy): domain Eukaryota; kingdom Viridiplantae; phylum Streptophyta; class Pinopsida; order Cupressales; family Cupressaceae; genus Sequoia; species Sequoia sempervirens. Next base: position 232,176,114 of record VDFB02058242.1, read on the forward strand.
GGGAATTAAATTAAATAGTTTGATTTATTTAATTTAATGAGATGAAGTGTTAGTGTGAAAAGGGGGAAGTAACCTGATTAAATGAATTAGGTTAATAGATGCAAATGACACACTTAATTAAATAGCTAGCCCAATTTAATTAATTAATCGAAAAGATGATGGGTTTCAAGAGGAAATGATGTTAGTATACCTAATTCAAGTGCATGATATGATTCAGGACATTTTTTAGTGTCTACACTTTTCCCTTCTTGGAAGTGAGGTACCTGCTACTTCAGTTCAAATATTGATGCTCTTTAGATTAAAACTGTTGCTTAAATCATTTTTTTTTTGAATTTTTAGATGCCCCAGTGGAAGGATAAAGTTGATTCCTTACCCCCTTAAGAAATCAGGTGAAAATTGTGAATTTTGGGTTGATTTCTTAACAAAGGTAAAAGGCTTCCCCGGGGGTCTAGAAAGGCTCCAAGATGCAAGAAATATGTAAAAAATGTAAAAAAATGATGCAAAATAAGGTTCAATTTGGAAAATTTGGTGAAAATAATGATAAACCCTAGCTTCAAGGTTAAATTAGGGCAAAAAACCCTAATTTTGATGTATAAATAAGCCAAGAAGGGTCACTTTCAATTCATTTGTGCATTCACACCTTAAGGAATTCTTGTAAATTGAGCTCTAACCCTCTGACAAAATGGTACAATGATATCTCCCATGACACATTTTTTACCAAGTTTAAGAGTATCAAAGGCTTCCAGGCTTAGGACCACTAATATGTAACTCAAAACTTGATTTGAAATTTCACTTTTTGATGCATTTATTGCTTTTTGAATTTCAAACTTTGGTAGCATCACTATATAGTGATGCTAATTTTAGAATCAATGACGCTGATTTGAATTTTAATGACACATATGTGTATTGCGACTTAGTTTGCAATTTATAATTAGGGTTTTAATTTCTAAATTGTGATGCATATGTTTATAGTGGCATAATTTTGGATTTGAAAATTAGGGTTAGGGTTTCCAAAGTTTAAATCACGATGCATATGTTTATAGTGACGCAACTTGAAATTTGCATTTTAAATGCATTAGGTGTCATAGTTTAGAATTTGAATTATAGCGAGGCTATTGTAAATAGCAACACTATCATCATTTTGGAGCTAAAAAAATCTAAACTTAGTGAATTTTTTTTTGAGTTTTGATGTCATGCGCTTCATGGGTGTAGGACGTCATTCCATCTTTGATGTCCCATGAGCACTGTCCTACAATTTTGGAGAGACTTGGTGATTTATCTAAGTTGCGCCAGGAGCACTTGGGGATGATCAGTCTATGGTACATCACTTATATGCCTGTCATCTAGACACATCTGGCCATGATGACCACATTGTGCGAGCAATGGCATAGTGAGACTTCATCCTTCCACCTTCCCATAAGCAAGGTGAAAGTGACTTTAGAGGATATATGGTGGATATTGTGTTTGTTGATACATGGCAAGTGTATGATTTGCAGCTCTGATGTCAATTACGATGCTTGCCATGAGGTGATGGAGCTAGAGGACATCGTTCTCATCACTTCAAAGATAGACCTTGAGATGTACAAAGGTCAAGTTCCCACATTTAGATTGATCATCCTAGCTATCATCTCCGACTTGGTTGCTCCTAATCGACGGAGCAGAGGATTCAACCCAGGAATGGGCCTTGCTTGGCACAGGATGCTCTATAGGAGGACACTGTTTGCATGGGGGCCAATGATGTTGGCCTCATTGTATCATGATATGCATGACTTTGTCTACTTCGACAGTAGAGCGATCGACATAGGGTTTACCTTGCTACACATTTGGGCCTGGAAGCACATCACAGTGCTACGACTAATCATTCAGATGGATGATGTAGATAGAAGATCCTATGGTTTGGTGATACAAATGCAACATTACTTTACAACACATTGGGAAGCTTGGGATTCCATACTGGTACCAATTTCTTGATGACATGACAGTGTTTAGATGGTGACCCTAGCTTCAAATGATAACATGGTTCGATGATGTACAATAGCTCTTCTTTTCCAAACTAACCCAGTATATGCAAGGTTGGGAGCATACTACTATAGAGCAGTATTTTCTAGATAGGGTTGCACGATAGTTTAGGGAGAAGCAGGATAGGCCTGATGATTCCTATAGAGCTATACTTTCTAAATTAGTACGAGAGGTACCCACATGGGTACCTACGATCTTAGCCCTTGAGGTTGTTGAGGGCTTTCGAGAGTTGGTTTTATAGCCATGGGCATATGATCAAGGCCAAGTAGACGTTCAAAAAATGCATGCATACAATGAATGGTTCAAAACCTCTCGTCGGTTGACAAATCCAGTAGGTGCACCTCCATGAGGGAGACCATGAGGGAGGGGTGTAGGTAGAAGCACAAGCAAAGGCAGAGGAAAAGGTCGGGGATAGGATGGCTAGGATGGGTAGGCCAAGTAGATTCCAGGGTCACCACTAGTGGATCAATAGCCTCCATAACAACATCCCATTTAGTAGTAGCTAGGGCAACAACAACCAGCATAGCAACCACCTCCAAGGCCAAATACTTGAGATTTATAGATTCAACAGCAAGTTCAAACCATTATGGGCAAGATGGATCAGGCTCGATAGTAGGTTTTGGAGATCATTGTTGAGAGAGATTAGGCCAGACAATAGATAGTGGCCTTGACAGCTAAGAGAGACCATGAGCGGCAACTTAGACAGACTACAGAGATGTAGTTGGCTTAGGAGGTCGAGCATCGTCAATAGCTTGAGACCATGACAGTTGCAACTCATAAGCAGACATTTTTGGCCAAGTTATATAGATAGGTTGTGACTCAGGTAGCCTATTATAGGATGTACTATCATAGGGATGTTCCACAGGTACTCAGACAACTAGATTATTCTTAGAGAAGTGGGGCACACCCTGGAGCAAAGGATCAGTTAGAGAGATGGGTTAGAGAGGGGAGCAACCATCAGGGCTAGCTCAATTGTGGAGACACTTTTTTTATTATTACTTGATTCTTTATACAAATATGCATTCATGTATTCATGGCCTCCATTTTGATAGCCTCGTGGATTTTGTATTCATGGTCGACATACATACCTAGATTCAGATATTAGACCATGATAGTTATTTTTTGATATACATATGATACAAATACGGATTTGATATGATGTATTAACTTTATTTCATGCTTATCAATGTATGGATGCATATGTTGTTGATATGATTTGATATGGTTATATGTTACTATGTATGGATGCAGTTCTTATTTATGCATTTGTGATATGTGATGGTATATGATGTGTGATGGGTGGATGTACTTCTTTTTCAATATCTTTTCTGACATGTTATGGGATGGATGATATGATATGCAAATGTTATGGATGAATTTATTTTTGTGTATTTTCTTATGAAATTTTATGATGTGATGATGTATGCATGTGGATGTATGGATGGATAATGCAAATGTTAATGCTTATGATATGATAATGTGATGCATGTTTATGATATGTGTGCAATGATTTAAGATGCTTAGAATAACAAATCTATATTATTCATCACAACTTAAATGATGATGCAGGATGGATGTCTATGACATGCTAGGATTATGTTGTGATGTATGTATGCTGACAATTTGTGGATGCATGATGGATGCATTGATGATGTTTTTGTTGATTGTTATTATACCAGGTTAGCGCGGAGAGAAGATAGAAGAAACAAGAATGATTTGACCATTGATTTTGATGATTGATTCAAAAGATCCAACAAGTCTATGATCCACTGAGAATTTATTAGAGATGGTGATGAGAAATGCATGATGATGATGATTTTCTCATAATTTGGGTTTGGGATTTTCTGACATTCCTTATTATCTGATATAACACATAGACATGATGCATCAAGGTATTAATAACCAAGATGGCATTGTATCTAGTGTAATGGACTTTGACTCTACAAATAGATAAGATAATTCTTGTTCACATCTTGACATACAGAAACCTTGTCGAAATGTAAGTTAGAAGTTTAGAACATATTGAACCAAAGCATACACAATAGTCGACAACGTACTCCAAACAACTTCCCTACACACAACTAAGCAAGTATGTGCCAAGATTTTTTTACTCGAGTATCCACAAGCACAACAAATGAAAGATAATGATTGATGCCCTATTCCTTTCTCTCTAAATTGTTTTGATATAAACATCATCGAGAGGTCCTCAAAATGGTTCATTAAGATAAATTAGAAGAAAAGATCAAAGAAAAACAATCAATGTTATCTATATCTCTTGCCAATTTAACTTAGCTAAGGTGATTTCTGATATTGATGTCCATTGTAGGAAGGATACATCCTAGGACATGTTGATCAAGGGTTGCTTGATGTTAGGATGATGATGAGATTTATGATAAGTCGTTGATATAAAACTTCACTGATGCATTTGCCTATGATTTTGACTTTAGATTTTGACACTTAAGTTTTCACTTTACGACTTGCTATACTTGCTTTCTTTTTTTTTGCCAAAGGTTGAAGGTGATGCTCAATTTATTATGGATGAAGGTTTATTGTGGGTGAAAGTGAAATGGGATGGGTGGTTTTGGGTTTTCTATAATATTTCAATGTTTTTAGTGTTTTGAAAATGTTTTGAGGCTGTTTTTGTTTTTGGTTATTTGAGGCTATTTAGGGTTTTCCAAGGTTTTGTAATGTTTTTGTGTTTTCTGATATTTGAATGCTTAGGGGTTTTTTGAGTTTTGACCAAGAACCTAGTCTAAAAGACCTATCCTAGGTGCCTCAAAGGCTTATCAAAGATAAGCCTTGCCTACATTATACACACAAATACCACGTAATTCGACTGACTCAACTTATTGAAGATGAGATATGAACAGTTGTGGGAATGCTAGTTTATTATGATGGACTCCTAAAGAACTAACCTAGGGTGTCTTAGGGGCATATCAATGATGGCATTGCCTACGTTAAAGCTTAGAGACAACATAGTTCGACAAGGTACTATTTTTGGATTTTTGATGTTCAACCTTTTTAGGGTTTTGATGTGTTTTGGATGTTTTGGATTTTTCCCTTACAATTTTATGAATGTTTTTGGATTTTAGTTGTATACAATTTTACAAGTGTTTTTGGCTTTTGAGATTTTGCAAGTGTTTTTTTTTGGATTTTTGATAAGATTTTATGGATGTTTTTTTTTTAGATTTTGATGATATTTTGAGGTAAACGATACCTACATCATGATGTCGTTGTCACATTGTGAGATAAAATACATAGATCAAGAGTTATTTGGAAACAAGAGTGCAAGAACCTACCCCCAATGTCTAGCAATGCTTCATAGTGTAATGAACAAACCAAGATAGGTAATATATATGCGCAGATTTTAACAAAGTTCTATCATGCTAGCTATAGGCTATGGGACTTCATGAGATAAAATGGTAAAGAGTTTGTCAAAAAATTTCCATGAGTAGAGTTGAAGTATATGCCGAATCTTTGTCAAGATCAAGATAAAGTGGAATATCTGGATGAATTTGGATTGGATGGATGGAGGGAACATTGGATTTATCATGACAAGGATGGGATGCTTATGTCTAAGAAGGATCATATAGACACTCAATTCTACTCATCATGCCTATTTTCTAGTTTTTCATCATAGTACTTGCCTAAAGTGCCACTGTAGTGGTTTTCACTAAAGGATGATTTTTATTTTCACTATTTTATTTATTTTTTTGATTTTGTGGAAATTTTACCCTCATGTTGAACCACCTAGTGGTACTTGTTGGAACTGTAAATTTTTGAACATTTTCACATGCTTTGCATAACCCTAAGTTTCCATATAGTCCTCATCATATACACATGGGTTTGTTTTCATATCATTTTGCTCACATTTTGTCCATTTTGTCTCATTGAATCCATCAGGTCTTGCATATTTCATATCATGGTCTGTATCAGCATGACAATTTCTGGGTCTCCTCGATCCATGTTTCTGATAAACGTATGTGTTGCCTATTGGCAAGACATTTCTACTATCAAGGCGATTGGATTTTATCTACCGACAGTTATCGGCATGCTAGTTTCATTGTTTCGGTGACAGGAAGGATTCATATCGGCATGAGTTAGGGGCTTCGATGAAGGGTCATAGCGAATGTGATATGTCTTACCGATTCGCTCGTGTGGATCTACTTCGGCTAGAGTCATAGTATTCAGCAAAGTGTCTTGGTGAGGTCTTCTTGTCTCACCGAATGGAAACTATAACATACACTTCGGTAAGACTTATGAGCTTCGGTGTTAAGTCTTGGCGAGCCCATCAGGTCTTGCCGACAATATCTAACAAATGGCTTTCAGCGAGAGGTTTTTGTTGTCTTGGTGAACAGGTGTGAGCTCAAGGAGCCTTCGGTGAAACATTGTGTAATCTACGTGAGGTCTCCCTGACAGATGGAAGTTATAGCAACATACGTAGACATATGGATTCATCGGTAAGAAAGGCTCTTGTGCCTCAGCGACTGAAATGAACATAACAGAAAAGTGCTCTTGGTGTGACAAAAGGTTTTCGATATGATATCTCCCCGAGAGCGATAGGTCACAGTGACAAGTTTAACCACAGGGCTTTCAGGGAAACATAATGAAATCTATATGAGGTTCTCCCGATACCATAGGGTCATGGCAAAAGCGAAATGAACAGCAGGAGCGATTGACGATATAGTTGCCTTTGGCATACCTGCAAGGATGTCTTTGTGACTACTCAGCGAATGATTAATGAACTCATACACTATGACCGACATGTAATTTTCTTCTGTGGGTGACATGAGTGCCCGATTGTAACAGTTGGTCAATATGGATTATGGCCGACATGGATTTCGAAGTGTTGTATTTTCAAATGCTGGTGTATAAATATGCATTTCCAATTGTAAATGAAGACATGAGATTTTAGATCAGTTCTTAGATAGAGACATTAGATTAGAGATGGATACAATAGAGTAGAATTCTCTAATTAGAGACTATGTTGCATGTTTTTCAAATGGCGATTTTAATGAAATTTAGCTGGTGTGGTAGTTTATTTCTGGTGTCAATTATCTATTGAATTTATTGAAAAGCATTGCTAAGCTATCTCCAAGTTGATTCTTTCTAGTTGTTTAAATTGATATAACAAGATTATTTTTAGTTTATCAGTGCACATTTGTTGTATCTGTGTGGTTAATTAACTGGTTCTCTCAAGGAGAGATTAAATCCTTTTGGTTGATCACAGTAATCAGGGAGATTCATCTAGATTATTAAAGTAGAGCTTAGTAGTCATAATCTTGCATGTTTGTACAAGTTACAAAAGAAATATATGCCAACAATTTGAGTTTCTGCCAGAATAAGTTGCCCACTTCTGTTTCATTTGACTCTGCATACCCAATAAAGCACTAGTCTCTACACTTCATTTTGAATTCATTCAGTTTCTTTATATCTGTTAATTGAGTATTTTAGGATTTAGATCAAAAGATTGCTATTGCTATCAGGTTTGATTTCATTTGTTCACTCCCATCTGTCATTGTGGACAAAGCATTTCAGAAGGTTAATCATAAGTCAAGTCTGCTTCATTCAGAAAGGTACACCCGCCTAGGTCTAGCAGCACCTGAAGAGTAGAAGGTTGAAAGCTTTTGACCTTGTATGTTTCCCTAAAGCGTATCAAAGAGATTGGAAGCCTCTTGAGGCATTCCACTTGCATTTTTGAGAGCTAACAATACTGATGTAGAAGCCACTATCATAACGTGCCAATGATATCCTGCTTGAAGAAGTTTCTTTGCTAAGATATGAGCACTTGGGTGCAACCTTGAAGAACATTGATTTGTCTTGTTGGTACTGGAATTAACCTTGTCTATGTGTGCACATCACGATAAAGTGCCTTCAAAATCATTATGATGAAGGGTAGTTGCCAACACATGCTCAATGCAAGAATTGGATATTGAGAATGGAGTGTATGGTGTCATGCATGAAGGAATATGAGATGGATTGGTCGATAGTTTGGAACCTTTGACTCCCCAAACTTGGGAAGATGAGTGATGATGGATGGGGATGGAGGTTTTCATGGAATTAGGACCAACCACTAGATATAATTTGTTCCTTGCTTAAGAAACCCACTTTTGTATGTGAGGATGTTTTTAATGGACACATTTCCCTTTTTTATTTTTCCTTGTTGGTATAAATAAGTATTTTACTTATTACACTTTACTTAAGCTTACTTAGGGAATGCATATCATTATAGGTTTCACTTGTGACACCTAGATATTTGCATATTGCATCTAGGTGTGTGCATACATTGAGAGATATGACTTGGACACTTAGGGAATTGTGTGTAGGAGAAATTCCACTCTTGGTGGTGTGATCTAGTTATCACCCTTTTATCTCCACTTTTCATGGCATGATAATTCCACTTTAGGTGGGGGATCTACCTTTCATGGAATTATCTAATATTTCTTTCTACCTACCCTGCACATGATTGGGACACTTGTCTCATTCATGGCCCTTCATTGTGTCCTAGCTTTCCTTTATAAGCAAGCCTTGTACATGCATATTGAGAATACAATCATCATATTCTCTCATTTTGTCTCTCTCTTTTGTGCTATGTTTAGTCTCTTGATCTTGTCATTGCTTTTCATAAGTTCTTACATGCCCCATAGTTTCTTTGACTAATGGAGTTTTGGAGGGTTGATTTTCTTTATTTTGATTTGGTATCCATTTGTATTTACTTTTTCCTTTTTGCTTTACTACTTCATTTTCTTTGATGATCTTCACCTTGCTTTGATAGTAATTCTTCTTTTTATGTTGGTCCCAATTTTCATATGAGATGATGGATGAATGCCAACTCATGATATGGCTAGTTGTAGCATTGACAATATTTTCATCATAAGGATCCTTCGTGCCCCATATGTTGATGTTTTCTATAGTCAAGATTTCCCCTAACATTGTGAAGGTTTTATAAATACCTAATCCTTTGCCTTGATAATGTATCCTCTAATCCATAGCCATTAAATATGACTTGTTGTGAACACATGATATTGCTATGGCTTCCTATTGTTTAGGAATATAAATTGTTTGCTCTAATTCAATGACATTATTACTTGTTGATACTGCCTCAAAAGATGTTGGTTCTAATTCAAAAGAGGTTGATGAGCACAATCAAGTTATAAGAATCAAGAATCTCGACCATAGCTTGCATTTTTGTGGAAATATCAAGAGTGGGAGACTCTTGTATTGGATGAAGAATGTCTATATGCTCATCAGAAAGAAACATCTCAGGGGTGATATTGGGGACATCTTTGGAGTTTAAAAAGGTTTGGAAGATGTTCCTTAGCTTTTGGTGATACAATAGGGATAGGGGTCCTTGATCCTGACTCAATTCAAAATAACTTTTGTTATCCTCAAGAGCTCCCTCTTGACATGATCCTTGGGTGGATAATATATCATCAATAAAAGACTCTTCAAAATAGTTTGTGCGTATGGGTGCAACAACGGATATTTATGGCTCGTTTGGAAATTCTTCAACATGCCCAATCATTGAGTCATATGTGGGAGAGATATCTTAATCTAATATCCACTTGATATCATTATGGTATAAAATAGTGCTAAACACTATTTATGGGTTTGGACTTTGTTTTAAAATAGTATCTTCACACGTGTCTAATTCCTCATGTTATGATAAATAAATATGTCCCACAATGGTATCATGGGTATTGTTTACGTTTTTTGAGGTTGATGCCTTTCCCGAATCTTTTTCTTTTGTATGATCAAGCATAGGGTTTGTGTAAATTTTCAGATTTTCATTCCTAATTTTTTTATCAACATGAATTTCTCCTTGTTTGATAAGATCTTCTATTAGATGTTTGAGTCAAACAATTTTGTGTGTTATGACCTTTTTATCGGTGAAATTCACAAAAATGATCTTCTTTATAGCTACGAGGTTTGAATTGTGGCTCTTGATAGTTTGAGAAATTTGGGAGTGTAATAATATTAGATTGTATCAACCTCTTCAACACATCCTCCATAGATTCCCCTAAGGAAGTGAATTATCATTTACGAGCACTATTTGTTCTTTGTTATCAGTGTTGAGTGTTTGTAGCATTGATTGTTGGTTGATTGTTTGGTGATTGTACATATAGTTGTTGGGTGTTCATGGGTTGGATGTTTTATTGTCTAGGAGTACATAAGACCACCTTTGCATCAACAACACCATCACTAGCACCATTTTTTTCTTGGTCCAATAGTGGGTCTTATCGTTAAAACTAGTGGATGGGTAGTTGTCTCTATATACTTGTGTGTTTCCTTGTGACATTAGGGATCTCTCGATGTTAAGGGATCTAGGGACAAGCTCATCATAATAGGTAATGCACTGCATCTTCAAGTGGAAGGATAGATCTAGATCAACATTTGCTATGATAATCCCCACTTGTTCATCGAGAATGGTTTGCTTGCTCTTACTAGATTTTTGCCTCCATCATTGCAAGAAATTGGTGAAGGATTCTACTTTGTTCTACTTGAATGTGTATAACTCTTCTAAGCTCACATCCATGTCAATATTCAAGGAGAAGTGATCTATGAATCTATTAATGATTTCTTGGAAGGTTTTGATGTTTGGAGGTAATTAAGAAAACCAATCCATGGTTGGGCCTGTCAAACTTCGTGGAAAGAGGCTCATTAATTAGGAATCATTGTAGGAAACCTCCATACACATGACATTGAATTATTTGATTTGTTCTATAGGAATTCCACTCCCTTTGTATTTATCGAATTTGGGGATTTCAAAGTCAGGAAGGAATGGTACTATTGGGATGTTTCAATCAAATGGATAGGGACATAAGTTCTATGTATGGGGATTCTTTGTCTTTCCCATCCGAAGGTCCTGCATTTCTTGTGACAACGCCTTAAGTTGTGATGCTAGATCATCTTACGAGTTTGGTGGAGGAACATACATTGCATATTGTGAGATGGCAGATGAGTTGTATGCAGGATTTTGATATGACAAGGTGTTGTATGGTGTGTATGGTGGTGTAGGATTTTGTGAAAGTGATTGTGGTGTTCATGTGTATATTCCTAACATATTCACATTGGTGATGTTTGGTTGAGGGTTATAGTACAAACCCTATTGTTGTTGTTGTGTGAGAATTTTTTTTTTGGGCATACTGTTGAGCTTGTTGTTGGGCTTGTTGTTGTCATTGGGATACTAAGGTTGCTTGTTGTGTTGTTAAGGTTGTTTGGTTTGTTGGTTGTTGTTGTTGGGCCACTAGTGCTTGATATTTTTATTGATGTTGTTGTGCTAGTAAGGTTGCTTATTATTTATTTTTTTTGTTGCTAAGGCTACTTGTTGTGCTTGTTATTATTGTTGTGTTGCTAAGGCAGCTTGTTGTGCTTGTTGTTGTTGGATGGCTTGTTGATAGGCCTGTTGTGCTTGTTGTAAGGCTAAGGAATGTACGTGTAATGTAGGATTAGGTGGTTGTTGAGACATTTGTGATTGGTTTTGAGTGGTGATGTTTTGTGTGGATAGCGAATTAGTGATGAGAGGTTTGGTGTTCCCTTGGTTCAACATTCCTTGTAAGATAGTGGATTGGGGTGGAGGAATGTAAGTTTGAGGTCCCATTTGATTTTTCATGGTGAAGGGGGCCATGGGGAAAGATGAGGATAGTGCCATTAGATTATGCAATTGGAATGACACACTAGGACCTTGAGTCCATTGATTAAAAAGGTTTCCTTGTCCCATGACTTGAGGATTTCCTCGTGCTAGGGATGTAGACAAGGTATTACCTGGGTTGATGGGATTCATTACCATGGGATTTTTTTGAGATGGATTGAAAATGGATGGGATAGATGTGGATGGTGGATTGAATTGAGTATTTTGGGTAACCACTTGTTTTGATGTATCAATGGGGTTTTTGGAACCACTTGCTAAGGGTTGACTTGGCATGAGAGTGTTAACTTTCCCTCGTTGTCCTAAATGAGGTACTTGGTTCACATTACCTTGTGTAACGTTAAGCACACTTGGGGTATTTGTGATGATGGATGAGGATGGTTGTGCTTGAACTATTGAGGTTGTTGTGGTGTTATGGAATGTAAGTGTTTTGCCAAATATTGGTGTCCAACTTGTGTTTTGTGGAAGGTTGGTGGTTAATGGAATGGTCATTTTGTGAATACCCAAAGTTTTGTTTGTTCCTTGACATGAAGTGAGACCAAGGTTGGTTCCTAGCCTAGTTGCAAGACTAGATGTTAAGGTTTGACTTGGTGCAAGGGATGGAGTTGGTTGAATCGTAGAATGGGTTAACCATTGTGTCAAATTATGTGTGAGAGAAGTTGGATGATTTTGTTTATACTCAAGGATTTCTTCTTTATTAAGTTGAAGTGGATTGTTTGTGACATCTTCTACCTCATATGGTCCCAATGGATCTCGAGGTTGTTGTGAGGGGGTAGAATAACTCCTTGGATCGAATTCTTGTGAGTTTGGATCACTTGTGGTGGATGGTACTTTGGTTTCTTCCATGATTCTCTTGTGTTGTGATCTTTTTGTAACCATAGATTTTGGGTCACCTATGGGAGAGTTGTGTTGAGATTTGTAATTTTTGAACTCTCTAGTTGACTCAAATATAGGTAAAAGGGACACTCTAAGTCTTTTTGGAGCAATGGTGACAATGGGAGATGAAAAGATGAATGATATGGGGAGTAATCTTTGCAAACATTTTGGGACAACACTTTTGACTTAAGTTTGATCGTTTGATGTTTAGATAAAGGATGTTTAGGAACTTGAGAATATTTAGGGTGGATTTTTGACCTTCAAGATAAGCTAGTTCAAAGATGATAACTAACCTAACTAAATACATGGAAAAGGATGCATTTAACATACAAAGAAGCTAAGTTAGGGTTTGGATTGATAGATGTTTAAGTCCAAAGTGTTGATGTGTTTAATAGGAATCATTATTTTAGATTACCATAGCATCGCTATATGGTGATGCCCAATAAAGTGTGTCATTGAAATTGTTTTGAGCATTGTTGTTTCCTACAAAAGTCAGAAAGAATGAAATTCAAGATAAAAATTGATTAAAGTTGATCATTTTTTCCCTCCTTCTAGCACTAGAATGTCACCAAGGATATTAGTATGGGTTGATTATGCTTGATCTATGAAGAATCGAAGCATAACGAAGCCACCAATACTCAATTAAATAGGATCAATCAAATTGAAGTTAAACAAAACATTCATTAAAATAAAGCATTCTAAATTATGGAAACATTTAAAATGTATATTCTAATCCATTTGAAACTTATCCCATTTTGGGAGTGGTGTTTCTATATGGAAATGCCCAACAAAGTGCATCACTTAAATTGTTTTGAGCATCGTTGCTTCTTGCAAAAGTAAGGAAAATTGAAATTCAAGATAAAAGTTGATTAAACTCGATCATTTTTTCCCTCCTTATAGCGCTAGAATTTGACCAAGGATATTATTATGG
>VDFB02058242.1:232189688-232249137 GCA_007258455.2 Sequoia sempervirens
CCTTGGAATACCAACCCAAAGGCTTGGAGGGCATTCCCAATGACCAGAGACGTGTTTTTGCAAATTCTACAATTTTTTCACATAATCGGGTTTGTGCTCACCATCAGGATTGCATCTAGTTCAATATCGACAAAAGCAAACACATGGGTAATGTTAGGTTCTCTCTTAGCTATCCAACGATGCATTTTTTTTCACTTTTTAACAATGTTAAACCTTTCATCCATAATTTCTTTTGTTTGTATGTCTCTTTTTCGCCAAAAAGCAGTGTTTGGTTTTTTTTCATTATAAATTAACCGTTCATCAAAATTTCAAATAAATTACATTTTTAGAAACTAGACTCTATTCTACAATTTAAAAAAAAAATTAAAAAAAAAGTCAATTACCTTCAAAAAAATTTAGGGGCAGCACGGCCAAAATTTTGTTTTTCAGGAAGTGCCCACTTAGAAAATTAGTAAAAAATCAAATATTCATTAAAAAATTATCAGAAAAATCATGCATCAACTAGATACTGTTAGCTAACTTTTGACCATAGCGATTTTAAAAATACTACAAAAAAATTCACCGTGCTCAGGTCATACAAGAGTTGCTATGTTATGTTTTTCTGACACACAATTTGTGTACGTCCCTCTTTTGAACCCCTTAATCTCAACCATTTTCAAAATAAGTTAGTAGTTTAGAAAGTAGACTTGGAGCACTTCGATCCTTGTTTTTGTTCCATCTCAAAATTTTGAGTGTAACTATCCTCAATTTCATGTCCAAGGTCAGTATTTCCTAATTTCAGAAAAAAAGTGGCCACTTAAGCCCCCTTTTTGGGAACCATCTTGGTGCACTTACCCATATATTGTGTATTATTCTTCTATTTATTGATAACATCATTTTAATGTTCCACTTAGAGGAAGGTCTCTAGAGAAAACTACATGTATCTTAACATCTTTTTTGACACATGGTGTTTAGTTAAATCTTGAGAAACAAGAATGTGTAGTTTTTAACATTTCAAATCATGCCTTGGGACAAGTTTTCTTTATGGTTAATCATCAAATGGTTGAGATGATATATTTATATATGTATATCTATGAATCTTTCATTTAGGTTACACTTTAGTTTTTTCATTAACTATAAAGTCAAGATTGAACAAAGGGTATGCTTCCCTCACTACTCTTAATAAATAATGATTCTAGCTCTAGTTTCAATATATCCATATTAAGATTTCTCTCTTTTACTCATTTGCTACACCTACTCTATTTATGTGATTCAAACTTGGGATCCTTATCGTAGGAAAATTAGATGAAATTGAATTGAAAGAGTGCTTACTTCATTGTTATGCAAACATCTTAATGCTTAAATATCAATTCTTTAAGACACCGTTCTCACTAAATTTGATAAATTGCCCCATGCATTACTATGGTGATATTTCAATTGGTGACTATGACACATATGCTTAGTCAAATGGACAATAAATTGGTTGATTTCTTTAGATAATGATAATAGGACAAGGTGGGATCTACTTTGGATGGTATGCCAAGGATTCTACTTTGTTAGGCCTTATAGGCATTGACATAGACATGCTTCCTATACAAAGTTCTAATTAATGCATCAAATCTTTCAACAAGGGACATAAATAGGGATATCAAAGATGAGATCTATAAAGTCTATCTATAGCTCAAACGGTTAGAGCCAATAGAAACCTTTTCCTTGAAGCTTCAACAATATGACAATACATATCTTTACTTTGAGGATGTGATCATCTAATCTTTAGATTACACTAATCTTTAATTGTCTTGTAGTTTGAGGGTTCATTCGGTAAAATTTAGAGTTTGTTTGCACCTCCTTCACATAGATACCAATCACCATATTTCTCATGAGCATTTTATTTGTCAGATTTGTTCAACAAAAATTGAAACCAAAGGTCAATTTATTCTTAAATGTATCCCTAAAATATGAGATTATGGGGTGATTCTTTTGTCTCTTTAGAAACTTTCATTTAACTCTTTCCTTCAAACCTTCATGACTTATATGGACTAGAGATGCTTGGACTCATTTTAGATAGATGCTTGATATTTGCCATCAAAGACTTTTACTTCTACGATACTATATACTTCATTCACATGTATATTTTTAAGATTAAATAAAAAATGACATCATGACAAGACTTTAAAGCTTAAAAAATATAATTTGTTTTTATATACTTCCTTTTCAATATTCATTTTTCCTTTTGTACGTTTATATGCCGTGAACAAAATTGACCTTAACATGAACATTAATATTATTTATTTATTGTGTAACATTGACGATGACGTGATGCTTATAAACTTCTCACTGCTTTACAGTGAACTCAAGCTCACATGTAAACGGTGACGGAATTTTGCAAGAATAATGAACTCAGCCATTTATTTCCGTGAAAAAGTGACGCTTATTATTATAAATAGCGTTCCATTTATATTGGCTTTCCAAAAAGTTGATTTACAAAATGTCAATTTAAGCCTTCGGTACAAGTACAACCAAAACGAATATACGTAGGCGACGGTTGAATTCGTCGCCGTCCGTACCAGTAAATACAAGAATATTACGGTACGCCTTTCCGTTCCGTCACTGCTCCATCACGAGATACCGACCAAACCGGCAGTGAAGGTGATTCCGGTGGAAGGCAACCAAGAATTGCCAGAAATTAGGGCACCCACTGTGAACTGGCTTGCCTCATCTGCCGTTTTGATAACACTGTAACCGGGCCATTTCACCCGCCCGGCCAGATTTGAGCCGGGCCCGGTGTTTCTGTACTCTCCATAATACAAGGTTTTCAACGCGAAATTTCCCGACCACTCCAGCCAGCCTTCAGGACTGATTAGATCGTCTAAGAACGTTTGCATGTAGACCACTCGCGAGTACATTTTCCAGGGCCTCCCGAGGTAAGTCGGAAAAGAACTCTTCACCGGAATCAGATCTCTGGCTGCTGCAACTTTACAGTTATGAATTGAGATGCCGGTGTTCTGGTTGGGATCTTTCCTGTTCTGCGCAGTGATGGTGTTCTTCTGCCTGGCCATCGGTCTTCTGGCAAAGATGTTGCAGTTCTGTATAACCACTGCTGCATTGCCACAGATGAAGTCCACAGTGCCGTAAATGTCACATTCTCTGTAAAATTGGCGCAGGGAGTGGACATACAGGGTGTCCTGGTAACCCATGAAGCTGCAGCGGTAAATTGCCGAATAGTCCGCTCCCACGCGGAGAGCTACGGCCTGATGCTTCTCCGGGCCCGCATTATTGGTGAAAGTTATATCCCGTGCAATAAATCCTTTGCCAGATGCCGCTGCATTCACCAACCATTCTTTTAATTATCGACTTTTGACTGTGGAGGGAGGACAAACGAATATCTATAGATATTTTATGGGTTAGAGATAAGAAAGACAAAATTTGCACAAGCAATGGCCTTTAAATCTGTTGAATTTGGCGTTCATGCTCTCGATTATCTGCTAACAGCTGTAGATACCCATTATGAATAAAAGTCTAGAGTTTGAAATCAGTGTTTTAAATTATTCACATTTATAAATTGCTTCACAATATCTTGTACTTTTAAATTGGTCAGAAATTTGCAGAAGAGTTAGGACTATTTTACAATTGCATTTAAGAGGGCTTAGTTTTGGAAAAATAATTATGGTTATGTGTACTTCAATATTCATAATAGTTATGTTTCATTTATAAATATTATTTATAAATATTGGTTAGATTTAGGATCTGTAATTTTCTAAAATGTTGTGATGTTTCATCTGTAAACATCACCTAGATATCATGAGTACTACTAAATCTTCAGTACCTCTCATAAATATGTCAAAAAAAATTACAAACCTAATAAAACATCATAATAAATAAATCTAATCAATAAAACTTTTTCAATAATAATAAAAACTATAAAATTTTCATTAAAAATAAAATTACTAAATTAATATCTATAAAACTTTTTGTGACATTATAATTGTCTTAACAGATATAATAAATAAACAATAAATATTAATTATTTAAATATATAATTTAAAAATAGTAACACAATTACTTTATTATTATTTTAAGCATATCTTTTATGTTTAAAATGCTATTAAATATGTTTACTCTGGCCTACAAAATTTGCAGGAATCTATATGTTTGGATAAGTCAAGCAAACCAATCCGTCCTAACTTTAAAAAATTAAGAATACTTTAATAAATTTACTTTCTAACAGCCCACCTAATTATATAAAAGAACTGGCTAAACAGGCAACCCTTGTTTGGGACGGTAGCCATGCACTCCAAGCTGTGGGGAATTCATCTAAACCTTACATTGATCTGTTAGGTAAAACGGTTTACTACAAGCTCATCATTAGACGTAAAGGTATGAATCACTCCCTAACTCCAAAACACTCATCACGTGAGCCAAAGCTCCGTGCAGACACTGTATTAAGGAAAATTTGGTAGAGCAGAAACAATCTGTTAAAGGAACAGAAAGTAGCATTTTCTATTTGAAATAAAAATTTAATCAAAAGGCCATAAAAGTCAGTACCGAAAGTTGCAGAACGGAATGTAGTAAAGCCCCCCTGCACGCTTCTCGCTCCCATAATAAAGGTCTTCCCCATCCCATCTCCAACGATCATGATATTCGTCTTCTTCTTGGAAATATTCACATTTTCGTTGTAGATCCCCGCTTTGATATAGATAACGTACCGGTCGTTGCTCTTGGACGGCGCGTCTTTCACAGCTTCGGCAATTGTCTTGTACTGCCCACTTCCATCCTTTGCTACAATGACATTGGCACCTGCAACAGCAGCATCAGGCGCCAGCAAAAGCCTCCGATCTCCCTCTGACAACCACGCCGGGAACTCCTCCTCATGGTCGTGAAAACCATAATGCTCATAGAACTCCTTGTTATCTTGCAAAAGACGGCGCCGGTTATGACCAGGAGGAGACGGGATCCGAAAATCATTAGTGTCCGGCCCACTTTCCGGAAAGGAAACTTTAAGCAAGGCCAGAGAATTGCTCACCAATTGAGACAAATTCCTAGATCTTTCCTCGATCTGAGCTTTGACGTTACCGCTGGACCCTTCAAAGCCCTCGAGGCAAGTCTCCTGGTTTGTCAGAGCGGCGCTAAGCCAAGTCTGCACATCTGCAATGTGGTGCTTCCGGGATTTGGCATTAATGCCCGCCATCTTGTTCAGCGAAGAGCTGAGGTGATCCATGGAATCTTCTAGAAGCTCCAGACAATCTTCCAAGGCAAAGCGTTCGGTAGAGCTCAAGCCCACGGGGGCTACATTGAGAGCCATTTTATAGGCCTCTTTGACGCCATGCATAGTCACGTTGACTGTCATATGAGCAAAATCCTTGCGATTTGCTTCTCCCACGCCCGGATACGAAATCAAGGTCGAAACACAGAGGGCCGGATATAACGTCTTGCTGCACGCCAAATTGATGACCCTCGACCCCGAATTCCATCCGCCATCATTCTTAGACTTGTTCTTACGGGCAATCACAATGCCCGCAGACACAGCCACGAGTATGATAGACAGAACCAGTGCGGTCGTCACGACGACCCCGATAATTTTCTTTTTGCCCCATTTCTTGGTCTCAGACGGTCTCTGCAGCCGCCCGTAGGCTGTGGGAGTGCTAGGCCTCATTCTGCAGCATAAAAAAAACTGAGCAGCCAGTCTCCTCTGTGATCTGTAATATAAAGAGAAATTTAGAGGGGTTGTCTGATTATGGTAGGTGCGGGGTCCTTGTAAATATTCCTTTCCCCGGTCCAACCTTTTCTTTTTGGTATGAGAACCTTTTTCTTTCATTTTAATCGCTAGTCCCGTCGACTTCTGTTACCGAATTGCTTACAACTAAGCTTAGCTATGCATTTATTTCTGTGGCTGTAATTGACACCACACCGGTTATTCAAAATGTTCTCAGATAAAGCTCCGGATGTTGCGTAGGTGAAAAAAGGAAAAAGCATTTGAGATTCTTGACGGTGGAATCGCTTTCATGGCTTAAAAGACAGCCATTATTTTATAGATACGTACATTTCGGTAGTGAGAATCGTTTTCCAGCTTTATCAAGGGTTCAATTATTATCGCGACGCATGTGGGATCTAATGGCTTACCTGCATCAGAATGTCCATTCAATGAGACAGCGGGGGGGTGGCAACGAAGCTTCACTCGGAATAACAAACGAATTTTATTTTGACGTATCGCCATGTTAGAGACATTTCACTTTAGCACGGTGAAGACCACTTTCTTACATTCAAACAACACAGTCATTCATCTTCACTCAGTCATTGGTCCGATTTTATCTCTTAGACTAATCCATATTATTATATAATTTGACAGCTAAAACGCATTGAAATATCAAGCCATAAACAATGATGTTTCGTTGACTCGTACGGTTGCCTTCAACTAAATTATAATCAGGAGAAAGATTCGCGATGAAAATTTACCCATGAATGATGCTCGATTGACTTGCATGAGCAACTTCCGAGCATTTTTATGATTTGGCATGGTTTAATTTGAAGGGGTTATTGTGGCTTTCATTCTACAGACAAAATCATTCAAATTAATATTTCAAAAAAAAAAAGTTAAAGAGTTTTTAATAGTTAAGTAGGGAGTGTTTTCTTTGTAGTGTATTAAATTATGTCTTATTGTTTGGTAAGAATTTAATTGTGATTTTATTGAGTCAAACTTATTGATTGCATTTTAGGAGTAATGGTTTATTAGCTCATGAAATATGGGTCAATGGGTTTGACTCAAAAACTATATAAGTGAATCCTCATTAAAAGAAATTGCAAGACTTTTTAATAGTTATTAAGTACTAATGTTTGTAATGGTCAAAATTGTACATTCATGTCCCTTTCCTTGACGTTTAGGGCTCATGATAACTAGGTTGTCCTTAAATACATGGACTAATATGCAAGATGGCATAGTTTGCATGGATGTTGGTAAATAACTTTATTATAGATTGTCCCTATCATTACTCGTCCTTGAGTTACAAATCCAATCTGCACATCTAGCCATTCATTACCTTAGCTCAAATCTACTAAAGTAAAATTGATCTAGGTTAGTTCTAAAATTTTGGATCCAACTCTAAATATTAAAATTTATTTATTTTTATTTTGGTCCGATATTTTCCTCCTATTTTAACAATTATGAACTAACTACATTGTAACTTAATTCAAATTGTATCCTAGAGTGTTGAAATTAAAGGCTAACCACAATTCTAAAGAATCATACAAAAAAATCAAAGAGCACATTTATGACTTTGATTATAAGGTGATAAAATGAATATAATTTAGTGTTAAATTATATTTTTGAGAGCATATTGCACACTTTGATCAAGTTTTTTTCAATCTTGGTTCATCATCATTAAATAAATCTATCTAGGTGTTTGACTATGGAGAATATGAAACTTACAATTCAATATATTCTCAAAGGTGTTTCTAAACACCACCTATCCTTATAAAAATTCATATACTAGTAATCAATGTGAATAAGTTTTAGAACACAAAGTTATCCAAAATGACATTTTTGCATTAAGGGCCAAATCTATACATCAAGTTCATGTTTGCATATGCAAAAAATACTTAGGGAATTTTTTGTAGTATAACAATACCTACAAAACTCATTGTGAAACCTCCATATCAAGCATCCAATAAATAAGAGAAGAAATACATGAAAATATC
Organism: Sequoia sempervirens; assembly: GCA_007258455.2. Lineage (NCBI taxonomy): Eukaryota > Viridiplantae > Streptophyta > Pinopsida > Cupressales > Cupressaceae > Sequoia > Sequoia sempervirens. The sequence goes on from VDFB02058242.1 coordinate 232,197,360, forward strand.
AAATGATAATTACAAAATATGAGCTAAATTTTGTAGACACCTAAATTTATCCATAGCTAATCATATTTGACTTTACGCTATCCTAGCCATTAATTAAATAAATAACAATAATTTAATTAATTAATTAATTCATCATTTACCTGTATCCCTCATTATATTTATTTAATTAATTTTATCCTTTTCCACCAACTAAATCAATTAATTAATTGGGTTAAGGCTAATTGATCTTGATTACCATTTCCTCTAATATTTCCATCCACATATTACTTAATTCTTGTCCCTTCAATCGTAATCATAAAATCTATACATGGATAAAAATCTAAACCTATCATCAGACAAGTGTTCAACCTCTCTCAGGCTCCCACATGTGTGAGCATTCCTACCTACCCTACTCCTTGGTCACACATGTGTAGTCACACTAAACCTCTTATACATGGTCATAATATAGCTACCCTACATCTTATAGATATACCTCTCACACATGTGTGAGCACACCTATTCTTATGTCTCATGGGACACTTGTCACATGACTACAACTTCAATACATGCCTCCATCTTCCTCAAATATTATCCCTTCATTAGCCAAAGCATCTTGGCCCTCTATTTTCCTTTTGGAAAATCTATAAAGTAGAGGCCTCTCATCTCATTTAATCATCCACTTTCTTCATACATTGCATCTTGATAAGATTGGTTGTCATTGATGTCAAATATGTGTTGAATATTGTATATGCTCCAAAGATAGTTGATATGCACCAAAGATAGTTGATATGCAAAGATATCAATCAGTGCAAGTCAAAATTGAAGTGTGTGGATTTGTTTGATGTCCATGTGTGATGCAGTGGTGGGTACATATGTTCTGATATATTTACAATATGTTTACATTGATATCATTCATGTTTGGTGTACCACACTTTATGAAAGGTTATAAAAGATGTATCTGAGGAATTCACAGTATATATCCTAAGACAAAGTCATGGTGTTTTTTGTCCATATCCTTTCATAGAGCAAGATTTAGTCATATGGTTCAAAATATAGGTTAATAGAGATGTGGAGACCTGTTATATCCAAGATTTCAAGTCATTACACCTTCTACAATGGAAGATAGGAGTGACAGAGTTTTAGTCAATGCTCTCACAATGTAAAGTGATTATGAAGGCTTGTTGGAATTCTCTACATTTCACTGAAAGTGAATATTTTTCCATGTAGTTTTGAAGACACGTTCAATAATTTCCTATGCATGCTATGTTGAAATATCAATTGGTTTAATAATGGAATGCAAGTTCAATTTTCAAATGACAGAGTGCTACAGATAGTTCTAAATGCCTAATTGTTCTATAAAACATATGTTTGGGTTCTTGCACTAGTTGGAGAATGTACAAATAACTTGTATGAGGTTTTTGTGGATATTCTACATGTCTCAAAGTATCTCAAGTTTGAAGCACATGTAGATCTTTCTTCATTCTAGTATCACATAGTTGTTTCAAGTCAATTTGTGATGTTACAATGTTGTTGAGGCTGACTAAGGTATATTATTGTTGTGCGCCACAATTTTATGCTTGAGCAGAGTTCAAGGATTGTTTGAAGATGTTGTATGAGTCATGTCAATTTAATTTGGAATATTGTAAATAATGTTTAATAATATTTTTTGTGAAGATGTAGGCTGACATATTACAAGTTTCATTATTCTTGTTTGTGGTCGACTAAATTTGTAATTACAATGTGTGTGGATGATATATATTGAAGATCAAAGTTGTGGAGATGATTCAATGGAAGTGTGTGAAGATGTTTGAGTGTATGAGAAGAGAGTGACAAGATTTGCTACAAACCTAATGAGAAAAATTGTTGACAATTAGTGGTTGAAGCTATAAACCAGTCATATTCCAGTTGTTCATTTTCATATTAGGGAGTACTAGTTTCCTTAGGCGCAAGACCCTAAAATAAATTTAGGTAAATAGTTGCTTCCTTGGGTTGTATCCTAGAATCAAAGATGTAAACAATTTTTACTTATGAGGTTGGATTAGGATGGTAGCTCCTAGCAACATTTATCACTTTGGTTTTTCCCTTGTGGGGTTTTCCACATAAATTTGGTGTTATTTGTGTTCTCTTGTGTGTGTACTAATCTTCATTCTTGTTTTGGTTAAGTGGATGGATCCTTAATTGACATAACTTAACTCAACAGTAGTTAATTCAGATTTTTTTTCAAAGCATACTGATTCAACCCCCCTTTCAGTATTTTTGTGTGTTTAATAATTGGTGTTAGAGCTAGGTTCCTTGGTATTTGCTTAACAATAGAGGTAGATCTTTTCCTTGAACACATGGAGAATAAATTAGTATCCAATAAGTCCTCTTAGGAAAAGGAGGCCATACTCTAGAAGGAGGATGATGAATATGAATTTGAATTCAATAAGGAAGATTATGTAGTGGATTTTGTAGGAGAGATTAATTGTGCTATAAATGATCTAGATGAAGAAAGAGAAAAGAATGATGAGCTTTAGATCCAACTTGAAAAAAAAGTGAAGAAAATTGGCAACTTGAAAGTTCAAGTTGAAGGAGGGAAAATAATTGAAGGAAGTATGAATATCAGGCTCATTGACAAAACTGTTGAGTGTTCCAAGCTTGAAGAAGAGATTGTTTCCCTGAGGAATGAAAAAAATTTTGAATGTTCAAAGCTTAACGAAGAAATTATTTCATTGAGGAAAGAACTGGAAAAAGAAAAAAGAGAAAATTGACAAAGGTCTAAAGTTGAAAAGGAGACCTTATGAGATTCTTGATGAGTTGATTAATTCTCAAAATCCATAAAAGAGAAATCTAGTCTTGGTTTTGAAAAAGGGAAAAGTCTTATAACCAGTTCTTTTACAAATCTATATGAAAATTTCAAAGCAAAAGGAAAGTCTAGAACAAAAGAAGAGAAAACTTCCACTAAAGAACCCAAGAAGAATGCCTCTAGAGATTCAAAGATAGATCAAGATACCAAGAAAGAAGATGGAATCATTCCTTTTCAGAGACAAAGAAGATTCAAAGGTATTGAAAAGGTTTGGAAGGAAAAGTAAGGTCAATAAAATGAGAAGGATGATACTACACTTATGCATTCTACATAAGATCCTAGGAAAAATTGAGATAGTGCATTATCTCAGGGGGGAGCTATGATTTGTAAACCTTTTAGCCCCTAAAAAGGAAAATATATGTTGAATATTTCAGCATGGAAGAAGAATTGGATCAAATCCTTTGGTAAGTAGATCTGTTAAACAATGTTGAACTTTTTTATGAAGGTTTCAAAGCAAGTGAATGATTTAATGAGATGCGATGAGCATCCTTGTGTCCCTATGATGACAAAAATATCTCTAGTGATGATTTACCTAACAAGTATAAATTAATTTCTGGAAAAAAGTTAAAGGGAAAGTGAAACGCATTTTATGAGTCTTTTGGATCATTTGAGATCATTTGCATTCAAGAGAATTTTTTTTTGGAGTGGAGAAGAGTGTTTAGGTTTTCAATCTTTTGTGTGAAAACCTAGCTGTGGTGTTTGAATATTTATGAAGGAATTCTAATGGAAACAACTCAAGTGATCGATATGGTGGAGAAACCTAGGCCCAAATATAAGAAGTTTCCATTCAAAGCAATGGAGTTTGACAAAGATGGAACTTTCTCAAAAGTTCCAATGGATGTTGTGTACTATCAAGATATAAGGATTTACATCCACACCCAACTAAGTGAAATTGATCATACTTCATCTTTTGAAGTGGTCTAACATGAGCTACTGAATGAGAATGGTGTGTACAAGATGGAGTATGAAAATATAGTTGCGAAAGGGTTGGACTTTTGGAAAGATTTTCCAAAATTTTGTAATAGTAAAGAATGGGTAAGAATCATTTTGAGCTACATTCATTAAAATTTCATTTGGCTAGACAAACCATACTTTGATTACAAAGGAAGATATTAGGGAAATCATTGGTCTTTGTTCCACTGGGCCTATCTTGACCTGTTGAAGTCAATAAAAAATGAAAGGGTTATGGAACTTATTGGAACTAAGTTTGATAAGAGAACCCTAAAATTAAAGGATATCAATGATCCCAGTGTCCAGTATGCATCAATGGGGATTGCATATAAAATTTACTTCACAAATAGAGAAGATTTTTCCATCGCAACTACAATTCACAATGCACATTAGATGGTGAAGGAAGGTGCCAATTTTGATCTATGTGAGCTATTAAGAGAGCAATTGATGGACAACCTAAAGAGAGAGAGAAAAAAATGGCTAAAATTTAGGTTTGGATCATTGATCATATGCCTTACTTTCTTCTTTCTAAATGAATTTCCTAGATTTAAAGGAAAGATGTAGGATAAGCTCACTCCAATTACTGCACAAATTAAGAAAAACTTTGATATTTTTCAAGATAAAAAAGCATACAACACATTATACTAGGGATTCTTCAAGAATCTGCAAGAAAAGATGCAAGAGAGGTATAGAATACCACCTGAATAGATCCAAAAGTATGAAAATGAGGAAAATTTCATGGTGAATAAAGATAATTTCTATATAGAGGTTGTAGAACCCTAGACCTCATGGATTCCTAAGTTTCCTTATGAGGTTGAACCTGAATATGTTCAAGGTTATATAGATATTTTGTTGTCAAAACAAAAGGATCCTAAGACAAAAAGGTTTGGTACACATATAGAAATCATGGATAAGATGATGTAGAAGAAGTTAGAAGAAAAAAGTAGCAAAGAGTAGATAAAATGTTTAAGAAGTGGTAAATTCCATTGTACTCTAAAATGGTGCCACTTGCCTCTGGTCAAACATTGGTAAATATTCCCTTTGATCTTGAAGAAAATTTTGTTGAGAAGTTCCAAGGAGATCCAGTAGATCCTCTTTTGTTACTCCATATACTCCATAGCCCTCCATATCAACATAATCAATTGGTGGAAGAAGAAAAGATACATCTATAACTCCATCACAAAAGAAGACCACAAGATTTGTGCAAACAAGGCCTAGAAAAATTCTAAGAGAAAGAAGAATAATGAGGAAGAACTTGAAGAGGATGAAGAAGATGAAGTTGAAGATATCTAGACTTGTAGAAGAAGAAAGGAAAGAAGCTTGCTAAGGAGAAGACTGAGAAGACTCCTCTGGAAACACATGATCATCTTGATTTTGGCTCAATTTTAATAGATTTTTCAAATATGGTTTGATGAATGACACAATGGAGTTGCATCTAGATGTTCCTCTAGAAGATAAGAAGACAATTGAAAAGGTTGTCATTGAATATATGTTGAAACATAACATATCCTTCACTAGCATTGTTGCCAAAGATTTGAATAGCCTAGCTGAGGCTTTGAGACAAAGAAGAGAAGATGCCATCAAAGTTGATGAAGAACTAAACTAAAGAGAAAATGACAAGGTTGGGATCTTTGTCTCCTAGGAAGAAAAAGAAAAGATAGTTTGTAGACAAGCTAAGGAGTTTTGCACCAAGAGAAAAATAGATATTTTGATGAGCATGGATGAGGACATCAAAAGAAATATTTGAAGTGAAACTGAAGATGCTACAAAGAAAATTATTGATAAATTGCAAAGTGAAGTTGATGTGGTTACACAAGAGTCTCTAGAAAAGCATGATTCTGATGTTGAAGTGAATATACAAGAGCCTTTGGCAGTGCATGAAACTGTTAATAAGTCCCCTTCAAATGATACAAATGAGCAAAATGTATTTGGTCAGCAAGAAGGAGAAGATGTCTCTAGTATGCCTGATGAGAAAAATGTCTTTGATTTGGATATGGATAAAGAAAAGGATATCGAGAAGGAAAAGGAGAAGGAGAAAGAAGAAAGAAAAGAGAAGGATTTTGAAGAAGAAAGTTTTGACAAATCATGTTCTTCTTTGGTATATTCAATAAAGTATTTTTTGGCACAAGAAATGCAAATCCAATTGGTAGTGACTTCGTAGTTACTACATATTCCTACTCTTGATGGACAAGTCAACTTGTTTGGTATGTCTCTACAAAAAATGAAACTTGGAGATATACTTCATTCCATTGCTAGACAAGAGCTATTACAACAAGTGGAGAGTGTAGATGTGTTAGAAGAAGGAATAAAGATATTGAAGGAAAAGTTGTTGAAAAAAAAAAGGGATTCTTCATTGTCCCCCACATAGAAGATTAAGTAATTGATGGAGTATTTTGATATTTTTCTTCTCATCTAAAGAAGAAGGTAGATAAAACATTGAATGAAAAGAGAATGAATGATGCCTCTGAGAAGTGTGATAGCATAGTGGCTAATTTGGAATCCTACATTAAGGAAATTAAGAAGTTCTTGGGGGAAGCCAAGGTTTTGTATGTTTTCTATTTGAAATGGCCAACAACAACAAAAAGAATTAAAGATAAAATAAGTGAAATTAAAGTGTAGATCACCAATGTGGCTACAACATCTAATCTAGTTCAAGACAATGATGGTGCCATCAAGGGATAGGTAGAAAGCCTTCACTCCCAAGTACAAAAATTACAAGATTAAAGGGAGAAATTTAAAAGTTAGGTGAAATAGTTGAGAGAAGTAGTGAGCCTCCAGTTGGCCTCACTCACAAGTCTCTTGATAAAGGAAAATGGGTTAGTTTAAAAGTACATGGCACCATCTTCTTTGGAATATGAAAAAGATACATTTATGCGATTGCCCTCTCATATCCAAACCATGACTGTTGCTAAGAAGCAATGGTATAACAACTTAATTCAGCTCAAGAACATCTACAAGGAAATTTTTCCATCACCAAAAGGGAGTAAAAGTTGTATAGTTTAAGGGGAGGCTTGTAGAGTTTTTCTTGTACAAACAAATTTTATTACCCTTTTCACTTAATGTCAAAGGGAGAGAGAGATAGAGAGAGAAATGTGCACCTAAGGGGTATATTTGTGCACATCTTTTTGGATTTTCCATCAATGACAAAGGCAGAGATTGTTACATCTTGATAAGATTGGTTGTCATTGATTTCAAATATGTTTTGAAGGTTGTATATGCTTAAGAGATAGTTGATATGTAGAGATATCAGTTGGTGCAAGTCAACATTGAACTGTGTGGATCTATTTGATGTCTATGTGTGATGTGGTATATAGTGGGTATGGGTACACATGTTCTGATACGTTTACAATATTACATTGATATCATTCCTATTTGGTGTACCACACTTTGTGAAAGGTTGTAGAAGATGTGTCTAAGGTATTCACAATATATATCCTAAGGAAGAATCATGGTGTTTTTGTTTTTCATCCTTTCACAGAGAAAGCTTTAGTCTTGTGCTTCAAAAGATAAGTTAATAGAGATGTGAAGGTGTTATATCCAATATTTCAAGTCATTACACATTTGCAGTGAAAGATAGAGTTCTAGTTTGTGCTTTGACAGTGTAAAGTGATATGTTGGCTTGTTGGAATGCTTCACATTCCATCAGAAGTGAATATTTTTCCATGTGATTTGGAGGACATGTTCAGTGATTTCCTATGCATACTATGTTGTAATATCAAGTGGTTTAATGGACCTCCGCAAGTTCAATTTTCAAATGACAATGTGCTATAAATAGTTCTAGATGCCTAATTGCTCTATAGAACATACATTTGGGTACTTGCACCAATTGGATAATGTACAAATTAGTTGCATGAGTTTTTGTGGAAATTCTACATGTCTCAGAGTATCTCAACTTTGAAGAACATATAGATCTTTCTTGATTCTAGTACCACATAGTTGTTTCAAGTCAATTTGTGATGTGATGTTTTTGAGGCCAACAAAGCCATATTATTGTTGTGCACCACAAGTTTATGTTTGAGTAGAGTTTAAGGATTGTTTGAATATTTTTTATGATTCATGTCGACTCATTTGGGTGTATTGTAAATAATTTTTGATCATTTTTGTGAAGATGTAGGCTGACATGTTACAAGTTTCATTATTCTTATTTATGGTTCATTGAATTTGTGATTGCAAAGTGTGCAGATGAATATTGAAGATCAAAGTTAAGGAGATGATGATGGAAGTGTGCAAAGATGACTGAGTGCATGAGAAGAGCTTGACAAGATCTGCTACAAACCTAATGAGAAAAAATGTTGACTATGAGTGGTTGAAGTTGTAGACATTGAAAAATGTCTCGAATCATATCATACACTTGAATAAGGAATATACTAACATCATTTCTTCTTGAAACCCATCATCTTTTCACTTAATTAATTAAATTATCCTAGCTATTTAATTAATTGTCTCATTTGCATCTATTAACCTAATTCATTTAATCAGGTTAATTCCCCCTTTTCACGCCAACACTTCATCTCATTAATTAAATGTCATTTCACCTTCCCCCTTTCATTAAATCATTTAATTTAATGAACATCACTTTATTCTTCTAAATCCCCTAATTGCATGATTAAACCCTTGTTTAATTAGAAATTATAGATCTAATCAATCTAATTCCCCCCACTTGCAAGGGAATATTCCTCCTTTACACATTCCTCCAAAAGGGAAATATTCCCATGGAATATTCCTTCCCCTTTTTCACAATTAAACTTTGTTTTAATTTGCAAAATATCCTTTTCCTCACCCATGAGAATGTTCTAAAAGAACATTCTCTCTCCTCCAATCATTTGAAAATGGGAATATTCTCACTTAGCTTCATATGCAAGTTAGCTTGTGACTTCTTGTGCAAGTTAACTTTTGACCTCTTGTACAGGTCAAAAGTGTGCTTGTTTGGAAGGAATGAGAACCCTTGATTAAATATCATCTTGCATTCTCACCTGTTGATGAGAATCCATGATCTATGCCTCCAATTTACTCCATCCTTGACTGTTGATTAGCTTTTTCAATCTCAACCCTTCATTTCTCATTTTCTTTCCTATAAATAAAGCACTATTTTGAGACAAATGGATCCATCTTTTTCAGAGCAAACTTATGCTGTTGAAATCACTCACACTCACACTCATTTTTAACTCACATTTAGCATCTTTTAGTTCATTTTATTTGCATAAACATCTTAGCTTCCATTAATGGCTTCCATAATGCATCCATTTAGCTAATTAGATAATTAGGGTTTGAATCTTTTTAGTTTAAATCTCATTTAGGTTAGCTTAGCAATTACATATCTGAATCATTTTAGCATAAATCATGTTAGATTAGCTTTTGCTTCATACTCATTTTAGCATAAACCATATTTTCAATCACATCTCACAACCATTTCATTGATTATCTTTAATAGAATTGATTGAAACAAGCTCACTGATCATGGGAAATTGGGAAAGGGTCACTATTCCACATCAACGCGACACCTCTCCCAAAATGAGATAAGTTTCAAATGGGTTAGAATAGACATTTTAAACATTTCCATAATTTAGAATGATTTTTTTTAATGAATGTTTAGTTTAAATTTAATTTCATTGATCCTATTTAAATCATTGAGTATTGGTGGCTTTGTTATGCTTCAATTCTTCATGGATCAAGCATAATCGGTCCATAATAATATCCTTGGTCAAATTCTAGCGCTATAAGGAGGGAAAAAATGATCGAGTTTAATCAACTTTTATCTTGAATTTCAATTTTCCTTACTTTTGCAAGAAGCAACGATGCTCAAAACAATTTAAGTGATGCACTTTGTTGGGCATTTCCATATAGAAACACCACTCCCAAAATGGGATAAGTTTCAAATGGATTAGAATATACATTTTAAATGTTTCCATAATTTAGAATGCTTTATTTTAATGAATGTTTTGTTTAACTTCAATTTGATTGATCCTATTTAATTGAGTATTGGTGGCTTCGTTATGCTTCGATTCTTCATAGATCAAGCATAATCAACCCATACTAATATCCTTGGTGACATTCTAGTGCTAGAAGGAGGGAAAAAATGATCAACTTTAATCAATTTTTATCTTGAATTTCATTCTTTCTGACTTTTGTAGGAAACAACAATGCTCAAAACAATTTCAATGACACACTTTATTGGGCATCACCATATAGCGATGCTATGGTAATCTAAAATAATGATTCCTATTAAACACATCAACACTTTGGACTTAAACATCTATCAATCCAAACCCTAACTTAGCTTCTTTGTATGTTAAATGCATCCTTTTCCATGTATTTAGTTAGGTTAGTTATCATCTTTGAACTAGCTTATCTTGAAGGTCAAAAATCCACCCTAAATATTCTCAAGTTCCTAAACATCCTTTATCTAAACATCAAACGATCAAACTTAAGTCAAAAGTGTTGTCCCAAAATGTTTGCAAAGATTACTCCCCATATCATTCATCTTTTCATCTCCCATTGTCACCATTGCTCCAAAAAGACTTAGAGTGTCCCTTTTACCTATATTTGAGTCAACTAGAGAGTTCAAAAATTACAAATCTCAACACAACTCTCCCATAGGTGACCCAAAATCTATGGTTACAAAAAGATCACAACACAAGAGAATCATGGAAGAAACCAAAGTACCATCCACCACAAGTGATCCAAACTCACAAGAATTCGATCCAAGGAGTTATTCTACCCCCTCACAACAACCTCGAGATCCATTGGGACCATATGAGGTAGAAGATGTCACAAACAATCCACTTCAACTTAATAAAGAAGAAATCCTTGAGTATAAACAAAATCATCCAACTTCTCTCACACATAATTTGACACAATGGTTAACCCATTCTACGATTCAACCAACTCCATCCCTTGCACCAAGTCAAACCTTAACATCTAGTCTTGCAACTAGGCTAGGAACCAACCTTGGTCTCACTTCATGTCAAGGAACAAACAAAACTTTGGGTATTCACAAAATGACCATTCCATTAACCACCAACCTTCCACAAAACACAAGTTGGACACCAATATTTGGCAAAACACTTACATTCCATAACACCACAACAACCTCAATAGTTCAAGCACAACCATCCTCATCCATCATCACAAATACCCCAAGTGTGCTTAACGTTACACAAGGTAATGTGAACCAAGTACCTCATTTAGGACAACGAGGGAAAGTTAACACTCTCATGCCAAGTCAACCCTTAGCAAGTGGTTCCAAAAACCCCATTGATACATCAAAACAAGTGGTTACCCAAAATACTCAATTCAATCCACCATCCACATCTATCCCATCCATTTTCAATCCATCTCAAAAAAATCCCATGGTAATGAATCCCATCAACCCAGGTAATACCTTGTCTACATCCCTAGCACGAGGAAATCCTCAAGTCATGGGACAAGGAAACCTTTTTAATCAATGGACTCAAGGTCCTAGTGTGTCATTCCAATTGCATAATCTAATGGCACTATCCTCATCTTTCCCCATGGCCCCCTTCACCATGAAAAATCAAATGGGACCTCAAACTTACATTCCTCCACCCCAATCCACTATCTTACAAGGAATGTTGAACCAAGGGAACACCAAACCTCTCATCACTAATTCGCTATCCACACAAAACATCACCACTCAAAACCAATCACAAATGTCTCAACAACCACCTAATCCTACATTACACGTACATTCCTTAGCCTTACAACAAGCACAACAGGCCTATCAACAAGCCATCCAACAACAACAAGCACAACAAGCTGCCTTAGCAACACAACAATAATAACAAGCACAACAAGTAGCCTTAGCAACAAAAAAAATAAATAATAAGCAACCTTACTAGCACAACAACATCAATAAAAATATCAAGCACTAGTGGCCCAACAACAACAACCAACAAACCAAACAACCTTAACAACACAACAAGCAACCTTAGTATCCCAATGACAACAACAAGCCCAACAACAAGCTCAACAGTATGCCCAAAAAAAAAATTCTCACACAACAACAACAATAGGGTTTGTACTATAACCCTCAACCAAACATCACCAATGTGAATATGTTAGGAATATACACATGAACACCACAATCACTTTCACAAAATCCTACACCACCATACACACCATACAACACCTTGTCATATCAAAATCCTGCATACAACTCATCTGCCATCTCACAATATGCAATGTATGTTCCTCCACCAAACTCGTAAGATGATCTAGCATCACAACTTAAGGCGTTGTCACAAGAAATGCAGGACCTTCGGATGGGAAAGACAAAGAATCCCCATACATAGAACTTATGTCCCTATCCATTTGATTGAAACATCCCAATAGTACCATTCCTTCCTGACTTTGAAATCCCCAAATTCGATAAATACAAAGGGAGTGGAATTCCTATAGAACAAATCAAATAATTCAATGTCATGTGTATGGAGGTTTCCTACAATGATTCCTAATTAATGAGCCTCTTTCCACGAAGTTTGACAGGCCCAACCATGGATTGGTTTTCTTAATTACCTCCAAACATCAAAACCTTCCAAGAAATCATTAATAGATTCATAGATCACTTCTCCTTGAATATTGACATGGATGTGAGCTTAGAAGAGTTATACACATTCAAGTAGAACAAAGTAGAATCCTTCACCAATTTCTTGCAATGATGGAGGCAAAAATCTAGTAAGAGCAAGCAAACCATTCTCGATGAACAAGTGGGGATTATCATAGCAAATGTTGATCTAGATCTATCCTTCCACTTGAAGATGCAGTGCATTACCTATTATGATGAGCTTGTCCCTAGATCCCTTAACATCGAGAGATCCCTAATGTCACAAGGAAACACACAAGTATATAGAGACAACTACCCATCCACTAGTTTTAACGATAAGACCCACTATTGGACCAAGAAAAAAATGGTGCTAGTGATGGTGTTGTTGATGCAAAGGTGGTCTTATGTACTCCTAGACAATAAAACATCCAACCCATGAACACCCAACAACTATATGTACAATCACCAAACAATCAACCAACAATCAATGCTACAAACACTCAACACTGATAACAAAGAACAAATAGTGCTCGTAAATGATAATTCACTTCCTTAGGGGAATCTATGGAGGATGTGTTGAAGAGGTTGATACAATCTAATATTATTACACTCCCAAATTTCTCAAACTATCAAGAGCCACAATTCAAACCTCGTAGCTATAAAGAAGATCATTTTTGTGAATTTCACCGATAAAAAGGTCATAACACACAAAATTATTTGACTCAAACATCTAATAGAAGATCTTATCAAACAAGGAGAAATTCATGTTGATAAAAAAATTAGGAATGAAAATCTGAAAATTTACACAAACCCTATGCTTGATCATACAAAAGAAAAAGATTCGGGAAAGGCATCAACCTCAAAAAACGTAAACAATACCCATGATACCATTGTGGGACATATTTATTTATCATAACATGAGGAATTAGACACGTGTGAAGATACTATTTTAAAACAAAGTCCAAACCCATAAATAGTGTTTAGCACTATTTTATACCATAATGATATCAAGTGGATATTAGATTAAGATATCTCTCCCACATATGACTCAATGATTGGGCATGTTGAAGAATTTCCAAACGAGCCATAAATATCCGTTGTTGCACCCATACGCACAAACTATTTTGAAGAGTCTTTTATTGATGATATATTATCCACCCAAGGATCATGTCAAGAGGGAGCTCTTGAGGATAACAAAAGTTATTTTGAATTGAGTCAGGATCAAGGACCCCTATCCCTATTGTATCACCAAAAGCTAAGGAACATCTTCCAAACCTTTTTAAACTCCAAAGATGTCCCCAATATCACCCCTGAGATGTTTCTTTCTGATGAGCATATAGACATTCTTCATCCAATACAAGAGTCTCCCACTCTTGATATTTCCACAAAAATGCAAGCTATGGTCGAGATTCTTGATTCTTATAACTTGATTGTGCTCATCAACCTCTTTTGAATTAGAACCAACATCTTTTGAGGCAGTATCAACAAGTAATAATGTCATTGAATTAGAGCAAACAATTTATATTCCTAAACAATAGGAAGCCATAGCAATATCATGTGTTCACAACAAGTCATATTTAATGGCTATGGATTAGAGGATACATTATCAAGGCAAAGGATTAGGTATTTATAAAACCTTCACAATGTTAGGGGAAATCTTGACTATAGAAAACATCAACATATGGGGCACGAAGGATCCTTATGATGAAAATATTGTCAATGCTACAACTAGCCATATCATGAGTTGGCATTCATCCATCATCTCATATGAAAATTGGGACCAACATAAAAAGAAGAATTACTATCAAAGCAAGGTGAAGATCATCAAAGAAAATGAAGTAGTAAAGCAAAAAGGAAAAAGTAAATACAAATGGATACCAAATCAAAATAAAGAAAATCAACCCTCCAAAACTCCATTAGTCAAAGAAACTATGGGGCATGTAAGAACTTATGAAAAGCAATGACAAGATCAAGAGACTAAACATAGCACAAAAGAGAGAGACAAAATGAGAGAATATGATGATTGTATTCTCAATATGCATGTACAAGGCTTGCTTATAAAGGAAAGCTAGGACACAATGAAGGGCCATGAATGAGACAAGTGTCCCAATCATGTGCAGGGTAGGTAGAAAGAAATATTAGATAATTCCATGAAAGGTAGATCCCCCACCTAAAGTGGAATTATCATGCCATGAAAAGTGGAGATAAAAGGGTGATAACTAGATCACACCACCAAGAGTGGAATTTCTCCTACACACAATTCCCTAAGTGTCCAAGTCATATCTCTCAATGTATGCACACACCTAGATGCAATATGCAAATATCTAGGTGTCACAAGTGAAACCTATAATGATATGCATTCCCTAAGTAAGCTTAAGTAAAGTGTAATAAGTAAAATACTTATTTATACCAACAAGGAAAAATAAAAAAGGGAAATGTGTCCATTAAAAACATCCTCACATACAAAAGTGGGTTTCTTAAGCAAGGAACAAATTATATCTAGTGGTTGGTCCTAATTCCATGAAAACCTCCATCCCCATCCATCATCACTCATCTTCCCAAGTTTGGGGAGTCAAAGGTTCCAAACTATCGACCAATCCATCTCATATTCCTTCATGCATGACACCATACACTCCATTCTCAATATCCAATTCTTGCATTGAGCATGTGTTGGCAACTACCCTTCATCATAATGATTTTGAAGGCACTTTATCGTGATGTGCACACATAGACAAGGTTAATTCCAGTACCAACAAGACAAATCAATGTTCTTCAAGGTTGCACCCAAGTGCTCATATCTTAGCAAAGAAACTTCTTCAAGCAGGATATCATTGGCACGTTATGATAGTGGCTTCTACATCAGTATTGTTAGCTCTCAAAAATGCAAGTGGAATGCCTCAAGAGGCTTCCAATCTCTTTGATACGCTTTAGGGAAACATACAAGGTCAAAAGCTTTCAACCTTCTACTCTTCAGGTGCTGCTAGACCTAGGCGGGTGTACCTTTCTGAATGAAGCAGACTTGACTTATGATTAACCTTCTGAAATGCTTTGTCCACAATGACAGATGGGAGTGAACAAATGAAATCAAACCTGATAGCAATAGCAATCTTTTGATCTAAATCCTAAAATACTCAATTAACAGATATAAAGAAACTGAATGAATTCAAAATGAAGTGTAGAGACTAGTGCTTTATTGGGTATGCAGAGTCAAATGAAACAGAAGTGGGCAACTTATTCTGGCAGAAACTCAAATTGTTGGCATATATTTCTTTTGTAACTTGTACAAACATGCAAGATTATGACTACTAAGCTCTACTTTAATAATCTAGATGAATCTCCCTGATTACTGTGATCAACCAAAAGGATTTAATCTCTCCTTGAGAGAACCAGTTAATTAACCACACAGATACAACAAATGTGCACTGATAAACTAAAAATAATCTTGTTATATCAATTTAAACAACTAGAAAGAATCAACTTGGAGATAGCTTAGCAATGCTTTTCAATAAATTCAATAGATAATTGACACCAGAAATAAACTACCACACCAGCTAAATTTCATTAAAATCGCCATTTGAAAAACATGCAACATAGTCTCTAATTAGAGAATTCTACTCTATTGTATCCATCTCTAATCTAATGTCTCTATCTAAGAACTGATCTAAAATCTCATGTCTTCATTTACAATTGGAAATGCATATTTATACACCAGCATTTGAAAATACAACACTTCGAAATCCATGTCGGCCATAATCCATATTGACCAACTGTTACAATCGGGCACTCATGTCACCCACAGAAGAAAATTACATGTCGGTCATAGTGTATGAGTTCATTAATCATTCGCTGAGTAGTCACAAAGACATCCTTGCAGGTATGCCAAAGGCAACTATATCGTCAATCGCTCCTGCTGTTCATTTCGCTTTTGCCATGACCCTATGGTATCGGGAGAACCTCATATAGATTTCATTATGTTTCCCTGAAAGCCCTGTGGTTAAACTTGTCACTGTGACCTATCGCTCTCGGGGAGATATCATATCGAAAACCTTTTGTCACACCAAGAGCACTTTTCTGTTATGTTCATTTCAGTCGCTGAGGCACAAGAGCCTTTCTTACCGATGAATCCATATGTCTACGTATGTTGCTATAACTTCCATCTGTCAGGGAGACCTCACGTAGATTACACAATGTTTCACCGAAGGCTCCTTGAGCTCACACCTGTTCACCAAGACAACAAAAACCTCTCGCTGAAAGCCATTTGTTAGATATTGTCGGCAAGACCTGATGGGCTCGCCAAGACTTAACACCGAAGCTCATAAGTCTTACCGAAGTGTATGTTATAGTTTCCATTCGGTGAGACAAGAAGACCTCACCAAGACACTTTGCTGAATACTATGACTCTAGCCGAAGTAGATCCACACGAGCGAATCGGTAAGACATATCACATTCGCTATGACCCTTCATCGAAGCCCCTAACTCATGCCGATATGAATCCTTCCTGTCACCGAAACAATGAAACTAGCATGCCGATAACTGTCGGTAGATAAAATCCAATCGCCTTGATAGTAGAAATGTCTTGCCAATAGGCAACACATACGTTTATCAGAAACATGGATCGAGGAGACCCAGAAATTGTCATGCTGATACAGACCATGATATGAAATATGCAAGACCTGATGGATTCAATGAGACAAAATGGACAAAATGTGAGCAAAATGATATGAAAACAAACCCATGTGTATATGATGAGGACTATATGGAAACTTAGGGTTATGCAAAGCATGTGAAAATGTTCAAAAATTTACAGTTCCAACAAGTACCACTAGGTGGTTCAACATGAGGGTAAAATTTCCACAAAATCAAAAAAATAAATAAAATAGTGAAAATAAAAATCATCCTTTAGTGAAAACCACTACAGTGGCACTTTAGGCAAGTACTATGATGAAAAACTAGAAAATAGGCATGATGAGTAGAATTGAGTGTCTATATGATCCTTCTTAGACATAAGCATCCCATCCTTGTCATGATAAATCCAATGTTCCCTCCATCCATCCAATCCAAATTCATCCAGATATTCCACTTTATCTTGATCTTGACAAAGATTCGGCATATACTTCAACTCTACTCATGGAAATTTTTTGACAAACTCTTTACCATTTTATCTCATGAAGTCCCATAGCCTATAGCTAGCATGATAGAACTTTGTTAAAATCTGCGCATATATATTACCTATCTTGGTTTGTTCATTACACTATGAAGCATTGCTAGACATTGGGGGTAGGTTCTTGCACTCTTGTTTCCAAATAACTCTTGATCTATGTATTTTATCTCACAATGTGACAACGACATCATGATGTAGGTATCGTTTACCTCAAAATATCATCAAAATCTAAAAAAAAAACATCCATAAAATCTTATCAAAAATCCAAAAAAAAACACTTGCAAAATCTCAAAAGCCAAAAACACTTGTAAAATTGTATACAACTAAAATCCAAAAACATTCATAAAATTGTAAGGGAAAAATCCAAAACATCCAAAACACATCAAAACCCTAAAAAGGTTGAACATCAAAAATCCAAAAATAGTACCTTGTCGAACTATGTTGTCTCTAAGCTTTAACGTAGGCAATGCCATCATTGATATGCCCCTAAGACACCCTAGGTTAGTTCTTTAGGAGTCCATCATAATAAACTAGCATTCCCACAACTGTTCATATCTCATCTTCAATAAGTTGAGTCAGTCGAATTACGTGGTATTTGTGTGTATAATGTAGGCAAGGCTTATCTTTGATAAGCCTTTGAGGCACCTAGGATAGGTCTTTTAGACTAGGTTCTTGGTCAAAACTCAAAAAACCCCTAAGCATTCAAATATCAGAAAACACAAAAACATTACAAAACCTTGGAAAACCCTAAATAGCCTCAAATAACCAAAAACAAAAACAGCCTCAAAACATTTTCAAAACACTAAAAACATTGAAATATTATAGAAAACCCAAAACCACCCATCCCATTTCACTTTCACCCACAATAAACCTTCATCCATAATAAATTGAGCATCACCTTCAACCTTTGGCAAAAAAAAAGAAAGCAAGTATAGCAAGTCGTAAAGTGAAAACTTAAGTGTCAAAATCTAAAGTCAAAATCATAGGCAAATGCATCAGTGAAGTTTTATATCAACGACTTATCATAAATCTCATCATCATCCTAACATCAAGCAACCCTTGATCAACATGTCCTAGGATGTATCCTTCCTACAATGGACATCAATATCAGAAATCACCTTAGCTAAGTTAAATTGGCAAGAGATATAGATAACATTGATTGTTTTTCTTTGATCTTTTCTTCTAATTTATCTTAATGAACCATTTTGAGGACCTCTCGATGATGTTTATATCAAAACAATTTAGAGAGAAAGGAATAGGGCATCAATCATTATCTTTCATTTGTTGTGCTTGTGGATACTCGAGTAAAAAAATCTTGGCACATACTTGCTTAGTTGTGTGTAGGGAAGTTGTTTGGAGTACGTTGTCGACTATTGTGTATGCTTTGGTTCAATATGTTCTAAACTTCTAACTTACATTTCGACAAGGTTTCTGTATGTCAAGATGTGAACAAGAATTATCTTATCTATTTGTAGAGTCAAAGTCCATTACACTAGATACAATGCCATCTTGGTTATTAATACCTTGATGCATCATGTCTATGTGTTATATCAGATAATAAGGAATGTCAGAAAATCCCAAACCCAAATTATGAGAAAATCATCATCATCATGCATTTCTCATCACCATCTCTAATAAATTCTCAGTGGATCATAGACTTGTTGGATCTTTTGAATCAATCATCAAAATCAATGGTCAAATCATTCTTGTTTCTTCTATCTTCTCTCCGCGCTAACCTGGTATAATAACAATCAACAAAAACATCATCAATGCATCCATCATGCATCCACAAATTGTCAGCATACATACATCACAACATAATCCTAGCATGTCATAGACATCCATCCTGCATCATCATTTAAGTTGTGATGAATAATATAGATTTGTTATTCTAAGCATCTTAAATCATTGCACACATATCATAAACATGCATCACATTATCATATCATAAGCATTAACATTTGCATTATCCATCCATACATCCACATGCATACATCATCACATCATAAAATTTCATAAGAAAATACACAAAAATAAATTCATCCATAACATTTGCATATCATATCATCCATCCCATAACATGTCAGAAAAGATATTGAAAAAGAAGTACATCCACCCATCACACATCATATACCATCACATATCACAAATGCATAAATAAGAACTGCATCCATACATAGTAACATATAACCATATCAAATCATATCAACAACATATGCATCCATACATTGATAAGCATGAAATAAAGTTAATACATCATATCAAATCCGTATTTGTATCATATGTATATCAAAAAATAACTATCATGGTCTAATATCTGAATCTAGGTATGTATGTCGACCATGAATACAAAATCCACGAGGCTATCAAAATGGAGGCCATGAATACATGAATGCATATTTGTATAAAGAATCAAGTAATAATAAAAAAAGTGTCTCCACAATTGAGCTAGCCCTGATGGTTGCTCCCCTCTCTAACCCATCTCTCTAACTGATCCTTTGCTCCAGGGTGTGCCCCACTTCTCTAAGAATAATCTAGTTGTCTGAGTACCTGTGGAACATCCCTATGATAGTACATCCTATAATAGGCTACCTGAGTCACAACCTATCTATATAACTTGGCCAAAAATGTCTGCTTATGAGTTGCAACTGTCATGGTCTCAAGCTATTGACGATGCTCGACCTCCTAAGCCAACTACATCTCTGTAGTCTGTCTAAGTTGCCGCTCATGGTCTCTCTTAGCTGTCAAGGCCACTATCTATTGTCTGGCCTAATCTCTCTCAACAATGATCTCCAAAACCTACTATCGAGCCTGATCCATCTTGCCCATAATGGTTTGAACTTGCTGTTGAATCTATAAATCTCAAGTATTTGGCCTTGGAGGTGGTTGCTATGCTGGTTGTTGTTGCCCTAGCTACTACTAAATGGGATGTTGTTATGGAGGCTATTGATCCACTAGTGGTGACCCTGGAATCTACTTGGCCTACCCATCCTAGCCATCCTATCCCCGACCTTTTCCTCTGCCTTTGCTTGTGCTTCTACCTACACCCCTCCCTCATGGTCTCCCTCATGGAGGTGCACCTACTGGATTTGTCAACCGACGAGAGGTTTTGAACCATTCATTGTATGCATGCATTTTTTGAACGTCTACTTGGCCTTGATCATATGCCCATGGCTATAAAACCAACTCTCGAAAGCCCTCAACAACCTCAAGGGCTAAGATCGTAGGTACCCATGTGGGTACCTCTCGTACTAATTTAGAAAGTATAGCTCTATAGGAATCATCAGGCCTATCCTGCTTCTCCCTAAACTATCGTGCAACCCTATCTAGAAAATACTGCTCTATAGTAGTATGCTCCCAACCTTGCATATACTGGGTTAGTTTGGAAAAGAAGAGCTATTGTACATCATCGAACCATGTTATCATTTGAAGCTAGGGTCACCATCTAAACACTGTCATGTCATCAAGAAATTGGTACCAGTATGGAATCCCAAGCTTCCCAATGTGTTGTAAAGTAATGTTGCATTTGTATCACCAAACCATAGGATCTTCTATCTACATCATCCATCTGAATGATTAGTCGTAGCACTGTGATGTGCTTCCAGGCCCAAATGTGTAGCAAGGTAAACCCTATGTCGATCGCTCTACTGTCGAAGTAGACAAAGTCATGCATATCATGATACAATGAGGCCAACATCATTGGCCCCCATGCAAACAGTGTCCTCCTATAGAGCATCCTGTGCCAAGCAAGGCCCATTCCTGGGTTGAATCCTCTGCTCCGTCGATTAGGAGCAACCAAGTCGGAGATGATAGCTAGGATGATCAATCTAAATGTGGGAACTTGACCTTTGTACATCTCAAGGTCTATCTTTGAAGTGATGAGAACGATGTCCTCTAGCTCCATCACCTCATGGCAAGCATCGTAATTGACATCAGAGCTGCAAATCATACACTTGCCATGTATCAACAAACACAATATCCACCATATATCCTCTAAAGTCACTTTCACCTTGCTTATGGGAAGGTGGAAGGATGAAGTCTCACTATGCCATTGCTCGCACAATGTGGTCATCATGGCCAGATGTGTCTAGATGACAGGCATATAAGTGATGTACCATAGACTGATCATCCCCAAGTGCTCCTGGCGCAACTTAGATAAATCACCAAGTCTCTCCAAAATTGTAGGACAGTGCTCATGGGACATCAAAGATGGAATGACGTCCTACACCCATGAAGCGCATGACATCAAAACTCAAAAAAAAATTCACTAAGTTTAGATTTTTTTAGCTCCAAAATGATGATAGTGTTGCTATTTACAATAGCCTCGCTATAATTCAAATTCTAAACTATGACACCTAATGCATTTAAAATGCAAATTTCAAGTTGCGTCACTATAAACATATGCATCGTGATTTAAACTTTGGAAACCCTAACCCTAATTTTCAAATCCAAAATTATGCCACTATAAACATATGCATCACAATTTAGAAATTAAAACCCTAATTATAAATTGCAAACTAAGTCGCAATACACATATGTGTCATTAAAATTCAAATCAGCGTCATTGATTCTAAAATTAGCATCACTATATAGTGATGCTACCAAAGTTTGAAATTCAAAAAGCAATAAATGCATCAAAAAGTGAAATTTCAAATCAAGTTTTGAGTTACATATTAGTGGTCCTAAGCCTGGAAGCCTTTGATACTCTTAAACTTGGTAAAAAATGTGTCATGGGAGATATCATTGTACCATTTTGTCAGAGGGTTAGAGCTCAATTTACAAGAATTCCTTAAGGTGTGAATGCACAAATGAATTGAAAGTGACCCTTCTTGGCTTATTTATACATCAAAATTAGGGTTTTTTGCCCTAATTTAACCTTGAAGCTAGGGTTTATCATTATTTTCACCAAATTTTCCAAATTGAACCTTATTTTGCATCATTTTTTTACATTTTTTACATATTTCTTGCATCTTGGAGCCTTTCTAGACCCCCGGGGAAGCCTTTTACCTTTGTTAAGAAATCAACCCAAAATTCACAATTTTCACCTGATTTCTTAAGGGGGTAAGGAATCAACTTTATCCTTCCACTGGGGCATCTAAAAATTCAAAAAAAAAATGATTTAAGCAACAGTTTTAATCTAAAGAGCATCAATATTTGAACTGAAGTAGCAGGTACCTCACTTCCAAGAAGGGAAAAGTGTAGACACTAAAAAATGTCCTGAATCATATCATGCACTTGAATTAGGTATACTAACATCATTTCCTCTTGAAACCCATCATCTTTTCGATTAATTAATTAAATTGGGCTAGCTATTTAATTAAGTGTGTCATTTGCATCTATTAACCTAATTCATTTAATCAGGTTACTTCCCCCTTTTCACACTAACACTTCATCTCATTAAATTAAATAAATCAAACTATTTAATTTAATTCCCCAAGTCTTCTTATTTAATTAAATAACCCTAAGTTTTTTTAATTAAATGTCATTTCACCTTTCCCCCTTTCATTAAATCATTTAATTTAATGAATATCACTTTATTCTTCTAAATCCCCTAATTGCATGATTAAACCCTTGTTTAATTAGCAATTATCTAATTAATCTAATTCCCCTCCACTTGCAAAGGAATATTTCAAGGGAATATTCCTCCTTTGCACATTCCTCCAAAAAGGGAATATTCCTTCCCCTTCTACATAATTAAACTTTGTTTTAATTTGCAAAATATCCTTTTCCTAACCCATGAGAATGTTCCAAAGAATATTCTCTCTCCTCCAATCATTTGAAAAAGGGAATATTCTCACTTAGCTTCATATGCAAGTTAGCTTGTGACTTCTTGTGCAAGTTAACTTTTGACCTCTTGTACAAGTCAAAAGTGTGCTTGTTTGGAAGTAATGAGAACCCTTGATTAAATCTCATCTTGCATTCTCACTTGTTGATGAGAATCCATGATCCATGCCTCCAATTTCCTCCATCCTTGACTGTTGTTTAGCTTTTTCAATCTCAACCCTTCATTTCCCATTTGCTTTCCTATAAATAAAGCACTATTTGGAGACAAATGGATCCATCTTTTTTAGAGAAAACTTATGTTGTTAAAATCACTCACACTCACACTCATTTTTAACTCACATTTAGCATCTTTTATTTTATTTTAGTTGCATAAATAGCTTAGCTTCCATTAATGGCTTCCATAATGTATCCATTTAGCTAATTAGATAATTAGGTTTTGAATCTTTTTAGTTTAAATCTCATTTAGGTTAGCTTAGCAATTACATATCTGAATCATTTTAGCATAAATCATGTTAGATTAGCTTTTACATCATACTCATTTTAGCATAAACCATGTTTTCAATCACATCTCACAATCATTTCATCGATTCTCTTCAATAAAATCGATTGAAATAAGCTCACTGATCACAGGATTGGGAAAGGGTCGCCATTCCTCATCAACACGACACCACTCCTAAAATGTGATAAGTTTCAAATGGGTTAGAATAGAAATTTTAAACATTTCCATAATTTAGAATGCTTTGTTTTAATGAATGTTTAGTTTTAGTTCTTTGATTTGATTGATCCTATTTAGATTAAGTATTGGTGGCTTCGTTATGCTTCAATTCATCATGGATCAAGTGTAATTGGCCCATACTAATATCCTTGATCTATAGAAGCCATAAACTAGTCAAATTTCAATTGTTCTTTTTCATATTATGGAGTAGTAGCTTCCAAGGGTGAAAGACCCTAAAATAAATTCAGAGAGTAGTTTCTTCCTTGGGTTGTAGCCCAAAATCAAAGTTGCAAATTGTTTTTACTTGTGAGGTTGGATTAGGATAGTAGCTCCTAGCAACATTTCTCACTGTGGTCTTTCCCTTGTGTATTTTTCCATATAAATTTGGTGTTATTTGTGTTCTTGTGCATGTGTATATCTTTATTCTTATTTTGATTAAGTGGATGAATTCTTAATTAACATAATTTAACTTCAATAGTAGTTAATTAGGATTATTTTAAAGCATACTGATTCACTCGTCTCTTAGTATTCTAGTGTGTTCTACACTTAATATGTTTATGCTACTAGTTTCTTGATCTATCCATCTTAATCCAAACAACACATTGTTTGTTTACTGAGAATTTTTTTTTTTTCATTCATCACACATCACAAAGAGCACATCAAATGTAGCACTGGGTGCATTTCACTTTCACTCAATCAAAGAAGAAATAAGAAACAAGGTAAAAGGTTCCATTAAATTTTTAGAATATTTATATTTTTATCCTTGTTCATATATTTTTATCTTCATGTGTATAGATTATGAATATTGGCACAATATTGGTTTTTTTTTGGCTTGTTGTGCACATTTTCTTGTTGCTTGTGTATATTATAATTATTTACATCTATCATGGTCTTTGCACCATATTATTGTAGGGGCAATGTGGTCTTCCACATCATGGTGCATAAAGCATATGTTTGCATTTGACTTTTTGATCACATACTTGGCACATTGTCACCTTGGTGCATATTCTCAAGTAAAATATCAAATCAAGGTTGTTTTTACTGCTACATGGCGAATCTCATCCATCCCTTCAACTCCCCTCCCTTCATGCCCCCTAATATTTCCACCTTCTTGGTGCAGGGCACCAAGCTCTTCAAGGAACTCTTCAGGAGACAGGAGAATGCAGGGGTCTTGAAGACCTATCAATCACCTCAAAGCATCAATTATGATATCTTGGAGCCTATAATGGCCTTTGGAATGGGTGAACACATTAAAGAGGTCAAAAGTCCTAAGGGTCCTAATAAGGATCCTAGGACCAAATTGCAATATAAAGGGAACAATCATGTTCTAGGAGATTAGGTAGGTTTATAATGCTTTAATGGTGTTAAATAAGGTTGAACAATAATAATGTAATGGTTTTTAATGTTTCTAGTTAGTGGGAAATAATAAAATGTAAGTTTGGGTTGGGGCCCTAGCTTGATTGGCTAAATCTTTCCTGTAGTAGGAGGTTGGTCACAAGTTCTAGTCTCCCCACCCAGGTACCAGAATCGCACCGCGTTCGTTAAAAAGTTTACAGCGCTTTGAGTTTATAGGGGGTCGTGCTACCCGATTCCTGCATCTAAAAAATAATAAAATGTAAGTTTGGAAATTCAAATTTTTGAAAATCCACTTTGGGTGGGTAACTAGTGTTTAGGAGTTTTAATCATTTTTATGTAACCTAATCAATGCAAATTGGTTGGATCAGTTGGGGAATGGTTCTATAACCCAAAAATATTCATTTTTATGGAGGTTGGACGTTTGGAGCAAGTACTGTATGGACTGTTTTATGGAAATTGTGAAAAACACAGTTTTCTTGCATTTTATGGTGTTCTTTTGATGAATACTTGATTTGTATTGAAGTTATGTCTAGTAGGATGCTTTAGGAGTTTGTGTTTACATATTTTAACACCATTGAGGCTCTGAAAGTAGTGATAATTAATTTCTTTGCATTTTATATTGACTGTCCTAAAAAAGAACACATAATTTACACTAGTTTGAGGGTTTTTCATGGATAAATGATCCATTTCATGGGAGTTTATGACTGTATCTTGTGAAATGGATCATATTTAACATGTACCATACTGGAATAACAATATAAAGTGCAGGAAAGAAGAATCAAATGGTGTACACCAAGATTTCATTGTGAAAAATGCTTGAAGATGGAGGCTAGGGTATAGCAGAAGATCACTTAATGAGGGGCATGTTTTTGAGTTGGGATAGACTAATATATTTGTCCTAATGGTGTAGAGTCAATGAGCAAGTTATGGAAGTGATTGGAAGGTTAGTTTTCAAGAAGCCCTAGTTTTTGAGGCAAGTTAAGGAGGGTTTGTGTTTGAGCATGTTAGAGGTGTCATAGAAGCCTAAAAACTTGGATTCCTTGGTTTTGAGTCATTTTAAGGGACTGTTGAAAGTTTCATGGTGGGGGGTTGTTTTGAAAAAGAGGGCTAATTAGGCCTAAATTTGAGGAAACAACAGATTTTTGATTGGTGTGCTCCAAAACAAGTGCCATCAAGAATATAGTATGTTATGTATCATCAAAACCACATCTGGTTCAATCATTATTTTGGAGGTTCCTTTGGAAATTTTGAGTGCAAAGTCAAAAATCCTTCGCTAGAGGCCTAGTTGGGCTAGTAGCCTAGTTAAGGTGAAAATTTGGTTTTGTGTCTAAGTCAAAGGGTTGGGCTTTGAAATCATTCAAAACAAGTTTTTTTGGGTCTCTTAAGAGTGTTCCTAGGGTTTGGGTCCATAAGGAAGGGCAAATAAGTCATGAATGCAAAGTTGAGGCCTTATCTCCATGTTGGTGCCTAGTTGAAAGGTTGAGAGTGAATCATTGTTAGTCTTGTAACTTGGTGTTTCTCTCAAAGTCCTACCCTCTGCATCACTTCTTATCCCTTCTCTATTAGTCATCCCATCCATTTCAAGATCACACCCATGTTCTTTGAAGCCTCCTATTCTCTAGAGGGGGCATACCAAATTCCCTCCTCAATAACCTTTCTCATGATTCCAATAACTTGGGCATCATGCCAATAATTCTCATCCCTTTCTAGCCATAATTTTGTACTCTTATTTGAGACAACACCATTTTTAAAATCATGATTCCA
The DNA here is from genome assembly GCA_007258455.2 of Sequoia sempervirens. NCBI lineage: Eukaryota > Viridiplantae > Streptophyta > Pinopsida > Cupressales > Cupressaceae > Sequoia > Sequoia sempervirens. The sequence goes on from VDFB02058242.1 coordinate 232,224,478, forward strand.
TATCAAAGAGGGGAAAATATAGACAGCTAGATTTATCTGTACCTAATCACATTTGAATTTACCCTATCCTAGCCATTAATTAAATAGATAAGTGATTCATTCTTTCTTTCTTTACCTTTATCCCTCACCCTTAGTTAAATAAACTTATATTTATTTAATTAATTTTAGCCCCATCCATCAAATATTCCAACTAAATAAATTAATTTGTACCTACCTAATTAATTGATTAAGGATAATTATTCCTCATTACCATTTTCTCTAATATTTCAATCCAAATATTCCTCAAGTCCTATTCATTTAGTCATAATCATTAAATCTATCTACATGGATCAAAATATTAACTTGATTTCACTTGAAAAATTTCCCTCTTACATGTGTGAACATATCGACCTACCTTACTCCTTTCTCACACATGTGTGAGTACACTCCTCACACATGTGTTAGAACACTCCTCACACGTGTAGCCACCTACCTCTTACAAATATAGTGTTCACAATGTGTGAGAACACCTATTTTTACACCTCATGGACACTTGTCACATTACTACAACTTTAATCCATGGCTACATCTTCCTCAAATATTAGCCCTTGATTTTTACACCCAGTAACTTGATCACATTTCTACTAGTGAGTATTCTACTATTAACATATCCTACCCAATATAGATATACAAATATCCACTTAATGTTAGTTCCTTGTAGAATTATCATGATAAAAAAGTATTTTGAGGTACGTCACAAATATATAAAGACCCTATTAACTTTATATTAGTAATTTCATTTGATATTAGTCATGAAGAACTAAAAAATGTTGCTACTTGGGTGATAAATAGTATAATTTATAAAGTATAGCATACATCAAACTCACAACTACACTTGCATAAGGAACATGAACCATATCCTCCATCTTCTCTTACAAAAATAGTAACACTTAATGGTCTAGGATCTTCCATGTTGAAATGTTGTAGTACATAGTTCACATACAAACTTTGACCCAACCAAAGCTTGATATTCATTACATGTCTTCAAATATATACCTAATATATAGTTGGTAGGCTCTAAGTACTTCAATTCAAGCTATCCTAAAATTTGAGAATTCAAATCATAAATCATATCCTCATTCCTACCAAAAAATAATATTCCTTATACATAAAAAATTATAACAAGAAATCATTCTCAATCTATTTTATAATAAACATAGTGATTTAATTTGGATCTCAAAAATGCCAAGCCCAACAAAAATTAATCAAATTCTTACCACATTCTAGGAGACTTCTCAAGACTATACACATATTTTTCACTCTACAAATCAAAGACTCATTTCCTTTAGCAACATAGTTCTTTAGTTATATCATATAGATCTATTCCTCCAAGTCAACATGAATGAATATTTTTCTAGAATTTGTTAGATATTAGCTTAGTAATTTTGGAAAAATCTCACCAAATTGTATTCCCTTCTCTTGGGAACATTATCATCTAAACCACTCTTCTTCTTGAATCACTATTCACATCTAACATGATTTATTCCTTCTTAAAATAATACCAAGTTCCACATGTAATTCATCTTCAAGGAAACCTTTTACCCATCGATAGCCACAATAAAAGACTTAAAATATCACATATACATCACATCCTTCATAGTTATAGGTTCATTAGTATTAGGAATCAAAGTTAAAATAAATATCCCATTAGTAGAAGTATACCTATTTGGTTGTTATCTATGTCAAGTGGACATCTAAGAGTTGAGGTGGAGTTCTTACCTCCTCTTACAAACTATTAGAACTATCTAAGCTCTCATCAACTTTAGGTCCTTAATGAACCTTTGGTTCAAAATTCTTAGTTTTTGGGGTTATTTGAATCTCATCTTTATTTCCATCCTCTTTTACATACAATAATATAGATAAAGGTTTAATCTCTAATAATACTTATATTGTAAAAATCTCCCTTGGTAATAAGGTCCCAATCTTGTACCCTTTCGTACCAACACCATGGTCATTGGAGAAATATTTCATTGTCTATTTTTCCATATTTGACCACTTTTCCTTAGGTAGATGTGCATATTCCTCAAAATCAAAAAATGTAATATGTTGTAATTGTTGCAAGGTGTGACCCTTGGTCTTCCTTACAGCACTAGCACTTGGGTTTGTGACATGGTCTAACCGCCTCCTGTGGTTCTTAACCAAAGCTTGTATTGAGCATTGACAGGTTGATCTTTTGGTGCAACAACAAGTCCAACAATTGGTATCAGAGTTGGTCATAGGTTCAAACCCCATGCTTGTGCTAGGGGGGATTGTTGCAAGGTGTGACCCTTGGTATTCCTTACAACACTAGCGCTTGGGTTTGTGACATGGTCTAACCGCCTCTTTTGGTTCTTAACCGAAGCTTGTATCGGGCATTGACATGTCAATCTTTTGGTGCAATGGCAAGTCCAACAGTAATAAGGGATTTTGGCCCTTGTATTCCTTCATAGAAGTCTTGTCCATAAGAGATAATGTTAGAATCTTATTAACTATGTAATAAGTCATAAAAACTAATTCTACCTATAATTCATGCTCCAAGCCAACCCACTAAGGATACTCATAGTCCTCTCTATCAACATCATATTCGTCCTCTCTACAACTTTGTTATGTTGAGAGGTATATGGAGTTATTTTCTCTCTATATATCATTATCCTTCTAGAATATATCAAAATTTCATGAAAAAAAAGACACCACTATTGTTAATTTTGAAAATATTAATCTTCATCTAGACACTTAAATTTGACTAACACAATTCTTCTAAAACATACTATTTCCTATAATCTGGCATAATAATTTTATCTTCAACATTTAATTAAATAATTATTTCCCTTGCATCTTTATAATTAAATGATTTTTAATTATTTAATTATTTTGATTTCAAATTTAACTTCATCTCCACTTTAATTAAATAATTTTGAATTATTTAATTAAATTGTATATTTCATCACTTTTCATCAATATTAATTAAATAATTAACATTATTTAATTGATTTACTAATTATTCCTCTTTCCTAAAGTTTAACTAAATAAGTTATTATTATTTAATTAGTCCATTTCTAATTTCCCACTTTTCAAATTAAATATTTTTTTAATTATTTAATTTATCCAATTATTTCTCAACATTATCTTATTTAATTATTCATTCATTTCCACCTTGCACATGTAATTAATAATTAATTTATTTCATTATTAATTACCTATGTATTTCCACCTCATCAAATGACTAAGACTTAATCTCAGTCCTTTCCTACTCACTTTGAATTGACTGAGCAATCAATTATGTCTACTAACTGTTAGTTACATTTACCTCCTCAATTAATTCTCTTAACTTACCCATTTACAATCAATTAAATCCCCATTAATTCATCTCATCAATTTTGAGTCATTGATCTGCTCAATCTCTCATCAAATTTTGACTACTAAGCGATATCACCAAAAATATAGAAAACTAATCTTGCCATCATCTACTTGTCATCTATCATCATTGTGAAGAAACTATACACATATTATCAGTGTCATGTAACCAAATCTAAGAGAAATTACTTAAACACTTTTCTCCAAGGTGTAAAGAGGAGAACAATAGAGCTAAGCTAAGGAAAAGTTGTGTGGAGTTTTGTGGGTGTAGGTTTGCTACATCTTGTTGTGATTGCAATTTGTAATAATGCTCTATTGGTGTGATTTGTGAATTGTGTTGTTTTATATTTGATTATTTGATTTCATACTTAGTTTTTAGGTCACACATTTTGGAACACCTAGTGGGACCACTTGAGTCCTTGAATTCAACATTTTTCTATGAGATTTTTTTCAAGTTTTGAGTAGTTACAAGTCTATTATGTGCATATGTTCTATCTTGGTATGCTTAGAAAGCATGCTGGTATATTTGAAAAGTACATTGACACATGTGTAGACAAGATTATAATATTTATTAGAGATTGTGGCACATCTATACTTAGAGTAGGCACAATTACCTCTTAGAATGCCACAAGCTCCATATTTTACATTTTTACTATTTTTGTGCATTTTGGTGCATCTGTTAGAGAGATTGGTACATCTATTAGAAAGTTTGGTGCAACTATTTAGTAAGTGGGGTAAGTATAAATCACATTTTTTAGCATTTTTCTTTGACTTGGTGCAACTGTTATGTGCATTTTTTTGGGTTACTAATATTCGCTTTCACAATTATGGCTGTCATGGATAGAAAACCAAACACTTAAATTGCAAATGTATCTGTTGTAGGGTCTTATGTCTAAAATTTTATATGTTAAATAACATTTCAATTCCTTAAGGTAAATGCATTATTTTCCATGTCTAGTGAATTCTTGGGTACATATGCTCTCTCCTCACACCTAGTGCAAAATTGGAGATTAAAAATACCTTAGAATTCATATTTTGTTCATTTTCATAATCTATGTATGCTCTACCCTCATGTCTAGTGTAATCTTGGGGATAAAAATAATATCATTTTCCTTTATAATTTAGCATGAGGCCTGGTTGGGGATTTCATCACCCCAAGGGTGACCTAAGCCATGTTTTTTAGTGAGGTATAAAAGGGGAGAACAAAATTTATACCCCAAGGTGTGACCAGTGTCATTAAATCCAAGCTTCGTGATCCTTGATCCACCAATACATGTATAGGTGAAGAGAGTGGAGGATACCCCTCTAATCTTAGGCACTAAAAATGGGCTCAATATTCACTAATTCCACTACAAACCATTTTTATTTAGAATCCTTAAGACCATCCATCATTACTGCTAGGGGGGTGCAATATACATCATCATGAAAAAAGTTACCCAATCTGCACTATCTTAGGGTGAGATATAATTGTAGATTTGGAGGTGTAAAAAATACAAGGAAGGAGGTAATCTCTTGTGCCACTAGAGACCTATATATCTCCCTTCAAGAGTGAATCCATGTATTTGTGGTCTTCTATGATATTTTATTGATGGGCTTGTACTAGTGGAATAAACCTTTAATACTAGCTAGGTTGTACTTAGAATGTTTTACTTTTTTAGAATAGTGATGCTATTCAACCTATTACCTTGGAAATTTATTGACAACTACTATGTTTATTGTGTGACTATTTTCTTGCCAATTTTTTTCTAAAACACTTAGATCAGAATAAAATTTTATAGAATCACACAATTGAACCTTATAGACTCGCAAGTTTGTCTATTCTAGCATGCAACTATTTATCATTTTGTGTAATTAACTGTCACGCAAACTTATAAAAACTTAGTTGTAGGTTAGAATAGTGCATCTATTCAGTCTTTGGTCATAATTGTTTTCATGTGTCACAGTTTTCCCCTATGTTGGTATATTTGTACCTTCTTGTGGTGTGGCACAAAGTGGTGCATTTGTGGTATAGAGTGGAACAACTATAGCATAGAGTGGTGTAATTGTCTCAAACTATCACACAACCACTTCTATTTTGAAAACTAAATTATCATCCAATTTTTTTCTTAGAACCACATATTTGAACCTCCAACTATCATAATTTTCCTATATTATGGCACAATTGTTATGTACTTTAGAATATCTTTTTTTATTCAAATTGTTTGATGTCACTAGATCTTCCAGTCCTATAAATAGACCTACAACAAATAAAACTAACACCTACTAGCATACACAGATACAGACCTAAGAATTTATCACTCACCACATTCCTTTTCCCTCCTTTGTATCTCTCATCCAAACCTAAATTTTTATTTTAGTTAAGTTTATCATACATCCATAACCACTAATTTTTTTTCCAAATTTAATTCATTAAGTTTACCTAGATCTTACATTCATCTCAACTTGAGTTTGATAATTTTCCTAGAGGTTTATCTTCTCTAAATAAAGCATCAAATTAGCTTATCCAAGGTTAGATTAACATAAGATAATTAACTACTTCTAAGTTGACCTCTCCCTAATCTATTAGTTTTAAACTCACAAGTCTAGTTTAAAATTCAATATAGCTTTCATAATCCTAATCATTAGATCCTAAGATCTAGACACACTTTTTGGTACTCTCTTTTCATCTCATTATTCAAAACATACAACTCATCCAAGTAAAAAATTCATAAAATTTATTATATTCTAGTAGAAACAAGGTCCCAAAGTAAGAAGATAATGCAACATTGACAAGATTCCAACATGATACCCACAAACATAGACCCTTTCCTTGAAACACAAGGAGAGTTCCTACACATGTTTGGACAAAGAGGTTTCAAAACACTGCCTCCATTAAGTCCTAGGAATATTCCCAATATTGGTGGAATAGTAAGAGACGTAACACTAGAGGATTTGGCTAAAGCCCAATAGGATCCTAATTCTCTAAAACTAGTAGACTCACTTCTAGCAGAAATCGTGACCAATACTTCCTAGATTACTTTCACAACAAGGAGAAAAACTACCTTCTTGATTTGCAACCACACTTATCCATAATTTCACCAATAATATCCACATTGAATAACTAATCCACTATATAATGTAACATAAAGTAATACCATTGCACCCACTTCCATAACAAATCCACAAACCTCATTGATATCATCTCACACATCCCAAGCACTTTCATTCAATATATCTACAAATAAAAACATCATCCAAATCCAAAGTGCTATTACCAATCAACTATATCAACATACCATTCCACTTAATACTCCAACATGTCCACTTAAATAAAAAAATATTCAAGCACCTTCATATGCACTCCACAATTCTCAACCATTTACATCTAATTTCCATACTTACATACCCAAAAATAATAACATCAATCATCAAAACTATAATCCCACATTACAACATCCACATACTCTCACCTTAAGTCATAATCAAAATATGCATCCATATAACCAAAACATCAACCCACCAAATTTTCATCATTAAAATGACTATGTTAACCCATCAAACCAAAACTTCCATAAAAAATACCAAAACCCACAACAACATTTGACCACATATTCTCACACCTATATTTCACCAAACTATTCTCATGACTACAAAAAAACTCATCACAAAACTTCCCCCAAGGTCAATCATCATCACATCCCATATCTAGCTAGAACATACCCACTTTCATGCATCTAAATGATTTGGTGCTTCAAATACAAGATTCACAACAAAAATAATCCAACATCCACACATGAAAAATGAAGAAGAGATAAATGTTAGAGGAAATATGCTCCTATCCTTTCGATAAGAATCTAGCCATGTTACCTTTTCCACATAGTTTTGAGATGCCTAAGTTTCATAAATACAAAGGAAAAGGAGACCCTAGCTAGGGAACACATTAAATAATTCTATATAGCTTTCTTAGAGGTGGTTCATAATGATACTTATCTTATGCACCTCTTATCAAGAAGCTTAAGAGGTCAGGCCATGTAATGGTTTTCTCGGCTACCAACTCAAATTTTGAAATTTCAATGAATTGGTTAAAAATTTTATCTCACACTTCTATAACATATAACATGAAGTCTCAATGATCAATCTATGTAATACAAAACAAAATAGTGGAGAAACTTTCACCTCTTTCTTACAAAGATGGAGAAGCTTGGCTAGTACATGTTCATGTCATATACCTAAGCAAGAGCTGATCCATAAATTCATTCAAAATATGAACATAGAGATAGTGTTCCATCTAAAAGTGTAATGCTCTAATACTTTCAATGAGGTCATTGAGAAATGGATCACTATTAAAATATATCTTATTACCAAAGGACTCGTCAATATTTCCAAAGATAACAAAGACTACTTGAACCCCTCAAAAAATAAATCAAATTTTTGGAATAAGAATAAAAATTTGGCAAATGATGGTGTGGTTGACACTAATATGGCTCAAAATTCTCAACCAGCTTTATTCTTATAAGAACCACCCAATGTTCAAACCTTGGAAAATGTTCAAGATAACTTATAGAGAAGTCCTCCTCGGAAAAAAAAATCCACAATGCAAATATGCTCCTTTGGGGGAACCCATTGAATCAGTTCTCTATAAAATAATCCAAGAAAACTTGGTCATACTCTTGGAAGTCAAAGAATTTGAACCTCAAGTCAAACCCACAAAGTGGAAAGATACTAATTTCTATGAATATCATAGAGTGAAAGGTCACACTATTCCCATTTCTCTTAAGCTAAAGAACCTTATTCTAGATCTAATTGACAAGGGTGACATTAGTGTTGACCACCAAGCTGAATCCTCACACAATGATCATGTTATCTTCAAGGATCCTTTATATAACCACAAGAAAGGAAATACCACCAACTAGGGTAGTACCTAGAATAATAATTCTAGTTATATGACCATCAATTATGATTATAATTTGAACTATATTTAGGAAGACAAAAATGTTGTGTCTACCATTAGCATACAAAATTTATAGTGTAGAACCCATACTACACCATAATATAATCTTATGGATCAAGTGGGAAAAATTCCAACATAGATATCTATCCTAGAGCTTCTTCATATATCACCAATCGATAATAACATCTTAGATAAAGCCCTTAGATAATCCTCGATACCCACAGATCTAAATATTGACAATTTTAAGCCATGGTTGAAAATATTACCTCTAACCATCATGTAATGTTCACTAACAAAGATATGACATCTCACACATCCACTCATAATTATGCACTCTATTTATAAATATTTCTCCATAAAAATAAAATTAAGTGAGTCCTAATAGATGGTGGTGTTGGTTTAAATATTTGTGCCTTGAAGTTGGTAAAAATATTAGGATACTGTGAGGAAGTCATAGACCCAAACAAGAAAATAGTGATAAGAGCATATGATGATACAAAATGACCTTCCAAAGGGATCATTACACTTCCTATATAATTAGGACCAGTAATTAAGGACACAATATTCCACATGCTAGATCTTGAGCTACCATATAATGTACTTCTTAGTCACCCATGAATACATGCCATGCAAGCTATTTCATCAACCTTCCATAAGTGCTTAAAGTTTTATTATAACAAAAATGAGATAACCATCCCAAGAGACCCTAATCCTTTTTAATATTGCAATAACTTGAGATGGTACACCATGCTTTGAGTTCCTAAAAATGATCAATGAAGCTTCCTCCTCCACATCCTACATTGATCCAAATGCTTTGACAACATCACCCACTCAATCTACTATTCTTTCAACTAGAATTAAGATTCAAGTACAGGATAAAGGGTGTGGTAAATATGACATGACACATTCGTTCTATATTGGTTTTCTTCTAGCATCACCCAAGACATATGGAAAACCATCTACACCACAAGAAGTCTCCAACATCATTGTCAAATGTAGCCCAAATACATTTTCAAAATGGGGAAAACTCAAAACAAAGATTTTTGTATGAAGAAGATATCAAAATGGATCTACAAATATGAAGTAGATACAATCATACTCCTACTTGAAAAATATACTAAAGGATTTTAGATTATGGAAAATAAGGAGTATGATGGTCATAGTGGGCTTAGTTTACAAAAATAAGGGATTGTAGAACCTATCTTGATAAAAAAGAAAGCCACATTTTCAAGGGCTTGGATTTGGCCAACCAATAACTTTATCCTTGGATATTGGGTCTATCCTTACCAAGGAAACAAAATCCTATTTTGTGGTTGACACTTATGATGATGACACTATCAATGAATCCTTTGAGCATAGAGTAAGTGCAATAAGTTGAGTCCACTTCTAGTGGAAGTGCCATTTTTTAGCTTTAAAATAGGTAGTCATTCATTTTTTAGAATAGGTAGCCTTGTTAAAGTGGTTACTCATTCCAAAAGGTTTTAAAATCAAAATTCATGTTTCTCATTTGGATTTAGGCTTAAAAAAGGCATTGTAACCCAACCCTTAGACTTAGACCTACAAGTACAAGGTCATGACAATATCGAGAGAAAAAAATGAATATGTCAATATGGTTTGTTGGCCTCCTACAATGATTTAACAACTAAGCCCTTACAGTTGTGATTCAAATATTGGACATATAAACTGAATAGCCATTCAATCATCATGAAGGTGCATTTAACTTGTCAATCAAGGGATGTGAACTTGAAATGGGTTAGCACAATATGTGCACTAAGGATCCCAAGTAGCCATAGTCATTCTACAACTAAGAAAAACATAATGCTGAAAGTAAATTGTTTAGAAGGAAATAACATAAGTACTGAACATCAACCAACAACTATGCTAAGCTAAAATGCATGACAAAAATGAAAATTTGAGCAAACAAATGGGAAACTACTTTGTCTGCTTTGGCTACAGGAACAGTCAATGCCAAATTCTTAATTGATTATTGAACATAAAGTAATCACTAAACTAAACTAAACTAAGGATGAAATGCTCACCAAGTGGGCCCCCTTGGATGAGTATCCTCTAAAACTAATGTAAACTCAGATGTATAGACTTATAACTTCATCTTATTCATTAGAAAACATGAGTACAATAGAGCAGTGTAAACTGTATTGCTGAAAACTAAGAATGCAAGTACATCATCAGATCACACAACCTCCTAAGAAGGAGCATCTGACTCTTATTTATAGGAAAAGAAGTGACTAACTAAGGAATGCAATCAACTCCACGAACTAGGAGGACACCACTTTAGGGAAAGTAGAGAAAGTGGAGGGGTGGTTACACATGCATGGAATCTAGTCAGATGTGCCTGCCTCAACACAGATTTAGCACAACAATAATGCCTATATTCTCTCAACATCAATAAAGATCATTTACAAGGTGGTTACAATTTGGTTTGCATGAGGAATCTCCCAACGGCGACCTCTTTGAATGATTCCCTTCGTTGACCTTTGTATGACCACTTTGTTAGCTGTTATGGTGAATGACCAGTTGGTGAAATATTCTAAATCTAATGGCCTCAAATCATATCTGCATGGCATTATTAGTATGCATAATAATCACATATCTATAACTATCTTAAAGAACATTCATTAATCCACATGTAGAATTAACACAGATAGTCCATATAACATGTCAATGTCATTAAATATTTGAAGAGATAAAATTAGGCCCAATGTCTATGGTTTTGAGGAAATATCAATATTCAAACATCAAGGTTCATGAAAATTTTGACAAATAGATCATAAATTCTACCAAAAGTAAACCACAAACTAGACTCATCATGGTTGAGAGGTTTTTGTTTAGAATTATTTTATGAAATTAAAACCCATTTTAGATGAGATAGTGTAGATTATAAATATGTATTTTTTTTTCAATTGGATTATTTTTTCTATTTTTCAATTAATTTTTTATGAAATAGGCCCATAAACTTGAATTATCAAGGATTTTTAGTATTTTATTAAGTTTTTATTAATATATATATATATATATTTACAAAACGTACTTTAGAAAATTATTTTCAATTTGAAAAAGAAATTAAAAAATGATAAGTTTAGGTCATCTTATGCATGACGTACATGACAATTTTTTGAAACACCAAATATGGCCAATAAAAAATTAACAAAAATAAAATTATTCAATAAAAAATTACAAAAAATATGGAAAATGTGCTAAAGTGAGTTAAAAATATTTTCCCAAAATGATTTAAAAAAATATGATTACTTAGGTCAAAATATGGATGACGTACACGTGCATGGTATAGTATAAAAAAAGTGACTTTTAAACATTGGTTTTTAGAAATGCCTGTTGAAAATCAATTTGTATCATCTGGGTATTAAAATAAACTACATATTTGGAAACTAGACTCCAAGTACTACATTTTATGATTAGTGATTTTTTTTAAGATTCCATATCTAAGTGCTTCAAATTTTAAGGTCAAATGTGACAAATTCTGAAAATCAAGGAAAGCACTTCCACTTTTTGGCCAAAAATGGACTCAACTTCTTGCCAACACCCCATATCAATGATTTGTTTGAAGATCATTCCATCAATTATTTATCTGCCATATCCTTTGAAACAACACCTTCCAACCATAATAACCTATCATTGGTTTATTCTCAACTCATAGATTGAGACGAACAAGGACCTAAGTTTAGATGTCTTTCAAAATGATCAAGCTATCAATGAGTTTATGGGACTGCAAGATGGAATACCCTTATGAGATCATAGATTTGGATTCATTTTAGAGCTTGATTATATGGCACACTTTAGGGATATTTCCTTGTTCTTTATTCAAAAAAATATAGTCAACATTGAGTATGTAGACATAAAGGTCATTAAAGGACAAGTGATTGTCTACTAGTTAGTGAATGCTTCTATTACTCCAAATCACCCATTAGTGTCAAATTTCGTAGATGAAGATATGTTCACAATAAAACCCACTCAAACATGGAATCTTTGATTTGATATATCATACACTCATTCTGTATCAGGAGTAAGTCTACTATTCATCACACCCCAAGGTGACTATATACTAAAATCACACTAATTGGAATTCCCATACAAATAATATTGTTGAATATGAGGCATTAATGACATGAATCAGGATGGTGATATAGTGGAAATTTAAAGAACTACACATCTATGGTGATTCCCAAATGGTTGTAATATAGGTGAATGATGAATATCAAATAAAATATGAAAAAAATCTACAATACAAAAAAATGGTTGATAGTTTCAAACAATACTTTAGTGATGTTAAATTTGAGCAAATTTCCTAGAGTAAATAACAAAGAAGTAGATGTCATAGAAACCATGGGATCTCTCTTGGATATGTCACATAGTACTCAAACATGTGAGTTCTTACTGGAACAACTCTTGATTCCTGCATTCAAAGTCCTAGACTTTGAACTCATGTGTAAAATTATTGGTTCCAACTCTCCATGATATCATGACATCTCTACATACCTCCACCTGAATATCCTCCCACCTAAGTTATTATCTAACCAGTATAAGACATTCATTCACTTCTCCTCTCGCTTTGTAATAATCAGTGATATACTCTATTGAAGGAGTTTTGATGGTACCCTTTTAAGATTTCTTAGATCAGAAGAGGTCCAAACTTCTTTATGTGAGGTACATAATGATATATTTGGGGAAAATTTTGGAGGTCCTAATCTAGAAAAGAAACTCATGTGAGCTAGTTATTATTGGAAAATAATATAATAAGACACCCACCAATTTTCTCAAAAATTCCATAAATATGAGCAACATGAGGATTTTAAACATGCACCAACTTAGGAAGTTAGACAAGAAATTACCACATAATGGCCTTTCTCATATTGGGGACTCAACCTCGTAGGTAAAATCCACCCCCATCATCTAATGGACATAAATTCATCATCACAACCACATAATACTTCACAAAGTGGACTGAAGCCATTCCTCTCACCAACATTACTGGATATAAAATAGCTAAGTTTACCCTAAACTATATCATTTTTTAGTATGATATCCTCTCAACCATTTTCATTTACAATGGGTGACCATTTAAGTAACAATATGTATGTGAGATCTACCACAAGTTTCACATCCAACACCATTTATCCACTCTATATTATCCCCAAAGTAATGGTCAAGTTGAGGAATAAAATAAAACCATATTGAACATCCTTAAAAATACTATAAATGATGCTAGCTATGAATGGAATATCCACCTTAGCCCTATCTTGTGGGCCTATTGAACCAGTATTCGCACACCCATAGGAGCCATTCTATATTCCCTAGTCTTTGGAGTCAAAGCAATACTACCTATTGAGGTCAAGCTCCCATCACTAAGAGATTCTCTACAACATGTCATTAATGATGAAGAATATAGATTTTCCATAATACATGACTTGGAATTGATAGATTAAAGGTGTCTCAATGCACTCAATCACCTAAAGGTTTATCAAAACCACCTTTTTCATAGCTATATAATGAGAAGGTTATCTCATGTAAGTTCAAGATAGGATACTTGGTAATTAAATAAAATCAAAAGAACCAACAATATCATGAGAAGAAAGGGAAATTTTAGCCTAATTGGCTAGGACCCTTAGTTATCATAGTAGATTATGGATCAGGTGCATACTAGCTTGCTACACTTGAGGGTGAACCACTAGATGAATCCTTCAAGATAATTCACTTGACATGATTCTCTACATGATCATTTGAGTATACAAATAAATAATAATAAAACATAAAATAGAAAAATAGAAAAATATCAAAAGTAAAGAAAAATAATCCACCCTATGGTAAAAACAACTTTGGTGGTGCCTTGGGTAAGTACCATGGTGAAAACCTAATTACAAGTGTCATGTGTAGAATTGATCTTTGTCATCTATTAGAATCTTAATCCACTCCATCCATAATAAAATAATTTCATGCAACTATCACCCATATCATGGCTTGATAATGATTGATATTTAGGGTCATACCATTCTCCATAATAATTTCATGGAATCCATCCCATTAATAAAAAATTCTATACCTAAATGGGGGCATTTCCTCAACCTAGTGTTTAGATTATATCCTTGAAGTTAGTATCAAAGAAATTATTTTTTTCACAGACACCATAGAAACATTTCATACTATCCATAACAAATGAAACAATTCATAGTGTCCCATAATAAATTTTTATTACACTCACTCGTTCTAACATCAATAAATTTTCATTTGTCTAGACAAGAGACTCAAGAAAAAAATTATTCCATACCCAAAAAAATTTAGCTTTCATGAAACAATCATAAATAAGAAACTCTTACAAAAATATCTACAAACTATTGATCAATTTCCAAATTCTCTTTACTCATATTTTTTTCAAACAATCATGCCTTTTCAAATACAACCTTCCTACAAAAGAAATTATCAACTTTGAGCAATTTTTTTTGGTGAGAAAATCTGATAGTTGTTTATCTATTTGGTCCTTGAGTCATTTTATTTCTTGATTTATCTGCTTTTCCTATTCCAATGATCCTCAAGGATATCTTCAAATGATTAGAGGAGCAAGAATGGGGAAAAGGTCATTTATTTCACATTTTGTGTTTGTGGAAAGTTCTTAGGCATTTCTATGAGAAGTATGATCCTTGTGTGTGGGGGAATATCTTCTAGAATTAAAAATTATTGTTTATATATAAGGACATATAAATACCTTTATGCATTAGGGTTTATCATTCTTGGAAACTATGTTCCCCTACATATTCCAACAAGGTTCTATCATGTCTAGTACAAATAAGGATAATCCTATTATTTTGTGTAAAAGTCCAAGAAAAGGATGCTAAAGTCACCATGGCTTATCATGCCTTGGTGTGCATACATCAACTTGTCATAAGTTAAAAACTTTAGGAAAATGATAGCAATATAACCATAGCTTATCATGCTTTTGTGCGCATATATCAACTTGCTACAACTAAAACACTCTATGATGATTAATAAATATCATAAAATAAAAAAACATAATATCTATCACTTTTTATATCCATCCAAATCAATCTATTTATATCCATCTATTTCGTATATTTTTGTTTTCATCTCATTCATCATACATTTCACTAGGTGATATCGATAAAAAATAACCATTTCATCACTATCTTCTACCATACTAACACCCAATCATGCATGTATCATGAACCAACCAAAAAAATCATAGTGCATCCATGTAATCCATATAACCTACATCTATTAGGTCAATACCACATAGGACACATAGATAATCCTCATCATATCATCAAAAATATAAAAATATTATCTACATTTTATCATGTCAACATCAAACCATCAATGCATATATGGATCCATCACATAGAAAAATCAAATAGGAATCATAACATCATCACATAACATGCATAGATATCATAGCCAAAAAATTAATCTCATCACATACATAAAAGAATATTATGTGTCATGATAGATTGATATACAATGTCTACACATGAGCTCATTAGCCATAAATATATAATACATTAGCCGCAAGAAAAATAATCATGTTTTTACAAAATTAGTACACCAAGGTCTATAGGGAACTCCCCCCTCAAAATTGGAAGGAGTCAAATATTACAACCTTGATGGTTGTGGTTAGTGCGATCCCCTCTATCCTTGCTCTATACTCTACCCTGTGGTGATCTTGGTGGTGGTGGCCCCATCACACTGCCACTCACTGATCTTTGAGATCTAGATCTCTCATATCTACTATGTGTAATTCTAGGATCTTGACACTCTAGTAGAACTACTTCCTCATATAGAGACATGTAATAGAGGGTATCCTATTCTAATATCATAATCCTTGAGACCATCTTTACTATAGGACCCTATGCTACATCTTTGACCCTAATTAGTTACTTTTTTTCTCTCTAAAATATAATAATCACTACATCACTCTCTATAGTCATACTAGCTAACTATGTCTACACACTTGCTAGTTACCACCACTTTCTATACTACTCATGGTGGATTAACTATCTGCTATACCACAAGTGGTGACATTGCTACCTATTGGGAATTGGGTAAATATCCTCCATCTCCCCCATCATCACCTCATCCTCCATCATCACCATGATCAACTTGATGACGTACTTTCCTACCTCTAATCCTCTCCTATCCTCCATCTCCCCATCATTGCCTCCCCCTCCATCATCCACATGATCAACTTAGTGACATACTCAACTTCCTCTCCTCATCTTATGCCCTCCTCCCCCATCTCAACCAATAAGATCTATTAGTTGTGTCGATCTCATCCCTTCCCACCACATATCATAGGCCACTATCATTCCTACATAAATAATATTTAGATGTGATATCCATTGAACTAGTACTAACCTATCAAAATCACCAATATTTTTGTTTAGGTTAATCATTGGTCCCCAATGTAGGATCTCCCTATGTGATTTGACAAATAAGGCCTTGCCTATTGGTGCATCTTATCACTCCCCAAACTTTTTGTAGGCTTGATCTAGAAAATATAACTCAATGATTTACATCATCCACACAATCAATTAGCATATCTAGTGACAATATGGTATGTGATATCCATCATCCAACCATGCCTCACACTGTCTTGATGACCTCCTAGTAATACTCACAATTTCATTTGACTCATCTCTAGTATGAGACATCCCCTAATCTATGATGAGTCAATACACAATCATATGAATATACAAAAGATAAACCCTACTGATCATGCCTTTTTGGCTACTGGTCATGTGATGACAATGTGCTCCAATGCCCATATATGTAAGAATATCACTCCACACTCTATGCTTTCTCTATGTCAGTAAACAACCTATTGTAGCTAGTGATATAAGGTGGCTAGTACACATGGACCCCATGCATAACCCACAACTTCCTTGATCATCCACTCAATTACTATCTCATAGCCAATAGGGAATCTACAACTCCTATCCAAGACTAGTACACTACTAATCACTATGGCCAACAATATAGGTAGTGCATCAAAATGTGTCTTCATGTAACCTAAGCTAATCTCATAATCCTCTATGTTGAGATCACTATCATGAACACTCTATTGAGTGCTAACTCCCCACCATTCATATCATAAACCAATCACTCGCCATGGATCAAGATCTGAAGGATCCTCTAAACATCCTCGAGGGTGATTGCAACCTCTCTAATTAGTAAAATAAAATATCTTTACTCACTATACCATCTCCCAACTAATGCAATCATAGCCATGTATACCCAAATCTTGGGAATATAGGTAACATAAAACAATCCCATGACTCTTGGAAATACCAAGTTGGGCAGTATGCTCTAGCAATTTATGTGAAGGAGGAGCTTGAGATAAAGAAGTACTAGGAAACTAGGTATTACGAATATGACTAAGGAGAGTACCTTGATCTGGTGTGAAACACTTTTGGGTGTTTTGGTTGGGAAGCAGAACCTGGCTATAGGAATACAAACATCGATGGACTGAAACATTAGTTTCCACCTTATTACATCTTAGGATTCAGTCAATTACTTTGGATTCCTAGTTGATTGCTTTGAATTTATGATAGAGAAAGTTCCTACATTCTAAAGATAAAATCATAAATCTGCTTGGTCCAATTTGAGGTCCTGATATTATTTTGAAAAGTCTCAAAAGTTAAAACTATTGAGGAAGGTCGAGTTTATTGACTTATTCAGAAGTATTTCTGCTAGCTATCATTCACCATGTGCCTTATATTGATTTGTCGTTTGATTTATTCTCATGTCTATTAAATTTTCCAAGAGTCTCATTCTTATAAAATATCGAGAGATATTTCACTTTAGTTAAGTTCAAAATTTTTGGATGTCGAAGAACCAAATTGTAAGGATTTTTCTTCTTTATTATACTTTCTGACATTTGGCTTGATACAAATTACTACTTTATAATTATGGTATTTCTTTTCTTCTAATGTTTTCAACCCTCATTTCAGGGAAGAGCTCCAAAGATGGTTCCTTTAGATGGAGACTACACTTTTCTGCTATAGGTTCTTTCTAGAAACACCATAAGCTTAAGTACTATCATACACATAGAAAAAGTAGGAGGCATGCAATGATGAGATACTCATTTTTGGAGCTTTGGTTAAGAAATTTAAATTTTTGGCTATGTGCACAAAGAATTTTCATGGAGGAGTGCAAACTTCCTTGCAAAGAAATTACCACAATAGAGTTTGAGGTGAATTGAAATTTCTATTTTATGTTGATATGGATATGTTCTAACATGTAGTTAATTGTTGTAGCATAACCGATAGGCTAAATAGTTGTTCATATACCATTGTTTCTAATTCAAAATTTCTATACCTTATTCTAGGAGAAAATCACAGGGCGAGTCTATACATAAGACACCACGGTTTCAAATTCAAAATTGTTGGCTCTTTCACAATTTTCTGCTTCATTTATTTGATCTAAGACAAAATGTTGTATAGAAGATGCTCTCAAAATCATAGTAAAATCCTTTATTCCAGGAATATTGTTCAAAATATTCCCATCATAATAATGAAAAAAATCATTAGTCATTAACCTAAGTTTTGCAAGAGTTTCATCAAATTCTACTTTTCCACTCTCTTTTCCATTTTGAATTTTATTCCCAATTTCATCCATGAAGAACTTCCTCAGCCTGTAGATCCTATTGTTAGCCATAACTTTACTAGGTGTGGAGGATAGCTTCGATTTTTTACCCAAGTATCAATTGGAAAAACTTGTATGTACTAGATATAATGTGTTGAAAAGATATTTGAAGTTATTCTAGAGAAGAGTTCTTGAGAGTATAATGCACAATTTTGAATTAAGCTTTTTGCATGAATTCCATATCTTTGATTGGATATTTTGAGCTTGACAACCATCAAGAATGAGCAAACCTGGGCTCTCTAAAAGAAGTTATCCAATATGCTTAGCCTCTTTAAGAAGGCTCACATTTTTCTCACAAGTTAGGTATACAAAAAGATTGTAGCTAATAACAAGCACACTTTTTCTTCTATTCTACTCAAAGCATCACCAAACACCTCAAATTTTTCAATTTTTTTCCATGATCTGGTTTCTCTTAGCTAGTTTTAAAATCTCTTCACATTCACAGTTTGAATGGATTTCATTCCAAAAGGTCGTTGATCTATTTAGCATTTAAAATGGAATGCCAATAATCCACTTCTAAAAGAGAGTTTGAGAAGTGGAGTATTGACATTCCAGTTTACACACTAAATAGATCAAGGACCTTTTGGAATGAAATTCATTCAAACTATGAATATGAAGATATTATAAAACTGGCTAAGAGCAACTAGATCATGGGAAAAAATGAAAAAATTGAGGCATTTGGTGATGCTTCGTAAGTGGCATAGAAGAAAGAGTGTGCTTGTTATTGGCTATAGTATTCTTGTATACCTAACTTGTGAGACAAATGTGAGCCTTCTTGAAGAGGCTAAGAATATTGGAAAAATTCTTTTAGAGAGCACAGTTCTACACATTCTTGATGAAGGTCATCAAGCTCAAAATAGTTGATCAAAGATATGGAATTCATGCACAAAGGTTAATTCAAAGTTGCACATTATACTCTCAGGAACTCTTTTCTAGAATAACTTCAAAGAGCTTTTCAACACATTGCATCTAGTAAGGCCAATTTTTTTCAATTGTTGCTTGGGTAAAAACTCGAAGCTATCCTCAAAATCTAGTAAAGTTATGGCTAACAATATGATCTACATGTTGAGGAAGTTCTTCATGGATGAAATTGGGAATAAAATCTAGAATGGAAAAAGTATAATTTGATGAAACTCTTGCAAAGTTCAGGTTAATGACTAATGCTTTTGTTCATTGTTATGATGGGAAGATTCTGAATAGTCTTCCTAGAATAAAGGATTTTACTGTGATTTTGAGAGCATCTTCTAGATAGCAGGATGTCTTAGATCAAATAAATGAAGTGAACAATTGTGAAAGAGCCAACAATTTTGAATTTGAAACAATTGGATACGAACAACTATTTATCCTATCTATTATGCTACAACAATTAACTACAAGTTATAACATATCCATATCAACATAAAATAGTAGGTGCAATTCACCTCAAACTTTGCTATGGTGCTTTGTAAGGAAGTTTGCACTCCTCCATGAAAAATTGTAAGAGTTGACAAAAGAAACATTTAATCAAACTGTAAAAGAAATTGAGAAGGGATTAATATTAGGCATTTAACAAATTTATAAAATATTATTACTTTTTCAATCCTAAAATGTTGTTTTCCTTTATCTTGTTACATCATCCTTAAGCAACTTGATCGATCCATCTTGAATCATCTTGTTGTCAAGGTGCCTACAACAATGAAAACCTAATTATTTATGAATGATATTTTAGTAATAATCATGATATCTTGAATCATGTTTGAATGATATTTTAGTAATAATCATGATATCTCCCATTTTTCTTCCAACTAACTGGTTATATGAATGATTATTTCTCATTAAGGCATAAGAATATTTGGAAGTGGAATTTTATTAGAGATTGTAGTTGCAAGTTCCACTTCAGATCACCAAAGCTTTCACAAAACCTTCTGCACAACCACTGCAACACCACACAGTTGTTGTTGGGCCTTCACAGTGATGCAGGGTGCCATGGTTGTTGTTGGGACTTTGTGGTGATGTGGGGAAAGCACCTCACATCACCGTGAAGGCCAAAAAGCTGTGCGATGTTGCGATGGTTATTACCAAATTAGGTCGTACCACAAAGGATATAATTATTCGTGGCTTAGAGATTGGACATTAGCGGGTGACTAGTATCTCTCTGTGGATGTTCATTTACTTGTCAAACCAGGGGACATATACTTTAATAGGAAAAATATATGCACTAAGAACTAGTTTTGGTCAAATCTCAGCAGAAATAAATACTAGAAAGGAATTTTATCCACGCTACAGGAAGGTAATGCAAAGTTCTTTAACTCAACTATGATTTAATTAAAACAGAACTCATAACAACTATGACTGAGAGACAAACTGTGAACTGGCCTTATGCTGTAGGAACAGTCACAGGGATGGACTCTCTATGCTGCAGGAGCAATATAAGACTAAGTTTGTATGAAAACTTCAAAGATGAAAGCTAACTAAAGATCAACAGGAAAGAACAACTAACAAACTAGCTACAAATACTTACTAAGTGGGCCCCCTTAGCAAGCATCTACTGATTACGCAGGTACTAAAATCATAACTTCATCAAGCTTTATTCATAAAAATAGAATGGTATACATTGCTTTGTTGATATGGAAACTAACAACAAACTCTATCTCTTGTCAAACAGATTCTGGTTTTCATTATCATACTGATTCTTACATGATATCTGCTATCTTCTATCACTATGCTTCTATCTTACTCTAACTATCATCCCTCTCTCGCGCAGGAGGAGAACCTTATTTTTAAATCAGGAGAGCAACCAACTAACTAACCCTATCAAAGAAAGGCATTGAGTAAAGTGTATCACAGAATCAGGAACAAACTTCATAAATGAATTTATGCGTTCAACGAATCGAGGAGAATCCCACAAGCATCCACTCTTTCCAAATTGGTAATCCATTTAAAATCTTTCCCAATGGTTTGGTCAAAGAGTCTTCATCGGAGCTTCTCGAAATTAGATGTGATGGACTTTCTTGCAAAGGATCGTACGCAGCTCAATCATTCTTGACAACACAACGGAAACAAAAGGTACTTGGGTCTTGAAAGAAAAGTATGGTACATACACAATATCCGTTCATTAATCACACATTTAAATCTATTTCATCATTCAAAAACTGTATGCAATATACCAGTCATTTAGGGAGTCAACGGGGCAATAAATGTAATCAAGTCAACACAATAAGCTGTAGGAATATGAAAGTATTTTGCTACAGGATATCCTCATAAAAGGTTTCAACATAGTTTAAACAGCCACAAATAACAAAAGTAAAGATATTAAAAGTTCATCATAATATCCAAACTTATGAACATATTTTAAGCTCATCACTACCCCCTACTTAGCCCAATGCTGGTCCTCCAGCATTAACTTTTCTGGTGGTTTCTCTGAAGTCAATGGTTGTTGCATGACTCTGAGATGGATTTCCAAACCTGTAATAAAATCCTCTAAAATCCCGGCACCTTTCATACCTTCGGTTTTCTAAATCATCATTAACATTTGTAGCCTGGTGAGGATAAAGGGGCCACATTAGCACAGGAGGTTTGAATGTTAATAGCAACCATAATTCAAATCTCGTTTGAAGTCCCAATTGTATGTATCTGTTTGACCTTTTAAGAGCTGCTGTGAAATTTAGGGAACTGTGTGGTTCTGATTTTCTTAATCCAACAGTTAATCTTTCCCATCTTTTCTCACTTCTGGTATATGCTAGTCTCCAAAACGAATATTATTGTGCTTGAAATTCATCATATACCTATTTCCTGATATCAAATATCTTCTCTCTGGCTGTAACATTATTAATGCCATATGTCAGAGCAAACCAATCTTTCAACATTGCATGGGGGTTTGAACTTTGAGAGTGTAACGGAACAGACTCAGTTTTCTCAGCTTCCTCATATGTTTCCCACTGCCTGCCATAATTCACCTCATTTGCTGCCCATGACATAAATGCTCTTAAATGAATATCACCAATATACAAAAGAGGATTACATTCTGTTTCAAATGGAATTAAAAATCCATGTAAATAGAATTCACACAGAGAATTCACACAGAGAATTTCTTAACCAATTTGGGGCTGCCTGGTATGCTTCATAAAATTCTTTGGTAGTATGAAGTATAGGATCTTGGTTTCTAGAAATTCTCATCAATTGGAACCATAAGAACTGTTCTTTGAGGCACATAGCATAAACTCTGGGTGGTGGTCTGCATTCCATAATCTGACCAGTTACTTTTAACATTTCATCCATTTTTGTTTTCAACTCAACAATTTCCTATTTCTGACTTTCAATTTCCTTTCTCAGTTTCTTCCTTTCTACTTCCCATAGACTTTGTTGCATGTCAGTCTGGGCTATGTGTCAGAAATTCAGGGTTTGCAATGTAACTAGTTCCTAATTAGCTTTAACATATTCTAGAAACTCAATTAAAAACATCTTCTTATACACAATAATGGCTTTACAAGTTGCAAGGTGAAATATAGCTTCACTAGGCACATTCAATTGTTCAGTCGATTCCTGCTCTTGCTGCAAGATAAATTCGGGCTGCTGCGGTGGAGAAGGCTATGCTTCCTTCGAAAATTGCATAGTAGCGGTAGCCAAGTCATCAAGATTTGGTAACCTTTGCTCATTATGCCTTGTTTCAATTGTCTCAACTTGTTCCTCTTCAGGAACGAATGGACTCTGTGCGGCACTTTCGGATATATTCTGAGAAACATTAAATTCAGAGTCAACAGACCCTTCTGAAATTACAATAACTTCTGGTTGAGGTGAAACAGGGGAGGTCTTAGATTGTTTCCTTGTGGAAACTCTTCTTGGTACTTATGCGGCTGCAGGAGGCGTTCTAGTAGCCTTCCTCTTTCTTGTCTGCTCAGAGGGCTCTACCCTACCAGAGAATGACAGTGAACTGGTGATAGCAATAGGTGTTGTTGTAGGAGAGACGGCTACAGGGGATGATGCTGCAGGAGAAGGACATTGCCTTTTCTGAGAATGAGGGTCAGATTCAGGGGACCCTTCTGCCTTTGTTTTACCCTTCTCTCTCCTAGTGGCAGACCTAGTTTGTACCCTAGCAGAGGATTCAGGTGTGAAAGCTGCAGGACTAGGTGCTACAGGAGTAGATGACCCCTGCCCTGTTCTACTAGTAGATGCAATTTCCTTCTTCTTTTTCTGAGGCCGTGGGTTAAGTACCCTAGGGGGTTGTGGAATTTGCAAGCTCTTTTGAGCAATGAATTATTGCCAGGAAAGAGGTGAGACATCTTTTAAAGAGCATTCAATCAGTAATTTGATAAGGCTGTGGTGAGCAACAGAATTATCTTTCCCCTGTTGGGTTCCATAGGCACTTTGTTCAAGAAATTTTAACAGAAAATTTAGAACATTTACAACTAACCCATGCCTCATATGGCTTAATAATTTGAAATGATGAGAATGCAGGTAGGAGAAATGGCCTTCACAGGTCAAATACCTGATTATGTAAGCAACGTATTCTGAATAAGGAGGAGGCAATGATACTCGCTTACATCCCTGCTTGGAGACTTCTAAAGGTCCATTAGTGGGCATTGAAAACTCAGCCCTAGCAGCTGCAGCGTCTGAAGAAAAGTTTTCTCCAATAGCTAGAAGCCCGGTTACTTCAACAATTCTATCTTCAGTTGCAACAACCATTAGACCCCATA
>VDFB02058242.1:232249237-232290627 GCA_007258455.2 Sequoia sempervirens
CACAAGATTGATCCTAAATCCAAATTTTTAAGTTTAAATTCAACATTTTCATTCCTTTTCACTAGTCATTATGAGTTGACTTGGTACACATTTATACAACTAATGGGTATGTTTTGGTATTTAAAGGAATTCAATGTCTAATTATTCCATATAGGACTATAAGCAATCACGGGGAGGAAATCAAGAGAGTATTTAGAGAAAAAAGAAGTAATTATTCTAGGAACATTTTGATTTGGAGCTTATAAAGAACATACATACAATGGAAACTATTTGTCCAATTACACATGTTGCCTTTAATTATTCACTCAATGTCATAGAGATGGTCTAAAATGTGTATTGATTCGTGAGAATATGACCATTTTCATCTAACAACTTCCCCAAGGGTGTTTTTAAATACAACAATCAATATAAGCATTAAATACCTAATATTAGAGTGAAGTAATTTTCAAGAGTCCATACTCTTACAGATTAATCCCATGAGTTAAAAAAACATTTCTACTACTAATATTAATTCCAAAAATCTTGGGTTCAATTCCAAGGGGCTCAAATCCAAACCATAAAGATTTTTGGGATGGTTCAGAGCTTAAGATAATCAATAAATTGAAAGCATTCATTTGTGTAGCTTGGCAACTAGATTCTATGTGACATCAATATTAATAATCTATCATTGTTCCCAAAGCTAAGTAGCTCCATCCTTCTCATTTAATTTTTAAATATTCATTACACATTATTAACCCACCTCCTAAATTAAATCTAGGTCGATTGTATGATTAGTTATTGCATCTATTTAACTAACCTAGATATATGTAAAATGGTTTTTTATTCCCTTAAATATTGGTGAATCTGTCCACTCTAACATGACCTTATGGTTCATCCTTCTTTTAAGGTTTTAGATCTATGTTTCCAATTTATTTTAAATTTATTTTTTAGATCTTATTAGGGTTTATATTCTATACTTTAATGTACTTCATAGTTATATCTTTATTTAGGGTTTTGTGGCCCATTAATGTATCTTATCATTTATCCACCCTTACATTGGCGTCTAAAGTATACATTCATATTTATTTAGATCTAGATGTTTATTTATTTTCTAGTTTTTATCATCCTTTGAGCCATCTTGATTCTTTTTTCTTTTTTAGTGTTTTAAGAGCTACTTGTATACCGTGGTCTCTTTCCTCTTATACATCCTTACAAAGGAGTGCTCACTTAAATCCCTCCATGGACCAATCCATTTAGAATGATGTCTCTCTAACAATGCCCCTACGAGAAATGTGGCTATTAATGGCCATAAAAAATGAAAATGAAGAATATAATAATGATGAACATATAGCCAACAAGAGCTTGCATAAGAACTTACTAGCTTGGCTAATGCTAAAAATCCTACACAATGAATAAATAAGATCCATAACGTGTTCATCAACAAATCATTTGGGTTGGAGATCTTATAAACCATTGATGCTAAGGTTGCTACACCTAAATTAATGACTATCCTTATACATAACCATGTCTTCCTCTATCTTTGTTCCATCTTATGACATTGTTTCCCAATATGGATTACATACTAATTATACTCCTCCCACCATACCTATTTCTCACATGCTATTTTTCACACCCATCTCTCCTTATTCTCAACCCATTATTCCTAATTCCACATCTTCTTTTTAATTGAATAGAAACTAGGGAATTAATGATAATATAATAGTCTACATATTTTCCTAAATGAAAGTGATTAGTAGAGGTATTGAAGTGTTATTAACTGAGATACGAAGTATTGGAGCATAAAATGCAACACAACATAGAGATTTGAATCTAGAGAAACTATTGAGATGGGTTAAAAATATAGTTGATATGAGAAACTACTCTCTACCAAAGTGTATTTTCACAATAGATAAGTATAGAGACTCATAAAACCTATGTCCAACTTGTTATTACTTCAACTTCCATTTCTAGGAGATACATCCTACAATTGTCCTCCACCCCCTTTGATTCAAATTTCTATTGGTTTTTATAATTGATATAAGTCTCCCTTGGTATGTACCAAGCCTTCCCCAAATCTAAAGAGATAAAAATGCTTGTTCATTCCAAATTCTACTCGTTCTTACAACTTGAACAAAACCATCCCTATTCAATCAAAATCATTATTATGGATTACAAAACTACCTCGACACCTTTAAAATCACCTCTATAGACTATTCTAAGACCATCACTTATTCACATGTTCACATTAATAGTTAAGCTCATATTCATCGTTAACTTTAAAATTGCTATTTGACAAAATTGATGGTTAAGTCTATGATAAAATAGTGAGTATTTGCACTCATCCACTTTTTGAACATGTTGAAGTGTCATCTCCTTGAGCATGATATTTATTCCTTTATCCAATTCCTATGTTTAAGCTTGATGGATAACTCTTTATATGACGATAGAAATGAAGTTATGTGCATGCATGGAAACTTTGTGAGACAAAATAATGCAAAGGGAAAGAGAACTAAAATAGTAAATATGTTTCATTTTTTATTTATCATGTGATTTGCAAATAACTGTGACAAATGTATGCATGTCATATTCTAATCTAGTTATTATTATTAACCTATCTATCTACTAAGCTAGTGTTACATATATGCACACATAGATTGCATGTCTCGAAGGGTGAGAGTCATTATAGAAGTTGAACTAGTTCCATAAGCTACTCATGATCTCTTGATGATTAATGATAATAAGTTTCCACAATCCATATCATAAATTTGTATAGCTTTTGGATTTGATTGTGTACAAAGTTTTTAGCATCAATATTTCGGATCACACTTCATGATCCATCATCAGGATGAAAGAGAGCGAGAGGAGAAGAAAAATGATTACTTCCCTCTTGCTCTCTTTCATCCTGATGGTGGATCATGAAGTGTGATACGAAACGTTGATGCTAAAAACTTTGTACACAATCAAATCCAAAAGCTATATAGATTCTTGATGATTATTTGGTTTTGTTGATAGGTGAATGATGTGTTGGTGAATAACATAACATAGCACAAGCCTTAGGCATTCCACCTAGATTATTATGGTGACTACGTCGTTCAATGTCCTAAATTTTACTCTTAGAATAGCATGGTGATGAGCAATATGAATCAACCTTTATGGTTTGGCCTATAGGCGTGTTGTACCTTGTTGAAGTCACGATATAAATAACAAAACATTTGGTGGACGTGCATTAGCATTGAGTCCAGTCTTCTACAAAGTTCTTCATGTTATTGTTGATAGGTGAATGATGTGTTGGTGAATAACATAACATAGCACAAGCCTTAGGAATTCCACCTAGATTATTATGGTGACTACATCATTCAATGTCCTAAATGTTACTCTTGGAATAACATGGCGATGAGCAATATGAGTCAACCTTTATGGTTTGGCCTGTAGGCGTGTTGTACCTTGTTGAAGTCATGATATAAATAACAAAACATTTGGTGGACGTGTATTGGCATTGAGTCCAGTCTTCTGCAAAGTTCTTCATGTTATTGTTGGTGTGTGTGTGTGTAGCATCCACAATAACAAAGAATATGATCCTAACATTATGTTGAGAATCTAAAAAATGATTTGGTATACTACAAGCCATGATAGTGTTTTTTCAAGTATCATAAGACATAAGAATGGTCTTGGTGTTACCATAAGGATCACTGTAAATATATTCACTTGGATCAATCACCCCTCCTTGTAAAGTAATCATCTTGATTGCATTAAATCTAGCAAGAAAGTGTGGAACCTTGACTTTTAGTTGTTACCTAGTGAATCATTTGGCTCATTATACAAGATAATTTATTCTAGTGAATATATTTACGGGCATAGAATAATTTATGTATACATGGGTTCAAGAATTTGATGTCTTTGTTGTTATTGATTGTGTGTCATTTGATGGTGGAGAGAATAAAGTTGAGTATGTGTAGTTGTATGATATAATCATCTTTACAATTGATATAAGATATGCTGAACATGGAATCACTTCAAGAATATGGTATCTCTATTTACCCACTAATATAACTATGTTGCAAGGATTGCTATATTATATATACACTTGTGACTATGCACACATAAATTTCCAAGGAATATATTTTAAACCTTTTTTACCATTGCATCACAAAAAAAAACCATCCTCAAAAGGATGAATAATATATGAAAAGTGGCATTAGATAATGACACATATACCTTTATTGTTGCAAGAGTTGAACCTATTGGTGCTCAAAATTATAATCCCTAAATTTCCCTTAATGCAAGAGTCTTCTTGAGCACTAGGGGTGTAAAACCTAGGGAAAATCCACAACCTCATGACCAAGTAGGGTAACTTTATACCAATTGGAAAGGTGGGCGAGACCTTCAAATTCAAGACTAGTTAACCTAAGAGGGTATTCCCAAAGGTATCCTAAATATGGTTTGTATGCGTGAAAATGAAACAAATGAAATAACATAAAATTAAAATAAATTCAACACTTAAATCAATCACATACAAACCTTTGACTAAGATGAATGTAAAGTTTTTCTCATTTGTGATGTGGGTGCTCAATTCACTAGCATGACATTAGCATTATCTGGATATGGAATTGATAAGACTTGAATTAAATGAATGCTTTATTTGATTGATGGGAGATGGGTTTTATTTATAGTTTTGCAGGAGAGAGTCAATCTAGAACCTAAGATTTGATACTTGGGGGGACAAATGAGGAGATGTGGCATGCATAGAAGAGTTGCACAGTATTTTAATTTTTTATTAAAATAATTATAATATTTTGAACCCAATGTGACTAGCGAGTGAACAAATCTAATTAATGAGATAACTGTTTGCATGGAAATAACTAAGTGCATGAGAGAATCAAGGGGAGTTTACTATTGCATAGAATAATTAAGTGATTGCATGAAATAATTAACTAATTGCATGGATGACTGAAGTGGATTTGATTGATGAGTGGGATTGGGAGTAAGTCCAAGTGAACTAATTAGACTAATTAGTCAACTAGGTGTGATGGAATTAATTAATTTAATAACTAGAATTAATTGAATTATTGGTGCACATGAGGTGGAAATTGATATTAAATTATTTTATTAATGGATAATGTATGGATAAATAATTAATTAAATGGGTAAACATGTGGATAATTATGGATAATTAATGTATTAATTGGATGAATAATGATAACAAATTTTAGTTAAATAAATTTAGGAATTATTTAATTAAATTATTAGGTGTAAGTGATAATGCGTGTCCTAGGTAATAAGGTGATGACATGATTAAATGAATGATAAGAAGACCTAAGAGATGAATGAATGAATAAGGTGATAATGATAGGATGATTAGGTGATTAGTGGATAAGGTTGGGCAAGAGATGAACAAATGGCAAGGTCCCAAGGGATGAATGAACGAATGACTCAAGTGATTAGATGAAGATGGCATTTTTTAAGTGTCTACATTTTTCCCCTCTTTGAGACGGTGTTCAAAGTATTATTATTTCAAAGAAAATATAAGGTATTTATGATGAGATGGATGAGATATGATGAAAGTAATAATATGCCCTAGTTATCTGGAGAAAATAGTGGAGAAACAAATGGATTGTAAGAAAGTGATGTTATGCCCGAATCATGTGGAGGGAATGATGAGATGATGATGCCCCCTCGAGAGATTAGTCATGAAAAAATCTACACAATTGAGCTCTTGAATGATGAATTATGAAACAACCAATGATAAAAGAATATTAAGAGATGGATGCAAGAAAAGTGAAAAAGAGAAATCGACAAGATGAAATAAAAATAATAGATGTTGGGATATGGATTTTTTTTGTTGGGAAAGCTTTATTATGTTGGTAGATGAAGAGAAACCTTATTTTGATGTAGAAAATGATGTTATGCACCAAGGTATAAAATTCCATGGTTATAATGTATCCAATGCATGGTCAGAGACTTGAGAAAATAATAAATATTAGGATGCCCCAACACTCTCAAGGTGTTTGATGCACTTGGTGGGTATGTGTGGACACAATCATCAGACAAGAGAGAATTTTCCATCACATATCAAGGTGATTGACCTTAATGGGTCTTGTTAGAGAACATCCAACAAACATAACACATAGAAACAAGTGGCATGCCCCAATGTATACCTATCAATCACACCATGATATAATGATCACAGTGGCCACGAGTAGGCATAGTATG
Source organism: Sequoia sempervirens (assembly GCA_007258455.2). Lineage (NCBI taxonomy): Eukaryota > Viridiplantae > Streptophyta > Pinopsida > Cupressales > Cupressaceae > Sequoia > Sequoia sempervirens. The sequence goes on from VDFB02058242.1 coordinate 232,255,427, forward strand.
GGTAAAAAAATATTTATCATAAGATAAAAAATATAAAACAAAGAAGTAAACAATCAACTATCAACAAACATACAATTGTATAAACTCTTGCCGAGGTGCTAATAGGTTAAATGGATGATGATTATGCCAGATGTGGGAAAGAATGCATCTTGTGAAGCTAAAGGAATGGATTAAATAGGAAATTTTCATTCTTCGAAATTGATTTGACAACTATATGTTACAAGGCTGATGTTAAATTTTTGATCTGACATTAAAAGCATGATGCTTCAAATGTGTATGTTTGTGGATGTTGAAGCACATGTTTGTTGTTTCATTGGTTTATTGATGGAAGGAAGATGATAATGATAGTGATAAAATGTTTGATGAGAAGAGAAAGGATGAAATGATGATGATGGAATGAAAATCATTAAATAATTAAAATGATGATAATGAGATTATGAGTGATGAAATGTGATGAATATGGAAGGATGTGAAAGGACCACTTAAGATTTTGTCGCTAGCCAAGCTAAAATAGATTGATTCATTGATTGTTGATAATAGTGTTGTTGACGATAAAAATAATGTGAGGATTATGTTGTTAATGATAAGAACAATAGGAAGATTGGGAAGGATATATCTCAATGATTATAGTTTGGATTAAAATGGATTAGGATTTATAGCAAGGTTAGGAAAAAAAATATTAGATGGTTTGTATATGATATGATGTTGGATCACATGGCATGATGGTATTGATTGGGATTGTCTAGATTGTGGGGATGTAGGATAGGGAAAACTTTAGTGGCGAATTTTAGAAATTGGCCAAGTCAAAAGTGGCGAATTAATCGCACCCAACAGGGTGTCCAAATCGCCTGAATTCTACAAATTATCGGTCCAATGCATGTCCATTTGCCATCGATTTTTTTTATGAGGCATATTTAAGCAACAAATTTTCCATAACAAACTATGCATTTCAAATGGACCAATTAATTATTTTTCATGGAATCTCGAAAGTGTGTAATAAAACACCTACATATTCGCCAATACTATTAAAACAAAATTGTATCAGGACCCATTTCGCTAATTAAAATTTACAAATAGTTGCTTATGAATGCATGTCCATTTGCCATCGATTTTTTTTATGAGGCATATTTAAGCAACAAATTTTCCATAACAAACTATGCATTTCAAATGGACCAATTAATTATTTTTCATGGAATCTCGAAAGTGTGTAATAAAACACCTACATATTCGCCAATACTATTAAAACAAAATTGTATCAGGACCCATTTCGCTAATTAAAATTTACAAATAGTTGCTTATGAGGACCCATTTTGCCAATAACATTAAAAAAAATACATTTGAGGACACATTTCACCAATTATCGTGACACCTCCATGCTAATTGTATGGCCATAATCACCTTGAAAATTACAATGTATCGTTGTATAATCACGCGAGATTCACCAAATTTTTAATATACCATTTAAAAATCCTACAAAATTTTCCAAATATGGATTGATATAAATACAATCGAATTTGTCATTTATTCTTACACATTTTGTTCAATTCTTGATTCAGAAGTTGGACTTGGAACCTTGAAGTTGATCGTAGGCAAGTTACAAACTTACAACACAAGCATTCCTGCATTAATGAACAGTAAGTTAGTGAAAACCTAAACTTAAAGGTGAGTGATCATTTCTTCATAGTGGTGTAAGATTTCTTTATCTCTTTTCCATTCTTGCTTCAATCTTAAAGACGATATTGAGTAGGGAATGCGATCTATATTCTTTGTCCTTAAACAAGAAGACATTTTTTCTAGCTTTATTTGAAGTGAGAGATCAATATGTCGAGTAGAAAGTGCAACAAGGGTAAGACTCCTCAGGGTGGTGAAGGGATTGGGAGGCCATGAAAATGCCAAAAATGTAGAGGTACCATACAGTCTTACTTTGGAATTAGCAATGCTTTTGATCCATCAGATCAAGATGGAGCTACATCATCAACTCTTCCACCAAATATTAATGAAGAATGAATTCACAATACCTCACCACCATCGAAAGGTCAAGGTGGGATTTCATTGAGTTAAATGAGTCAAATGAGGATGGCAATACCGCTGAAGATGTTCCAAGGGATACCTTGGTTAGCCAGAATGAGATAATTGACTTGGATCAGGATGATGTTGGTAGCAAGAAAGAAAAAAAAGGCAAATCAAAAGTGGGGCGCGAGTGGGAAATGACAAGGAATTTTGAACTTGGTTGGTTGTTAAAGTTCCCATTCATTGTACCAGTGGGAAAAGCAAACAAAGATGAAACTACAATAGAATTCATGTGTATGATTTGTAGTTGGAAATGTAAAAGAGACAAGAAGTTGCAGCTAAAGCTTGACACTATAGAAAAGCATATCAATAAAGTTTATGAAAAACAAATCATAGACAGAAAGGAACAATCAGTCATATAATGGAAATCAATGGAAGAATGTCTTCATGTTAAGTATGTCGTAGAATATGAAGAGCATAAGCAAAGAATGTCGAAGATTGTTGCATGTCGAGGTACAATTGAGGCTCAATTTGGAAAAGCAATGGAAGGAGCACATTTGTTAAAAACTGTTCAGATGAGTGTTGTTTTTCATATTTTGTCTAGAGGATGTCCCATGACAGACTACCCAAAATATTTTAATTTATTATCTTTTTTGGGTGTTCCTCACTTTCCTAGCTCACATTGGTCAGTAAACGCTAGATGGGAATGGGAAAATTGTCTTGTTGTATTGGAAAAGCAAGATTTAAAGGAGAAAGTAAAAGAGTCAAACTTCATTGCATTATCTTTAAATGAAGTTACTATAGTAGATAATACTTCTTGGTTATGTATGCATGTGTATACTGTAAAACAACATGTCTGCCAAGCTCATCTTCTTTGTGTTCATAAAATGAAGGACAATTCAACATCGCAAAATCTATTTGAACTAGTCAAGAAATCTTCGAATGAAATTGTAGGTATGGACGAGTTGACAATTGCCAAAAAGTTGGTATGTGTAGGAGCTAATGGAGCTGCAGTGATGCAAGATCAAAGGAGCGGTGTTTGCACAAAGTTACAAACTACTTGTTCTCCATACATGCCTGACATTTATTGCATGGCCCACATAATAAATTTAGCATTCAAAATTGTAATCAAGTTTCCTACAATATGAAAAGTTGAAAATCTAGTCCACGAGCTCTACACATACTTCTACCGAAGTCCCAAATGTTTCGCGAAATTTTAATTTTTTGCTGAGGGAATAACAACATGAAACAAGCTTCTCAAGGATGTTGATACCAGATGGATCTCCCTGCATGGACCAACGCAACGAGCTCTTTTAGAATATCAATCCTTGATTGGAGTAATGTACGAGCATCGCAACACAGTAGACAAAGCTACTGACCTCTTACATAGGTTAAGCGATATAGAGACACTCTTCACTTTAGCTAGTCTTCTCTCCATGCTGGATGAAATGAACAATCTTGTGAAGAAAGCCCAAGACAAAACTATGTATATTTATGAATATTTCAAACTACGTAGAAATACATGCATGGCCCTCGATCATCTATATCTAGATCTAACAGAAGAAAGCCCAAATTATTTCATGTGGCAGAAAATTATTGATTTGAATAAGCTTGATAATTATTTATAGTTTAATGCAAGCGGGCATTTATGTATTTGTGTACGCGGATTTGAGATACCAATGTACCATTGTAAGACAACTAGGCACTCTATTAGAGAAGTACCTGTTAGAAAGGAAGATTTTAACGACATTGTTAAATCTGTTAGTTATAATTTGAAGGGAATTACAAAATGTATTTCCTCAAAGATTTATGATAGATTACCTCGACACGAAATACTTGAAGCCATGGGTATTGTGTATCCTCAATTTTGGGTACACAATTGTCGAGAGAGCCAAAAATATTTTCATGATAAAGTAAATATCTTGATCGAACAATTTTTGAAAAGTGTAACATATAATGAGTAGACAATAGAAGGAATTATAAATGAAGATAAGCTTAGACAACAATGTAAGAATTTTTCAAGAAGTATGATGGACCAATATGATTCCATGGGAATGGAGAAGGCCTTTGAACCAGGATCAATAACAAAGGTTTGGACAAACTTAGGTCAGAGTGAAATATTGTGTGGTTCGATATCAGAATATTTCAAACTTGCTAATTTATGTCAAACAATGATATTGGGGCCCGTGGAGGATGAGAGAGTTTTTAGTTCATTGGAATTTTTGAAATGAAAGTTAAGAAAAAAACTAGACAAGAATTTGGAAAATTGCTTGAGGATGAAAGGAACTACGTATAATATAAAAAAAATCCTTTTGAAAGGGCACTCACAATTTGGAGGTCCATTGCGAAAGAAGAGGTTTGTGCAACACTCCAATTCCAAATGCTGGTACTAGTGGTACTGGCAATGGCAATGGGACAAATGACAGTGACACAATGAATGTCGAGTTTGAGACACAGGCCAAAGAAAATGAAGACCAGACTCAAAATCAACTTCAAGATGACTCTTTTACTTTATCTCAAGTTGAACACCAATTTTAGGACGCTGACTCCATTTGGGAAATGGAAGTGAATTAACAACTTTTAGGTATTTATTTTGCACTTCATGAATCATTTTCCAAAATGTAGTTGATGGTATTTTATATTGTACTCCATGAAACTGTGAATCATTGCACTTCATGGATCATATTCTAAATTGTAGTTGATGATACTTTATATTATATTCCATGAAATTGTGATATTTTATATTTTATATTGTATTCCATGGTATTGAATTTGATATGTGATTCTGCATCATTTTTAAAGAATAACACTTATCACGCTACTTATAAATTCCTATTGCATTTCCATTCACACAATCTTTGATAAATAACTGAAAGGAATATTAATTCATTCCTTGAACAAAAGCTAACGGTTCAACATCCAAACTTATAAATAATCGTTGATTATTTTGAGTTTGGAGATAGTGAATACAAAACTGGAGAGCAAGATAAATTGATATTATATTCAAAATTATATAAATGGACTTAATTTTTTGAGTCATATTTTGTTATTACAAAGCAAAATTACAAGATTTCCTAATATCCTATATGTGCTATCAAATAGCTTATAGTAGGCATCTCAAAATATGCTTAAATTTGGTTGTCTTTCTGATCCAGGTGTTCTATTGATTTGGAATGTGTCATAAGTCTTAGGGTTCTAGTTGTTCTTATGTTCTAGGGTTTATGTGTGTTATAAACTCTCTCAAAAACCCTAGGTGTCTTTTCCTTTTACCTACATTCTAATAATCTAACTCGAAGTTGGTCGGGTTTTACTCATTCCTAGTCTCTTAAGTCATATCTTATGCCTTTGCGTCTATTTACTCACCAGCCCCTTAAGCCTAATGTTCTCGATTGCCACCCGTAGAATCCTTATAAATCTTGCCCTGTCTTATGTGGGCCATATAATTCTTTAATTCTTGTTCTTTCCCTAAGTTTGGGTTTTAATATTCGCTCAATATTGTTCATGTTATAAACCTAGGCAGGCGGCCCATTTTAAGTCATGTAATAAGTGAACGTGCTTATTAAAATCCTTTGTTATGCTTGGCGGGTCCCATTGACTGCTTTCTATTGGTTCCCCTCCATCCCACATGATTAAATTAATCAAATTAAGGATCTTGTAGGATAGCGGGCAGACGACACCTGACCACCCTTTTGGAAGGTCTTACCACTACTCGAAGGCACCGATGACTAAAGGTGTTCAAATCAACGATTACTATGGTTTCTGACAAACAAATCTCAGTCATTCCTTACCCCCCCACTGTTGTAAGATGCACATGCTTTAAACCCAGAGGGGAAGTGGGGAGGTTGACATGTAGACAACAATTTCAACGCTTGTGGAGATGATGGAGCCTGCGAAGTGACACGAAGATAAATCCACATGACATTTTTCGGTTGGTAAATGGCGACAACCATTTTTAGTCAAATTTTCAAACTTATTTGACCGAATTTGAGTCATCTATTGGGCCATCTCACTGCGCGATTAATGGTTAAAATTCAAAGCTCAAGATTGAGGGAAAATGAGTTGTATCAGATGTTCTAGTTTGTGCGAGCGAACCATAGTGGTGAATATGATGCAGAGCTACCAAATTTCCATTTGGTATGTTTTAAATCCATAAAAATTGCAAGTTGTTAAAGCATTTAATGCGTCTAAGGAGTTCTTGCTGAAATTTTCAAGCTCGTTCGATGATAAGAATTAGCGTTTTCAAGCGTCTGTAAAACCAGTAAGTAAAATTGCTATCTTGCTTCTCAATTGTTTAAAAATTTGTTGTAAGTGCTTGTTCTATTATTTTGTCATTAGGGTTTTTGGTTTTGTTGCATTTCTTTTAAGGTTTGACATTTAATTTGAACGATTAGCCTATTTAGTCATGTTATTGCCTTGCATCAACCTATACCCTAATTGTAAGCTTGCAATTTGTTGAGTAGTAAACCCTAGTTTGCACAAAATCTGTTACTATGTCACCCAAAGTCAAAGCATCTGCATCAAAATACCAATCTTTTGAGTCGAAGCCTGCTAAAAGACCTTTATCACAGGACTTAACCGAACAATTGGTATCTTCAACCTCTAAGAAATCAAAGGGACAACGTATGTACTTTGGCCCTAGAACTAAATTTGGCATCACTGATTATTATTGTACAATTAAAAATGTTGCCCTATCATACTCCAGATGGAGTCTTTTCTAGGGATGGTTTGGAAATAGGAATGTTGGTATCCCTTTCTGCAACCCCTAGAGGTTGGACATGGGTAAACTAGTTGTACCCAACATGTTCATAGATGTTGATCTTCTCAAAGCAATTGTTGTGAACTATGACCCTCTGGTCAGGGTTGTTGGAGCTCATGATGGAAAAAATTTGGTATGGGTTAATAAGGAAGAAGTTGCATATGTGTTCAAGTTGAACACTTGTAGCAGTGACATGGTTAAGATTGATGAGTAGATGTTGAGAGATGAATACAAAAGGGTAAAACAAAACTTTAGGGTGTCAGTGTTGACCAATTTTTTAATATTAGTAGGAAGGGAATCAACAAAAGAAATATTACTTTGGGACCCTATGATGTTGATCCCCTCCCTATTAAGTATTTCCAACCATATTTTCAAAAGACCTTTTACTCCCTCTACCAAATTCTAGGGTTTGATCCTAGCTCTAGCATGCCAATGGCCCATATGTACATGGCTGCGAGTATCCAACACCTTAACATAAATACCTTATATGATTTTGCCACCTATATAGCAGAGGAAATTCACAAAGGATTAGTGGCCTTGAAGGGTGGGAAACTTGGTGTCATATTTTGGTGCTATTCACTCTTTATGCATATGTTTCTTTTCAAAGGTATAGATTATTTTGGTCGGGAGATGGAACTTAAAAGGGTTTTGGATGGCATTGAGATTCTAGTGCAATCATAGACCCCTATATTGGATAGGAATGAACAAAATATTGACTATGTGACTGCTACAAATCTTTTTGCCACCAAATTGAGGCAGGCTCTAATGGTGGATGTACCTAGGATCCCCAAGGAGTTACATGATTTTTTGAGGCTAGTTGAAAGGAGGCCTGATTTGAATATTGTTCACAACTGGGGGGATGCAATCCCTTATGACAATTGTACAGTTCTAAGGGTATTTGACACACAATTTACACCCCACATACTCCCCAGAGAAGTGCCTCTGTTGGGTTTTTGGTTGGAGGTGATGTGGCAACTATGGAATGTAAATGATTTCTTCCTAGATGAGAAGCGAAAGGGAACTTTCTTCCCTACATACACTGTGTTTGCTGATTTTGTCACGATTACATATGGATGGATAAATATCGTGGAGCGCTATCTTAGTCATTATAATATGAAAATATAGGCATATAGGACATATGACCCTAAGGGATTCATAGTTTTGTTAATGAAGAGAAATAGGGGAGGTTGGTATGTTCACACCCACACTATGCCTGATGATCTCATTAGAAATATTTTTGATCTTGATGTCCAAATTGACAAAATGAAGAAGTGGGGTGTTTTTGTGAAATTGGAATTTAAGGTTGTGAAGGATGCCTTTGATAAATTGAAGTTGTGAGTGTGTTCGGTATGTTCTCTTACAGATCTTTAAAGCCATACATATGAAGACCCTTGGCCGAAAGGCTTAGTTTGGGAAGAAGCCTCAGTGATGAAGAAAGGTGATGGGGGAAATCTTGGAGTCTTTGCGGTGACACAATGACTTCGGTATGAAGTCTTAGTGGCCAATGGAGAGTCTCGCCGATGATGAGGGGTCTTTGGTATAACTCTTTGTGAACGATGGTCTCAGGCAACTTGGAGAACTCAAGAACTCACTAAGAGTGGTATGTCTCATAGCATTTTCTTGGAGTAACATGTGATGGCTCGATAAGAAGTCTTACCGATGTGTGAAGTCTTGCTGACCATTCAGATGTAACTAAAGGGGTCTCGATGTGAAGTCTCAGTGACGAATCTTGCCAAATCACTTCAGAGAAAGTCTTTGAACCTCGGTATGATCTCTTGGTGAAAGATGATAGTCTTGTAAGTTCTATTGTCTATGTGACTTTTGAACCTCGGTGTGAAGTCCTGGAAAAAGTGATGAGTCTCTGGTGGATGCAGATTAACATGAAGGCTTGAGGTCCTGGCGAGAGCGATAGTCTTGCCAAAGGGAAAACTAAAGTCGATGCAATGGGTGAACTCGATATAACCTCTTGTCGATTGTAAGGACTCTTGGCGATATCGAATGAAAGGGCATCGATGGATATGCCAACACCGTTGACATGGTTATCATAACATGAGCATTAACCAATAGAGATATCTTCATTTAGATTAAATAATGTGCTCACGTTATGACTAAAAATGGTAAAAAATCACAATATACCCGTGATGTCAGCCCACATTCTGCATATTCTCCTGGTTTTGACAAAAAGCTTTTTTGGTGATTGAGTGAAGTGTGCATGCATGATTTTGAGATTCCATCACCTTTTGAATGTTCTTTCCATCATGCATGAAATAGTAGAGTTTTCACATTGAGAGGCATATAATATCAATTCAAGTTTGAATTATAGTGATAATTGATATACAATTGAAATTTGGAGGGGAACAAGCTTTTGAAGAAGTCAAATTTTTGAGGAGTTTGAGGAAGGAAGAAGCAAAGGCTGCATAATTGGGTAGAACTCCTCTATTTGAAACTTTGCTTTTTTAGGTATGTGAAATCTTTGTACATTTTCTTTCATTCTATTATGGCTTGCTTTCATTTTTTTGTTTAGCTTATTCCATGTTGATCAAATTGTTTGTTTGTGATGCAATATCAGATTGCCAAGCCACTCAACAACATCATTTCTTTAGGGAACTTCCTTCCCAAATCAATAAAGAGTAAAAGATCAATTTATACAAACTTTGTCAAATTCATCCAAAACTACTTTTCATTCAACCAAAATCCATTTATTTCATTTCAAGTTATAAGGCTATTAGTAGCCAATTCACCATCTCCATATAGCAAACCATTTTCAGAATCAACTTTCAACTTTGTTCTTGTCATAAACAATACAACAATCACTCATCAACTCAACTTACCCCTTCAAGGAAAAAACAATCAAACACCTCTGTTCCTTAGACCTGCAATCAAACATCATCCTAGCCATTTAAGATATCTTTGCTCAAATCAACACATCCATCATCCTATCTTCACTTAAACACCATTTGTAACAACAACAAGCAACATTAGTTTAACATTGTCACCAAACCTTTAAGATACCAATTTCATCATGTTTTGATTGTAAAATTCCAATATATCGGTATAGACACACTCTGACTACTTTGCATTCAAGAAACCATTGCCATATATTGGAAACATATGCCCAAATCATCAAATCTTTCACAATCTACCTTCAAAACATTACCAAGCATAGACACAACTGTGGCATCACAAATGAGACTGCTCCCAAGCACTTAACAACATTCCTTTCGCTATTTCTACATATTCTTTGTTTTTAGCAAACAATGCCAAATATCTCTAGGAGGCCAACATTCCATCTAATCGGGATTCCTTTTCTATCATAATGCATTTACACAATCCCAATACAGATTTCAGCCTATTTTGATCCTTTTCAACATACTATGTTTATACACTTATTTCACAAAGTAGTAGAACCAAAGATGCTTTCTACCAAGAAAAGCCCTTAAATAGGTTTGTATATGTCTAAAATGGTCATGATTAAGTTTGTTAATTAATTAAATATGAATTATTTAATTAATCTTCTAAAGTCATCTACATATAAATAAATTTAATTATTTATTTATATTGTTCATTTTCTAATTCTTCTACCTTAATTAAATAAATGATTTTATTTAATTATTGACATTTCCCACATTCCTCTTAATTAAATTAAATAAATACGATTATTTATTTTAATTATCATATCATTCTAAAGTTTGAATATTTGAATATTCAAATAATGGAATATTCTCTTCATCCCATAATCAAATTAAATATTAAATATTTAATTTAATATTTTCCTCTCACTCTAAATTCACTTCTAAAACATAATTAAATATAATTATTTAATTATGCAAGTTTCTATATCCATCTTCACTTACAAATTAAATAAATTTATTTTATTTAATTATAAACTCATTCTAAACTCATTCTTCAAAATGGAAAATTCCCTTTGGATCTCAATGACGAAAATTGAAGGAAAAGGGAAACCTTCTATCTCCCTCTCCACTTTCAAAAATCTTCCACCGTCCATTCTAACAAGCTTAATCTGGGCCGTTAATCATGTCAGCCAATCGAATCCTTTCAAAGACTCTATAAATACTGGTGTAAATCCAAGCTTTGGTTACACACGCATACATACGCATGCACACGACGAATGCACGAACATACACGCAATCAGCTTATGCACTCACATCCTTTTAGCATCACATCAATATTTTCATCTTAGCATAGTCTTGCATTGAGCATAATATGCATTTTATTTACATCTCGTTCTTTAGCTGTCCATTTTGTTGAGCTTGATCTACTGAATTTGAGAGCAATTGGAAACAACAAAATGCTGGAGTTAGAGAGAAATGGGATGACTTCGGGGAATCTGCAGTAACAGTTTGTTCATTCTATTTTCTTTTTCAGTTTTTCTTGATATAATGTCTTATTGATATGTGTTTGAATTCATTCATAATTGATACATTTTTTACACACACATAAAATGGCACCCACCGTGGGGCTCAAACCCACAATTTTAACATTCTCTGCAAGTTTTTTTTGATAGTTTCTGCATTCTGGAGTTAACTTTCAGAAAAATCTGGCATTTAAGCACATTTGACATTTTCTGCGGCGCATACGGGGTTTTTGACTCTTTTGTTTTGCAGGATTCTGTAGCGCATATAGTTACTATTCTAGCACATATAGTAACTGTTCTGGCGCATATAGTAACTATTCTAGCGCATTTAGAATCTTCCTGTAGCGCATATAGTAACTTTTCTAGCGCATATAGTAACTATTTTAGCGCATTTAGAATATTTCTTGTGGCGCATATACTTTATATTTCAGCGCATATACCTTATGTTCTAGTGTATATACCTTCTATTCTGGTGCATATACCTTCTATTTTGGCACATATGGGTTGTAACAAAAATACAGAATTCTGAGTCTGATGCCTTTCGTAGATAGAATTCTTTTTCTTTTTCTGGATTTTAAAATGAAGCAATCCTAGGATAGACACACCTGGATAAAATGAAGCAATCTAGGATAGTCACCACACAATGATCTTGCAATTAAAATTGAATAAATTGTTTTTGTGAAGCAATATCTTCACTTAGATTAGATCATTGTGATTTGGGTTTTAAAATGAACATTTGTTTGCTTTGACTGTGGCAATAGGTCTATGCTCTCCCCTTAACTAGGTGATCAAAATACCAGACTTTCCTTTTTGATTTCATGAATTTTACTACTTTAATTACATCCTTTAGAGAGCCTGCCGTAGTGGGAAAAAGTACTCACCCTACGGGAACGACTCAAGTGGGTTCAAGCCAAAGCCAGGCTATTTCGCCCCACTATAAAATTTAAAGCGAATCTGGGGAAACCCTCTTTTTCCGGTAGTGTGCAAGATAACCATCCCCAAAACCTTTGTTCTAAAGGTTGGGAGGTCTCCTGAGGGAGTTTATTATTGCCGCACCGAATGGAAATCCTTACTACGAACCTAGTGTAGTGGCCAGCCGAAGTCAGTTTCTAAACATTCTAATAATCATAGTGCAAGGGAAGGGAAGAATCTGCCCCCAAGACACTCACCATATAACTACCAAGGACCGTTTTCTCAGGGGATCCAGTATCCACTTCCGTAACTCTGAGTACGCGCCTAGAAAAGACAAAAACACCGGCACCCCTTCGGGGTTGACACGACTGTGTGAGTTGACGCAATTCTAAGATGTGGACTGTTGATTACTAGAATGACCTACTTGAGCATTAAGAGTGAGTTTGTCTGAATTGTCTTTCATGTGCTAAACTTGTGAAAACATTTGTTGAAAACATTTTCTGGATCATACACTTCATGTTAGTATAGGGCTTTTAAAACAACTTATTTTTAGAATGTTTGTTGTGTCTTCCATTACATTAATTAGATAAAAAGATCATCCAGAATGAACATGAAGAACAACAACTGAAACCATTCAAAAGTTATTCATCTCTTTGGTCCAATAACGTTCTCAATACTTTTCCCATGCTTAGAGATTGGAAATCAACAAAGTTTGTTAAAAAATCAATTTCCAATAGGATCAAGAAACCCAAGAAACACTTAGGGTACAAGAGAACACTGCAAAAAAGAAAAAATTTATACAAAAGTCAACATGTGTTGCTTCATTTCCGTGGATTTCTTCATAGATACCAAAACTTTGTTAGAGGATTCACTGATGAGTATGTTGTAGATCCCTTAGATTCTCGAGCTTATTATTAGAGATTGGCTCTATCACAATGACATAATCATAACCAACCTCTTGAGTTCGATAACATACCACAACCTGCTATTGAATATCCTTCACACCCCAGTCATATTCTTCAAAGATCTTGAAAGAATTTCTTAAAAAACAAAGATCAAACTTTAAGAGTGCAACTCTCAAACAAATTTCTAATTATTGATTCAAATTCCCCAATAGGATTTTGACATCCTTCATCATTGGAAGCCACAATAAAAAATTGGGAACATCTTAGATCATATCATAAGATTCCACATCTTATCGGATGAAGATATCATCATCATCGCACTTTTTAAAATGAGGATCTAAGTTTAGAAGAATTCTTCAAAACCATATGCCTATCTTCACAAGATCTCAATTCAATAAATTGAAGGACGAAATCCAACAAGAAGGTCATACTCAAAATGTTCAAGAAGAGGGTGAAAGCAGTAATCCTCTTTACATCATGAATCATAATCCACTTTTCGACAAAGATACGAATAATAGAGAAGAAAATCCATTCCATCAATACAAAGACATGAAAAAAACACATATAGATAGTGATGAGGAACAAGATGAGGAACGTCTTAGAGAGGCTAAGCAAGATCCAAAATTTCACAAAGCCATAGAAAAGATCTTGCAACGAGATAAAGAAAAATATTTTCGCTATCCAGCCGAACAAGGGGCTAAATTGCCTCATGATTTTAATACTGAGAATTTGAAAAACAAACTTGAAGAGACACCCCTATCTGATCTTAGTACTTTGACTCAACAAATCAAGGCACTTCAAGGACAAGTTAAAGAGTTACAAGGGGGAACAACCACAAAGAAATATACTCTGGAGGACATTTGTCCTTATCCTTTCAATCGAAGTCTTAACACGATTCCTTTTCCCAAACATTGTGAAATGCCAAAATTTGATCGCTATAATGGGAAATTGGATCCAATCGATCATGTTAGAGACTTCTGAAACATGACATTGGAATTCGCTCACGAAGCCACTTACTTGATGCGACTATTTCCTAGGAGTCTTGGAGTTCACTCTATGGAATGGCTATCTAAGATTACACCTCCTGTCAGGACATTTGAAGAATTAATCAACCTATTCATATCACAATATGCCTACAACATACAACACCAGATCACCATGATAGATCTTTGCAAAGTTGCACAAAAACCTGGCGAATCTTTCATTACGTTTCTTCAGAGATGGAGAAGAATGTTCGCCAGATATCCACGTCTTGTTCCTGAAAAGGAAAAGATGGTTACCTTCATTAACAGTTTAAATTCAGAAATGAGCTATCATTTGAACTTACATTTTCCTCCTTTTGAGAAAATGATTGAAGATGCCATAACCATTGAAAATTCTTTGGTCAAAAGAGAAATAATAAAACATGACAAAGACAATCCTAGCTCATCAAACCATCACAATAATCAGGACAAGTCTAAATTCTGGACTCGCAACAAGAATGTGGTGAATGATGGTGTTGTTGATGCGAATCAGGTCTCGACCAAACCATTTGTTCTCAGTACTCCAAGCATTCGCAACAACAATGTCAACTCGATTGCAAATCACGAAAACAATCCTCCCCCTCCAAGGAACAATATAAATCAACATTCTACTCCCAATCAAGGGATTTCCAACAACCAAGGTTACCGAGGAACCAATAACAATCACAATTCCTTAGGGAACACCTTGAATACAAATCCACAAAGTTTTTCATTCTTCTCTAATAGAAGAAGTTTCACTTCATTGGGTCAATCTTTAGAATTTGCATTCAAAGAGTTGATGGCCAAAAATGTCATTACTTTGCCACCTCAACGAAACTATGAACCCAGTGTAAAGCCTCCATCATGGAATGAGGCATACTATTGTGATTATCATCGGTGCAAAGGTCATCGTACAAATAACTATCAAGCCTTGAAGAATACCATTTAAGACTTAATCGACAATGACATCATTACAATAGAAGGACATCAACAATCCAACACAGACCACCAAGCATTTCGCAACCCTTTGCCCAACTATCAAAAGGGTGAGTCTTCTGAAAAAAATGTGAATCATATCAATGATGATCATATAATCAATCATCTCTACACAGACGACGAGCGGGTAAATGTCATTAAAGTCAACAAGAAGGTGGAATATAGAGAAGTCAACGCAACAACAAGAGTGCAAGCTAAAGTTTTCTTCAAGGGCGCCTCTTCAAAATCCATTGAACCTCCACCTCAACATCAATATGATTTGGTCAACCAACTTCGAAAAACCCCCGCTCAAATTTCTATCTTGGAACTATTGAAGATTTCTCCAGCCCATAAGGAAATTCTCGAAAAGGCCCTCTTCGAAATGAATGTATCCACTGATTTGGATGTGAACCAATTTCAAGCCATGGTAGGACACTTGTCCTCACCTACTTGCCTCTCATTCTCTGAAAAGGACGACATTTCCATAACTCATCCCCATAATTCGTCATTGTACTTAGAAGTCATGGTTCACAAGTTTGGTATTAGACGAGTTCTAATAGATGGAGGTGCTGGTTTGAACATCTGTACCATGAAGTTGGTTAAGGCTTTAGGATTTTTTGAGGACTCCATTGATTTCAAAAGAAAGATTACCATAAAAGCTTATGATGATGAAGAAAGAGCATCCAAGGGTCTAATCATGCTGCCAATCAAAGTGGGTCCGGTTATCAAGAATACTTTCTGTCAAGTACTAGACCATGATCTTGCATATAACATCTTGTTGGGTCATCCTTGGATCCACAAAATGCAAGCTGTCCCATCAACCTATCATCAATGTCTTAAGTTTCCTTATGATGGATAGGAAATCATGATACCAGCTAATAATTCCAACATTCAAACTTGTGCCAATATAAAATCCAGTCAAGATACATTGGTTCCTAACAATCGAGAAGCTCATGCTAGGACTTCTCTAAAGATTGACACATAAATCAGTCAATTAACCAAAAGCTTTGACAAGAAATTGAAATTCAAGGACCATGGAGTTGGAGAATACTCTCTTTGTCTTGCCAATTTACCCACATCACCTTGATCACATGGACAAATGTCTATCAGGGAACATCAAATATCAGCAGCATCAACATCAAAGCAACCACCAACATAGCCAATCACAAAATTTAATGGACAATTCATCAAAGAAAAATTCCCCATGGAAAATCCTGAGGATACAAAAATTCTAAACTGGCTCTATAAAGATGAAGATGAAGCAGTCTTTAATGTCAAATTACCCACGGAAAAATATGGAAAAGGGTATTCAATCATGCAGAAGATGGGCTATGATAAAGGTCCTATTGGAAAAAGGAAAGAAGGAGTAATTGAACCCATTCACCTCCGCGGACTCGCTGCAAAAGAGAAAACTAGATTGGGTTATGATACTCACTCCAAAGAAAGCACATCCAAACAACTGCATGGCACTGTCTTCACATTACAAGAAGGCTCAGATTCATGAGAAGCATGTTTGGCAATAGTTCATAACTTTGCGGATAACAATTCTGACACAGACTCTGCTGAATATGAATGGGACACCATTTACAATGATGAGTTCTGGAGGGATAAAGAGGTTGATGTAATACACTAGTACGCCCCAAATCTAATTGAAGGTCAAGGTTCAGGGACCCAAACACGTGAATTCGAACTACAAAGTCACCATGATTCTAGTGATGCTGAGTCGGATCTAAACGAACAAGACTATCATGAGGACAGTATCATCATTGATCTGCCTCATACCTCGGATCCTACGAACCACTCCATTATGACCATAACCATAGCATATTTCACACAACCTGACGATCCGCTACCTTTGATTCATCTTGATCTCATTGATTGGGATTCAACCGAACCTATCGATATACCTATGTTTCCAAGTGACGAATCCATCATAAAACTTCCTTTTTGCAGAGGATACAAATGATTGTTCCACCAGCAATTTTTGACATAGAGTTTTTGATCAGGAGAGTGTCAAGTCTCCTAGCTGCAAAAGTAAAAACAAAAAAGAAAGATCTAATGTTGAAAACTAGAATCTGGCAGTATTAGATCAAACAAAAGATAAAATGAAGAGCGTATCGGATGGTGAAAACCTCTTTGAGGCACCAGACGATGGGAATCTTGACACTCTCCCAGAGCATTAACATGAGTGATCACCTATTTTGATTGAGCCTACAAATGCCATCAATCTTGAGACTTCTGATAAACCAAGGATTTTACAATTAGCTGCATCAATGACAGAGAAAGAAATACTAGAGTTCATGGAATTCCTGAAAGCAAATCAAGTCAATTTTGCGTGGTCTTACGCTGACATGCCTGGTCTTGATCCTGATCTTATCATGCATCACTTGTCTATCAAACCAGGAGCCAAGCTGGTGAAACAAAAACTCAAAAAGATGCACCCTCATGTTGCATTATTGGTTAAGGAAGAACTGAGAAAACTCCTTGATGTGGGCTTCATAAGACCAATCGACTATGCGGAATGGATCTCCAACATTGTTCCTATATCCAAGCTAGATAAAACTGTGAGAATATGCACAAATTTCAGATATCTTAACAAAGCATGTCCTAAGGATGACTTCCCACTGCCAAACATCAACACTATAGTTGATCTGATAGCTGGCCATGCCATGTATTCATTAATGGATGGTTTTTCTAGCTACAACCAAATCAAGATTGCACCTGAAGACCAGGAGAAAACAACTTTCACATGTCCATGGGGAACTTATTGTTGGAATGTCATGCCTTTCGGTCTAAAGAATGCTGGGGCTACTTACCAAAGAGCCATGACTACAATCTTTCATGACATGATGCATATCTTCATGGAAGATTATGTAGATGACATATTGGAAAAATCATACACCAGAGAAGAACATCTTGAAATATTGTCCAAAATATTTGCAAGATTAGAGAAATTCAAAGTTCGCCTTAACCCAAAGAAATGTGTTTTTGGGGTCAAATCTGGAAAACTCTTGGGGTACATTATTTCAGAAAAAGGAATTGAAGTAGATCCCGCGAAAGTATAGGAAATTATGGAAATGCCTCCACCAAGGAACATCAGTCAATTGAGATCACTACAGGGACGACTTCAATCTATACGAGGTTCATTGCACAATTGGCCGACAAAATTTTACCTTTCACACATCTACTGCATAAGAATGTTCCTTTCAAGTGGGATGACAAATGTGAATTGGCTTTTCAACAAATCAAACAGTATTTAATGACTCCACTAGTTCTCATACCACCAAATCCAGACAAACCACTAATCTTATACATTGCTGCAACAGAGACATCTCTGGGGGCACTGCTAGTGCAAGAAGACTCTACAGGAAAGAAACGTGCAATTTATTACATCAGCAGAACACTAACAAGTCATGAGCTCAATTACACTTTTATTGAGAAGGCTTGTTTGGCAGTAGTCTTTGCTTCACAGAAATTTTGGCATTACATGTTAACTCATACAATCAATCTGGTTTCAAAGATTGATCCACTCAAGTATTTGTTAAGCAAAGCATCATTGACAGGAAGGTTAGCAAAGTGGGTAATGCTTTTGAGTGAATTTGACATACATTATGTTGACCGTAAGGCAATCAAAGGACAAGTTATCGCTATTCAACTAGTTGAAGCACCATTGCGAGCATACCATCCCCTACACATTGAATTTACAGATGCTGATGTCTTTACTGCAGAATATAAACAACCATGGTCCTTATATTTTGATGGTTCTTTCACTCAACATGGATTGGGGGCAGGCATACTTTTCATCACCCCTTAAAGACACACCATTCCTTGATCATATAGGCTGATGTTTCCATGCACCAACAACATAGCCGAATATGAAGCGTTAATCACCGGACTTAAAATAGCATTGGAATGGATAATTACAGAATTACAGGTGTATGGCGACTCACAACTGGTCATTTATCAGATCAATGACGATTATCAAACCAAAGATGACAAACTGTTACCATATAAAAAGATGGTTGATGACTTCAAGAAATACTTTGTAGACATCAAATTCACACAAATTCCAAGGCTTGATAACAAGGCAGCTGATGCCATGGCTATGATTGCATCATTGTTACAACTCCTAGAAACTTAGACTCGCTATGAATTTCTGGTGGAACAATCATTTACACCTACTTATGATACCCCTGAAAGCCAAATCATTTTCCATTTGGTCGGATCCGATTCACCATGGTACAGAAAAAATTATGCCTACCTCAAAGACGATATCTTACCACCTGATTTATCCCGTAACCAAAAACATAATTTTATCCGCCAATCCGCTCGCTACACTCTTATCGTTGACACCCTTTATCGCCATGGTCTTGATGGTACTCTACTTCGATGTCTTGAATGTGAGGAATCTGACAAAGCTTTACAAGAAGTTCATGGTGGCATCTATGGTACTCATTCGAGTGGACTGACCTTATCCAATAAATTGATTAGAATGGGTTACTACTGGCCTACAATGGAGAGGGAATCATTCACTTTTGTGAAAAAATTCTCAAAATGTCAAATTCATGGGAATCTCATTCATGCTCCTGCATAGGAACTTCAACCATTCACACCAACTTGGCCATTTTCTCAATGGGGGTTAGATCTAGTGGGCAAGATTCATCCTTCTTCATCGAACAAACATAAGTTCATCATCACAGCTACAAAGTATTTTACCAAGTGGATTGAGGCAGTCCCTCTTACTAAAGTTACTGGCAAACAAATATCATCATTCATACTCAACTATATTATTTGTCAGTATGGCATTCCAAACTCCATTATTATCGATAATGGATGTCCTTTCAAAAATCAGGATGTTGATGAACTTTGTGAGAGATTTCACATTCAGCATAGATATTCAACACCTTACTATCCACAAGGGAATGGCCAAGCAGAGGCCTCAAATAAAATAATATTAATTTTTTTGAAGAAGACTGTGAATGATTCAGGGAAAGATTGGCACGTTCAACTCAATCCCGCTCTATGGGCCTACAAAACTAGTATCCACACACCAACAGGAGCAACACCATTTTCTCTTGTCTATGGAGCCGAAGCCATACTACCTTTAGAAGTTGAGATTCCCTCACTCAGAGTATCATTGAAAAGTCTTACAATGGATGATGAATACAGAGTTTCCCGACTCCAAGAACTAGAACTCCTAGATGAGAAGAGACAAAGAGCAGCTGATCATTTAAAAGTATATCAACAAATGATGTCTCACAGCTATAATCACAAAGTAAAGCCACGTACCTTTCAAGTGGGTGATCTTGTTCTGAAAGAAAACCCATGCAATCAGCAAGACAAAGAGAAGAAATGAAAGTTTGAAACAAATTGGCTAGGTCCTTATGTGGTTATTGTAGTCTATGGTTCAGGAGCCTACAAGCTATCGACGCCAGAAGGGGACCTATTTGATGAACCTATCAACAACATGCACCTGAAAAAGTACTATGTCTAAAGCAATTATCATAATCAGAAAAAGTCCTGAAGAAATACAAAAAAAATCATAAAAAGTCCTAAAGAAATACCAAAAAAAAAAATAGAAAAAGTCCAGAAGAAATACAAAAAAATTAGAAAAAGTCCTAAAAAAATGGTTACCCTAGTGAAAACTTGGCAAACAGGCATCTCGGTAGCACCAAAAAAAAAAAAAAAACATCATAGGGTGAAAACCTGGCGACAGGCAGTCTATTGACAAGAAAAATGCAATAAAAACAAATAGTGAAAATCTGGCAAACAAACACTATTTGTAGCTCTCCATCTATTAGTTCATATTCTGTACTTAACTTTTCAATCTTTGTCTTCATGTATCTTTTCCATCATCTTAGGGCCACACCAGCATCATGCTATCATCATTTTTCCTAGAGCGATAATGTCTTATCATGGCTTGATTTATTGTACATATTCATTTCAGGGAAAACATTGGCATACTGGGGGCAATCGACTTTCAGGTTTTACCGAAACAACGAGACAGCGACATCGAAACCAATCAGGCAAAACAAAACAACCCAATCAAACCATATGGATAAATATCCAATCATTGATCCATCTCACAGTAGTTTTCAACTGCATACTCTATCATGACTCATATCTGGATGATCTATAATCTGAATAATGTTTGGAATAATAGTATTTCATTTTTGAACAATGGTTGTTTAATTTTCGATATCATCTCTCTGGAGCACACTCGATGATGTACTGAACTAGAGTGGCAAGGAAAGAGGATGATTTTTCTTTGTCTGTTGTATTGAGGTTAACTATCCATCTGTTGCAAGTATGTCGTGAGACATGATTTTCCAAAGTTTATCATTGATGATAGTTCCAAATTTACATCAGAAGGTGGTTAGTCTTTGTCTGTTCACGCAAGAAATGCTCAGGTCATCTCAGTTTAATTATACCTAGATGCTTGTGTTCATTTGCTATATCAAAAAAATATAAAAGTTGTACTCAGGTCATCATTGGTGCTAATTTCCCCTCTGATGCTTGTACACACTTCCAACATTTTAAAATGCTCTATGATGATTCAAGAAGGCTAACAAGAGGGCTCATCAAAATGTTTGGTTTCATTTAGTTGCATTTCATTTTAGGTCATTGTACATAACTACATATTGGATTTGCATCAGAGTTTTTGAAAGGCCAATGGTTGTCATGTTTCTTTGGACTATTTGTGGAGGACAATGCGAGCATTTGTTTCATTACCTCATCATCTCGTTCATTATCATTTCACTCATTTTCATTATCATTATCATTTATTGCATTTTGATTATCATTATCATTCATATCATTATTATATCATTTCATGATCATTTCATTCCATCATCATCCACTATCATTCATCCCATTTTCACTATCATTATCATTCATTCCATTCATATAATTCATTACCACTATCATTCATTGCATTTTCATTATCATTATCATTCATCGCATTTTCATTATCATTATCATTCATTACCACTATCATTCATTGCATTTTCATTATCATTATCATTCATTGCATTTTCATTATCATTATCATTCATTGAATTATCATTCATTCCATTCATATCATTCATTACCATTATCATTTATTCTCATTCTCATTATCATTTCATTCATTTTCATTATCATTAGCATTCATACCATTCATTGTATTATCATTGTTATTTCATCATTTCATTTCATTGTCATTTCACCATTTCATTATCATTTTACTATCATTCTCATTGCATTGTCATCATATTATTATCATTTCATTATCATTATCTCATCTTATCATTCATTTCATTATCATTATCGTATTATCTCATTTCACTACCATTATCATTCATTCATATCATCATTCATTTCATTTATATCATCCATCTTATCATCTCATTCATTTCATTACCATCTCATTATCGTTATCATTATCATATCATTTTATTATCATTTCATTATCATCATAAATCCATTATTATTCATTTCATTTATCCATTCATTTTTATTACAAATCATTATATTTCATCACATATCATTTTATCATACATCTCATCACTATTTACTCATCTCACTTCATATCAGTATTCATATCATTTTACATCATCTCATATCATTTTTTTCATACAAATTCATAATGCATATCATAAACACAATATTCACTTTTCATTCATTTATCATCATTGGAAAATAAAAAAAATCAACATTCCATACATACATTTTTCATCTCATTTTCATAATCACATCATAAGTCATCCACCTGCATGCAATCATTAGTACGCATCATCAATCATCATCATCATAATAAAACATCATATCAAATCATCCTGCATATCATGTTAGTCATTAACTCATTCAAATGCATACCAAAATCCATAACACATAGAAATAAATGCATATCACATCATCATATCATCCAAATCATCGTTGCTGCATATCATCGCTCATCATCAATAATACAAATGTCCAAATATCCAATGAAACTGAAATGTCCAAAGAGAAATACATGCAATATGATCAAAAATCAATATACATGCTCCAAAAAAATGGTACACATATGTGAACTATATCTGCTAACTGGTCGATGCCCCTGATGGAGCTGGTCCGAAAGGAGGTGGCCTACCATTGGTGCCTGCGTTTGGGTCCCGTTGAGGCCCAGTCACTCCCATACTCTGTGTATGTGTTTGTGATCTACTCCTAGTCCTACTGCGAGATCGGGGAAATGGCTCTCTTCGCTCGAGAGGACACAACTCCTCGTACCTGACTCTATAATACTCGGCCTCCCTCGCCATCTCCATGCCCTCTGCAATGGCATCCTGCAATGATGCACTCTCTACAGTGCCCATCAACCTTTGAGAAATGCCCTCAGCCTCCACTGCTCTCTGTCTGAATGCATCTCTCTCTGTCATCACCTGGGCTAATTGTGGGTCTAGGGCAGGCGCCTGTACCTATGCCTATGCTTGAGCCTATGCCAGCTGTGCCTGTAGCTGAACAATCAATCCATGTGATTGCATCAGCTGACTCTGCAACTGTCCCTGTTGTCCCTGCAGTGTTTGCACCTGGGCCTGAAGAGTAGCTATTTGCCCCTACTGAGATGAGGATCCCATCTGGATCACTGTCCGTCACCCAATCCCTATCCTCGACCGTCGCATGATCTGGACACCCCTCAAAATATCCAGCCTCGACCTCCTCAACACCTGCCCCCATCCTCGCCATCATCTCCATCATCCCCATCAGAACTCTCCTCCTCTCCGCTCTCCTCCTCTCCTCCAACTGCTCCTTGCTCGCCACCGGCCACATCCTCCTGTCTCACTACCCCTGGCTGTGGTACTACCAGAATGGGTGCTGGCTCATCAGGACTGGTAAACCGTGGAAAGGGATGTGTGTGGTAATATAGAGAATACTCATTAGACATACCAGCATCAACAATGTCTTGCCTGTCATCCCATGGCTCTGGAGCCAATGACATGAACTCGGTATATGTTGTCTGATAGGAAATACATGGCCCCCATCCAGCCTCATCTCTGCTCCGGGCATAGTGTGCGACCCCCTTGGCAGCCCCTGGGTAAATCCAAACTGTCTCTACACCCACAACGCCAGAAACCTCTCAAGAATGAAAGGAGTCCTCCCTATCAGAAACCGAGGAATGCATACAAATGGCATCTCTATATCATCTGTATCCCATGGCTCACAATCAAGATATGGTCGCCATACCACTGCATCCATATCATCTAGAAGTCATCTCCAGTAATCCACCTTGCCCAGCTTGGGCTGGGTAAGGAACATAGCATACGTATATACATATGGCCTACCTGGTGGCCTAACTCTGGGACATGTCAGTCTCATCACAACAAGATGCTCCCATGCCCAGATCTGCAACAACGTCACACCACACGACAAACTGGAAGCAACCCTGTACACCACCTGATGCAAATCATGATATAGATGTGCTAACATACAACTCCCCCATGCATATCTCTGCGGCTATAGCAGCATCTGCTCCAAAATCCTACCCCATCCCACTGATAAACCCTTTGACCAGAGATCTAAACAAGGAGACCTCCAATGAATGCACCCAAAACTGTAGGCAAGAATGGATATCCTCGAAAGTCAGCCCATGGTACGCAATACCTAGCTATCTATGCATCATCGAACAATCTCCTCAAGGCATCTGTACCCCCGAGCTCCTTGTGATCATAGTACACAAGGGCACCAACCACTGGGATACCTAATATCCTATATACATCCTCCGGAGTCACCATCACCTCACTAGTCGGCATATGAAAGGTGTTGTGCTCTGAATTCCATCGCTCTACTAGTGTCGTCAACAATCCTCTGTTGGCCCGAATCGGCAGCATAGCCAACAAGGATCTCAAACCACATGTATCTATCAAAGCTACGTCAGCAGGTGTCAACTCAGGTATCCTATCCCATCCTACTGAGTGCCGCTCTCTAATCTAGAGGTTTTTGAAAACCTCCTATTTCCATCACAAGGATAATTAATCAGAATCATACCAATCATTCAAT
The DNA here is from genome assembly GCA_007258455.2 of Sequoia sempervirens. Taxonomy (NCBI): domain Eukaryota; kingdom Viridiplantae; phylum Streptophyta; class Pinopsida; order Cupressales; family Cupressaceae; genus Sequoia; species Sequoia sempervirens. Next base: position 232,280,378 of record VDFB02058242.1, read on the forward strand.
CTCAATCAAACACAATCAATTGGATTCATATCTATCAAGTGACCTATATCAAGTGACCTATATCAGTGAACTATATCGGACCCATATCAATGACTCGTACCAGTGCATCATATCAACGACCCATATCACATAATCAATCCTATCAGGCAAACCAATACACAATCTATCTAGCTGGAAATCATATCAATCTGCTCTACCATCAATTACTATTTATTTTCTATCGTGGAAAGAAAATTTATCAAAAGTCATATCAATCAGTTATCAAACAATTACTCTTTGTTTTCTACTCTAGGAAGCAAAATTATCAGTTCAATTTACTCTCTTTTTTCTACTCTAGGAAGCAAAGTTATCAATCAATCATCAGATTATTCTATCATTTCTATCCATATCAGCATGATGACATGACAATTTACCTATCTATTGACTAAGGAAGCAATATAAATCATCATTTTCACATTACTATCATCAAATCATCAATTTTGCCTTTTTTTTACTAGATGCACTACTCTGTGGTCTCTATGTGCTAAAACCCATATGCGCTACTCTGTGACCTCTATGCGCTAAAACCCTTATGTGCCGTTTCTTTCGCGGGATGTGCTCAAACAGTTTCCCTATGCGCAATTTCCCTATATGCGCTAACATTATCCACCTAAGCGCTACCTTAATCACTGGATGCACGATTTCCCTATATGCGCTACTATTTCTCCTATATGCGCCATACTCAATTTCCGAATGACACCCTATATGCGCTATTGTTTTTATCGAATGCGCTACACTGGTTTTACCCTAACTATTCCAAATTTAGCCTGGATGCGCTATTGTTTTTACCCTAAGCGCCAGAAAAAATCATCGAAAGCGCTAAAACTATCCTAAAAGCGCTAAAACATCATTTTTATATTCAAAATCCATGGAAAAGTAATGCAGTTTTATTTCAACACGTAAAAATTCAAAAGCACAAGCGGTTAGATCGACTCACTGGTGGTCCATACGCAGCTGGCCTCTGGTATCGGCGAGATCTCTCGAATCAGTGGCGATGATAAGGAATCTCCATGTCGCAAGGTCACTCTCAGAGCTACAGTATTCACAAAGTCAAAAAGTGCAAATGATTTGTCTCTTTCTACTTTTTTTTACCTTTTAAAGGTCAAACAAAGGTAAGTTTGCTGCCTTTTGACTTTATTGTCAAAATGGGACATTCTTTCCATCATTTGTCAGGAGCTAAATCACTCTCTCCTCCGTAGAATATCCTTATCTAATCTTGATTATTTAACAAAATTTTTGCAATTCATATCCTCATCTGTGATTTACCTCCCGAGGGGGCATCATCAGCATCAATATCGAAAACATATCTGGGGCAAAAATCTTATTTTCTTTGAAGCAATGCATTTCACACATCACTTCAAAGAGGGGCAAACTGTATATGTCTAAAAATGGTCATGATTAAGCTTGTTAATTAATTAAATATGAATTATTTAATTAATCTTCTAAAGTCATCTACATATAAATAAATTTAATTATTTATTTATATTGTTCATTTTCTAATTCTTCTACCTTAATTAAATAAATAATTTTATTTAATTATTGACATTTCCCACATTCCTCTTTATTAAATTAAATAAATACGATTATTTATTTTAATTATCATATAATTCTAAAGTTTGAATATTTGAATATTCAAATAATGGAATATTCTCTTCATCCCATAATCAAATTAAATATTAAATATTTAATTTAATATTTTCCTCTCACTCTAAATTCACTTCTAAAACATAATTAAATATAATTATTTAATTATGCAAGTTTCTATATCCATCTTCACTTACAAATTAAATAAATTTATTTTATTTAATTATAAACTCATTCTAAACTCATTCTTCAAAATGGCAAATTCCCTTCGGATCTCAATGACAAAAATTGAAGGAAAAGGGAAACCTTTTATCTCCCTCTCCACTTTCGAAAATCTTCCACCGTCCATTCTAACAAGATTAATCTGGGCTGTTAATCATGTCAGCCAATCAAATCCTTTCAAAGACTATATATACTAGTGCAAATCCAAGCTTTGGTTACACACGCATACATACGCATGCACACGATGAACGCACGAACATACATGCAATCAGCTTATGCACTCAGATCCTTTTAGCATCACAACAATATTTTCATCTTAGCATAGTCTTGCATTGAGCATAATATGCATTTTATTTACATCTCGTTCTTCAGCTATCCATTTTGTTGAGCTTGATCTGCTGAATCTGAGAGCAATTGGAAACAACAAAATGCTAGAGTTAGAGAGAAATGGGATGACTTCAGGGAATCTGCAGTAACAGTTTGTTCATTCTGTTTTCTTTTTTAGTTTTTCTTGATATAATTTCTTATTGATATGTGGTTGAATTCATTCATAATTGATACATTTTTCACACACACAAGGTCAATTTATCAAAGCAAGTCATCATAGAACTACTCACTAATCCACCAAACCTGCAAACAGTCATAGGCCATGTGTAGAAACTCACAAATAAAGAAGTTTCAAGATGGGAAATACCCATCAATACACAAAATCAGTAAACATTTGATTATAGGGTGAAAACACACCAACCATGAGGGTTTCTTTAATGAAACATTTGAAAAACCTCTACTAATCTTCCCAACAATTGGAACATGCTTCATTATGTCTGCAAATTATTTTGAAATCATTTCTAAGCTCCTCTATATGTTGTTTCCTCAAACCCTACTTGAAAACACCATTTTTTTGAATGAGAAAATTCAGAATTCTGTTCATGCAACAGTATCCCGACTTCTTATTTCTATTTACCCCTGCCACACACATCTTCACATTGAAAAGACACTAAATATGATCCATTCCACCGACCTACTATCCCTACACCGGTGGAATGGCTAAGAATCACTTTTTAGACTCTCTAAACAATTCTAAGGAAACCACAGACCGAGACTTAGGAAACTAAGTTCAAATTAGATTGATTATTTGAATTACAATTCCTACAACTTTCAAGAATGAAAGAAGTCTCTTTCCCTGACAAGAATCAAATCTTAGAACATGCTTGAATCACTATGCAACCTGAAAACAAGAATAGAAAAAGGTTTCCAAAATAACCGAGCAAAGGTTTTTTTATTAATTTTTATGGATTTTTGGGATACAAGATCTTCCTTTCTCGAGCTTACAATTCTTTTTAAAGTTGTCTAAATCAGTTGAAATGACTGCCTCTTCATCTTCATCAACCCATCCTTTCCCTTCCACAAAAAAAACTCTTCACCTTCCTGCTTTTGTGCAATTTTACATTTTTACAATAATTGACAACTTTTGTTATAAAAAGCAACTTTTCAATAATATCACCTAGTGACCTATTTCATGGTGCAAATACATTGAAATTCATCATTTAATGACCTTCAATCATCATATTTACTTGAACATTACAAATTGAACAAATTATCCTTTTGAAGGAATTTCATGACCTAGGTGCTCCTGCACTAGTTTGTCATGTTACAACCTTACGTTGTCAATGGACATTTTAAATCACACAATTCAATACACTTTCCTATTACATTTTTAAACCACATCTCTTTGAGGAATTTTGTTAAATTTAACAATTGACTTTCTTTGTGTATGCTTCCAAAGCTATCATTGAGTTATTTTGTCAAACAGTTATACAAACCAACTTTCATTGACTTTCTTTGTGTATGCTTCCAAAGCTTTCAATTAGTTAATTTGACAACTTAGCACTTTTTGCACAGGTAAAATTATTCGTCATGCTGAAGAAACAAACTCTTAAAAGGAAAAAACTAACAGATGATCAACTCCAAGCCATCAAAGATAAAGAGAAAAAAATGGATGAGGGAATATCGTGAAAAGTAGAAATTGGGAACGATTGATGAAACAAGCCAGTTGAAGAGGAACCTCAACTGTCAAAAAGAGAAAAGAAATTGGCAGCACAAAGGGCACAAATGCGAAAGAGTCGTGCTAGGGGAGATGCAAATATCATAGTTGGAGACACACCCTCTACCGCAAGTGAATACGAAGGGACACCATTAAGCACAAGCGAATATGGAGGGACACCATCTACCACAAGTGAGTATGGTTGGACACCATCCACCACATCTGAAGTTGAGAGTACATCATCATTCGGAGTTGAGGAACAAGGTATGCCATTACCCCCACGTGAACCTCAAGGTATGTCTTCTATTCCACCCTCGATCGAAGGTACACAATCTAGCCCACCTCAATTAAATATTGATGAAATTGCTAATGTTGAGATGTATGTACCTAAGAGAACACCACCTAGAATTTTTAAGTAAAGTTTTGATTAATATTGATGAGAGATATTTTTCGCACATGGAAGGTAAGATTCAAAAGCACTTGTAGAAGATATCTTTGTTAAGATTTGGCAAATGTTCTTTGAAAGGATAAATGAAGGCTGTAATATGTCAACTATTTGTTCAAATGATGCGGGGTTTAAAGTACAGAAACATCATGAAGACTCTTGGGTTGAGAACATCGAATGCATCAAGTGAAAACACTATTGTGAAGAATCTAATGGATGCTTATGATAGTGTGGGTAAGACCTCACGCTCAAAGGATAGTAATGTCACCCGACGTGTCATTACATCGACTTTGGTAAGCTATCAAACAAAGAGATCCCGCCTCATTAAAAAGACAAATGAACAAATGGGAATTAGTAGAAAAACTTTATCAAAAGCCATTCAAAGGCGGCAAAGGATTGAGGGAACCGATTCAAATGAATTATGGGCATTCCCGGGGAGATTGCCACACAAAGATAAAAAAGTTTTTGAAGCATTGAGAACACTAATCGAAGATTATTGGAAGAATAATACAAGGCCATCTCTAAATCAAAGGGATGTCGTAAGAAGGAGAATCAGTAGTCGAAACCGTGAGCCACATCCAAAGCATTTTTTGGATACGATTCAAACCCAATTTTTTCATAAATTTCAAAATTCTTATCCTAAAATTAGTATTTCTCAAAGATTTTTTGAAATGATTAAACCTTTTTATGTCAAGATAAATCACACATGCACTACTTGTTGTTGTAAACTGCATATTGATTTCTCTAACCATTATGATGTTTATAGTTCTATATGTTTAGATTTGCACACTAACGATGTTTTGTAGGATTGTGGCATAGAAGCCCCACCAAAATCTTCAAGAAAGTTCTTATCAAAAATTTTATGTGAAATAGAGGATGGCCAAATATTCTATGGGACAGCATGCTTTCGGATGGTTCATCGCGAGAGAGTGTTATTGGTAACTTGCAATGAATGCTAGTATGTCCAACATATGGAAAGCACATATGAAGTGGGACAAAACTAGTAGAGTTAGGGAAGTATAAAATAGTGGCATATGGTACAAAAGATGGGTCTGAAGCAAAAAGGTGTGAGTTGGTTATTCAGAAAATTTTAGTGTATCAGTTCATGTCCATGTTTCGTGAGAATCTAGTGTATGAGTATGCAAGGCATACCCATAGAGCCCGATGGCTGGACACACAATTCAAGCTATGCAAGGACACCTTTCCACTTGGAAACATAGTATCAGTGGTTGACTTTGCAGAGAACTACACTCTATAGCCACAACATGAGGTGTAGTCATGGTATTACAACTCCACACAAGTTTTGATATTTGTGCACATAGCATTCATACATGTAGCTGATAGTACAAAGGATGAAAGGAAGGTATTGAGGGAGTATCACTTTTATATTAGTGATGATCGCACACATTCTTTAGAGTTCGTGCAAGGTTGCTTCTAGATGTTCTACAACCATTTGGCTCAAAGGGGCATATCATACGGTCGGCATATAATATGGTCAAACAACTGTGCGGCACAGTTCAAGAATGCGCACATGTTCTACTGGTTGTGCAGGATGCATCTCACTACATGTGTTCAACATATGTGGAACTTTTGTGAAATTTGGACATGGAAAGGGGAGCATGATGAGTGCGAGAAGCATGCGTGAAAAGAGCATTATACGAGAAGAAGTTAAAGTATCGAGCGATTACATAGTTGACAGATGCAAGATCAATCATCGAGTGGTGTAATGCTTCGATGGGTCCAGGTAATGAAGGTATGTCTTTAGTTCGTAGATTTTTTTGGTTGATTGATGATACTAACATTGCACCATATGAAGATTGTTGTACACTAACATGATCAAGTGAGTTACACTCTTTCCTTAGCTCAAATGTAGGTTCATGGAGTATCAATAAATGAAATATGGCATGATTTTTTTCTTTATGTACAATGCAAGCCTAGAATTATTGTGAGTCAGGGAAGTGGGTTGACAAATGGTTGACAAGAGTTATCTTAGCCACTTCACCGCATTAATAAGCCCTCATAGATGGCATTGGAACTAACATAGATGGAATCGTCGGTCGACTTTGACCATATATCAGATCTAGTTCAACCAGGTAATATATCTACTTGCTTAGTATTTGAAATTCCATATTGTTATCTTACTTTATACTGTATTCATAATGTTGACTAATTTCAAAGTTATCTTTGTATATAAGTATTAAAGGCATGATTATGCGAGTTATTAGGATGAAGACAATGAAGAGGTACAAACTATTGCTTATTAATGCGTTGTGTTGAGGAAAAAAAGAAATTGGAGGCCCCAATTGTAGATGGAGAAAACATTGAATACCCTATAGGATCAGTTGTTCTTACTGGAACGTGGCTCAGAAGGTACCCACATAAGAGTGTTAAACATTGGTTGTTTGAGGAATTTGACATGCATCGTAAGATTCTTCATTACTCAAACCTTGTCGTGGCATCCAATGTTCGTTTGACCAAATATAAGGGTAGAAATTTGAACAAGACCTTGTGGAAGGTCCGTGAGTCTGACCATGAGGCAATACTTGACACAATAAAGAGTAGAGCAGACCCGGATGGTTCATTGGATTAATTTGTAAGTATATGCACAACTGTTCTTATTAATTTATACTTGATGGTAAAATTTGTTAGTAAGTCTCATTTTTTTATGTTAATAAATGCATATTTAATGTCTTCCCATTCTTGTAGTTTCAAGGCGTCTGGCATTATGCTCTTGATGGATGTTTATACCCTGCTCCAAAGCTCCCATTTTGGCATAGGTTATGGAATTTGGCTTCACACCTGCTAATTGCATTTGCTTGAAAGTTTCTAAAGCCTTTTCAGCAAATCCATTTTGTGTATATCCTGCAATCATCGTATTCCATGAGATGGCATCTCTTTCAGGAATTTTGTCAAACAGTTCACAAGCCTTGTCTATGCTTCCACATTTTGCATACATGTCTACTAGGGCAGTTGCAACTACAACATCTAACAAAATTCCTCTATTATTTATTCTTTGATTGATGTTCATACCCTGTTCCAAAGCCCCCATTTTGGTACAAGTAGGAAAGATGTTGGCAAAGGTTGTGGAATTTGGATTTATACCTACCAATTGCATTTGCTTGAAACTTTCTAAAGCATTTTCAACAAATCCATTTTGTGCATATCTAGCAATAATTGTAGTCAATGAGATGACATCTCTTTGAGGCATTCTGTCAAAAACTTCGCATGCTTTCTCTATGCTTCCACATTTTGCATACATGTCTACCAAATCATTAGTCATGAATTAGGATGAGTCTTTTAGATTACCTGAGTCAATAGTGTGAAAATTGCAATCTTGCACAAATGTTGCTCTTCTAGCCTATGAAGGAAAAACAACTCAAATTTGTATATGAACATGCAATATTGATGTCTTGATGATGTAATAAGGTTTTTTCAGGGTCATTTGAATGGATTTTTGGGTCTTAGATGATAGGAGTCAAAATTGCTTCAAAAATGCAATGTTGTCATAGTGTAATTTGTGTAAACTGATCATTTAAGTTGTAAATCCCTTAACCAATGGATCAATCCTTACATGTATAATACAGATCTAACAAAATAATGTGCAGGAAGGAGGAATGATAGGGTGTACACTGAGATTTCACATTGAAAACTACATGAAAATGATGCCTAAAGTGTAGCAGCAAGAGATCTACCTTAATGAGGGGCATGTTTCTGAGTTGAAGGTGTTTAGGAATGATGATTTAATGGTGAAAATTCAAATAAAAGATTATGGAAGTGTGTGGAAGTCAATTTTTCAAGAGGCCCTAATTTTTGGAGCAATTTTGTGAGGGTTTTGTGTTTGAACATGTTGAGGGTGTCATAGGAGATTAAAACCTAGAAAATACTTGGTTTGGGAACAATTTAAGATACTGTAGAAAGTTTCATGGTCAGGTGATAAGTTTTGAATAGGGTTGCTTTGGAAAAGGGGGCTATTCAGGCCTAGTTTTGGTGGGACAACAGATTTTTGAAAGGTAGGACAGTCTAAATAAAATCCACCCACAAGCCTATACCAGGCTCAAACTACTGAATTTAGGCAACTATGATATGCCTCTACAAGACCCCAAAGTCTCACCTTTTGATAGTGGATGGAAGAACAACCATGGACCAATGTATCACTATCCCCAAGAGGCTTAATTTGCTGATCACACTAGGATTTTGATTACTTAGGGTCACCCCTTCACCCCAAATCCCTAATTTAGATTCGTACAAACTAATTACAACTATTTCCATCACTCCTAAGTGCCTCTTTAAGAAAAATCCACACAAAACAAGCAAAACTCACTGCATGTTTGGGGTTCTTTAGAAGCAAAGAAGTTGGGACAGCAGAAATGTGTTCCAAAACAAGTGTATCTAAAATTGATATATATTTTTAATGCCCAAAAAAGGTACCCTAAAATGTATTTATCCTGTAAAGATTTATTTTGGTTTGCATGTTACACCCAATTTAGTGTTTTAGCACTTACATGAAAATTTGGTCGTCTAGTGCAAGCAATTTTCGTTCTACAACTTGTGCAACCAAATGGACTATTCCAACACATTCAAATAGGAATGTTTACACTAGGAATGGTCCTCTTTCACACCCAAATACGTGGAATCACTCTGAGTTGCGTTCAACTAGATTGATCCCTTAAGGGTCCAAAGGGCAAAATGGCTGCAAACTTCAACACAAGGTTACTCGGACACCGTGATACTTAGAAACTTTTCGTCTAATCCTATAGGATCATGTTGGGCCCCTCTACAATAACCTCTCTTAGTTTTTATTATCTCAAAGTGGTTTTCCTGTGGTGTCCAGTTTTCAGTTGATGGAAAAAGTGTCAGATGGAAGCAGTGGAAAGTTGCAAGGTGGTGCAATTTTTGTTCTACAACTCGTGTGACCAAATGGACTATTCCAACATGTTCAAATATGAATGTTTATGCTAGGAATGGTCCTCTTTCACACCTAAACATGCAGAATCACTCCGAGCTACGTTCAACCGGATTGATCCCTTAAGGGTCCAAAGAGAAAAATGGCTACAAACTTCAGCACGAGGTTACTCGGACACCGTGATACTTAGAAACTTATCGTCTAATCCTATGGGATTAAGTTGGGCCTCTCTACAATAACCTCTCTCAGTTTTTGTTATCTCAGAGTGGTTTTCCCGTGGTGTCTAGTTTTCAGTTGATGGAAAAAGTGTCAAATGGAAGCAGTGGAAAGTTGCAAGGTGGTGCAATTTTCGTTCTACAACTCATGTGACCAAATAGACTATTATTCCAACATATTCAAAATAGATATGTTTTACACTGAATGATCCTCTTTCATACCCAAACACCGCGAGAATAAGCCGAGCTACGTTCAGCAGAATCAATCCTTAAGGGGTCCAAAGGGAAAATGGGTGCAAACTTTAGCTTGAGGTTACTCAAGCACAGCGATGCTTAGAAACTTTTCATCTGATCCTATGGGATCATGTTGGAGCCTATACAATAACCTCTCTAGGTTTTGGTTATCTTAGAGTGGAACACACTGTGGTGTCTAGTTTTTTAGTTGATGGAAAAAGTGTCAAATGGAAGCAGTGGAAAGTTGCAAGGTGGTGCAATTTTTGTTCTGCAACTTGTGCGACTAAATGGACTGTTCCAACGTGTTCAAATAGGAATTTTTATGCTAGGCATGGTCCTCTTTCACACCCAAACACACGGAATCGCTCCGAGCTACGTTCAACTGGATCGATCCTTTAAGGGTCCAAAGGGCAAAATGGGTGCAAACTTCAGCATGAGGTTACTTGGACACCATGATGCTTAGAAACGTCTCATCTGATCCTATGGGATTGCATTGGGACCCTCTACAATAACCTCTCTCAGTTTTCATTATCGTGGAGTGGTTTTCCCGTGGTGTTCAGTTTT
>VDFB02058242.1:232290647-232312509 GCA_007258455.2 Sequoia sempervirens
ATAGACAACGCAGTGAACTGTTTGAAAAAATGCCTGAAAGAAATGTGGTCTCATAGAATGCCATGACAACCAAATGCAATTGGCAGCTACTCCTAGTTATTTTCTATGCAATGTGAAGTAATTGCATAACTGCTTAGGTTGACTTTGTAAAAACTATATTGTAATTGAAATTTTGTCATCTATCAATCTAGTTATTAGTTATGAAATGTGAAGCAATGCTTTTAGTTTGAAAGATGTGCAATGCAATGTAATCAACGTTATGAATATAAACTACAAAAATCTATTTTTTACTAAGTTACCGGTTCAGTTTTGGGTTCAGGATCGGGTTCGAGAACCCGGTTCGCCGGTTTGGGAAAAAATTTTTTTTGGGGTTGGGTTTGTTTTGGGTTCGGTCATACAAAAACATATAAAAATCAGAAATATATACATATTTGCAGCAATAATCAAGTTCAGAATACACCACCATATTAATAGTCAAATAACATAGCAAAAATACACCACCACTTTCATAGTGAAATATTAAAATATTAGTGATCTACTCGAATGTCATGATACAAATTTATAAATTAAAGTTCAAACATAAAAATGTCAAGTGTTTACAATCAACCATTATTGATCATTGATCAATCTGAAAAGTGTGAACATTTTTCTATGTGGAAGGAAAACAAGAAAATAGTGTTACATAATTATTTACATTGTGAAAGAGCCAAAACCTTTTTCTTGCAGATCGTAGAAGAATCTTAGTGATTTTTTGGGTGTCCTTGCCTTGGAACGGAACTATCCTGAGACATGAATGATTGACTAGGAACTGTGAGAAAGAAATAAGATAAATCACATGCAACTTGTTGCAATTTCTTTCCTTGGGAAAAAGGATAAAGTTTGCTTTTCAAGGAGAATATCCTTTACAGTTTGAACGCATTGATAATTTTCAAGATAGACTTAGCCAAATATGTCATCTAGGTTTGAAGCTTTTAGGTAAAATGTTTTCTTCTTAAAATTTTGTTCAAAATTCAAGATGCAAGCTCTCCTCCCTTAGGGAAGAGAAGGCCTATCAAACCTAACACTCTTATGCAACACTTCTTAAGTTCTTGTTGATGCAGTATTAGATGCAGTTTCAAAATAGGCATGTTTATATAAATTCTCATCTCACGACTATCATTGCATCAAATTAAGAATTTTCAATCCTTTATGGTCTAGACAAGAGAAGTATGGAGTAGTGTTCCAATGCTAAATTCTTATTGTGAATCTCTTTGCTATGAGTGGTTCAAAAATGAGGAATCTATCTTCTGCACCAAATGAGAAATATTCACAATATATGCTAGGAAGGAATAAGTCCATAAGATCAAGTATGCAAGAACTGAGAATTGAAAAATTGGCTTACATTTGACTTCCAAACACAAAAAATTTCACACTTTTCGTTGTTCACACGTAAGTCAAAAAATATATGTGCATAAGTTGTAAAGTATACACTTGAATACACGTAACTCATATTGATTGAACCATGAATTTATAATTTGCAAATATAGACACCATCGATAAAAATATTTGTATTAAGCAAATAGCCATGTATGCATACATCAATATATGTCGATATAAGTATAAAATATAGTTACAAAATAGCCATATAGGCTTACGAGAATGCCATATAGGCATTCAATGTCAAATATATCCAATACAAAATATGTACAAAATTGCCATGTAGGCATACAACAAAGGGCTCTGTGCATTCAAAATTCATTTCTCTCCATGCTCTGGTTCAAATACAATTTTCTTTCCCTTTGCTGGGCGATCTGATGGCGATAAGTCTGTCACCCATTTCTGCTATGCTCAAGGAGTGCTCCTGCTGCTCCTCCTAGTGTTTAGCTTCTGGTGAAGTTTCAATTGTTACAATAAGAAGTAAAGACATTAATATATAGAAATTACATTATAAAAATTAATATATTTAACAAAATAATCACTTACGACCATCTCATGATTACTCTCCTCAATGGAAATATTTGCACGCTGATGCTCAGACGTGCTCAAGCCCTATATAAACCATCCAACTAGGAATTAAAAAATGAATCAATAATGGTTTGATTTTTCACTAGAACTAGTTCATCTATAACAATGAATGTAAATTGAAATTTAGTAATTTGCCTCATACCTCCCCTATCAGAGCCATCAAGGATTGTATAGCAGAGGAAACACCAATATCCATTGCCCTCATAATGTTTGGTGGTGTTTCTGTCACCAACATCTAAAAATAAAACAACAAATTATTCAATCACAAAAAAGTTACAATAGCGATCCATGTGATGACTTATAATGTATGAGATGTAATGAACAAAATTTTGAGTACAACTATTAAATAGATATATTTTTGATTATTAGTTATCGGATTTGAAGTAATGCTTTGATTTTGAATGATCTGTGTAATGCAACGTAAGGTCAACAATATGAATATAAACTACACAAATCTATTAAACTTAGAATTCATTACTTAAGTTCTTTTTAAATTCTATATTACGTTCATGAATGTTTGATCAAATCTACTGGCACTCAGAGGTGTTTCCTTGAAACCTCCAACAGTACCCTGTTCAACATCCAAAATCACATATTAAAATACCATTGGTAAAATAATGCTATTAACACATGTAATAAATTTATAATTGTTTACTAACTTTACATACCCCACCGATAGGTGTACTACAAAAATAAGTAGGTGGATGACTAGTGTATCCAGTCTCTACACTGTGACCCTACAATTTTATTAAAATAATAAAACTAAATTAGTTAATCTTGCATTTCACAATCGAAATTTACTAAATTAAATTCAATGAACATGTTGAATTTTACCTGAGTGTTAATGCCATATGCATCATGCAAAATGTTAGCCATCCTCTGCATCCCCATAGATGCATCGGATTAGGCTGCATAGTAGCATATGGATCATGCGTAGTACCCTCTTGAGTGCCGGTAGGGTCATAGGAACAAGTTGCCCCACAAGATTGACACACATGGGTTCGAAGGCCACCACCTCAAGACTCCCCTGGATGGCGTTGTACAATAGGGATAGTGTGATGGATGACACTCCAGGTCAAAGTTGTGATCGCCTGCAATGTCTTTATGTCGGCACTCTCCTTCGCAATGACATGCATCACAATCTGCTCATGAGGCGGCCTAGCGAGAGGTTTTTCTCCCTTGCCACGTAGGATCCAACTGTGCACCGGGCCTATCCTGAGCTGACCCCCCACCTCTCCCCTGGAACTCCCTCATATCAAAATAATTTAGGATTTGGTTCAATACAAACTCACTGTATAATTTCCTAAGAAAATATTGGGGGACTTCACAATTATTGCACGGTGGGTAGTCAAAGACCATATACCATCTTTCATAAAAATAGTTCTTAATCTCTTAGTGGTGGCACCAATGAATAGGAAACCTCTTTGCATTGAGGGTAAGATTTTGATTTGTTTTAGGGTCAGTGAATATAGAGCACAAATCACCTTTAGTAATTTTTAAATCTTTTACTTGTTTATATGATAATTTGTCTCCATAATATGCCCTAGTTGTCTGCCTCCTATCTTGCCATCCAAATATTTGTTGGGTGATTGCATCTACATTTTTTAACATGTCTTTCAATGAATTTGCTAGAAGCATTCTTTTTGTGGTTGAAGCATTTGGATCACTCAACCTACTGATAAGATCCTCAAGTTGTTTTCTATTGTTCTCAATTTCACTCCTCAAATTTTCTTGAGTGCCAAGAGGGAATTGAGAGAATGGTGGGGGAGGTTGATTTTGTTGAGGATTTTGCTATTGAGGATTTACCTCCTCTTCTTGTTGAGGATTTGCAGGATTTCCTACAGATTTTAAAATAAAAATAAAAATATAACCTAAAACAAACAAAATCAATTTCAAACTAACAAATTCAAAACAAATAGTAAACAATACTTACCTCCTGCATCCCTTCGTCGTCGTGGTGCCATATTTGTAGACAAAATCCAACTGTTCTTGATGAAATTTGCACAAGTCCTTCCTCCTAGAATGCGAGCATGAAAATGAGGGTTTTTGGCCGTGGGCAGAGCTGAGAAACAGTGAAAAGAAAATGATACACATTTCACTTTTTTCTTTTCTTTTAAAAGCACATAACGCGCTCGTGTTATAACATGAGCGCGTTATGTGTTTCCCCATTTTTTTTGCATTTGGCCACAAAAGTATGACCAACTTCATGCACCCGCCCATATATATATATATAATAAGCAACCATTTATGCTCAAATAAATTAAAATTATTTATTCAAGCTCATCTACGTATAGACTAGAAATAGTATGAAAGAGTAAACAACATTTCTTAACCCAATTATGCATCAAACCTCTGAAAGGAAGCAAGATACATAAAAATGCCTCCTACACTAAGATTATAAGGAAACTATCATGCAAATTTTAATCTTTTAACAATTATAGAAAGAAAAAACACATACAAACATAATATAAACAATATACCATAATGCAATTGTATGTGGGGAAAACCCTTTCGGAAGAAAAATCCCAAAGTAGGCTAGTACATATTATTCAATAAACAATATAGTTATAATACATTTAAAGAGAAATCCTTTACAAGAGTATCACTAATCTAAGAGATCTAGATGAATTTTTATTGTTTAACAATATCTACAAAACTCTACACACAACCTCCATCTCAAGAACCTAATATATAGAAGATACAATAAATAAAATAATCACACGGTAATTAGAAAATAATGTGCTAATACCACCCAAGAATTTTCCCCCAATTTTTGTTGGAAACATGTGTTGACATTGATGTCAACAGAGTGTTTTTTCATTGATGTCAACCCTTGAGGAAGTAAGTGTGTTGGTTGCATCATGTTGTCATTAGTATTGTCACCAGTGTCAACCTTTAATGTAGAAATGATGAGTAAGTGCTTGTGGATATCAACCTCTTGTGCGGTTGAGATGCTAAGAAGGTGTTGCAAATGTTAAGATGGTGTTTGTGGTGCTTGGTTTCTCAAGTACTTTTGAGGAAATTTGAATAAAAAAGAGTTTAGTGTGGCTGAGTGGTGTTCCAGATTGTACTATGCATTTCTTCTATATTGAAATTATGCTTGTCTAGTTCTGATATGTTGATCAGAGGTGTTTAGAGGTGTTATATCTAGAGTTTCTTATTTTGGATTGTTCAACAGAAGAAGTTTTTTTCACTAGTGTGTGAACTATAAATCAATGTTGTCTAGGAAAAATGGAATTACTTCGAATTTCTTTACATTGTGGTTTTTTGTCTTTGCAAATCTTGGAATGTGTCTACAATGTTTGTATCTATCTTCCTTTAGATTCGTTTGAGTTTTGGTGCTCTATAAGTTTGGATTCATAAGTTGTAGTGTGTGGAAGGTTAACTGGGTGTACATAATGATTATATTCTTTAGGTATATGAAGCTGTGAAAGTGTTGATGGATTTTAGGGTGTTTATGGAATAAATTCCAAATTGTTGTTAAGTTTTTTCTGTGGTCTGTGAGCCATCTTCAGATTTTTTGAAGCATGTACTTGAATGATTAAGGGTGTTAACATGTAGGTTTGACTAAACTGGTGTGTTAGCACTAATTGCATATGTGCTTCAACGTTTGTGGAAGCATGTTGTCGCATGTTAGTGCATATTTGGGTCTAAGTTAAGTTGTGGTGTGGTCATCCTTCACTTCTTTTCACCATAGAAGTGTTTGGTGCCGACCTATTTTGAATCTACATGTTTGAGGTGCATAACCAACCTTGGATATTGTTTTCAAGGTCACAAACAGTATATATATGTGATGAGTTGATGGAGGAGTTGTGTGTTGGTTGTGAGTGATGTGAAATGTGTTGAGGTGTGAAAATTGATTAAGTGCAATATGAGCTTTAAGTATTAAGACTACTAGAAGCAATGAGAAAAAGGTGTTTACATTCTTCAGAATACCTAAGATTACTAGAGGTAGTGAGCTGAAGGTGGTAGGTGGTTTAGAGGTGTAGTGGTGGATATTTTTTGTTGCTCTAAGATAGATTTCTCATTGTAACAATATTCTTTCTTCTTTTGTCTAATCTGGTAGTGATCCTTTAACAGTGTTTTCCCTTCTTTCTTTTGGGTAGTGTGCCCTTCTACAATGAGTCTATTGTATTCAGTGTTGCAATTACTTTATATTGTGAGCTAATCCTCACTGTGGTTTTTCCCCTTTTGGGTTTTCCATGTAAATCTAGTGTTTTGTTGTGCATTGTGTTTGATGTGTTGATGTTTCATTTTTTTACTTTCATGCTAAATATTATTAAGGGTGTAAAGACTAATAAGGCTCTGGATGATAATGAGGATTTTGATATTTTAATGTACAACTGATTCACCGCCCTCTTAGTTGTCTTGTGCATTCAACAATTGGTATCAAAGAAAGGTTCCTTAGAAGAAAGCTTAACCACTTTAGGTAGATCTGGATGGTGCACAAGAAAGAGGCTCATATATTTGATGGATCAAATTATGCATTTTGGAAAATCAAGATGAAATGTTTCCTTGTCTCCTTAGGGCTTGGAGTTTGGAAGAAAAATGAAGATGGATATACCATGCATATAAATGGTCTAACAACTGATGATGAGATCAAGACTTATGAGAACAATGACAAAGAAATATATGCTCTCTTGAGTGGTCTTTCCAATTTATAACTTGTGAAGGTTATGAGCTACAAATCTGCTTTAAAGAAAATTGGAAGAAGCTATAAAGTATCTATGAAGGAGATGATAAGGTCAAGCAAGAAAATATGTAAAATTTGAAGACTAAATTTGAAACCCTAAAGATGTTAGAAGACAAAGATATTACAAGCTACATGGATAGAGTGGTTGAGGTTGTCAATTCATCATAGGCCTTGGTGGAAAACTAGAAGAAGATGAGGTGGTAAAGAAGGTATTAATAACTCTTCCTAAATATTATAGCCATAAAGTTTCTACTATTGAAGAAGCTCATAAATTATATCATTATTCTAGAGATCAGCTGTTTGCTGCTTTAACTACTTTTGAATTGAGAGAGCTTGGTCCGAGTGATTCAAGAAAAGAGACTTCTTTTAAAGTTGGAAAAGTAGAGAAGAATGAGGAATCATATTTGGATGAGTTTGATGAGATAGAAGAAAATTTGTGAGGAGATTAAAAAAGGGAATTGGAAAATATAGAGGCAAGTTACCTTTCAAATGTTTCAATTGTGGAAAGATAAGTCATTATGCCTCAAGATGTCCTATCAAAACTTCAAATGAAAAATATAAGGAGAATAAAGGTAAATCAATTAAGATAAGTTGTTATGTTAAAGAAGATTCCAATATATTTGATGATGAATTTGATTACCCACATGATGAAAATGATGAATGCTTGTTCATGGCTCTAAATTTTAAAACTAATTATGCTAACTTTGAGAGATGTATGAAGGAAATTTCTCTGGAAGCAGGTCATAATATCATAGGGACTATGGTGATTTCTTTTCATCCAAGAGAAGACAAAAACTATTGGATCAATTACAGTGGATGCTCAAATTGTATGATAGGTGATAAGAGTAAGTTTGTTAAACTTGAGAAATTTGAAGGTGGTCTTGTCAATTTTGGTGATGATAAATCTGCTAAGATATGTAAAAAAAGGTTCAATATCAAAGAATATTCTATTGTAGGATCTTTAGAGTTGGTACATACAAACTTATGTGGACCTACAAAAATAAAAAGTTTTTAAGGTGACATGTATTTCATGTTATTGATTGATGAGTACTCTAAAATGACTTGGGTAACTTTTCTCAAAAAAAATTATAATCTCTAGATAATTTTAAGGCATTTAAAGCTATGGTTGAGAATGAAATGGATATGAAAATCAAATATTTAAGATTTGACAAAGGTGGAGAGTTCACCTCCAATGAGTTTAATAGGTTTTGTGAAGTTCATTGAATAAAGAGATATTTATTAGCTCCTAGGACTTCTCAGCAAAATGGAATTATGGAAAGTAAAATTAGGACAGTTCAAGAAGCAACAAGGACAATGACATGAATGAAGAAAATCTATCAGATATCTACTGGAGAGAAGCAATTCATACTATAGTTTACATACTTAACAGAGCACAAGAAAGGACTAATAGTTCAAAGAATCCCTATGATTTATGGTATGGAAGAACTCCTACTATTAAATATTTTAGAACATTTGGAAGCAAATGCTATGTCAAAATAGATGAAGAAAACTTGGGAAAGTTTGATGTAAGATATGATGAAGGAATCAAGTCCTTCGATACTCTACAAAGAGCAAGGCTTACCAGTGCTACAACAAGAGGCTAAAAAGGATTGGTGAAAGTGCAAGTGTCAAAGTGGATGAAGACTTATATAAAATTTTAGTGTTGATAGAAAGATATGAATCAAATGAGTCCTCTTGCAAAGAAGAAGAGAAAGATGATGGAAAGAAAATGGTGCAAGTTGAAGAGGAAGAGGCTTTGGAAATGATCCCTAAGAATACTATGTACGTGTAGAAGAATCATTTTGAAGATCAAATCATTGGTGACAAAAGAAGAGGTGTATTGATAAGAAGAAAGGATACTATGATAGAAGAATAAATAAATCTATGTTTACTTTCCAAAGTTGAACCTAAAATAGTGATTAAGGTATGCAAAGATGAACTTTGGATCAAGGCTATGAAAGAAGAATTAATGCAAATTGAGAGGAATCAAACTTGGGAACTTTTCCCAAGACCAACACACAAGAATGTGATTGGAACTAAATAGGTATTTTAGAACAAATCAAATGAGAATGGAGAAGTTGTTAGGACCAAGGAAAGGCTTGTGTGTAAAGGCTACTCACAAGTAGAAGGAAAAGACTTTGAGGAGAAATTTCCTCTAGTGGAAATAATGGAGGCTATTAGGATTTTTTTGGCTTTTGCAGCATAAAATGATTTCAAAGTTTATCAGATGGATGTGAAGTTTGTATTCTTGAATGGTGAGTTAGAAGAAGAGGTATACATTGAACAACCAAAAGGCTTCTAGTTATCATATAATCCTAATATGGTATGTAGATTGAAGAAGAAATTATATGGACTCAAGAAAGCTCCCAAAGCTTGATATACAAGATTGGATAGATACTTGTTGCAACAAATATAGCAATCTTTGTTGCAACTTGTATGAGAAGATTGGTGTTTTCATTGATGTCAACAAGCTTCTATTTTCATTGGTGTCAACTTTATAAGGAGGAAGATCATTATTGGGTGAGATTGTTGTGAGATTAGTTGATGTTATCCATGCTTTGATTAGTTACATTATTTTATCATTAGTAAAGATACTAGTGTCAGCTTCTAGTGTTGTTGGGATAAGCTTCTATGATCTATGGCTAAGTTTCTATGTTGTATTTGGTTCACTAGTGATGAGGAAGGGTTGAAGATGATGATTTTTTGTCTTTGGCGATTTATTTCCAAGTGATTTTGAGAAAATTAGATAAAAAGAGGAAATAGTTTGTTGTAGTGTTGTTTTGGGTTGTAGAATAATGTTTTGGTATTGCTCCAGATTTCTTCTAGGTTGAACATCTACTCATGCACTTCAGATATGTTGATCATAGATGTTCATAGGTGTTGTATCTATAATTTGGTGTGTTGGATTGGTGTATAGAAGAAGTTGTGTTCACTAGTGTATGAACAGTGCATTGCAAAGGTGTTTAGGAGAAATGTCATTGCTCTGTGTTTCTCCACAGTTATGTTTCAAGTCTTGTAGATATGAAGAAGTGTTGACAGTGTTGGTATCTTTCTCTAGTTTAAGTGCTTCAAGGTTTGGTATTTTAGAAGTTAGTTTCTTGAGTTACAATGTATGGCAGAGTTATATGGATGTATTGGGTGTGTACATTCTTTAGGTGAAAGTTTTTGCAAAGAATTTTGTTGGATTTAAAGGCATTTATGCAATATTATAGAGTGTGTTCAGGAGAAATTTGTTTTCTATGAGTTATGGATAGATCAAAGGAAGTGTGTACTTCAAATTTTAATGGTGTTTACATGGGAAATGATTGAACTTGTTGTTTACACTACTTGTGAAGGTGCTTAGTTGCTTATGGAAGCATGGTATGGCATGTAAGGATGGATTTAGATCCTAAATAAGGAGTTTTGTGGTTTTCCTTAATTACTTTCCATCATGGGAATTTTTTGGTGTCGACCTAATTTGAATTTGCATGGTTGAGGTGCATAGCCAACTTTGGAGAAAGTTTTTCAATGTTGAAGACAATATAAATAAGAGTTTATTTGTTGATGGATTGGGTGATAGAAGAGATAGACAAGTATGATGTGAATTGTAGAGTTATAGAGTGTGAATTTGAGAAGTACAATGCAATTTTTTATGTATTAGATTACTAGATACTTTGAGTAGAAGGTATTTACAATTCTTCAAACAGGTTGTGAAGGTGTTGGAAACATTGTGGTGGATTCCCTATTGTGTTGAGATAGTTCTCTCTATGTAACATTTCTTAGAACTCTATCTTCTTTTCTATTCTACCAGTGAGCCTTTGGTAGTGAGCCTTTCTTTTTTTGGGTAGTGAGCCCTTTGACAATAAGTATTTGTAATCAGTGTTGTTATTACTTATAACGTGAGATAATCCTCACCATGGTTTTTACCATCTTGGTTTTTCCACTTAAATTTGGTGTTCTCCTGTGTATGGTGTTGTATTTTAGTTTATGTTATTTGAATTTCATAAATACATCATCATAATAGATTCAAGGGTTTATTGAATGAATGTGGATGTGAATGTGTATAAGGGTTTTGAAGTTTTAAGGTACAACTAATTCACCCTCCCTCTTAGTTGTCTTGTGCATTCAACAATTGGTATCAAAGAAAGGTTCCTTGGAAGAAAGTTTAATCGCTTGAGGTAGATCCGAGATGGCGCACAAGAAGGAGATCCCCATGTTTGATGGCACAAACTATGCATTTTGGAAGACAAGGATCAAAGGTTATCTAGTTTATCTTGGATTTGACATTTGGAAGGTAGTACATGTATACACCTAAAAATGGTCACATCACATAGTCTGGTAATTAATTAAATATTTTTAAATATTTAATTAAATCTCCAAATTCTATCTGCATATAAATAAATTTAAATAATTTATTTATATTGTTCATTATTTCATTTCGATTAAATAAATAAGTTTATTTAATCATCTTTTCGTATTCATTTCTTAATTAATTAAATAAACATTACGATTTATTTATATTAATTATCAATATTCTTGGCTTGAATATTTTATTCAAATAAAGATTAAGTATTCTTTTCTTCTAAATTCCATTTACAATTAAATATTCCAAATATTTAATCGATTCTTCTAAAGTCACATTATAATTAAATATTCCAAAATATTTAATTGATTCTCCTAAAGTCTATATGCAAATTAAATATTTTAAATATTTAATTGAGTTTTCTATAGTTCTAAAAATAAATATTTCAAAAATATTTAATTTCTTCAAACTCACATGAAATTAAATAAATTTATTTATTTATTTATTTAATTTGCATTATCTTCAACAACCGTGAAACAAATTGCCAAAACAGAAAAATTAAATTTCTCTATTCCTGTGCAAGCTTGTTCCCGTGGGTTGAAGACAGGCTTCCATTCTTCTCTCCAACCTCTCAACCTCTTCCATCTTCCTCTCAACCTCTCCATCTCTCACCATTCAAACTTACCAGACAACCTCACAGCCATTGATCTTTGCCAACTAGGATTTTGCCTGCAAAAAGCTATAAAAAGGACTGCCGGGTCTTTGCAATTACAGGGAAGCTTTCAATAGAATAACTATAGCCAAATTGCAATAGCATACTTTTAGCATTCAAGCATCATAGCATAGCATAGTAGCATAGCATATCATGGCATATCTACTTCATTTCATAGCATCCCCAATTCACAGCCCCTGTGCATATTCATATCAGTATCTTCCCTCCACCAACATATAGCATAGAGAAGTTCTATCACTTTGCATATTCATTCTATAGATTTCCATTTGAAGAAGCCAAGCTTACACAATCTGAGAGCAGCAGCTTCAAACAAATATCTGGAGATAGAGGAAGATGGAACGCCTCTGAAGAAGCTTCATTTATTTCTTTTGAAATCAATTTAATTAGCTTTCCTTCAGTTTAAAGTTCTATTATTTGTGTTTTGTTTATTTCAATTTGATCATACATATTTAACATACACATTTTTGGCACCCACCGTGGGGCTCTTACCCCCAATTCTCGCATTTTTTTGCAGGTTTTCTTGACAAGTTAAGACCAAAAACAACAGATTAGCGCAAGAAACACGCTTCAGCCATATTCATACCCAGTTCAGCGCCCATAAGGCATCTTGCAGCGCCCTTAAAGATTCTTGCAGTGCCCTTGAAGATTTTTGCAGTGCCCTTAATGATTCCTACAGCACCCTTAATGATTCCTGCATCGCCCTTAATTATTCCTGCAGTGCCCTTAATGATTCCTGCAGCGCCTATGATGATTCCTGCAGCGCCCATAATCTCTGTTGTAGCGCATTTTTAAAAACCTGCAATTTGTAAATTGTAATTTGAATACAATTTGACTGAATCCGACGCGACCGTGGACAATAACAAACATAAATGGAATTAAGCAATCCTAGGGTAGTCACATAAATGGAATCAAGCAATCCTAGGGTAGTCACATAAAATAAAATTAAGCAATCCTAGGATAGTCACTTCACTTTTAATTTTGGGCTAAAAATGAATTTCATGTTTTTGTGAAGAAAAATCTTCACCTAGCATAGCAAATTTTTATTTTGGGCTTAAAACTGAATTTTTGATTGCTTTGCTTAAACGGTGATAGGCCTATGCTCTCCCCTTAACTGGGTGATCAAAATGCCAAACTCATCTATTTCCCTTTATGCAATTTACAGCTTTATTAAAACCTTTTAGAGAGCTTGCTCTTGTGGGAAAAAGTACTCACCCAAGAGGAACGAATCAAGTGGGTTCAAGCGAAAGTCAGGCTATTCCACCCCACTCTAAAATTTAAAGCAAAATTGGGGAAACGCTCTTTTGATGGTAGTGTGCATTGATAACCATCTCCAAAGCCTTTGTTCTAAAGGTAGGGAGGTCTCTCAAGGGAGTCTATCATTTGCCGCACCGAACGGAAACCCTTACTATGAACTTAGTGTAGTATCTAACCGAAGTCAGTTTCCAAACGTCATAATAATCACAGTGCAGGGGAGGGAAGAATCTACCCCCAAGATACTCACCATATAACTGCCAAGGATTGTTTGCTCAGGGGATCCGGTATCCACTTCCATCACTTTGAGTACACACCTGGAAAAGACAAAAACACGGGCGCCCTTTCGGGGGTGACATGGCTGTGTGAGTCGATGCAGTTTTAAGATGTGGGCTGTTGATTACTATGATGACCTACTTGAGAACTAAGAGTGAGTCTATTTGAAATGCTTATCATGTGTAAAACCTGTTAAAACAATTTTTGAAAAACATTTTGATCATACACTTGATGTTTAGCATAGTACTTAAAACAACTATTCTACAAATTGTTTGATGTGTTTTCAATACATTAATTCAGTTAAGATCATCCAACACTCACGATCACATTGATTACTCTCATGTTACGAAATTGGAAATCCACAACTTTTGTTAAGAAGTTCATTTTCAAAAGAATCAAAAAGCCAAAGAAACCCCTTAGCTACAAGAAACTATTGAAGAAAAGACGATTCTTGTATCAAAGCCAAAAAGTTTTACTCAAATATAGAACCTTTCTTCATCGATATCATGACTGTGTTAGAGGTTTCACTGATGATTATGCTATAGAACCTTTGTACTCACAAACTTTCTTTCAAAGAAGAGCCCTTTCTCAAAGGCATAACCATAGTCAACGTATTCGTTTTTGTTATATTCCCCAACCTGCAATTGAATATTCTATTCATCCAAATCAAATTTTGCAATAGAGAACTCAATCACATTAGGCATTTTTCACAAACCCATCCTTTTACGAAACTAGGATCAAACTTTATAAAGTGCAAAATCATCTTTTTCATGATCTTTTGCTTAAATTCCCACCAATAGGATTTTCATCCTTTCAATTAGGGAACAACACAAGCTAAAGGTTAGAAATCTTTCAAGTCATAGAATTTTCATTCTATCCTGACTTTCATATCTATCACAAAATTGCACTATTTCATTCTTTTGATCACAAGTGAGTAGAATTTGGAACAAAACTTATGCCTGTCTTCACGAGATCTCAAAAACACATGGAAAAAGACGAAGGAGAAACCACTACAAGCAAAATGGGTGACCATAATGAGAAAGAAGAGGATACATTTAATGTTGATGAATTAACAGAAGAAAAGCTTCAAGAAGCAGAGCAAGATCCCCAATTCCATACTCTTATGGAAAGGATTTTAGAATGAAACAAAGAAAGATATTTTCTTTCATTAGCTAATCAAGGAGCTAAGTTACCTCACAATTTCGATATAGAAGGGATTAAACAGAATCCTGAAACTCCTCCTAATGACTTTAGTGCCCTTACTCAACAGATAAAAGAATTACAAGGGCAAATAAAGGAGATGCAAGGGGGTACAACAAAGAAGTATGTTTTGGAAGACATATCGCCTTATCCATTTGATAGGAGTCTTCAAATGATCCCTTTTCCAAAACATTACGAAATCCCTAAATTTGATAGATACAATAGAAAAACTGATCCCATTGAACATGTGAGGGATTTTTGAAATATGAGTCTAGAATTCGTCTATGACGATACCTACTTAATGCAATTATTTCCATGAAGTCTAGGTGCACAATCCATGGAGTGGCTTTCCAAGATCACTCCCCCCATCAAAACCTTTGAGGAGTTAATAAATCAATTTATATCACAATACTCCTACAACATCCAACACCAGATAACAATGCTTGATCTTTGTAAAGTGAAACAAAAATTAGGAGAATATTTCACTATGTTTTTGCAAAGGTGGAGAAGGTTATTCGCACGATATTCCCATCCTATTCCTGAAAAGGAAAAGATGGATATCTTCATCAATAGCCTAGATCAAGAATTAAGCTATAGGCTTAACCTTCATTGTCCTCATAACTTTGAAAAATTGAATGAAAACGCAATCACCATTGAAGGGGCCTTGGTTAAATGAGGAGTGATAAAACTTGATAATCCAAGTACATCCAACCAAAACAAGAATGATAAAACAAGGTTTTGGAACAAAAATAAAAATGTTGTCAATGATGGTATAATAGATGCAAATAATCTACGAACAAGACCATCTATCTTTAATCTATCAAGTGCTCCACGAAACAATCAACAAGCAAATACCAACCAACAAGGAAGCAACAATCAACAAGGACAAAACTCCAAGCAAGAAAGCATGACCAATCAAAACACCAAGGATAATCGTGGTAATTTCAATAACAATATTGGCAATACCCAAACATCAAACCCGTCCAGACCTCCATTCTTTTCAAATCGACGGAATTTTACCACTTTGGGTCAATCTCTTGAGTCTGCTCTCAAAGAGCTTCTTGATAATAAGGTTATCACCTTACCACCACAAAGAGATTATGAGCCACGAGTCAAACCACCATCATGGAATGACTCATATTATTGCAATTATCATCAATGTAAAGGTCATAAAACGAATAATTGTCAAGCTTTGCGAAATTTAGTACAAGATTTAATTGACAATGGCACCATTACAATTGAAGGACATCATACCAATGACGATCATCAAGCATTCAAAGATCCTTTACCGAACTATCAAAAGGGGGAAACATCAGATGCAAAAGAAAAAAGCGTACATAATGTTGAAGACAATATAATATGTCACATCTATGTTGATGATCAACGGGTTAATATTATCAAAATCAAGGGAAAACAAGAATATCAACAGGTTAATGTGACCACGAGAGGACAAGAAAAAGTTGTGCTAAAAGGAAGTTCATCTAAGGCAACTATTTCTCCTCCAAGTCATTATAATCTAGTTGATCAATTGCGAAAAACATCTGCTCAAATTTCCATCCTTGAACTTCTCAAAATATCCCCCATACACAAGAATATTTTAGAAGAAGCTCTTGTAAACACAACTGTCGACATTGATCTGGATGTAAACAAATTTCAAGCTATGGTGGGATATTTGTCTTCCCCCACTTGTCTTTCATTTTCTGAAAAAGATGATGCTTCCATGGCACATCCACATAATTCATCGCTCTATCTTGAAGTCATGATCCATAAACACCGAATCAGACGTGTCTTAATAGATGGAGGAGCTAGTTTAAACATTTGTACTTTAAAGTTAATACATGCCTTGGAAATATCAGAAAATTCTATTGATCCACGAAGGAAAATAACTATCAAGGCATATGATGATGAAGAAAGAGCTTCTAAAGGACTAATAATGCTACCTATCAGAGTGGGACCTGTTGTGAAAAATAATTTTTGTCAGGTTCTAGATAGGGATCTTTCCTATAACATACTTTTGGGTTGTCCATGGATTCATGATATGCAAGCAGTACCATCAACGTATCATCAATGCCTCAAGTTTCCATATGATGGACAGGAAATAACCATACAAGCTGATTACAATAGCACACAAACTTGTTCAAATCTCCGAGCAACTCAAGACGCCTCTGTGCCACATAATAGGGAGGCTCTTGCTATTTCTTCTTCTAATCTACAAGTCCAATTGCAAGAATTGACAAAGAATCTTGACACTAAGCTAAATTTTAAAGACAAAGGGGTAGGTGAATATTCACTATCTCTTTCTACCTTACCTCCTTCTCCGAGGTCGCATGGTCAGCCAACCTTATCAAATCAAAAGATTGCAACAGCCTCTACATCCCAAGCTTCTGTGCCAATCACAAAGTTTGACGGAAAATTCATTAAAGCCAACACCACTGAAGAAGAAGTTGAAGATAGGGACATCCTAAGTTGGCTATACAAAGATGAAGATGAATCTCTCTTGCACATTAAGTTACCTACAGAACAATATGGTAAGGGGTACGCTATCATGTAGAAAATGGGCTATGAAGGAAATGGTCCTATAGGAAAAAGAAGAGAAGAAATCGTGGAACCAATTCAACCTATTTCAATACATCCAAATGATAAAACAGGACTTGGATATGGTAAAGATATAGAAGACTCTACTTCACAGCAAGCACAACCAACTCATGAAGGAGGATCAATGTCAGATAAACCTCATGAATCAGTTTTCCAATTGCAGAATAGTTCAGATACTGATTCTAATGAATATGAATGGGACACCATTTATAATGATGAATTTTGGAGAGACAAACAAGTTGATACCATACACAAATATGCACCCGTTCTCATACAAGGAGAAGGTTCAAGGCCTCCACTTGATTATGTTTTACAAAGCAATCATGACTCAAGTGAGGACGATTCATATTTTAACGAGATTGATGATCAATAGGAGAATACCATCATAGACCTTGTCTACCATGAAGATGACAACCACATCATGACTTTGACAGTTCAAGACCTTACCCAACCTAATGATCCTATGCCTTTATTTTATCTAGAACTTATTGATTGGGACAATGATGCACCTATCCATATCCCTACATTTCATGATGATGAAGACATTATAAATTTCCTTTTTTCTTCTAATGAGGAAAACAATTGTTTCATCCAAGAATTTCACACTCACGATTTTGATAAGGAGGGTGTCAAGTCTCTTAGCTGCAAAATAAATGAAATAAAAGATGGATCTATTGGTGAAAACCAAAAAATGGTAGTGGTAGATCACAACAAGAGAAAAATAAAGAGCAAATCCGATAGTGAAAACCTTTCTGAGGCACTGAAGGATGAGATGCTTGAAACTCTTCCCAAGCATTATCATGAGAGATCTTCTATTTTGATTGAACTGACAGAATCAATTAACATAAGTACAGCAGAGTAGCCAAAAATCTTGCAAATTGCAGCGTCATTAACAGTTGAAGAAGTCCTGAAATTCATGGAGTTCTTGAAGGAGAATCAAATTAATTTTGTTTGGTCGTATGCTGATATGCCAGGGTTGGATCCTAATCTGATAATGCATCATTTATCTATAAACACAGGGGCAAAGCCTGTAAAGCAAAAACTCAGAAAAATGCATCCACATGTTGCATTATTGGTCAAAGAGGAATTAAAGAAGCTTCTAGATGTTGGATTCATTCGGACTATTGACTATGTAGAATGGATTTCCAATATTGTACCTATTTCAAAGCCAGATGGAAGGATTAGAGTTTGTACAGATTTCAGAGATTTAAACAAAGTGTGTCCCAAAGATGACTTCCTTTGCCCAACATAGATATGATTGTTGATTTAACTGCTGGCCATGCAATGTATTCATTAATGGATGGATTTTCAGGATACAACCAGATAAAAATTGCACTAGAGGATCAAGATAAAACAATGTTCACATGCCCTTGGGGTACCTATTGCTAGAACATAATTCCATTTGGGTTAAAGAACGTCGGATCCACTTATCAAAGAGCAATGACAACCATTTTTCATGACATGATGCACACATTCATGGAAGACTACGTTGATGATTTACTTGCCAAATCTCATACACGAGAAGGGCATCTAGAAATATTGTCAGAAATATTTACCAGAATGGAGAAGTTCAATGTTCGACTCAATCCAAAGAAATGTGTCTTTGGCATTATATCTGGTAAACTCCTAGGATACATTGTTTCAGAAAAGGGCATAGAAGTTGATCCAGAAAAAGTACAAGCTATAATGGACATGCCGCCACCACGAAATATCAGTCAGCTTCGATCATTGCAAGGGCGACTGCAATCCATTAGAAGGTTTATAGCTCAACTGGCAGACAAAAGCTTACCATTTACACATTTATTGCATAAAAATGTCCCATTCAAATGGGAAGATAAATGTGAAATAGCATTCAATCAGATCAAGCAATATCTTATGAACCCACCAGTTTTAATTCCACCTATTCCAAGAAAGCCACTCATACTCTATATTTCAGCAACAAAAGTATCCTTGGGAGCATTACTAGCACAAGAGGATTCTACAGGCAAAGAAAGGGCCATATACTATATCAACAGAACTTTAACAAGTCATGAATTAAACTACACTTTCATAGAAAAAGCTTGCCTCGCAGTGGTGTTTGCTTCTCAAAAGTTGCGACACTATATGTTGGCTCATACAGTTAAGCTAATAACCAAGATTGATCCACTAAAATACCTACTAAGCAGAGCTACTTTAACAGGGAGACTTGCAAAATGGGTAATGATCTTAGGTGAGTTTGACATTCACTATGTAGATCGAAAAGCTATTAAAGGACAGGTCATTGCAGATCAGTTGGCCGAAGCACCTTTACAAGAAGAAAATCTAATGCACATTGAGTTTCTTGATGCAGATGTCTTCACAACAACAATTTAGAAATCATGGACATTGTACTTTGATGGATCCTACACGCAACAAGGCTCGGCGGCAGGAATTATTTTTGTCACACCTGAAGGAGATAACATACCAAAATCATATCGATTGATGTTTCCTTGTACAAATAATATAG
This sequence comes from Sequoia sempervirens, assembly GCA_007258455.2. NCBI lineage: Eukaryota > Viridiplantae > Streptophyta > Pinopsida > Cupressales > Cupressaceae > Sequoia > Sequoia sempervirens. The sequence continues at coordinate 232,310,167 of VDFB02058242.1, forward strand.
ATGAATATGAGGCATTGCTTATAGGGATAAAAATAGCCTTGGAATGGCGGATTACAGAGCTGCAAGTCTATGGTGATTCACAGCTTGTCATCAATCAAATCAATGATGATTATCAAACTAAAGATGATAAGTTGCTACCTTACAAGAATATGGTGGATGATTTTAAAAAGTATTTTGTGTCAATCAAGTTTTCAAAAATCTCAAGGATTGATAATAAAGCTATAGATGCAATGGCTACAATTGATTCCTTGTTACAATTATCAGAAGGTCAAAAACGGTACGAATTCTTGGTGGAACAATTGTTTTCTCCCGCCTATGATAATCTAGAGACCCAAGTCATATATCATTTAACCTATTCTGACTCACCTTTATATGGCAATACTTATACCTATTTAAAAGATAACATCTTACCTCCAGATTTATCCCGCAACCAAAAAAGGAATTTCATACACCAATCATCTTGTTATACCTTGATTGCTGACATCCTTTACCGACGTGGTCTTGATGGTACACTCCTTCGATGTCTTGAACGTGATGAATCTGAAAAATCCTTACAAGAGGTTCATGGTGGTATTTGTGGAACTCATTCAAGTGGTTTGACTTTAGCCAAGAAACTTGTCAGAATGGGATATTACTGGCCTACCATGGAGAAAGATTCTTTTAATTTTGTCAAGAAATGTTCTAAATGTCAGATCCATGGGAATCTTATTCATGCACCTGGACAGGAGCTGCAACCTTTCACTCTGATATGGCCTTTTTCTCAGTGGGGACTAGATCTTGTTGGAAAAATTCATCCTTCATCATCAAATGGGCATAAATTCATTATCACAGCTACGGAGTATTTTACAAAATGGATTGAAGCTGTTCCTTTGACGACCGTGACTGGTAAACAAATCTCTTCATTCATTCTAAATTACATCATTTGTAGATATGGAATTCCTAATTCTATCATTACTGATAATGGGAGGCCTTTTAAAAATCAGGATGTGGATGAACTTTGTGAAAGATTTCACATCCAACATAGGTTCTCTACACCTTACTATCCACAAGGTAATGGTCAAGCAGAAGCCTCAAACAAAACAATTTTGAAGATCTTAAAGAAGACAGTAAATGATGTCGGTCGTGATTGGCATGTCCAATTAAATCCAACTTTGTGGGCATATAGAACCAACATTCGCACACCAACAGGAGCTACACCATATGCCTTGGTCTATGGAGCAGAAGCAATCTTACCACTAGAGGTTGAAATACCTTCGCTTAGGGTCTCACTCAAGGGACTGATAAATGAAGAGGACTATAGAGTATCTCGCCTGCAAGAGTTAGAACTGTTAGATGAAAGATGTCAACATGCAGCTGACCATTTGAAGGGTTATCAACAAGTTATGTCTCATAGCTATAATCACAGAGTTAAACCACAGACATTTCAAGTAGGTGACTTAGTCTTAAGAGAAAATCCATGTAATCAGCAAGACAGAGAAAAGAAAGGAAAATTTGAACCAAACTGGCTTGGTCCATTTGTCATCATTGCAGCGTACGGTTCTAGGGCATATCAGTTATCTACGTCAGAAGGGGACTTGTTTGAAGAGCCGATCAACAACATTCATTTGAAAAAGTTCTATGTCTGAATCATCAAAACTGGAAAAAATAAAAAAAATCAGAAAAAGTCCTGAAAAAATCCAAAAAAATCATAAAAAGTCCTGAAAAAAAAATAATTAAAAAAAATCAAAACAATAGAAAAATCCTAAAAAAGTGCAATAAAAACAAGTGGTGAAAACCTGGCAAACAGGCGCTACTTGTAATCAAAATGGGCTCCTCCATCTATTAGCTTATGTCTTGCATTCACTTTCGCCATCATCCGTTCATATTTATCAACTGTACATATCCACATCATATGGCAGGAATCTTTATGTGTCATCATGGCTTGATGAAATTTGTACATATCCTTAATCTTTAGGTTGTGTTTACACTGGGGGCAAAAGCTGAAACATAGACTGAACAAGAGAGGCGCAACGAGCTTTTTGAACATCACAAACGGACACAAGCCGGTTTGTCAAAATGCAACAAACATTGACGTATCAAATCAACCACAACATGCTTATTCAATGCCAATGGAAATCAAAACAACATAATCCAAACAAACATCAAAACAAAAACATCAATGTTGATAACCAAAGTTGGATGATCTTAATCTGAATAATGTTTGAAATATTTTAGGCAATATTTGAATGGTTGTTTGATTTTCTATCATATCTTTGGAGCAATTTAATGATGTACTGAACTAGAAAAGCAAGGAAGGAGTATGATTTTTCTTTGTCTGCTGTTTGTGAGGAAATCATTAGTACT
>VDFB02058242.1:232312609-232388116 GCA_007258455.2 Sequoia sempervirens
AGAGAGGGTATCTCTCTCTCCCTCCCTTCCTCTCTCTCTAAAGTATCTCCCTCTCTCTCACTCAATCCCTCTAGCTCTCTCCCTAGTACCCTTAATCCTCTACCCTATAAATAAATGTACCATCTAAAGCTTAAAAAAACCAAATTTATCGTAATGTGAGTGCATTTTTAACTAGTAGAGATATGTCTGTTTAGGATTAAATAACCCACTCGTGTTATAACACGAACACGTTATTTATTGCACTAAAAATGGTTAAAAGTCACAATATACCTGTGATGTCAGCCCACATTCTGTAGATTCTCCTGGTTCTGTGTGTGCTCTGACAAAAAATAGCTTTTTGGTGATTGAGTGAAGTGTGCATGCATGATTTTGAGATTCCACCACCTTTTGAATGTTCTTTCCATCAGCTTTGCATGAAATAACAGAGTTTTCACATTGAGAGGCATATAATATCAATTAAAGTTTGAATTATAGTGATAATTGATATAGAATTGAAATTTGGAGGGGAACAAGCTTTTGAAGAAGTCAAATTTTTGAGGAGTTTGAGGAAGGAAGAAGCAAAGGATGCATAATTGGGTAGAAGTCCTCGATTTGAAACTTTGCTTTTTAGGTATGTGAAATCTTTGTACATTTTATATCATTCTAGTATGGCTTGCTTTCATTTTTGTTGTTTTTCTTATTCCATGTTGATCAAATTGTTTGTTTGTGATGCAATACAACAATCACTCATCAACTCAACTTACCCCTTCAAGGAAAAAACAATCAAACACCTCTATTCCTTAGACCTGCAATCAAACATCATCCCAACCATTTAAGATATCTTTGCTCAAATCAACACATCCATCATCCTATCTTCACTTAAACACCATTTGTAACAACAACAATCAACATTAGTTTAACACTGTCACCAGACCTTTAAGATACCAATTTCATCATGTTTTGATTGTAATATTCCAATATATCAGTATAGACACACTCTGACTACTTTGCATTCAAGACACTATTGCCATATATTGGAAACATATGCCCAAATCATCAAATCTTTCACAATCTACCTTCAAAACATTACCAAGCATAGACACAACTGTGGAATAACAAATGAGACTACTCCCAAGCACTTAAAAACATTCCTTTCACTGTTTCTACATATTCTCAGGCCTATCTTGATCCTTTTCAACATACTCTAAAATTTTATACACTTATTTCACAAAACAGAGTATTGATTTGTGGGATTCACCTGATTTAGGGTATGGATTCCTAAAGATTAAATACCGTATTGATGTTAAAGACTAAGGAATTTGTATGTATAGTGATAGTTGTATTTAGATTTGTGACAAACTTGTTTGCATAGTGGTAATGGAATGACATCACTACTTGGGTATAGGGATAGTTTATATTGTTTTGATTGAGTTATGCTTCCAAAGCTTTCAATTAGTTAATTTGACAACTTAGCACTTTTTGCACAGGTAAAATTATTCATCATGTCAAAGAAACGAAATTTTAAAGGGAAAAAACTAACAGATGATAAGCTCCAAGCCTTAAGAGATAAAAATAACAAACGTATGAGGGAATATCGTGAAAAGAAGAAATTGGGAACAATTGATGAAAACAAGCCAGTTGAAGAGGAACTTCAACCATCAAAAAGAGAAAAGAAATTGGCAGCACAAAGGGAATGGATGCGAAAGAGTCGTACTAGGGTAGATGCAAATACCGTAGTTGGAGACACACCCTCTATCACAAGTGAAGACGAAGAGACACCATTACACACAAGTGAATATGGAGGGTCACCATCTACCACAAGTGAGTATGGTTGGACACCTTCTGCCACATCTGAAGTTGAGAGTACATCATCAATCGGAATTGAGGAACAAGGTATGCCATCATCCCCACGTGAACCTCAAGGTATGTCTTCTATTCCACCCTCGATCAAAGGTACACAATCTAGCCCACCTCAATTAAATATTGATGAAATTGGTAATGTAGAGATGTATGTACCTAAGAGAACACCACCTAGAATTTTGCATAGAAAGCCAAAGTTTTTGATTAATATTGATGAGGATATTTTGCAGCACATGGAAGGTAAGATTCCAAAATGCACTTGTAGAAGATATGCTAATAAGATTTGGAAAATGTTCTTTGAAAGGCTAAATGAGACTACAAGATGCCAACTATTTGTTCAAATGATGCAGGGTTTAAAGTACAGAAACATCATGAAGACTCTTAGGTTGAGAGCATCAAATGCATCAAGTGAAAACACTATTGTGAAGAATCTAATGGATGCTTATGACACTGTGGGCAAGACTTCACACTCAAAGGATAGTAATGTCACACGACGTGCCATTACATCAACTTTGGTAAGCTATCAAACAAAGAGATCTCGCCTCATTAAAAGGACAAGTGAACAAGTTTGAATTAGTAGAAAATCTTTATCAAAATCTATTCAAAGGCGGCAAAGAATTGAGGGCACCGATTCAAATGAATTATGGGCATTCTCGGGGAGACTGCCACATAAAGATAAAAAAGTTGCTGAAGCATTGAGAACACTAATTGAAGATTATTGGAAGAATAATACAAGGCCATCTCCGAATCAAAAGGATGTCGTAAGAAGGAGAATTGGTAGTCAAAACCGTGAGCCACATCCAAAGCATTTTTTGGATACGACTCAAACCCAATTTTTTCATAAATTTCAAAATGATTATCCTCAAATTAGTATTTCTCAAAGATTTTTTGAAATGATTAAACCTTTTATGTCAAGATAAATCACACACACACTACTTGTTGTAACTGCATATTGAATTCTCTAACCATTATGATGTTTATCGCTGTATATGTTTAGATTTGCACACTAACGATGCCTTTTGTAGGATTGTGGCATAGAAGCCCCACCAAAATCTTCAAGAAAGTTCTTATCAAAATTTTTATGTGAAATAGAGGATGGCCAAATATTCTATAGGACAACATGCTTGGATGGTTCATGCGAGCGTTGTAGTGGCTTGCAACAAATGCTAGTATGTCAACATATGGAAAGCACATATGAGGTGGGACAAAAACTAGTAGAGTTCAGGAAGTATAAAATAGTGGAATATGGTACAAAAGATGGGTCTGAAGCAAAAAGGTGTGAGTTGGTTATTCAGAAAATTCTAGTGTATCAGTTCATGTCCATGTTTCGTGAGAATCTAGTGTATGAGTATGCAAGGCATACCCATAGAGCCCGATGGCTAGACACACAATTCAAGCTATGCAAGGACACCTTTCCACTTGGCAACATAGTATCAGTGGTTGAGTTTGCAGAGAACTACACTCTATAGCCACATCATGAGGTGTAGTCACAGTATTACAACTCCACACAAGTTTTGATATTTGTGCACATAGCATTCATACATGCAGCTGATAGTACAAAGGACGAAAGGAAGGTATTGAGGGAGTATCACTTTTATATTAGTGATGATCACACACATTCTTTAGAGTTCGTGCAAGGTTGCTTCTAGATGTTCTACAACCATTTGGCTCAAAGGGGCATATCATACGGTCGGCATATAATATGGTCAAACAACTGTGCGGCACAGTTCAAGAATGCACACATGTTCTACTGGTTGTGCAGGATGCATCTCACTACATGTGTTCAACATATGTGGAACTTTTGTGAAGCTAGACATGGACAGGGGGAGCATGATGGTGCAGAAGCATGCGTGAAAAGAGCATTAGCATGAGAAGAGTTAAAGTATCAAGACAGTGCATAGTTGATAGATGCAAGATCAATCATTGAGTGGTGTAATGCTTCGATGGGTCTAGGTAATGAAGGTACATCTTCAGTTCATAGATTTTTTTGGTTGATTGATGATACTAACATTGCACTATATGAGGATTGTTGTACACTAATAGGATTGAGTGAGTTGCACTCTTTCCTTATCTCAAATGCAGGTTCATGGAGTATCGATACATGTAAGATGGCATGCTTTTGTTCTTCATGTACAATGCAAGCCTGGAATGATTGTGAGTCAGGGGAGTGGGTTGACAAATGGTTGACAAGTTATCTTAGCCCACTTCACACGTATCGCCCTCCGATGGCATTGGAACTAACACAGATGGAATCGTCGGTCGACTTTGACCATGTATCAATCTAGTTCAACCAGGTAATATATCTACTTGCTTAGTATTTGAAATTCCATATTGTTATCTTACTTTGTACTGTATTCATAATGTTGACTAATTTCAAGAGATATGCTGCACATATAAATGCAAGGCATGTTTATGCAGTTATTGCAGATGAAGACAATGAAGAAGGTACAGACTATTACTTGTGTCGTTGTGTTGAGGCAAAAAAGAAATTGGAAGCCCCAATTGTAGATGGAGAAAACATTGAATACCCTATAGGATCAGTTGTTGTTACTGGAACGTGGCTCAGAAGGTACCCACATAAGAGTGTTAAACATTGGTTGTTTGAGGAATTTGACACGCATCGTAAGATTCTTCATTACTCAAACCTTGTCGTGGCATCCAATGTTCGTTTGACCAAATATAAGGGTAGAACTTTGAACAAGACCTTGTGGAAGGTTCGTGAGTCTGACCATGAGGCAATACTTGACACAATAAAGAGTAGAGCAGACCCGAATGGTTCATTGGATTAATTTGTAAGTATATGCACAACTGTTCTTATTAATTTATACTTGATGGTAAAATTTGTTAGTAAGTCTCATTTTTTTATGTTAATAAATGCATATTTAATGTCTTCCCATTCTTGTAGTTTCGAAGGCGTCTGGCATTATGCTCTGATGGATGTTTATACCCTGCTCCAAAGCTCCCATTTTGGCATAGGTTATGGAATTTGGCTTCACACCTGCTAATTGCATTTGCTTGAAAGTTTCTAAAGCCTTTTCAGCAAATCCATTTTGTGTATATCCTGCAATCATCGTATTCCATGAGATGGCATCTCTTTCAGGAATTTTTTCAAACAGTTCACAAGCCTTGTCTATGCTTCCACATTTTGCATACATGTCTACTAGGGCAGTTGCAACTACAACATCTAACAAAATTCCTCTATTATTTATTCTTTGATTGATGTTCATACCCTGTTCCAAAGCCCCCATTTTGGTACAAGTAGGAAAGATGTTGGCAAAGGTTGTGGAATTTGGATTTATACCTACCAATTGCATTTGCTTGAAACTTTCTAAAGCATTTTCAACAAATCCATTTTGTGCATATCTAGCAATAATTGCAGTCAATGAGATGACATCTCTTTGAGGCATTCTGTCAAAAACTTCGCATGCTTTCTCTATGCTTCCACATTTTGCATACATGTCTACCAAATCATTAGTCATGAATTAGGATGAGTCTTTTAGATTACCTGAGTCAATAGTGTGAAAATTGCAATCTTGCACAAATGTTGCTCTTCTAGCCTATGAAGGCAAAACAACTCAAATTTGTATATGAACATGCAATATTGATGTCTTGATGATGTAATAAGGTTTTTTCAGGGTCATTTGAATGGATTTTTGGGTCTTAGATGATAGGAGTCAAAATTGCTTCAAAAATGCAATGTTGTCATAGTGTAATTTGTGTAAACTCATCATTTAAGTTGTAAATCCCTTAACCAATGGATCAATCCTTACATGTATAATACAGATCTAACAAAATAATGTGCAGGAAGGAGGAATGATAGGGTGTACACCGAGATTTCACATTGAAAACTGCATGAAAATGATGCCTAAAGTGTAGCAACAGGAGATCTACCTTAATGAGGGGCATTTTTTTGAGTTGAAGGTGTTTAGGAATGATGATTTAATGGTGAAAAGTCAAAGAGAAGATTCTGGAAGTGTGTGGAAGTCAATTTTTCAAGAGGCCCTAGTTTTTGGAGCAATTTTGTGAGGGTTTTGTGTTTGAGCATGTTGAGGGTGTCATAGGAGATTAAAACCTAGAAAATACTTGGTTTGGGAACAATTTAAGATACTGTAGAAAGTTTCATGGTCAGGTGATAAGTTTTGAATAGGGTTGCTTTGGAAAAGGGGGCTATTCAGGCCTAGTTTTGGTGGGACAACATATTTTTGAAAGGTAGGACAGTCTAAATAAAATCCACCCACAAGCCTATACCAGGATCAAACTAATGAATTTAGGAAACTATGATAGGCCTCTACAAGACCCCAAAGTCTCACCTTTTGACAGTGGATGGAAGAACAACCATGGACCAATGTATCACCGTCCCCAAGAGGCTTAATTTGCTGATCACACTAGGATTTTGATTACTTAGGGTCACCCCTTCACCCCAAAGCCCTAATTCAGATTTGTACAAACTAATTACAACTATTTCCATCACTCCTAAGTGCCTCTTTAAGAAAAATCCACACAAAACAAGCAAAACTCACTGCATGTTTGGGGTTCTTTAGAAGCAAAGAAGTTGGGACAGCAGAAATGTGTTCCAAAAAAAGTGTATCTAAAATTGATATATATTTTTAATGCCCAAAAAGGGTACCCTAAAATGTATTTATCCTGTAAAGATTTATTTTGGTTTGCATGTTACACCCAATTTAGTGTTTTAGCACTTACATGCAAATTTGGTCGTCTAGTGCAAGCAATTTTCGTTCTGCAACTTGTGCAACCAAATGGACTATTCCAACACATTAAAATAGGAATTTTTACACTAGAAATGGTCCTCTTTCACACCCAAATACGCGGAATCACTTTGAGCTACGTTCAACCAGATTGATCCCTTAAGGGTCCAAAGGGCAAAATGGCTACAAACTTCAGCACAAGGTTACTCGGACACCGTGATACTTAGAAACTTTTTGTCTAATCCTATGGGATCATGTTGGGACCCTCTACAATAACCTCTCTTAGTTTTCATTATCTCAAAGTGGTTTTCCTGTGGTGTCCAGTTTTCAGTTGATGGAAAAAGTGTCAGATGGAAGCAGTGGAAAGTTGCAAGGTGGTGCAATTTTCGTTCTACAACTCGTGTGACCAAATGGACTATTCCAACATGTTCAAATATGAATGTTTATGCTAGGAATGGTCCTCTTTCACACCCAAACATGCGGAATCACTCCGAGCTACGTTCAACCGGATTGATCCCTTAAGGGTCCAAAGAGAAAAATGGCTACAAACTTCAGCACGAGGTTATTCAGACACCGTGATACTTAGAAACTTATCGTCTAATCCTATGGGATTAAGTTGGTCCTCTCTACAATAACCTCTCTCGGTTTTTGTTATCTCAGAGTGGTTTTCCCGTGGTGTCTAGTTTTCAGTTGATGGAAAAAGTGTCAAATGGAAGCAGTGGAAAGTTGCAAGGTGGTGCAATTTTCGTTCTACAACTCATGTGACCAAATGGACTATTCCAACATATTCAAATAGACATGTTTACACTAGGAATGGTCCTCTTTCATACCCAAACACACGAATTGCTCCGAGCTACGTTCAACCGGATCAATCCCTTAAGGGTCCAAAGGGAAAAATGGGTGCAAACTTCAGCTTGAGTTACTCAAACACCGTGATGCTTAGAAACTTCTCGTTTGATCCTATGGGATCATGTTGGCCCTTATACAATAACCTCTCTCAGTTTTGGTTATCTTAGAGTGGTTTCCCTGTGGTGTCTAATTTTCAGTTGATGGAAAAAGTGTCAAATGGAAGTAGTGGAAAGTTGCAAGGTGGTGCAATTTTTGTTCTGCAACTCATGCGACTAAATGGACTGTTCCAACGTGTTCAAATAGGAATTTTATGCTAGGAATGGTCCTTTTCACCCCAAACACACGGAATCGCTCCGAGCTACGTTCAACTGGATCGATCCTTTAAGGGTCCAAAGGGCAAAATGGGTGCAAACTTCACATGAGGTTACTTGGACACCGTGATGCTTAGAAACTTCTCATCTGATCCTATGGGATTGCATTGGGACCCTCTACAATAACCTCTCTCAGTTTTCGTTATCTCGGAGTGGTTTTCCCGTGGTGTTCAGTTTTTAGTTGATGGAAAAAGTGTTAGATGGAAGCAGTGGAAAGTTGCAAGGTGGTGCAATTTTCATTTTGCAACTCGTGTGACCAAATAGACTGTTCCAACGCATTCAAATAGGCATGTTTACACTAGGAATGGTCCTCTTTTGCACTCAAACACGCGGAATCGCTCCGAGATATGTTCAACTAGATTGATCCCTTAAGGGTTTGAGTGTAGTATGTTGAAATAGGCCATTCCTCCTATTGTTTGGGCTGTGTCTCAGTGATATGGGCCTGATGTAACTTGAATTGTGGTAGTTTGAATGGGCCTGTTGAGTGGTTTGGCAATCTTTGTATTGCATTAGCTTGTTGCTTACTATTATGCTTTGATAGATTTTTTCCAAAGCATCCATAGCTTGTTCGAAAGCACCTATTTTAGGCTTTTAGCCATAGCAGCAAGGCAATGAACTGTTTGATAAAATGCTTTAATAAACATGTATGAAAAATGTGTTAGCATAGACAAGGCAGTGAACTCTTTGAAAAAATGCCTCAAAGAAATGTGGTTTCATGGTGATGGAATGGCATGACGAATGCCATGACAAGCAAATTGCTATGGATTGTCATGGCATTCCATCACCATTAAGACCACATTTCTTTGAGGCTTTTTTTCAAATAGTTTGCTGCCTTTTCTATGCTATTGCTTATTAGTATGCTTTGATAGATTTTTTTCAAGCATCCATGTAGCTTTTTTGGAAGCACCTATTTTACGCTTTCAACCATAGCAACAAGAAAGCGAACTGTTTGATATTCCACCACCATGAGACCACATTTCTTTGACGCATCTTTTTCAAATAGTTCATTCCCTTATCTATGCTATTGCTTACTATTATGCTTTGATAGATTTTTTCTAAGCATCCATTGCTTATTCGAAAGCACCTGTTTTAGGCTTTTAGTCATAGCAGCAAGGAAATGAACTATTTGATAAAATGCTTTGATAGACATGTATGAAAAATGTGTTAGCATAGACAAGTCAGTGAACTCTTTGAAAAAATGTCTCAAAGAAATGAGGTCTCATTGTGATGGAATGCCATGAAAATCAAATATTTTTGATTGTCATGGCATTCCATCAAGTCATGAGACCTCATTTCTTTGAGGCATTTTTTCAAAGAGTTCACTACCTTGTCTATTATATTGCTTACTATTATGCTTTTGATAGATTTTTTCCAAGCATGTATAGCTTGTTCAAAAGCACTTCTTTTAGGCTTTCAGCCATAGCAACAAGGCAACACTTGAACTATTTGACAAAATGCTTTGGTAGACATCTATCAAAAATGTGGTAGTATAGACAAGGCAGTGAATTGTTTGAAAAAATGCCTCAAAGAAATGTGGTCTCATATAATGCCATGACAAGCAAATGCAATTGGTAGCTGCTCCTAATTATTAGCTATGCAATATGACATAATTGCATAACTGCTTAGGTTGACTTTGTAAAAACTATATTGTAATTGAAATTTTGTCATCTATCAACATCTAGTTATTAGTTATGCAATGTGAAGCAATGCTTTGAGTTTGAAAGATGTGCAATGCAATGTAATCAATGTTATGAATATAAACTACAAAATTATAAATTAAAGTTCAAAACATAAAAATGTCAAGTGTTTACAATCAACCATTATTGATCATTGATCAATCTGAAAAGTGTGAACATTTTTCTGTGTGGAAGGAAAACAAGAAAACAGTGGTTCAAAAATGAGGAATTTATCTTCTACACCAAATGAGAAATATTCACAATATGTGCTTGGAAGGAATAAGTCCATAAGATCGAGTATGCAAGAACCGAGAATTGCAAAATTGGCTTACGTTTGACTTCCAAACATAAATTTTCACACTTTTCGATGTTCCAACGTAAGTCAAAAAGTATATGTGCGTAAGTTGTAAAGTATACACTTGAATACATGTAACTCATCTATTGAACCATGAATTTATAATGCAAATATGGACACTATCGATAAAAAATATTTGTATTAATCAAATAGCCATGTACGCATGTACATCAATATATGTCAATATAAGTATAAAATATAGTTGCAAAAAAGCCATATAGGCTTACGAGAATGCCATATAGGCATACAATGTCAAATATATCGAATACAAAATATGTACAAAATTGCCATGTAAGCATACAACAAAGAGCTCTACATTCAAAATTCATTTCTCTCCATGCTCTGGTTCAAATACAATTTTCTTTCCCTTTCCTGGGCAACCCGATGGTGATAAATCTATCACCCGTTTCTGTTGAGGAGTGCTCCTGCTGCTCCTTCTACGGTTTAGCTCTTGGTCAAGTTTCAACTGTTACAATAAGAAGTACAGACATTAATATATAGAAATTACATTATAAAAATTAATATATTTAACAAAATTTAATCACTTACAGCCATCTGACGATCACTCTCCTCGATGGAAATATTTGCACGCCGATGCTCAGGTGTGCTCGAGCCCTGTATAAACCATCCGAATAGGAATTAAACTACAAATCAATAATGGTTTGATTTTTCACTAGAACTAGTTCATCTATAACAACGAATGTAAATTGAAATTTAGTAATTTGCCTCATACCTCCCCTATCAGAGCCATCGAGGATTGTATTGCAGTAGAAACACCAATATCCATTGCCCTTGTTATGTTGGGTGGTGTTTCTGTCACCAACATCTGAAAATAAAACAACAAATTATTCAATCACAAAATAGTTATCGAATTTGAAGTAATGCTTTGAGTTTGAATGATGTGTAATGCAATGTAAGCAACAATATGATTATCAATTTTTTTAAAAGCAATAACCTAGGACAATCACATTGAAAAACAAAAGACCCTTTAGGAAAAATTTTAAGTGAAAAAGCGTCAAAACACAATGTAAAATATGACAACCAATATGAGAAGAAGAGATGATCTAGTCAAAAGGAGCTTTGATAGTAGCCAATTGAGTTAAGTATGACAAATCCAAGTATCACTGTTGTAAGGAATGGAGTAAGAGCTAAATAAAGATACAACGACAATAAAAAATGATGGAGCTAACTTGTCAAGGGCCTATTCTTCAAAACCCTTATTAAACGCTTGTCATAGTTTAAGATATGCAATAAATGTTTGACAATGGAATTAACCTTTTGAGGATGACAGTGATTAAATTGAGGTCTCCTTTTACCATGAAAAGACTAAATATTCTTTCTTTGGCCTATCATTATGATTTTTAAGTTTCCTCACTTGAGTTAAATATAATAGTCAAGTGTTTATACCAAAGATGATATAGAAAATAATCATGAAAAGGAGAATATGATGGTGATCAATGAAGGGGCAATGACACATTTGACAGTCGAAAGAGTAGAGGAATGTATAGTGAACATCATGGTACAACTTATGATATAAATTAAGCCACATGGTTGATGTGCTTTGAATCCTTGCATCTAAAGGAAATTTTCTTAACATAAATACTGCTAGGGAATTTCAATGTTGCCATTGTTGTTGGCATTAAAGCTGGTACTTGCAACATTGAAAATTATCCTTATATTAGAATTCCCTCCATCTTGTTGATTGGCTTGTAACACTCTTGATGGTGGCTGTATGAAATCTAATTATGATTCCTCTTCTACATTAGAGGGTTTGTATCCTTGATCTGACCCTTCTGAATTATTAGAATCAAAATCACTAGCTTCCATGTTCAAAAATTCCCAACCAACATCTTCAATAAATTTATCTTAGGATCATCAGTAATAGTCTTTACAAATTATTGCCAATTCAAGCTCACACTTACTTTCATAATACTTTATATCCATGGAGTTCATCCATTCCTTTGATGCCATCAAGTGAAGATGATTGAGGAATGGCGCATTACAAGGAGTACATCTCGCGAAATTATTTGAAAACAATAGCCATATCAAATCCATTTTTCCCAAGTCCTACTCTCTCAAGGTTAAGAATCTCAATCTCACTAATAGTGATTACTAAGAAAGGTAATTCCACCAAATCTACCAAAAATTTACCATAGGAACAATAAAAGCAGAGGATTTGAAAGGAACCCATGAAAACCAAGCTCTCTAAAATGGTATATATATAAAACTCTAGTTCAAAATATTTTAGATGAGGCTGCTCCCCATAGCCTCTTCTACTCCTCGCTTTGAAAATCATTGAAACTAGCGGATGATACTTGATTTTCCTGCTCTCATGCCTCCTTCCTTAATTTCATTGGTGTAGGAGCACCTAGGAAGCAATAGAGAGCACACTAGGAAAAATGTGGAAGTATAGAATGAGTTTATGACTTAGATGTATGCCTTCAGGAATTTTTGTGGTTGGAATGATTTTTTCTAATAAGGTCATGTTGACCATGGGTGAGAAACAAAAAGGTTCTAGTCCAAAGTTTAGGAATGGAGGTTTTTGCAATTATTGACAATTTTTGCAAAAACATGCTCCTTTTGTGTTTGAGCAGCCAAGAAGGGCCCATTGGCAAAATAACTGTTGGGAAAGCATATTTAAAGGTTTCCTCAACCTTTGTGCAAGGTTGAAAGTATGTTTGTACGGATTGTTTTGTTGGAAATTGAAGGAAAATAGTTTTTTGAGTGAAATTTTCTATTTTTTGGTCTAAAAGAAGGCTCTAATGGATTAAATCTGGTTCTATGTTGTGTGTAGGATTTAGAATAAATCTAGTACAAGTTTTTTGTAGCCTTTAGATAGTTCTTACAATCATTTTCTTGTCTCTTTGTAAATATTTTGGTTTCTTTGTGCTTGCTGGCCTAAAACAGGCAGTGTTGAGTAAATGGGGTGCTAGAGCTCTTTTCCACCATACAAACCGTACAACCTTTTGGAAACAGTGCCTAGACACCATTCTTGTACATATGTTAGTTGGTAGGTTTTGTTTGATTGCAGGAGTTGCTAGCAAAGTGATGCCCTAGGCGAGCCAGTGCAGGTTTGGCTAGGAAAAACTTGTTGTGCAGGTCACAAATCTTGTAGGGGTGCTGAGCCATTGAGGATTTTCTTCTTGGAGGAGGTGGGGTGGTGTGTTACCTTGTTACTACATGAAGGAGGAGGCTCCATCTATCCATTTGGTGTGTAAAAAAATTGGAAGTTTGCTAACTGTCAAGGGAAGGCTTAAAACCCTAGTTTTTTCTCCATTTCATGTTTGAGCTTTGTACAGATAGTGGAAGGCTGAGACCTCAAGAATCTTTTAGTGTTTTCCATGTGAACCAAGAACCTTGGAAAAAGAGTGGGAAGTCCTTTTGAGATTTGTGAGTTCTAACCTATTTTGTAGGTGAAGGAGACCTAATAGGGGCTCAAGGGCTACTAGCCTTTCAAACCCTAGCTAAAGGATTGGTGAGAGCTATGGGTTGAAGTCTTGGAGGTTGTTCAAACACCTTGGAGGACAATTTGAAGCCTTTTAAGGCTTATCACTACCCCTGCAAGAGTTGATGGAGTGTTGAGGAAGATTGGTCTTTAGTATAGTGTAAAGGCTAAGGAAGAGTTGTGGCAATGAACCAAGGTGGACTTGGTGGTTGGAGTTTGTGATAGAAGAGGGTTTGGTCAGACAAACCAAGGGCACCTAGTCATGAGTAGGGACCTATAGGTTAGATTGGCGAAGCAAAGCACCAAGGAAGTCTTACAAGGAAAGGCCTAGAGTAGGAATTAGTGATTGATTCCTCCAACCCCTCTCCCTATCAGATTGGTATCAGAGCAAGAAAAAGATTTGGGATTGATCTTGTATGTCAAAGACAGAGTCTAGTGGTTCTAGAATCATGGTGACAAATGCTGAGTTTTCCAAGAGGGTTGAAGAAACAGAGGAAGACAATAGGGTATTAAGAGAGAAGTTAGACCAACTTGAGCAAGCACTGAATGTTATGCGGTTTGATGGAAGAATAGCAAAAGAAGAAGAGGTTGCAGAGGAGGATATAATCACTAAACCTGACCCTATATTGAAGGAGGATCCCTTCTTGAAAGCATTGAAGGCTTTGAGTGGAAAAGCACTTGAAGGAGTACCACTGTTTAGTGGAAAGATGGAGACTGATTTAGTTATGGATTGGATAGAGGGAATGGAAAACCATTTTGAGTGTGATGGAGTCACTAAAGCACAGAAGGTAAAGGTGGCTAAATCAAGACTAAGAGGTTCTGCCTTAACTTGGTGGAAATTCATTCAGACAGAGAGGGAGAAGGAAGGCAAGCAACCTATCTCTACTTGGAAGGGAATGATTGCCAAGGTGAAAGAAGCATACCTACTTGAAGACTATGAAATTCAATTGCATAAGAGGAGATAGAGTTTGAGGCAAAGAGATTAGGATGTGAGTTCTTATACTGAGGAGTTTCAAAGACTTTGCATGAGGTCCAATGTCACAGAGGATGAAAGTATCAAGGTGGCAAGGTATCTCAATGGTTTGAAGTGGAACATTCAAGAGGAGATGGTTCTCTTAAGCCCCAAAATAGTGCACCAATTTTATCAATTGGCATTAAAGATTGAAGAGAGGAGTAAGAGGAAGCAAGATTAGACTTCTAAGGGCAGAGGCAAAGGCAGAGATCAAAGAGATCGAATAGGAAAATGTGGTGGCTACCAAGGTAGAGGCAATGACCAAATAAACCAAGGAGAGTCAAAAATCACAGAGCATGGAGGTGAAACATCTACAAGAGGTGGATATAACAGGGGTAGAGGACCTCAAGGAGGTTCAAATAGAGGAAGAGGAGCAGGAAGGAGCAATTCTTATTTTGCAAACATGAAGTGTTACCATTATAATCAAATAGGTCATCCTGCTTATAGGTGCCTAGAGAAAGCATCTTCATCAAGCAATGAAAAGAGAGTGGCTTATGCACAAGAGGACACCATGAGTCCTAAGGCATCTGAGGTTAGTCATATTGAATATGAGGTAGGAGAGAATCTGATGTTCAACAAGGTTCTAATGAGACAACCGGTTAAAGAGGAACCAAAACAGAGGAGGGCTCTATTTAGAGTAAGGTGCAAGATACTTGGAAAAGTGTGCAAGGTCATAGTAGATTTAGGTTCAACAGACAATATCATATAAGAGGAGGTAGTAATGAAACTGAAATTAGAGAAGTCACTTCATACTAACCCATACAAGGTCACTTGGCTAAACAAAGGGCAGAGTGTTTTAGTAAATGAGCAGGTAATAGTGGAGTTTTCCATTGGAGGATACAAAGATAATCTGATTTGTGATGTATTACCCATGGATGCATGCCATCTTCTACTAGGAAGACCATGGCAATATGATAGAGGTGCCATATATGATGGGAGAGAGAATACAATCTCATTCAAGAAAGATGGGAAGACTTTTAAGTTGCAGTCACTATCAAAAGAAGAAGAGGGACAGTCAAAGGCACCAAACATCATGTTGAGTAGTGGGAAGGAGTTCCTTAACAATCTACATCAAGGAGGTGACGTATATGTGGTTTTAATGCAGTCAAAAGATGAAGAAGAGACTAAAAAGACAGTCATACCAGAATCAGTCCAAAATCTGCTAGAAAAGTATAAGGATATTGTTAGTGATGGTACACTTGCAAATTTTCCTCCAAAGAGAGCTATAAGTCATCAAATTGACTTCATACCTGGAGCTTCATTACCTAACAAAGCAGCATACAAGCTTACACTAGATCAGAATCTTGAGGTAGCTAGGCAAGTGAAGGAGTTGTTGGATCAAGGCTTGATTCAAAAGAGTATTAGCCCTTGTGCAGTACCAGTGGTCTTAGCAACCAAGAAAGGAGGTAAGTGGAGACTTTGCACTGACTCTAGAGCAATAAATAGGATCACAATTAGGTATAGGTTCCCTATTCCTAGAATTGAGGACTTAATGGATTGTCTTGGAAGTGCACAATACTTCATCAAGTTGGATCTCAAGAGTGGGTATCATCAGATTAGAATTAAGGATGGTGATGAGTGGAAGACAACTTTTAAGACAAATGATGGGTTATATGTGATCCGGGGGACAATTTTTCAGTGAAAATTGAAGTCTTCCCAATGATTTAGATTTCAGCTTCATCAGAAAGAGAACGACGTCCTGGTTCCAACGCAACTTGAACGGGTCGAAAAGGACTCCGTTTGTGCAAGTTACGACCAGTCAAACTGGCTTCAGAGGCGTCCAGAAGGTGAAAAAAATAATCATCTCAGAAATCGATGGAAGCAGCGTCATCGCGAAGAGCTCGTTGAGATGATTCCGACGGCGTTCGTTTCGTCGAAATCCGACGTCGTATGCTCGAGATAGAAGCAGTCAAACTTCAGTCAACTTAGAGGGTACTGATGATGACGTCAGCATGCTGACGTGGCGGTCCGTACAGTACGGAATCCAAGTGGACAAATTCGACCCAACATGTGGCAGGTGACTCAGATCGTACGGACCAATCAGCAAGCGACACGTGTCCTTCCGTACAGTACAACATCACAGTCAGCATCCCACGTGGCAATCCAGTCAGCTTGACACGTCATCAGTTCGGGTGAATAGGAGCACGCCACGTCATCGGATGAGTCAGCATTTTTGGCGAATCATAGCTCAACACGTGGACAGCTGGTCAGCACGGGCTTGTATGGTCAGCATTTTCATCGAATCACAGCGTGCCACGTGTCCATGTTTGACGAGTTCGTTGGGTTGATATTTTGCTTCAATAAAATCGGTATAGGGGATTCGACGCTGAGATCTTCTGCCATGCGCCTCGGCCGATGGTTGGTAACCGTTACACCTGCGAAGAGATGCCTATCCATAGAATGTCACCGGTTGTTTTTATTGTTTAAAATCTGTGGTGTTGCAAACAGAACGGAGGCCGGCGAGTTGGAACCGCCGACCTCCATCGAAGCAAAAAGATAAGCCACCGTTGAACCACGCGATGGTTCTAAATATGTATATGAGCTCAGTTTGTTTTGTTGTTATTCTATTGGCCGAGCCTTAACCAAAAGGATTTTTAGGCCATAACAAACAAGATATGCCTAAACAACCTATAACCAAAAGATTTCAGAAGCCAAAACAGACCTGATACGAGCTGATCAGGGAAGATATACAATTAATTAGGTGGTTAAGCCTAATTAGGAAAACTTTTTGTATAAAAGGAGGGGTATAGTCCTTGTTTTCATAAGTCCAGGTGGAGAACGAGAGAATGCTCGAGAGATGAATTATATTGTTCCTGTATATCAAAGTGATGCTGTGCTTTTGATGTGCTTGAAGGGGATGATGCTGCCTCAATTGTAACTAAATTTGGAGCTAATCGGATCGGTCCTCCATTGGAGAGGGACCCGGAGACGTAGTCCTTAGGGACGAACTCTATTATCAATTGTGGTTTCGTCTCTCTTTCTTTCTCAGTTCATTATCTTGGCATTTATTTTATGTTATGTTCATTATTTCATTTGAGCATTTAATTTGTAATCATTTAAGTTAAGCGTTGTAATAATTGATCTTTTAACGTTAAGCATTCTGTAAGAAACTAGTCCTAGATCCTATATAGATCAAGTTGGTATCAGAGCTTTGTGTGTGGCTTGTATTGCAAATTGAATGCTAACGAGATCCAGGTTGTAACGAGGCGAAGGAGAACTCGAAGAGTACAATCCAGAGATCGGAAGACGAAGAGTTAATCAACCGTCACAAATGGAAGAAAAAGAAGGTGGACAAAGTTTAGAACTTAGTGTCAAGGATTTCCAGAAGCTATTTCTTGACATGAAGGCGATGGTGGATGAACTCTATGCAGACAAGAAGAAGCACGAAAAGGGAGGTTCTTCAAAGCACAAGAAGCAGGAAGATCAGAAAGACACAGAGGAGAAAGCTCCAGAAACTCCTTCTCCTCCTTCTTCTCCCTCTTCTTCTCCTCCCCCTTCTTCTCCTCCTTCTCCTTCTCATTCTTCTAATGTAAATCCATTTAAGAGCAAGTCTAAGCCTGTAATTAAGCTTGATGTAAAATTTGAGTTACCTAAATACTGTGGGGAGTTAAATGCTGAGAAGTTAGACGATTGGGTCCAACAAGTAGAAGTATACTGTAGGATTCAAGGCCTAGTAGAAGATGCTTCTAGGATTCAATTAGCAACTCTCCGGTTGGGAGGTACAGCTCTCACCTGGTGGGAGAGTAAAACTCGTGAAGAAATTGCTCGCCATGGTCAAGTTAATATGTCTTGGATGGAGTTTGTTGCTGCCCTTAGGAAACAATTCTACCCTTTAGGTTACATGCAACAGTTAACCATGAATTGGCAAACCTTTAGGCAAGGTAAGGGGCAGTCTGTCCAGGAGTATACTCATGAGTTTAGGAAACGGGCCATTGCTCTAAATGTTCCCTTGTATACCCAAGACACATTACTTAAGTATATTGGTGGTTTACATTCTTACCTTAGGCACACTATTTTGATGTTGAGTCCCAACAATCTAGACGAGGTGTCTGTTCAAGCTACTCATATAGAGTCAAGGGGTAAGAATACTTTTAGTGATAACTTTTCCAAGAAGCCATCTAAGTTCGAGGGTAAGTCTAAAGGGAAAGAAAAAGACAAAGATAAAGGCAAAGGGAAGAAAACAGCTACAGCTAAGAAAGAGGGTGAGAAACCTACATGCTCCCATTGCAAGAAAGAGGGGCATGATGATTCAAGATGTTGGAAGCTTCATCCTGAGTTGAGGCCGAAAAGATATGGAGGTAATAAAGGCAAGAAGACTACTGCAGTGATTCAACAGGATCTTGGTTCAGACTCCGGAGATGAGACAAAGATTGTTGCTACCGGAATCCAAGGTAAAGGGAAAGGTATATCTCTCTCATCTGATGCAAGTTTTTCTAATGCCAGTGCAAGTACAAGTAAAGAATCTTCTCCTAAGGTTGATAAGCAAAGAAATGAATTATTTCACATTCGTGTTGTAACAAAACACACTAAGATTGATACTCTGTTTGATACGGGTTCACAAGTCAACTTAATATCTGAAGTTGTAAAGAAACTTAATTTGGCTACAACACCTCATCCGAAACCATATCCACTCGGATGGGTTTGTGATGATGCTCAACTAAAAGTAACTAAACAGTGTAAATTGAGTTCATTCTGCTTTCATAATAATTTATATCCATGGAGTTTAGCCATTCCTTGATGCCATCAAGTGAAGCTTGAGGAATGGAATCAATGCGAAGTACATCCCGCTTGAAGTCTTTGAAAAAATAGCCATATCAAATGCCTTTTTCTCAAGTTCTACTCTCTCAAGGTTAAAAATCTCAATCTCACTAATAGGGATTACTAAGAAAGGTAATTCCACCAACTCTACCAAATAGTTTACCATAGGAACAATAAAATTAGAGGCTTTGAAACGAACTCCATGAAAACCAAGCTCTCTAAATGGTATATAAAACTCTAGTTCAAAATATTTTAGATGAGGTTGCCCCATAACTCTCTTTACTCGCTTGAAAAAAATCATTGAAACTAAGGGTATTGATTTTATTTTTCCTGTTCCTCTCTTGTTGTTCTTCCTTAATTTCATTGGTGCAGAGCACCTAGGAAGCAATAGAGAGCACACTAGGAAAATGTGGAAGTATAGAATGAGTTTATGACTTAGATGTATGCCTTCAGGAATTTTTTGGTTGGAATGATGTTTTCTAATAAGGTCATGTTGACCATGGGTGAGAAACAAAAAGGTTCTAGTCCAAAGTTTAGGAATGGAGATTTTTGCAATTATTGACAATTTTTGCAAAAACACGCTCCTTTTGTGTTTGAGCAGCCAAGAAGGGCCCATTGGAAAAATAACTGTTGGGAAATCATATTTAAAGGTTTCCTCGACCTTTGTGCAAGGTTGAAAGTACGTTTGTATGATTGTTTTGTTGGAAATTGAAGGAAAACAGTTTTTTGAGTGAAATTTTCTGTTTTTTGGTCTGAAAGAAGGCTCTAATGGATTAAATATAGTTATGTGTTGTGTGTAGGATGTAGAATAAATCTAGTACAAATTTTTTGTAGCCTTTAGATAGTTCTTTCAATCGTTTTCTTGTCCCTTTGTAAATATTTTGGTTTCTTTGTGCTTGCTGGCCTAAACAGGCAGTGTTGAGTAAATGGGGTGCTAGAGCACTTTTCCACTGTACAAACCATACGGCCTTTTGGAAATAGTGCCTAGACACCATGCTTGTACATATGTTAGTTGGAAGGTTTTGTTTGAGTGCAGGAGTTGCTAGCAAAGTGATGCCCTAGGCGAGCCAGTGCAGGTCCGGCTAGGAAAAACTTGTTGTGCAGTCACAAATCTTGCAGGGGTGTGAGCCATTGAGGATTTTCTTCTTGGAGGAGGTAGGGTGGTGTGTTACCTTGTTACTACATTAAGGAGGAGGCTCCATCTATCCATTTGGTGTGTAAACAAATTGAAGTTTGCTAACTATCAAGGGAAGGCTTAAAACCCTAGTTTTTGCTCCATTTCATGTTTGAGCTTTGTACGGACAATGGAAGGCTGAGACCTCAAGAATCTTTGAGTGTTTTCCATGTGAAACAAGAACCTTGGAAAAAGAGTGGGAAGTCCTTTTGAGATTTGTGAGTTCTAACTTTTTGTAGGTGAAGGAGACCTAATAGGGGCTCAAGGGCTAGCCTTTCAAACCCTAGCTAAAGGTTGGTGAGAGCGATGGGAAGTTGAAGTCTTGAGGTGTTCAAACACCTTTGGAGGACAATTTGAAGCCTTTTAAGACTTATCACTACCCCTGCAAGAGTTGATGGAGTGTTGAGGAAGATTGGTCTTTAGTATAGTGTAAAGGCTAAGGAAGAGTTGTGGCAATGAACCAAGGTGGACTTGGTGGTTGGAGTTTGTGATAGAAGAGGGTTTGGTCAGACAAACCAGGGGCACCTAGTCATGAGTAGGGACCTATAGGTTAGATTGGTGAAGCAAAGCACCAAGGAAGTCTTACAAGGAAAGGCCTAGAGTAGGAATTAGTGATTGATTCCTCCAACCCCTCTCCCTATCAGATTAGTATCAGAGCAAGCAAAAGATTTGGGATTGATCTTGTATGTCAAAGACAGAGTCTAGTGGTTCTAGCATCATGGTGACAAATACTGAGTTTTCCAAGAGGGTTGAAGAAACAGAGGAAGACAATAGGGTATTGAGAGAGAAGTTAGACCAACTTGAGCAAGCACTGAATGTTATGCGGTTTGATGGAAGAATAGCAAAAGAAGAAGAGGTTGCAGAGGAGGATATAATCCCTGAACCTGACCCTATATTGAAGGAGGATCCCTTCTTGAAAGCATTGAAGGCTTTGAGTGGAAAAGCACTTGAAGGAGTACCACTGTTTAGTGGAAAGATGGAGACTGATTTAGTTATGGATTGGATAGAGGGAATGGAAAACCATTTTGAGTGTGATGGAGTCACTAAAGCACAGAAGGTAAAGGTGGCTAAATCAAGACTAAGAGGTTCTACCTTAACTTGGTGGAAATTCATTCAGACAGAGAGGGAGAAGGAAGGCAAGCAACCTATCTCTACTTGGAAGGGAATGATTTCCAAGGTGAAAGAAGCATACCTACTTGAAGACTATGAAATTCAATTGCATAAGAGGAGATAGAGTTTGAGGCAAAGAGATTAGGATGTGAGTTCTTATACTGAGGAGTTTCAAAGACTTTGCATGAGGTCCAATGTCACAAAGGATGAAAGTATCAAGGTGGCAAGGTATCTCAATGGTTTGAAGTGGAACATTCAAGAGGAGATGGTTCTCTTAAGCCCCAAAATAGTGCACCAATTTTATCAATTGGCATTAAAGATTGAAGAGAGGAGTAAGAGGAAGCAAGATCAAACTTCTAAGGGCAGAGGCAAAGGCAGAGATCAAAGAGATCGAATATGACAATGTGGTGGCTACCAAGGTAGAGGCAATGACCAAAGAAACCAAGGAGAGTCAAAAATCACAGAGCATGGAGGTGAAAAATCTACAAGAGGTGGATATAACAGGTGTAGAGGACCTCAAGGAGGTTCAAATAGAGGAAGAGGAGCAGGAAGGAGCAATTCTTATTTTGCAAACATGAAGTGTTACCATTGTAATCAAATAGGTCATCCTGCTTATAGGTTCCTAGAGAAAGCATCTTCATCAAGCAATAAAAAGAGAGGCTTATGCACAAGAGGACACCATGAGTCCTAAGGCATCTAAGGTTAGTCATATTGAATATGAGGTAGGAGAGAATCTGATGTTCAACAGGGTTCTGATGAGACAACCGGTTAAAGAGGAACCAAAATAGAGGAGGGCTCTATTTAGAGTAAGGTGCAAGATACTTGGAAAAGTGTGCAAGGTCATAGTAGATTTAGGTTCAACAGACAATATCATATAAGAGGAGGTAGTAATGAAACTGAAATTAGAGAAGTCACCTCATACTAACCCATACAAGGTCACTTGGCTAAACAAAGGGCAAAGTGTTTTAGTAAATGAGCAGGTAATAGTGGAGTTTTCCATTGGAGGATACAAAGATAATCTGATTTGTGATGTATTACCCATGGATGCATGCCATATTCTACTAGGCAGACCATGGCAATATGATAGAGGTGCCATATATGATGGGAGAGAGAATACAATCTCATTCAAGAAAGATGGGAAGACTTTTAAGTTGCAGTCACTATCAAAAGAAGAAGAGGGACAGTCAAAGGCACCAAACATCATGTTGAGTAGTGGGAAGGAGTTCCTTAACAATCTACATCAAGGAGGTGACGTATATGTGGTTTTAATGCAGTCAAAAGATGAAGAAGAGACTAAAAAGACAGTCATACCAGAATCAGTCCAAAAGCTGCTAGAAAAGTATAAGGATATTGTTAGTGATGGTACACCTGCAAATTTTCCTCCAAAGAGAGCTATAAGTCATCAAATTGACTTCATACCTGGAGCTTCATTACCTAACAAAGCAGCATACAAGCTTACACCAGATCATAATCTTGAGGTAGCTAGGCAAGTGAAGGAGTTGTTGGATCAAGGCTTGATTCAAAAGAGTATTAGCCCTTGTGCAGTACCAGTGGTCTTAGCAACCAAGAAATGAGGTAAGTGGAGACTTTGCACTGACTCTAGAGCAATAAATAGGATCACAATTAGGTATAGGTTCCCTATTCCTAGAATTGAGGACTTAATGGATTGTCTTGGAAGTGCACAATACTTCATCAAGTTGGATCTCAAGAGTGGGTATCATCAGATCAGAATTAAGGATGGTGATGAGTGGAAGACAACTTTTAAGACAAATGATGGGTTATATGAATGGAGAGTGATGCCATTTGGTCCCTCCAATGCCCCTAGCACATTCATGAGGCTCATGAATGAAGTTCTTAAGGACTTTACATGATATTTGTGGTAGTGTACCTTGATGACATCCTCATATACAACAAGACAATAGAAGAGCATTTGAAACATGTGGAGCAAGTTCTTAGAAGGTTGCAAGAAGAGAAGTTGGAAATCAATCTAGAGAAGTGTGAATTCTTTAAGCAAGAGCTAGTCTATTTGGGTTTTGTATTGTCCAAAGGATCATTGAAGATGGATCCAAGCAAGGTGGAAGCCATCCTAAACTGGCCTACACCAACCACAGGGACTGAGGTAAGAAGTTTCCATGGATTGGCTCAATTTTATATGAAATTCATAAGGAGTTTTAGTGGTATATGTGCACCAGTCTTAGATACAATCAATGGTGGTTTAAAAAATAAGTTTGTGTGGACTCAAGAAGCTGAGAAAGGGTTTGAAAAATTGAAACAAGAGGTGGCAACTCAAACAATTCTCTTATTACCTAGCTTTGACAAGTTGTTCACTGTGGAATGTGATGCAAGTGGAGTGGCAGTAGGAGGAGTGCTTAGTCAAGAGGGAAGGTCTATCACCTTCTTTAGTGAGAAGCTCAATGAAGCAAAGAAGAATTATTCAACCTATGACTTAGAACTTTATGCTTTGGTTCAGTCACTTAGGAAATGGAGGCACTATCTTCTACCTAAGGAGTTTGTAGTCTTTACTGACAATCAGGCACTCAGTTTTACCAACACTCAAGAGAAGTTGAGTAATAGGCATTTGAAATGGATGGAATACATCCAAGCTTTTACCTTCACCATCAAGCACAAGAAGGGACAACTAAAAAAAGTGGCAGATGCATTGAGCAGGAGATTGTCGACAGTCCAAGAGATACAGATCAAGAGCATTGGCATAGAGAGTTTCAAGGATCTATATGGAGATGATGAAGAATTTTCAGAGGCCTATAAGGTATGTTCTAACTTTGAGAACCATTTCCATAGCTAATACTCTAAATATACTTTGCAAAATGGGTTATTGTTTAAGGGAAATCAGTTATGTGTCCCAAGAGGTTCAATGAGGGAAAATTTGATTGGAAAACATCATTCCAACCACGAAAATGCCTGAAGGCATACACCTAAGTCATAAACTCATTCTATACTTCCACATTTTGCCTAGTGTGCTCTCTATGGGGTTAGAGGAATCAATCACTGATTCCTACTCTAGGCCTTTCCTTGTAAGATCTCCTTGGTGCTTTGCTTCACCAATCTAACCTATAGGTCCCTACTCATGACTAGGTGCCCTTGGTTTTTCTGACCAACCCCTCTTCTATCATTCATCAAGATCATACATTGACCTTCTTGCCCCTCCTAAAGTTTGGACCACATCCATTACCTCCACATAAAACTGGACATCCTTGGTCTTCATGGTTCCCATGCCGTGATATGGTTATGCAAATGAAAATGAAGAAAAGTAATCATCTCCTTATCCATTGGCTGGAAGAATGCATGCTTAATGTTTTGATACATGATATCAGCTCTCTCTTCTGCTCTCATGGTTGAATATCAAAATCCAGTATGGTGGGCCTCTAGAGTTCTAGTCATCTTTCTTCCTCTTCCACCAAATGTTGTCCTAATCCACATGTCTGCTAGCCTAATTGGCTTTGTTTTTGAAAGCTGAAGTTTCTCTTGAGTCACCAGTGTAGCTCTCTCTACCTTTCCAAAATCTTTCATTGCTACAGATCGTCTTTGGGATTTAGTCATTTGTACCACATGGTTGATATGCTTTGAATCCTTGCATCTAAGGGGTTTAAAACCTTAGGGGCCTTAGATGAGAAAAAGAAGCAATGTTTTTCTTTTCTTTTTATGTGAGGACCTAGTAGTGAGATAAAAGAGGACTGTATAGAAAAATGAAAAAAGAAGACATAAAAATTCATGGACCATACTATATCACCTACATGCTAGCTAACAAGGACATGAATGTAGTAGATTTAGGTATGATAGGGGTATTGCAAGGTATATTTGAGGAATATATAAGAATGTAGAAGAATTCAATGGATCAAATTAGTGTCAAATGTTTTCCTAAAAGATCTCCCACACCCTATTAGGGAATTTAATCATTTCTAAGCATTTTCCACATCCTATGGGAAAGTTTGAGGAGGCTCCAATAGTTGAGAGTTTAATGAGTACTTATAACTTCTTTCCATGCAATCATGATTAGTTAGAGAACATATAGGGAAACTTGATGAGCTATGCAACAAATGAAGAGAATATAGGGTATTTTGACCTAGTCTTAAGCATCTCCAAGCATCTAGGAGATATTGAAGGAGTCTTGGCTGATAGATAGGGTCGAGGATAGAAGTTTTATTTTTGGTTACATTGACATCATGTAGGACATCCATAGTCTTATTCTTGGTTACATTGACATCACAAAAAATTATATAGGATGGAGTAGAATGTAGCTCTACCTTTGTCAGTTCCATGTTAAATTTTTATTATATATAGCTTGCTAGTGTAGGAATTCTAAGACAAACAATCATGGTAGGACCATTCTTAAAAGATTTCAAATAATAACCTAGTGAACCCATATACTCTTATGACTATATATACACAAATCTAGATTAAACTTAGAATTCATTAACTTTAATTTCTCTTTATTCTATATTACCTCAGTGAAAGTTTGAGCAAATCTACTCACACTCGGAGGTGTTTCTTTGAAACCTCCAACAACACCCTATTCAACATCCAAAATCACATATTAAAATACCATTCGTAAAACAATGCTATTAAAACATGTAATAAATTTATAATTGTTTACTAACTTTACATACCCCACTAATAGGTGTACTGCAAAAATAAGTAGATTGACTGGTGTACCCAAGGTCAACACTGTGACCTTGCAATTTTATTAAAATAATAAAACTAAATTAGTTAATCTTGCATTTCACAATCAAAATTTAATAAACTAAATTCAATGAACATGTTGAATTTTACCTGACTGTCAATACCATATGCATCATGCAGAATGTCAGCTGCCCTCTCCATCCCCGTAGATGCATATGGATTAGGCTGTGTAGAAGCATATGGATCCTATGTAGCACCCTCTTGAGGGCTGGTAGGGTCATATGAACAAGTGGCTCCACAAGAACGACACACATGGCCTCGAAGGCCACCACCTGAAGACTCCCCTGGATTGCATTGTACAATGGGGCTAGTGTGGTGGATGACACTCCGAGTCAAGGATGTGATTGCCTGCAAAGTCTCTGTATTAGCACTCTCCTTTGCAACTACAGGCATCACAATCTGCTCACAAGGCGGCCTAGCGAGAGGTCATCTCCCCTGTCGTGTAGGATCCGACTGTGCATCGGGCCTATCTTATGCTAACCCCCCACCTTTCCCCTAAAACTCCCTCATATCAAAATATTTCAGGATTTGGTTCAATACAAACTCACAGTATAATTTCCTAAGAAAATATTGGGGGACTTCACAGTTATTGCATGGTGGGTAATCAAAGACCATATACCATCTGTCATAAAAACGGTTCCTAATCTCTTGGTGGTGGCACCAATGAATAGGAAACCTCTTTGCATTGAGGGTGAGATTTTGATTTGTTTTAGGGTCAGTGAATAGAGAGCACAAATCACCTTTAGTAATCTTTAAATCTTTTACTTGTTTATATGATAATTTGTCTACATAATATGCCCTCGATGTTTGCCTCCTATTTTGCCATCCAGATATTTGTTGGGTAATTGTATCTACATTTTTTAACAAATCCTTCAATGAATTTGCTAGATGTATTCTTTCTGTGGTTGAAGAATTTTGATCACTCAACCTACTAATAAGATCCTCAACTTCTTTTCTATTGTTTTCAATTTCACTCCTCAAATTTTCTTGAGTGCCAGGAGGGTATTGAGAGAATGGCGGGGGAGGTTGATTTTGTTGTTGAGGCTGATTTGGTTGAGGATTTTCCTCCTCTTGTTGAGGATTTCCTACAAATTAAAAAAGAGAAAACATTCATTTCTAAACTAAAACAATCAAAATCAATTTAAAACTAAAAAATTCAAAACAAATACCAAACAATACTTACCTCTTGCATCTCTTCATCGTCATGGCACCATATTTGTGAAGAAATTCAATTGCTATTGATGAATTTTGAAGAAATCACCTCTCCAAGAACGCGAGCGCGTAAAATAGGGTTTTTGGCTGTGGGTGGAGCTAAAACACAGAAAAAACCAAATGAGAAATGATATTTGGATTCACTTTTGTTTTTGCTTTTAAAAAAACATAACGCGAACGCATTATAACGTGTTCGTGTTATGGCTTTTTTTTTTTCTTGTTTGGCCACAAAAGTGCGACCATCTTGGTGCACTTACCCATATAAGGAGTAAATGTTTGATTCTTTCTATGTTCAAGCAATTTTGTTTTGGGTCCTAGCTATGCCTTAGCCGAATTTGGTGGATGTACATCATATATCAAATGTGAATTGAGAAGATAGTTGAAAACATTTTTGTTTTGCTATAAGCCAACTTGAAGTACTTAAATATTTGTAGTGGATATATATATGATTTCAGGTAATTCATTTTGTACAATGTAATGGGTGTATGAGTGTGTAGAAGTGTGTAAGTGTGAGCGAAGAGTAGAGAAAATGTGTGTGTGAATACCAGAAGATTAGTTGAGCAAATTTTGCTTGTGCAGATGAGGTTTTTGTGAAGCGAAGTAGAGTAGAGCAGAGCAGAAGTGTAGAATTGGATAGAAGGTCCATAATCAGATTAATGTGCTTAATTGGAACTATAATCTAGCATTTTTAGATGCTATCTTCTCAGTTCAACTTCTTGTTGTAATCCAAACATTTTTTGTAAGGCAGGGAGCCTTCTTTCTTTTGAGCAGTGAGCTCTAGGTAGTGTGCCTGAATGCAAGTGCATTCCCCTTTTGTTCATACTTTTAATAGAGTATAAATTGTGGATTGATCTCCACCATGGTTTTTCCCCTAATAGAGTTTCCACATAAAAGTCTTGGTGTTATGGTGTTTTGTTTGTTTGCTTCATGTGTTTGCATATTTACTTTTGATGGATTGCTATAAATGGTTTAAGATCTAAAATGAAATTTAATTATTGCTGAACCTTGATTCACGCCCCCCCTCTCAGTGTTCCTTGAGTCCAAAAATTGGTATCAAAGCATTGGTTCCTCTACAAAAGTTTAACAGCTTGAGGTGGATCTTGGAATGCAATGGACTCTGGTAGTCTTCAACAACAACTTTTGGTGGCACTTGATGATCTTGATCAATCTAAAGCAAAAATCATGGAATTAAAAGAAAATCTTAGAGATGCTAAAAAATTCATTCAATCATTGAAGGATAAAATCAATGAGTCAAGAGAAAAGAGGAAGGAACTATGTGATTAGCTAAAACAAAAAGAAAGTAAATGTTTGGAAGATGTTCACCTAAATTAGACCTTAAAAGAAATAATTGAAGAATGTGAAAAGCTTGCTAGAGAGAATTCCACTCTAAAGCTTGAGATGGAATCTATTGTGATGAAGCTAACTGAGGAGAATAAAGAAAGAAAGAAGAATGAGGAGAATCTGGCTCAATACTTAAAAGAAAAATCTAAAGAATGCAAGAGTTAATAGTGAATTCATTCAGCTGGAAATTGAACTACAACAATCTAGAAGTAATGAACAAGAACTTGAAAGACAGATAGTTATTCTCAGAGATGAACTCACTACTTGAAATGAATACAAGGAGAAGTTTAGGATTAGTTATGCTAAGATTGATGAGCTGAATAAAGGCTAGAAGGATGAAAATGACAAGAGAGGTCTTGGATATGAGAAGGGAGAAAGCTCCAAATCTGAACATAAGGATTCCAGACAAAGAAATCAGGTAAATAGAGGCAGAAGGTATCCGACAAGACAAACTAATGCTCATAAATTTAATGGACACTATGCTTTTCCTATAATAAATTTGGTCATATGGATTCTTAGTGTAGAGGTAAAATGAAATCAAGTGAACCATCATTCTCAGGTCAGTGCTTTAATTGTGATAAGCTTGGTCACAAGTCAAGTGAATGTAGAAATATGATAAACAACTTTCATAGAAATGTCAGATGCTATGCATGCAATAGATTTGGGAATATTTCTAATCAATGCATATCAAAAGGAAATCAAT
This sequence comes from Sequoia sempervirens, assembly GCA_007258455.2. Lineage (NCBI taxonomy): Eukaryota > Viridiplantae > Streptophyta > Pinopsida > Cupressales > Cupressaceae > Sequoia > Sequoia sempervirens. Next base: position 232,341,859 of record VDFB02058242.1, read on the forward strand.
GGAATGAATGGTCTAGATAGAGAAATCGTGTGTGTTACAATTGCAACAGATTTGGTCACATTGCTAAATTCTACAGGAACATAAACATGGATAGAAGAGGTCCGCTATACAAAGGCAAAATTTCACAGAAAAATGATAAAGTAAAAGAAAAAGTAATTGTGGAAGAGATAAGAGATCAAATGAAGAAAACATGGGTAAGGAAGAGTTAATCTGATAAAGGAAATAAGCCCACACCAGAAGTAGGTTTTGGTAATTCCTCTAGAAATTGATCTTAGGCCATCAACCTAGTGGGAGTTTTTCAAGAAAAATCCTTCAACCCCCTGTTAGGAGTTGGCATCGGAATGTAGGAATTTTTTAGTAGATGTGCCAGTGGTTTACAAGTGTATCAATGGTCACTTATGCAAAAATTTGTGAAGTGGAAGGTCTACAGAAGAATTTTTCCTTTGTTGTCTGAGAAAGTAGAGTACCCAAAATGCCTAGGAAAAAAAAAATAATGCAACAAAAAGGGTAGGTGTGCGAAGTTATAAAAGGGTATTTGGAACCCTCATTTGTCACTGTGTATTGAAGGAGAATAAAAGGAGAACCTTTGCAATAGAATTCTAAAGGAATCAAGTCAATTCAATGGTGAATTCATCATGTATTTCAACTATTTATTGAAATCTCACTCAATTTGGTGTTCGGTAGAAACTTGTTTGACACGAAAAGAAAAATGTTGCAAATCAAAGGAACAGTAAATTTGGATGAATATATTAGTGAGAAGAATAGGGATGCGAAAAATTTGTTTCCAACCCATGAATTGAAATGGCTTGAAGGAGTGAAGCACAAAAGTTTGGACATTTGGAGTGAATTTCCATATTTTGACAATACGGAAGTCGTTAGGTTTATCTTGAATAGAATGAATGATGAGATTCTAAATTTGGATAAACCCTATCCTATTTCAGAAGAGGTGATCAAGAATCTAACTAGTTTGTGCAATGTTGGGGATATTTCAAAAAAGAAGTCGATTCGAAACAAAGAGGTCGAAACCCTAACCAAAGTAACTAGAGATCAGAGGGCTTTGATAATTGTGACAATCAAAGATCTGATAACAAGGTACATTATGAATGAAATTTTGTACAAAATCTTTTTCAGAAACAGGGAAGGTGCAACTTCGGTAGGCACACTTTATAGCTCTCACAAAATGATAATGAAGGATGAAGATTTTGATCCATGTGGTTTGCTAAAGGATCAATTGATTGAAAATGTGCAACTAACAGAGGCAGATTACCCCTTCAGGTTTGGTACATTGGTCATATGTCTTTTTGCTATATTTTCTAAATTTCTTGCCTCAGGTCAGTAATGTTGTGTGGAAAGAGGATGTACCGGTTTGCAAACAATTTTTTGAACATTCTAATGCTTTGGGAAACTATAAGCAAGAATATGAAAATTTCTTTAAGGAATTGCTAGGGAAGTTTGGAGCAATTATGATTTCTATCCCAGTAAAAGAACCTGAAGTTGGATCTTCTTCCAATGAGATGGAGAGGAAGAAGAGAAAAGCTCTAGAGATTGCTGAGTATACTTCTCTGGCACACAAAACCCCTAAAGTTGAAGGAAAAGGTAAAGAGCAAGAGATTGTGGATATACTAGAAGAGGAATTTGATGAGTAAACTCCCAGAGAAGAACCAAAATTAGTTGAATTGGATATAGTAATAATAGAAGTGAAGAAGAAGGTGTTTTATTCAAAGCAAAGATACTACAGATTGTTCAGGAGGAAGATGGTATGCAGAAGATTGATGGTATATGGTCTGAGAGACCCTCATATGAGCATAACTTGATCAAAAGTACTCTGAGTACTTACTTTGTGCACAATAAAACCAATTTGGAGAGTTTGAAGAATGTGTTTCTTGAAGAAATGATCAAATGCATAAAGGATGCCATGGTTTTTGAGTCTCAGGACAAGAAAGAGGAAGAGATAATTTTACATCTAAAGGAGCAGTTTAGGCTATCTCTTAGCAAGCTAAAGAGGTAGATGAATGTGTTAAGAAAATGCATAAACACAACAAACAATATCTTCAACTATTACCTACGTTGGCCTCATGCAGTTGGGAAGTACAAAGATAAGTTGGAGTAGATTGAAACTAAGTTGAATAAAATTGGTCATTATTACAATATGTTTCACGATCAGGATGGTGCAATCAGAAAAAAGGATTCAAGAATTGCAGTCTGAACATGTAAATTTTCACTTCACCAGGAACAACCTTGTGGACACCTTTTGGAAACTAAAGGATTTAATTGATTGTAGGCTGGAGTAGCTAATTGAAGTTCTGAGGAAAGGAGAGAAATTAGAGGAAGCTATCACTATTCTAGAATCTCTCGTCCAAATCATCAACCGAACATTAGAAAAAAACAACCTGATCATAACCACTGGAATTGCAGTGGAAGCATGGAAGAAATTTCTTCTAGAAATGAAAGATAAGTACAAGTTAATTTTTTGAGTTGAGCAGTAGTAATTTTTCAAATTTTGATCCAATTTTTGAATGGGGGAGAGAGATTTTTTTTGAGAAGTGGAGTGGTAAATATGTTTTTCATTGATGTTAAAGAGGGAGAGAGCAGTGAAAAATGCCTTATCACTCTAAGGGGGAGTTGTGTTTTGAAAATTTGAAATTGGTACCATAATCATATTGGTTCCGACACTTAGTCATTTTTCACTAAGTGTTACCATCAATTCCAAAGGGGAAGATTATTGGCCTATGGATTCTAGTGTTGTCATTGATGGCAACCTAAGTCATTATTCCAATCCGTAGATCATAATTTGTTCATACCAATAGGCAGAGTGAAGAATAGTGTATTACCAGAAATAAGAGTGGAGAATAGGGCATCCGACTAGTATGTTGATCTGTATGCTTCACAGATTATAATTTTGTGTAGTGGATCTTGGGGAAGTCTATTAGGCATCTATATTATCTTGTTGTCAAGTTTTGTGGTGTCACATTAATCGGTGTATGAGTTATGAGGTCCAGTAAAATGATTTTTTTGTTTATTTGTTCATGTTGGTTGACTCAGTGCATGTGGTGTGTCACATATGTATAAGGAGTAAATGTTTGATTGTTTCTATAAATAGGGAAAAATTCAGATTTAAAATGTTGAAAACAACAAATTAACTAAACCCTATCAAGCACCATGAAGCACAAACTAGAATGAAAATGCAAATAAACAAAGGAAATGCAAACCAATTTTCAAACTAGACTTGATTGACCTCCATGGCTCTTCTCCACTTGCATGAGAATGCAATATTTTGAAGGTTGATTGTTGGAGGAATGTTGGTTGCTCAATTCAGCAGCATAACATAGACATGGAGATGATAGATAATGGATAGAAATGGATGAAAGACTCAAGAATGATTTTGACAGCATAAGGACCCTTGAAGAATCAACCCCCTAAATGGCTTATGAGAGAGTTTATTTATAGGAAATGTCTAATTTGGATTGACGGTTGAGATTGAATGTCAATAAGATGCCTAAATCAATGGCCAAAATTGAAAGTTGTAGTATGGACTAGGGTTAGGTCAAAATTAGGGAAATGACAAGAAATGAATGGCTAAGATTGAATTATAAGATAATTCAATCAAGGGTTGAAATTAAATGAGATGTCAAGAGATAAGATTTGATTTGGAAGATAAGATTGGCACGAACAAAGAGGTGATAGGAGAAATTAAAAAATTATTTAATTTAGGTGACCAATGAATAATTAAATAATTAAAATAATTATTTAATTATAGAAGAATATGACAAAAGTAATTATTTTAAATTAAATAATGATTTAATTCAAAATTCAAGAGAGTGGACCAAATTAAATAAATAAAATTTATTTAATTTATGAGAGAAGAGGCTAATGAATAATTAAATAATTAAAATAATTATTTAATTATAGTGGATAGTGGACAAAAATTAAATAAATAAGAATTTATTTAATTTTAGAAAGAAGAGGACTTAATTAGTGACGCAATTAAATAAATAAAATTTATTTATTTAATCAAGCAAGAAATAAAAGTAGGAATGAATTAATTAAATAATTAAAATTATTTAATTAATAAAAGACATGACTTTAGAAAATAATTAAATAATTAAAAATTATTTAATTATCATTGTGTTCACTTAGATTTAATTCTCATGCAGGTGGAGAAGAGCCATGGAGGTCAATCAAGTCTAGTTTGAAAATTGGTTTGCATTTCCTTTGTTTATTTGCATTTTCATTCTAGTTTGTGCTTCATGGTGCTTGATAGGGTATAGTTAATTTGTTGTTTTCAATACATTTAAATTTGAATTTTTCCCTATTTACAGTTTCTATGTTTTTAGAATTTTTTTTTGGGTCCTAGCTATGCCTTAGCTGAATTTGGTGGATGCACATCATATATCAAATGTGAATTGAGCCAACAGTTAAAAAACATTTTTGTTTTGTTGTAAGCCAACTTAAAGTGCTTAAATCTTTGTAGCAGATATATACATGAGTTCAGGTAATTCATTTTGTATGATGGAATGGGTGTATGAGTGTGTAGAAGTGTGTAAGTGTGAGAGAAGAGCATAGCAGATGTGTGTGCGAATATCAAAAGATTATTTGAGTGAATTTTTCTTGTGCAGATGAGGTTTTTGTGAAGTGAAGTAGAGCAAAAGTGTAGAATTGGACAGAAGGTCCAAAATCAAATTAATGTGCTTAATTGGAACTGTAATCTAGAATTTGCAGATGCTATCTTCTCAGTTCAACTTCTTGTAATCCAAACATTTTTGTAAGGTAGTGAGCCTTCTTTCTTTTGAGCAGTGAGTTCTAGGCACTGTGCCTAAATGCAAGTGCATTCCCCTTTTGTTCATACTTTTAATAGAGTATAAATTGTGGATTACCTCCACCGTGGTTTTTCCCCTAATAGGGTTTCCACGTAAAATTCTTGGTGTTATGGTGTTTTGTTTGTTTGCTTCATGTGTTTGCATCTTTACTTTTGATGGAATGATGTAAATGGTTTAAGATCTGAAATGAAATTTAATTATTGTTGAACACTAATTCACCCCCCCTCTCAGTGTTCCTTGAGTCCAACAGATTGATTAAGATGCCAAAAATGATTGATTCCATAAGGCATAATAATGATAGGATTGATGAAATTGTTGATGATTTATTGACAAAAGATATGAGGATTGGATAATTTTTTACAGCTAGGCTGAAATATGATTTGCATGATAAAATTCAAGGTTGCAAAGGGACATGATGACATGGATTTTGATAATCTAGGAGATATGGAATGGAAGAAAGAAAGGATAAAAAATAATAAATGGGATGATCAAGATCAACTAGATAACATACATACACAAGGCCCAAGTATTTTTGCCCCTATTCCTCATCAAGACCAAGGATGAGAAGAAAGGATGTATCTAGTAAGAATGATGGAATATGGATAAGACGAAAGATATGGTATGAAAGATATGGATAAAGCGTATCTAGGATAAGATATATGATGTTTAAGAAGATCCTTAACTTTGTTAAGATCAAAGGTGGAAATGTGGAAGATAGTATATGCATGATAGGAAGATGGAAGGACTTAAGCATCAAGTTTCATGACTTAATATCCCTTTAACAAACCATGGCAAATGGGAATTAGACTCATAAATGTTGACCTATTAAAGGTATGATGGAAGAATGTATAGAATTATGCAAAGGTTTGGATTAAAGGAGGATAATGGGGGATGCATGTTGGATAATGGATGGGAGATTGGAAAGCTTGTTGTTGGATAGATGGAAGGGATGGAAAAATCAACATTGGCACACACCTTGAAGGGTGGTGGGGTGATGGAGGAAAAATGGATTTGGAAGGTGATAGGTTTTTAGATGGAAGATTGGAGGAAGCTTTTGGATTAGCAGATTTGGATGCCAAATTGGATTTTATTGCTTCTATCAGACTTTTAGGAATCCACATGATTTTTTATTTTGATATTTTCTTTGTGGGCCTTTCTGGCCTTTGAGTTTTTTCTCTTGGATTTATGGACCTTTGTGGTCTTGGGAATTTTTCTTTTTGCTTTGATGGGCCTTTGTGGCCTTTTGAAATTTCCTTTTGATTTATGGACCTTTGTGGTCTTGGAAGTTTTTCTCTTTGCTTTGATGGGCCTTTGTGGCCTTTTTGATTTTTCTTTTGATTTTGGATCAAATTTTATTTTATTTTTGCATGTCTCTTCGAGGAGACATGTTGATCCTTTGATACATGTGAATTTTGATATGGAAGCTTTTGACATTTGGCACCCAAATTGCTTCCAAGAGCAATATGAGAGATGGATGGAGATGGATGGTATGGAGGTATCATGGATGAGTTGCTGAAGGTAGAATTTTGAAAGGGCATCAAGGATGTATGCCTTTGTTGTTCTTGAGGAATAGGATATGGCCCTAGGATAGATGAAAGGTTTGATGAACTAGGATGAGGATCTAGGATAGATGGAAGGTTTGGTGGATTAGGATGAGGACCTAAGATAGATGGTAGGTTTGATGGATTAGGAAACTTAGGTGTATAACCAAGGCCATGATAGTATGGATTTTGTTGGACAGAAAGGGGTTCTAGGATACCTTTTTCATGAAGGCCTAATCCTTTTCCTTTTTAGTTCATACTTTGACACATTTTTTTACCAATGGGATATGTGTTGTTTGTCAAACAAGATGCAAGCCCATTTTGGGGAGGATATGATATGGATGAAAGGATAGGTGTCAGAAGTAAACCAGATCAAATAAAGGTGAAGGATCCCAATTTGTAGGTGTGTGGTTCATGGATAGCTTGTATAGGTGTGATAGGCTTTTGACATGGGGATGATGGGATGTTTTGATCTTGAATTGGAAAAGGATCACGAGGTGTAGGAGATGGAGTATCTTGCTATTTATTATGTGTGTAATCATCATGAAGTGGTATGGAAGGAATATCTTGATCTTAATGAGGAAAGGAATCATGAGATTTTATGGAAAGCATCTTGATCATCAGATGGTAGGACATCATTAGATAGGATGGAAGAACTATCATGCTCTTGGGATGCAATAAAATCATGAGATGGTATGGATTCATTAGATATGGTGGAAGGACTTGGAAGAATACTTTTCTCTTGAGATAGAAATGAATCATTGTGGATGAAAAGTGAAAGGAGGGGATCATTATAGAATTCTTGAGAGATGGGGTCTTGGTCAAATATTGGAAGAACTTGTGGAATTTTGATATCATCGGATGAAGTGGAAATAATGCTTTGATCTTGATGTGTAAAGGAGTCTATCCTAGCATGGTTTGGACTGAAAGATTGATAGGAATCATTGGATGTAGAAGATATGATTGAAGAAGGTGGTTGGATGGAATTATTAACTTGGGTGAAAGAATCATGAGGTATATTTTCACTTATGGGAGATGAAGATAGATGCATGACATGGTAAGATTGTTCAATATCCTTTGTATTTGAAGACTTTGATTTGGGTTTCTCATTTAAATTTTTTAAGAATTAAAAAAAATTGAATTTGGATGATGTAGTGGTTGGTGGAGAAGGTGTCATGTCCATATTTCTGTTAGAGGAATAAGAACAAATGTCTGGCGGCAAATATATTTTTGTGGTTTCTCTAAGTTGTATGTCTTGGAGTTGTTGTTGAAGGTTTTTCATTTGATGAGCTAAAGCATTTAATTGATCCTCATCTATTTTAGGTTGGAAAAATTTGTGAAGGGGGTATTCTTCAGTCTTAGCCATGATGGTTTGATTTTCTAGTTCAAACATACAAACAAATGGTGAATTTAACTCTCTGGTTATGCATTTAATGGATGCACTAAAACAAAGCCTGGATGTGCTAAAATATTGCACAAATGCACTAAAATGGAGAATGAATGCATTGGAAGATTGCATAGATGCACTATAAGATTGCCTAAACATGCTAAAAAAAGGGTCTATGCACTAAAATATGCAGTGTATGTGCTATAACAGAGGGTAAATGCGTTGGAAGATGGCACAAATGCACTATAAGACTGACTGAATGTGCTAAAACAAAGGGTATATGTGCTAAAATATGTAGTGTATGTGCTAGAAAGAACATGAATGCACTAATCTAGAAAGACTTGGTGTTTTTGGCGACTCTATCTAGTTGTTTGGCTTTGAATTTTGAGAATCTGAGTGTTTCCAAGGATATAATCTTTTGACAAGTGAATTTTGTTTGGTTCCCAACTTGTGAATGATGGAAATTGAGTACTCAAATGGATGATTGTTGAATCAAGGTTTTCACTTCTAGTGTGATTTTTGTTTAAAGTTTGTTTGAAAAGACATTGGTAAAACACATCAAGAATGTACAATCCTAAGGCTGTGTAGGACTATATTCACTAGATTCCCACTTGGATTTTACTCCATCCGCACCTACTTTTAGCAGATGATTAGATGCTTGACCCCACTAGTTCCCCTCCATGACACTCACTTCTCGGGGTAGCCAAACATCAATACCCATGAAACTCCCATGGCATATTTTTCATCTCTACTAAAAGCTACAAAAATGTGGGACGACTTCAAAACAATCGATCCTACACTAGCGAATAGATTAAAGATTTTGGCCTTGCTGAAACAAAATGTTTTAATATAGGCATTCTGTTCGTTGGGGATCATCCATGCAACAAGAGACCATTTCTTCCCTTCTTGTCAGAATAATCCTCGTGATACTTGAACTTTCCCAAGTACCCACATTTATATCCCACTTGGAAGTCACTTGGCTTTAGCGTGTTACCGGTTGGGTCATTCCCTTCGGTGATTAATTTTTCCCACAAAGCAAACCCTCTATGGATAAACAAAAGCAAGCAAACATATCCATAGTTTGATCAATCTTTGTTTGTGTGAACAAAGAGAGAACACATGTGATATACTCAACTCACACTCGCAAATAAAAGTGAATGGGTCTGGCTTTTTGGTCACCTAGTTAAGGGGAGAGAATATGCCTACCATTCATCAAGCACGAAAGACAAGGGGTTCTTTATCCTTTCTAATTAAGCTAGATGACTATCTTAAGCAAAATAAAGTATTTAAATAACTCTAGCCCCTATATAAATCATCAGTAGTTTGATAAATTTATCTTTGACCAACGTATTTAGTACAATGGATATCAAATGCTTTTTATTTCACTTAAATGCTCCATTTTCCTCTTAAAAACTCCAATAAATGCTCAAAATGTTAGATGAGATCAATAAATAAGAAGACATGAGGGTTAGATGAATAATTAAGCATAAAAACCCTAAAACTTAGACAAAGTTACAATGTGATTTGACTTTAGGTGTAAAATTGGAAATTTTGACTCCAAAAAAATTTAGAAACACCTACACCATTACATATCTTATGAAATTATACCCCATTTAAAAAAAAAAACTCTGAAAAAGACCTCCGTATGACCAAGATACGACCATTTTAAGATTGACTATAAAAGCGCTGAAACAATCATCCTATGCGCTAAAAGACTTCATGGATGTGCTAAAATAGTCCTCAGATGTGTTAAACAAAGTGCCAGATGCACTAAAAGAAGTGTCAGATGCATTAAAATAAGTGATGTATGCGTTGAAAGACTCCCTATATGTGCTAAAATAGTTGATGTATGCACTAAAAGATTGATTGTATGCATCGAAACAAACCCTAGATGCACTGAAAGATTGGTTAGATGCACCGAAACATAAGTCATATGCGCCGAAAGAACTAACGATTGCACTAAAACATCATGTCTAGCTTGTTCACAAGAACTTTTCCAGAAAATTGTTAGAAATGGGGTTGGGCCTCACCGTGGGCGCCATTTTATGTGTGTGTGAAATGTGGGAGTTGCCAATAAATCAAAACAAGCCTTAATGAAACAAATCATATCAAAGATTTGAATAAAATAAACTACTCTATTTTGCAATTAAACAAATATTTTAAGAAAGTCTCATTGTCCTCTATTCTCAAGGATTTTATAAACCATTTGGCTCTTAGATTTTTATGTGCACTATGGTTATTTAAATGACACTTGAGAAATGATATAATATTCAACATGCAAGCCAATTAAGTTCCTACATGAAATTAAATGATAAAAATGATAATGGATATTATGATGAATGGATAATGGTGTTAGATTATACAATGTAAGTGATATGATATGAAGCTAGGATAATTCTACATATGCTCAAATGCTAACTATGAATATACTAATCTAAAATGCAACTAAAAATAAAAGTGTGATATAAAATGCAACTATAAAGCAACATATGATTCTACAATGCTAAATATGAAGCTAAACATGATTCTATATGCAACTACAAAGAAAAACATGATTCTAACTATAAGACTCCAGGTGCTCCAATGCTCAAAGCTATTCCTATATGATAACTCTACTCAAATGTGGAATGAAAAATACAATGGCAAAGGGTTGTATTTATAGGATTTTCCAAGCATTTTGTGATGTGGCAAAGATTGATGGTCTAGATTCAAACAAGATGGATGAATGGTGGAGATGAAGAGAATCAAGAAGGTGTTCCCTTGACCAAAGACAACATGCCAAATGGATGGGGAATCAAGTGTGTGAGAAAAAGACCATGTGTTTGAATGCCAAATGGGTGGGAGAATCAAGTGTGTGAGGAATAAGCCATGTGTTTGAAAATAATTCTAATTTAAAAATTAGAATTATTTAATTTCATGTGACCTTGGTGAGATGGCATAAAAATTTGTAGACATGTGCTTGAATTCCTAATCTGGGATTAATGAAACTTAATTAAATAAAACAAACTTATGTCCAAATTCATTTATTTAATTAAATTAGAAGAATATGATTTTAGATTTGAAGAATTTAGAAAATATGAACAATATAAATTAATTGAGAATTTATTTATATGTAGTCGAAATATTAATTAAATAACTAGTATTTAATTAATTAAATGTCTTGACTGATTTTAGGTGTATACAATAACCTATTCAATTTTTTATGTCAAGTTACCTAACTTTGTTTTTATGATTTTTCATTGCCACTTTAGGGCCTAGTTTAGACCCCCATGATCCTGCATTGATCCTGAAGTGACAAAAGGTTCTCTGTGCCTGTCTATCAACTAGTTGGTGTTCTTGGCCTTTGAGATAATGGCTAGTAGCATGCAAAATTCAAATCTTGCATGTGGTGTCAAGATAGGACCTGGTTAAGGTTCTGATGGTAGCGCATGACATCATGTTCTATTGGTAGCAATATTTTTTTTTTGAACTGGCTTGTTACACATTTCATGTAATTTGAATTTAGGGCACCTTATGTCATCCTGGTTGTTTGTGGATCCTTGGCCGATATGGAAGAGTGTTAATACTATGTCATGTGTATATTTCTTTGTTGCTCAGATGCACAATGTGAAGCATACCAAGTAAAATTACACTGGTGTGAAGAAAATTTGGTTGTAGGTGTAATCCCAGTTTGTGTGGTATCATTAGAAGATCATATGAAGAGTAGAAGAGTGTTTGAGGTAGATTTGGCACATGTATGAGGTGTGTTATGCTATATTTTAGATCCACAAGCTTTATCTATGTATTGTGGTAGGACTAGTGTTCTACTTGTATCTAGCTGATGCTTAGTTCATTATATTAGGGATCAATGTCTCCACTAGGTGGGTGCATACAAATACATTAGGGGACTAGTTTCTTCGATATACTAATTCACCCCCTCCCCCCCTCTCAATAGATTGTGTTCCCTTCACATTAATCAATTTTAAGATAAGGTTAACATGACTGTAGATCATCCTTCAAAGATTAGTGGATGAACTAGGATTCTTAATAAGAGGATAAAGAAAGCAAGATATGTGCAAAGAGACATGATTTATATATGCACATAAAATTTTAAATGACATATATAAAAGCATAAAATTCAAAGAGAAAGTGAAAGTGACTCTTCCTAGTCTAATGTATTTTTTCATATATGAATTTATAGAGGGAATGAATTTTCACCTTCTCTTTTAAAATTGAACTATAAATATATGAATATAACACATCTATGAGATTTGCAAACCCTTAAAAACTAATTTGGAATAAAATATTTATATATTTTTATTTTTATGGATTTTTTCAAACACATTTGTTTCCATATTATTTCATATATAAAATTCAAGAATGTTCAATGAGTTTAATATGTGATCCATATCACTGACGTCCTTATAATTATGACATGTTAAGCATGCTCAACTTAAAAACATTAGTGTTGTGTGAAATTTTAACATCTATCATGCTTATTAGGTTTTGTCCTTATGTTTTAATTATGGGAAACAAGCCAAGTGAGGAATGGTTTTCATCAGATTTGTCCATTCACCAAATGATGTGTGGAACATTTGAAGATAATTTAAGATTATTTTACCCTTTTCTTCTTCGCCTTTTGTTTTGTATTTTCTAATATCAATGATATATTATTATTAGTATATTTACCATGAATTTCTATTCACATAAGGAAGAAATTATAAGTTAGTTTTTATTTTCACATGGTAAATTTATATTTTCACATATGATTCACTATCATGCAAAATAGAATTAAAGTTCTTTGAAACTGGGAAAAACAACATGAATGACTAATCATGCATAATTTTAATTTTGTAAATAATTAGGTTATCATGTAGTTTTAAATTATTTATTTTTAAATCACTAGAAAAATAATGGGTCCATTTTTAGTGGAAGTGTATTTTCTTAGCTTTAAAATAGGTACATGTTTATTTCTTAGAAGGAATACCTATCTTAAAGTGGGTACTTGAAACTCACAACACATATTTTCAATATGGTTTTAGGCTAAAAAAATAGATGGTAACCCAAGTCTTAGCCTTGGACCTATAATTATAAGGTCATGTTAACAAGTGATAAAACTATTATGGCTGATGGATTTTTTTTTTAAAAATTTAAAATTAAAATCATGTATAGATTTCAAATATGTATTTTTTTAGTGATTTAAAATTTTATTATATTTATTAATTAATTTATGAGAAAAGTGGTTCATAAACTTGAAATGTCAAGTATTAGTATTTTTTTTAGACCCCCTATAAACCGAGTGGTGTGACACACCCTACGCCCTCTTGTACCAGAGGCAGTGGCCTTTGGTACCAGAGGGGTGGGGGAGACTAGACCTCGTGACCAACCTCCTACAATAGGAAAGGTTTAGCCAACCATGCTAGGGCCCCAACCCCAAGTATTAGTATTTTTTAATAACTTTTAATTTTTATTTAAAAAAAAAATTATAGACCATTAATGTAGACATCATTCTTTACACAATGAAAAAAATAAATTTATTTATTATTATTTTAGCTTAATTTATGTTTGTTGGGGTCTTTGAAAATAACAATTAGAACCAATAAAAAATTAATTTAAAAAATATCTGGAAATTTTAATAAAAATATCTTGATCAAAATTCACTATAATACACATATTTTCCCTGAAGTAATTAGAAATATAATTTTATTTAGATCAAATTAGCATTATGGATCTAAAAAGTGATTTTGGTGCATCCTATACAAAATTAACTTGTATAATTTAGCTATTAGAATAAATTACATATTTAAAATCATACTCAAAATCTTCCATTTTAGATTATTTTTAGAAGATTTTATGTGTACAAGTGCTACTCCAATTATGAAAAACTTTGATTATCAAGAAAAAATACTTCCACCTTTTGGCAACAAAGTGGACCTAACTTCTTGCATTTACCCTAAAATTTCTAAATTAATGATAAAATTTACCTAATGGTAAATTTGATAATTTCAAGTAGAAATCATGAATATATTTAAAATTAAATTAGAGAGTTTACACTAACAAATAGTGCGTAATTTTATTGTGCTAAAATATGAATGGCTTAATATTCCATACACGATCTCTTGAACAAACCAACCAAAACACTATGCACCAACAAGGATATTTTGATAAACCTTGTAAATTTAATTAATTAAGACTCTTGATGCTAGCCAATTTCAAAGTAAGAGAATTTTGTTAAATTGTTCCAACATGATGTGTCAATACACGCATTGATAGACCGAGCTCTTATAAAAAACATTAAACTATATCATAACCATGTATTATGAGTTGTTACTTTAAAGCTTGGTGTAAGAAGTCTATGAATTACTACCAAGTGAGCCCCATTTTCCCTTATTTAGAAACTAGTTTGAGGCCACTATGAGAACTTTTTAAACATCATTGAGTTTAACAATTAAAGTTTAGTTTTGGCTAATAAAAATAGAATAAATATTTACAATCTTTTGATATAGATGAGGTGTAAAAAATATTATTAACTGTTTAATTATTGAAGAGTAGGAAGTTTGGTGATGGACCAATAAAATTGAGTATGTGAAATCTATAAGACACACAAATATTCAACTTGAAGTACTTTAAATGAACATTTAAGGTCATGACTAGAGATAATTTAGAACATACCGGATAGAATCTTTAACATTTTATTCAAGTAGAACAATTATTTACAATATATTAAAATATTAATTTATTTTTCTAAGCTTAAAAAATTATACAAAACTAGTTACTATAAGTTTTCCGTACAGTCTATGAAATGGTGTATAATATTTGCTTTTAGTTTTATTTTTTTTGCTTTTTAGTCAACATTTCAAATCACAATCAATGATCCATTGTCAAAAAGAAGAGAACAATCCAAAACATTGAATAAAAAACATACACAATCAAAATAATAAACAATCATATCCAAACACATCAGATCTTACAAAAATTAGTAAATAATCATTTTATTTTTAAAAGCTAAATTTAATATTTAACCATTAAAGTGGATGTTATTTAACCCACCAACTCTCCTTAGGCATCCATTACAACTTACAAAAAAAATATAAAGCTTCAACCATATTAAAACATTTTAGACACTGATAAAGAGCTGCCAAGAGGAGTCCAGAATATTGTAACAGAGACAACATTGAAAGTTATGATTTGAGAGAAAAATGAGGTAGAGAACCTCAAAATTTAGGTTTATGAATGCTCAGCAACATAATCTAGAAGAGTTAAGAACAATTATGGAAGTAAAAACATAGCCACATATTTTTGATTTGCATCATGGTGGGCCGAGCATGAGCCCAGTTGGGTTCCAATACAATCAACTTTAAGTTCTTGAGAAACAAACTTCAAAAGCCTTCATCTTGTACTTCTAGAACACAACATAATGTATTCTATTCGGCCTGGTATTATCATAACCATGCCTTATAATCCTCTGATCCCGTTGTCCTCGCCGGATGACATGCTTTCTATTGACTGTACTCTCTTCAGATACTTGGATCTTCTTACAGGCTGAGAAGAAGGAGGCCATGAAGCCCTTCTGTGGCCCATCAGCCCTAGCAATAACTGTTTCAGGCCTGGGAGATAAATGCCTTGTGGGTATTCTTACTTCTTTAACTGGTGATGGCAATGCAAAGGTTTTTATGTCATCCAGTGGCTCTCTCCAATGTACTCTACGCTTTGCTTTCTGAACTTTTAATGAACCCTGCAAACCTTTTTTCTCAGAAGCCTGTTGATACCCTGCTATTGCCTCCATTCAAGCTTCTGCGACAATATCCACCTCTTAACAAAACATAACAGTTTATTAGGATTGTAAGAGATCATGAGGTTTAGTCTCCCTTCCTCTTTGTGGTATCAAAGGGCGTGCCACACCAGTGTCACCAGACATGTGAAAAAAAATTATCAAACACACTGCAGTTTATAAAAGGACTATCCATTCCTGCAGTCCAAAAAACCATAACAGTTTATTGAGATTTCAATATTTTATCTGATTATCTAATGGAAAACTTACTGTAACAAAACCAGAAAATTTTCTGCCTTCCAAAGTTAACCAATTTCTTACCAGAAATACTTGATTGCTTCTACATTTGTATGCAGATGACATGTCGAGAAAACTTCATTGGAGGAGTGTGGAAGAGGTGGTGAGTATAAAACCAAAACTAGAAGGTAATATTTAAAATAAACTGTTGGCAATTTCCAGGATAAGACGGAGAAATCAGCGGGGATGTACGTTATTTAACTAGTAGAAAACTGGATCAAATGGTCTTGTTTACACTTAGTTCCTGCAACGTGGACTTTGAAGATGAGGATGGTGATTGGATTTATTTCAAAATTTTAAAAGTGTAGGCAGATAAATTTAAAAGCATTTATTGAAAGTGATGTGGGTCCAAACAAACAATCCGTGGCGATGAAAAACGAGTCAAGCATTAAAGAAATATACAAAATAAGAATGTAATGGTGAAATTTATTTTGTTCCATTTAGTTTTGTTTTATATCATTTTTTATTTTGCTTCGTTTAGTTTAGTTTTAATATATATTTTTTAGATTATAGGAATCAGATAGTTCCTTATAAACTGCAGTGCCGTTGGTAATTTTTTTTTCATGATCTCTTGTCTACAGCAGATCAAGAGGGGTAAACCTCCGTTTCTTTATTAAGAGGGGTAAACAATATAAATTCTCAACAATTACACTCTAATGGGGTTTGAACCTTGATGACAAGAATAACAATACAATAACTTAATCATGACACCATTCCATTATTATTTTATTTCAATATAATTATATATTAATAAATTGTTTAATTTTTGGATTTATTTCTTAAATTATCATCTATTTTTTTAATATATATCTTAGTTAACATTTTTTTATTTATACATTTTTTATATATTGGTTTGTATTAATTACGTATTAATATTATGGTTCTTTTATATTTAAACATGAAAAATGAGTCAAACATTGAAGAAACATACAAAATAAGAATGTAAGAGTGAAATTGTTTTCTTTTGATTTTATCTTAATATAGTCATATTAACAAATGGCATACACTTGTGTAAAGTTAGATTCATTTCTCAAAATTTCACCCATTCACATTTACATATACTTCTACACATTCTAGCTTAACTATTCTTATTTATGCATATAACCATACACTCTTTTGTATTAACTATTTATTAATCTTATCATTATCCCTATATTCAAGGTTTTGTTCACCACTTTGATATTTATGCCTCCTTGTCTCAAGTCAATCCTATGGTATGCACACATGAAATTTAACTCCCAGAATTAAAAAAAATGAAAATCGAATTTTAACTAGAACTCTTACTTATTTCACTAACTTCGTTATGAACCAAATTGGTACATGTTTGCATAGTTAATTAGTGTCTTCATACCTAAAATAACTCATGTGCAAGTGTTCATTTAGATCCAAGGAATCCAATTCATATCCAAAAAGCCTATGCATTGAAATGAGAAGCATTCTAGGAATACATTAGTTGAGAGAACTAAAGGCAATTTAAATTTGCATCCAATTCATTTAGGTCAACCTAAGAGAACATGACCCTAGTGACCTAGCTATCTCCCTAAAGGTTTTTTTTTAATGTTGCTAGTCCTTACAAATAATTAGATATCAAAGAAAAGGGTGGTATCATTTTTACCAATATGTAGCAAGTTGGTTCTATCTCACAAGCTTCAAATTGTTTTGCATATTAGGTCAATGCTATGTAGGATAGGATTGATCCCGCATAGCACAAATTAGACCTATGCAAAACTTTTCATTTATTACAATCTTGAGACATTTTCTATACCATCAACATATGAAATATGTTCAATATCAAATTATTTTTCATCATTGTTGCAAGAGTTATGTGCACTATCCTTCATACTTAGTTTATAATTATTAGTTTTAATTTATCATTCCCAATTGACACTAACTAATCTGGATTGATTTATAATTTAATTATTGCATTCATTTAGCTAGCCTAGATCTTAAAATTAGGAAAAAAATTATTTCCTTTACATTTTGGTGAACTTATCCATGCTTACACACAATAGAATTTTACCTTAGGGCTATGCCTTCATTCCTCTTAGGACTTTTAGATATGATATAACCTTGATTCCATCATTTACATTCACAGTTTTTAAGTTTGGGTTCGCATTTCCTTATTTATATATATTATACATTATTAGCGTTTGGCGTACACACATAGTAATAAACATCTTTTATCCCACCATGACAGCCTTATATATTCTACTATTATGGCCTTTTCTAGGCCACTTTCTTTGGCTTTTATGGATGCATATATATTATAGTTTTCATATGTTCCTATCATTCACAACACATCATCTTTCTATCATTGATACTCTCATGACATATCATGGTAAGGATAAGGATATGTCTTATATGGAGGTTTTATTTTAGAATATCATAACCTATCTCATCCTTCCTTCACGGGTTCATATTTCCTTATTTATATATATTATAAATTATTAGTGTTTGGTGTACACACATAGTAATAAATATCTTTTATCCCACCATGACACCCTTATATATTCTACTATTATGGCCTTTTCTAGGCCACTTTCTTTGGATTTTATGGATGCATATATATTATAGTTTTCATATGTTCTCATCATTCATAGCACATCATATTTCTATCATTGATACTCTCATGACACCATGCTAAGGATAAGAATATGTCTTATATGGAGGTTTTATTTTAGAATATCATAACCTATCTCATCCTTCCTTCATGGAACTAGTTGATGTTCATCCAAAAAAATTAAATACAATCAATTGATTTATCCATGAGCTCAATGATGATCCTATGGTTAGTAATAATGAGTACACACCTAGTGAGGCCTTACCTATTGGCACACTTTGTATAATGGACCTTGATAATAATCATGGCATTGTTATACCATTTCTTTCACATATCAGGATAGCCCTACATCCATAGAGACACATTTTTTAGATGGCATATATCCTCTTATACATGATGATATGATTCATAACTATCAATCTTTTACATCTCATGTTTGATTTACTCAAATATCCCTTGATGATCCCATACCTTATGGTGATACTTATTTAGCTCTTTATGTAGATGATTGTGATATTATTGCATATTTTCATTTATTAAATCATGGCATTATGAGCCTTAGTGAAGAAATTTTACATGATAATTATGATGGTTCTACAAATACCTCTCTACATGTGAAATAATTTTTACAAACTGTACTAATTATGAACACTTAGATTATATATTATATATTTTTTTGTTACTTAAAGTGTATCCCTGCGGTCACCCACCCAATGACACTTAGAGGCAAGTAGGAAGGCAAGACTAGTCCCTGGGGGTATATGGAGCCGACAACCACTACTACAATTTAAACCCGAGAGGAGTCGAACCTGAGACCATGATGAGCCATCCCACAACCTCAAGCCAACCGTACTACTCGTGTTAGCCTAGATTATATGTTATATTACTTATTAGCGAGTTTATATTAAATTTGAGAGGTAATTTAAAAAAAAAATTATTTATCTTTACAAATTTTTATTGATTTATCTCATGCTTTTATAACCCACTTTTCTAGCACTAGTTCACATGATGGTTGGATGAACTCAACAACTCTTTACCATGGCTTATATTTTAATCCTAATTCCTCTTCTATCAATATGACTTATATGTGTCTATTATACCTATTTTTCATACTTCCCCTAATTCACATGATTATAATATTCTAGGGAATACAAACTAAAGATTTGGAAGAGGCCAAAATATTACATTACCACAACTAGTTTCTATCCAACACACTCAATATAACCCTTGTAACTCAACTTGAATGTTTAAAATACCTTAGGATTTTAATATTACTCAATAATTACAAATTATAGAAGCCAAAATATCATTGTGGAATTTTGTGTGCACATTACCTTTTATAGAGATATTATGCCAAAATCCTTAGAGAAGATCCAAAATGGTTTTGATAAAACTCCACAATTGCTTGTACATCTTTGATTAACTCTATTGACCACAAGGAACATTATTCTATATAATTTGATGATAGTTTTGATTAAAAGGAAAAATAGGTTTTGAAGGGACCCAAAACCCTTTACAAGAGAGATACCAAAAGCTACTAAAGGAATAAATCATTCAACCACCAGCAACAACCCAACCATAAAAAAACCAACCAACATGGGAGCCAGAAAATTTACATCAACTAACAACCAGTGACTCCCAACAACAAAACAACAACAAATAAACCGACTAGAAAACAAAAAGAAAACAATAGAAAAATACTAGAAACTAATGAAGGCCACCCAGAGTTTTAGCCATTTCAACCTGCTAGGACTTATGTTTTTCAACCATATCTAGTAGTTCCTATTTTTCAGCATCAAACACTTTTTTCCACTCTATTGACCCTCTCCCAACCAACACCTTGTCATTAGCCTTGAGGGATTTTTTGCCCTTACCCTTAGTCACATGTTCTATATCCATGAGTTTAGAGAAGTAGACCTACTCTTCCCTAAGTTGAATAATTTTCTTGAAGAGAGTCTCCAGGGCTTCAACGTTGTTCTTGACCTAGACATGACTCACCTGTAGTAATTTTCTAATATCATTATTTAAACTTGTAACATTAGCCTTGAGGGATTTCAGTCTATCCTCAAAATGATCCTTAAACTTGTTATGAGAGTGTTCCAGCTCCACCAATCTGTCAATGAGGAGATTTGACATAGAGGACTTCGGGAAATTTTGCAAATTAGCCTTAAGGCCCTTGATTTTAATGTTGATTTTATTGAATTCCTACAATGTCCATTTTGCCAATTTGAAGGTACTGGTAGCACCCGCCCTAGCCATATCTAATAGGCCAAACATTGAGGTGTCCTCCTCATCTAAGTATGAGAAATCCTCCGACAGAGGATCAATTTTCAGGGGCAGAACAACATTTCCTTTTCCCTCACCCTCCACATTCCACTCACCAACCTCCTTTTCTAAAGAAGCCTTGGTTAAGTCATGAACAGGGAATTCCTCCATAGTCACAACAATGGCGTTTGGGTTATTGCTAACCTCAGCCTTTGTAGAATCCCTGGCCGCCACATTAGACTCCTTTTTCTTCAAATTAGCCAGTCTCTTTGACAACCTTCTTGGTTTTTTAGCCACATCAACCATCTTTTGGGCCCCAACCTCATAATCCCCACCAACAACACCTTTATCACTGGCCACATCCTCCTCTCTTGGAGAAGACCCATCTAACCCTACCTCTGTGTCTTTGCTCCTAGAAATGACCAATATCTTGGGGGGCCTATTAATTTTGGAACTCGCCACCTTCCTCTTCTTCGACCCCAAAGCCAAGCCAACCTCATCCTCATTCCACTCTTCCTCCTTGTGTGACGAGGACTCTGACTTTGACAACCTAGAAAGGGCAACAAAATCTACCCCCTTACTAGTGATGGTGGGGGCTAGAGACATAGAAGGAACATGCTCCATAATAAGCAATATAAGCCCTTCGTGAAGGATGGGGTCCCTCCTATTCTTGAAATGGGCATACATAGAGGATTCCAGTGAAGACAAAAGAAAAAAGGGAAAGGATATGAACAAGCCATGCCTGAAATGATTAAGCAAAGTGAAATGGTGACCAAGAAGTGCCTTGAATCTCCTCTCCAGTGTCACGTACCGCATCATCACCTCCACAACTCTAGCCTAGATCTTCTTTAGGGACTCTCTGTCATAACCCCAATTCTCTAGCTTAACTAAATTTTTTCTTTCACCATCCTTAAAAAATTGGGTCATGGCCTCCTCATTGCCTTTTTTATCCTTAAAAAAATTCCTACCCACAATTGACAAACTCGTAACAGAAGCAATAAAGTCCTCATTCACCTCCACCTCTAGTACCTTCATTACAAGTTTACGATTATGCCAAATGGAAACAAATTTGGCCAATGCATTCAGCTCATGCTTGTGTAGTCTCTCCATAAAAGGAGTAAAATTGCCATGACTAAAGATGTTCCACAACTTCTTCCTCCTCTGAATATCACCACACGAGTCTGGATCAACACAATTCCCATCTCTGCCCATGGACCCCTTAGCAGCCAACACCGAAATTTGGTAGAAAATAACCAAATACAAACCAAAGAGCCAAACACCACCCACAAAGCATGCCAAATGGGGAGAATTACAAGACCATAAAAACTATATCAAATTATCCAACGCCATCAATTCTTAAGATGTTCTTAGCATTCTTGGGAATGATAGATCCCTCCTCCCATGAGTGAAATTTGCTAAGACTAACAACCACATTGGAAAAGCAATCAATAAGAGAGTTTCCTTCCCGATACACATGAGATATACGGGTCTCAACACAAGTTTGAAGCATAATTACCGTATCTT
This sequence comes from Sequoia sempervirens, assembly GCA_007258455.2. Lineage (NCBI taxonomy): Eukaryota > Viridiplantae > Streptophyta > Pinopsida > Cupressales > Cupressaceae > Sequoia > Sequoia sempervirens. The sequence continues at coordinate 232,364,000 of VDFB02058242.1, forward strand.
TGGTTAGCTGATCCACGTTCCAACTTAGGGGATGCACACGGTTCAGATAATTAATGACATTCATTGTATCACCTTCCATCCAAATTTTTGAATACCCTTTGCTAATGGCATACTTTACACTTATGAATGCAACATCTGCTTCCACGCGATGATTTGTCTGGATACCCAAAGGGAGTGCCACCACGCTAAGAAGTCTGCCAAAAATAATTTGATGATAGTTAGATCCCATGTGAGAAGGATCTTAAAAAATAATTACCTTTACACATTATGGTGAAATCTGATATTTTTTTTATTAAATAATATTTATTCAATAGTGGATCTAGCCTAAACATATGTATTGAAGATTATTTTCAATAATTAAAATTAAACATGTTAAATCTATACAACCATCCAACCTTACCATTCAAAAATATGATAATGTGGTTAGATATTATATTAGTATTGTTGTTCTCCCAATCAAGGATGGACCATGCACATGAGACACCTTGTTCCATGTGATCTCCATGCACATGAGACACCTTGTTCCATATGATCTCTATTAAATTAAAGGTTCGAATAATCTTCTTGGCCATAAATGGTTACATGCAATTAAGAAATTTGTGTGGTTTTTTACTTTGTATTAATGTGTAAAATATTAGCACAAAGGGAACATTTGGCCATATTGTTAAGTGTGAAAAGAAGATCTAGACTAACTAGTCAATTAACCCGGATCAATCTTTTCTTAAATTGCAACACAAACCAACAAATGAATTATGATTGGATAAATTCCTAAAAGGAGAGCCAATCTATATGGGTTCTATTCCTTTGTTGTAAAGAGGTAAGATTGATAAAATATGATTTAATTAACCTAATTGATATAAAAACCTAATCTGAAAATGTGAAAATTACATAGACAAACATGAAAAAATTCATAGAAATAGTTACAAATCTAGAAAAGGTAGATAAAGGGGTACCTATAATTGAAAGTAGAAACTAAATTGGTTACACAGGAGCATTTTCCACCCTTGTCCTAGGGTTTTGGTCTATCTAAGTTATAGTCTAAAAGTTCATGGTTTGCTCTACTCTATTGTTCCCTAAAATATTTGTCTTCACATCCAAAACTACACAAACATAGAGAAAGAAAGGGGAGGGGTGGCTATATAGGAGTTTACCTTGGTCAAACCCCTATTTTGGTATTTCTACCTTAGTTAATAGCCAATTAAATTATACAATATGATAGTTTGTGCTCTAAATTTTAAGTGTGTTTAAGATTGTGGTGAACAATGATATGCAAAATAATAGATAAAAACCCTACTCAAGTGTTTTAGAGTGGATTTCTACATGAATCAACAAGGAGGTGCATAATCTAAACCAAGATAAAGGTTATGCTCAAGGGAATTAAAACACAACCAATTATCTCAATTAGGGAAGCAAGGTAATCAAAGTTCTAAATGTGAGAACCCACTGAAATCAAGTCCAATTTTGTTGGAGATGTGCAAAATCTAATAAAAAACCCTTCATTCCAACTTGTCTACAATAAAATAACTTGTGAAATGGAAGATATAATATAAAATGCCACTTCAAGGGGGATACCTCCAATAGTCTTCAATAAGAACTCAATACTCAACATGATGATAATAAACTACCTATACCTCCTATATATACCATACTTATGCCTAGGATATCACCCAGGACAACCTAGATAACCCTATATAAGCCTTAGGAAAACCTAAATAACTAAATAACAATATGAAATATAGAAAAAGGGATCATAGGTTCTAAGTGTAAAGAACCAAGGATGAAAAGGTGGCCATTTTCCAAATTTCATTAGGATGTAGATCACAAGGTGCAAAGATTGACTTTCAGCCCTAATGGTGAGAAAATTAGACTTGAATCTACATCTAATGGGGGGATTAGAATGAATTGGAAATAAATTGGAATGATTAAATTAATTATCCTATATGCCCTAATACATAAAATGCAAGATCCTGATAATTGACAGTCATAACAACAATTTGCAAGTGGATATGAGAAACGTACAAAGTGATATGTACCAACCCAAAAAAGCTTGTTTTAAGCACTGTAGGAGGAATAGGTCACCCTTGGGTGAATGGGTCCTTGTATGGGTGTCCTGATCAACTTTTGGGGTCCTTTGATGTTAGATATGAGCTTTGGATTCCCGCATACAAAATTGCTGAAATGTTAGAAATCAATTATGCAACTTAGTTTTTGAGTCTTGACAACTTTGATGACAATAAATGAAACAATGAAAAATATATATCTTCTAGGTATCTTCAATCCTCTTCAGACTTGGAACTTGCACATGCAAAGAGGGAGAAAATATTGGGTCATTTTAGGGGCTCGCCTCAGTCAAACCCCATGTAAGTGCTTCCACTTCCACAATGGCAACGTCAATGATAAAAAACTTAATGGAAAGGAAGAAAATGAATGAACAATTTTGTGCAACTCACCACCCTTCAATAGCCTCCTTGAACACCCTTCAATAGCTTCCTTGAAGGATTAGGGACATACACATCACTTCAAGGGAATTGGATCTTTCTTGCTTAATTTTTTGAATGCTTGAATGAATGAATGCATGAAGAACTAAAACACTTATTAGAAAAGCCCCTAAGATAAAGGATTAAGGAGAGATGGCCAAGCCCCTAAGATCTAAGATCCCATTGAAAACCAACATAGGCATGTAAAGGAACACACTCATGTAGCAATGATACAAGGTAAACAAAAATTTAATGTTGAGGTTAATGTAAAAAAAGAGAAAAAAGGAAAAAGGATGGACTAGCAAGATAAATCTTATTAATGAAAGTATTATTTCCCAATACACTTTGTATCAAAATTCCAATTCAAATGGTGACGTATCTATCTTTTCGTGCACGGTTGTCATAATTCACATGTCAACTATCTCCTCAAGCTTGTTCTTCAAGGAAAGGCTTGCCATTTCTAAATCAAATGGAATTAATAAGGTTATGTATAATCATTACTTCAATGTCCTTGAGTTAGTGTGCAATGATACTATCTCCAAGTAGTTAATTTATCCCCTTCACATTAGTTGCCTTTTACATCTAGGTAGCTATGATAACTCTGTCTGCAACTTGTTGGTGTATATTGCTATCTATATGAGTACCAAAGTGTTAGGTCACTGTATGAAGAAGTGTGTTAAAAGGAAGAAGGGTGGGAAGAGTTTGCGGTCTAAGAAAATGGGAGGCCCTAGGAAGAAAAAATTCCTTTCAACTATGATAGTTTGAAACAAAATGTGGATTTGTGGAGGATTTTTCAAAATTATGGAATGGTTTCTTATTTTCAAGCCATGCATGGTTACAATGACACTCTGGTTTCCAAATTCACTAATGCTTGGAAGGGGGTAATGTGTGTCCATTGGCACCACTAAGTTTGAAGTGACGAATTAGTTGATAGCGAAGGCCATGGGCCTAATGAATGAAGGAAGGAAGGTGGTCAAGAAAAGTAATGGGGAGTTCCAAAGTTTTGTTGAAAGATTCTTTGTCAATGAAGAGAAACTATAAATATTTCAGAATGGCTATGCTTGCCTCAACCTCCCTGCACCCTTTTCCATGGTAATGATTTTTTTTATGTGCTACTTTACTCTTGAGGGTAGATATATGATGGTGCATGCTTACCACTTTCCAATCCTGAATCATATAAGGTAAAATGAGAGGATTAAAATGTTTTTTTATCTATTATCCTCCATGAAACAAAATATCAAAAAAGGTGCCTTGCCTCCCTTGCACCAGGGTCTTATAATGGCCCTTTATAAACTTATGTTGGCTAATAACCTGCATGTTAACCCTTTAATCATAAGAAATTTGAACCCCCTTAGAAATGTTGTAATGCATAATGATGACATGGAGGAGAATGTTAAACCAACCCCTAGCCATAACCCTGGGCACTCCTCTATCAAGATTGAGCCTTTGGAAGGAAGTTCCATGCCCCCGACAAAAAATCAAGCCTCTCATAACAAAAATTTTCCTTAAAACCAAAGCTTATTTTGGAGAAGGATATGGAATTGGAGCTGCTGAAAGCTATCCCAAAGAAGAGAAAACACTCTCCTCTTTTGTTGGAACTTCCTAAAAAAAAGTTGTTACATATAAGAAACTTGAATAGGAAAATATAATTACCATTGGTGAGGATTTAGAAGGTGTCCAAAAGGAGGAGTACGAAGAGGGGTTAAGTGGTTTTAACAGAGGTGGTAAGAGGTTGGATAGACTTGCTAAGGTTGCCTTTGATGAAAAATAGGAAAAAGGTAAAGGAAAATCCATCACAACTAAAGAATAGGAGCCTTTACCCATTGAGGAGTTTAAAGTTGTGATAGAAGAAGAAAGTGAGGGTATGGATTGTGATGAATACAATAAAAAATATGGGGAGGAAGATGAATTTGAGGAGGATGTGGATAGGGATGATGCTAATGAAGCTAGTGGGATGGAGGGTTAGGAAGAAAATGATAATAATCTTGTCATCACACCTACAAAGGATACTAACAATATAAATATTGATGTTTTGAAAGGTAAAATCACTTTCTTGCATGTTCAGTAGGACATGGAGAAGGTGATTTGCAAATTGATGAAGGTTACTGATGGTCTCATGAGAAGGGCTATGGTTGGTTTGATTTTTGGATGAACTAAAATTTGGAAACAACTCAAAAAGAAAGAAAAGTAGGAGGGAGTGAAAGATTCCACTAATCCTAGTGATTCTGACTAGAGGGACCACATCTCCAAAATTAGGGAAAATTGGGAGTTGATAGCCAATGCTAAATAATGGTGCTTTGTTATTTAGGTTTTTGGTCTTTTTGTGTCAAGCAACTATTGGTTATTATAGCTTCTTAAGTCTATTGTTAATTATTTGGACTATATGGTGGTTTGTTAATCTTAAGACCATTGTCTATGTTTTTTATTATGTTATTGATGGATATGTGGCCTACGTGCCTATTGGAGACATTGAATCTAGCCTATGTGCCCTTATGTGGGATCATTTATAGTTGTTAGATTAGCTTTTTGGTTCCTGGTGGCTTTACTTATGTTGTTTCCTAATCTATTTTTTGTTGTTGCTTCTTCCTTGCTTTGTTATTGCATGGGATCAGGGCCCTTCCTTGCTAATATAATAACAAAGATTGAAAGGAAATGAAAAGATGAGTGTGGACAAATAGAACCAAATTACACTTATCCTTCTTTAATAGAGAACATGAACACTCAAAAGAAAGGGGAAAATGTTTTTTGGTTTGGTTGTTTAGGGGCTTGCCTTAGTCAAACCCCTGTTTTAATATTCCTACCTCCATGATAGCCAAAACTCTGATAAAGATTGAAAAATATACAAAATGTGATATTTTTGAAACAAAAATTTTGTAATCAGTAATATAAATAGTTTAATAATAAAACATTAACATCTAAGAAATCCAAATGATAAAATTGAACTAAATAGAGTGACAATATGGAATGAGATCACCTTGCAGATTTTGAAGAAACCTCAAGGGTGATTCATTGGCTCAAGATTGTTGTTGAGAGAAAGAGAAATGGCATGCAATGTGAATATCATCTTGTTGTGTCTTCAATGGAAAAAAACACTAATTCAATATTTGTGTTTTCTTTTACCAAAATAATGTATGAGAATTAGATAGTATCTAAAATCAATCTTCCTCCATTTTTCAAAATAAGTTGGGTTGAATTTTTTCAAAGTGACTACATACAGGGGTGTCATGTCTGTAAAATCTATGGGAAGGTGATGATCTGATGGCCACAAGAAATTATGGTGCTAACATTTTGAAATTAAATGATTTATACTAAAAGGTTAAAGAGAGGATTATGTGTGAATCTGACTCCCAAGTTGTGGTGAACTTGTTGAATAGGCGGAGGTTAGAGGATGTCAGCTGGCACCTAGCTTTGATTATTGAACAAATTCTCAGTCTTTGTGTTTCTCTTGAGTTTATTAATTTCACTCATATTCCTCGGGAGTGGAATGGTGTTGCTGATTGTTTGGCTAAATGGGCTTCTGATCATTTTCATGACTGGAATTTGGTTGATCGGGTTCAATTACCCCCTGATTTGTCTCAACAGTTGGACCATTTGGTGGAGCTGGATAAGGCTGTGTAATGACTTTGCTCTATAATTTTCTTGTGTTTTAATAAATTTTTACCCCTCTTTTATGTTGAAATTGAAAGGGTATGCAATTTACAAAACTACAGTCCTATTCTTCCTTTCAACAACATGATTTTTTTGAAGAATGTATCTATTAAACATTTATCTCTTAATCCCATGATATTCAAAAATTTATTTGAACTATTTGTTGACATATTATCCATGATTATTTATTCTTATTCAATCGATCTTATTTCGACTTTGATTTTTCACAAATAGTTTAAATATTCCAAATTTTCTAAAACCTTCATCTTTCTACTTAAGTAATTTGACCCAAAGTTTTATCAAAAAAATATCAGTGAATGTGAAGGTTTATCTAGCTCCTCCCCTTCATGGGGGATTCATAGGGACACATTAATCACTATAGAAAATCTTAATATATATACTTTCCAGGCTGCATGTACACCTTTCAAACTTCTCTTTATGTTTTCTTCTATCCATGCATCATGTACACACATTTGTCTTTACCCTTATCCAAGGTAGTCCATCAACCATATTCACCTTTGGTGCTAAAAGAGGGGTACAAATTTATTCAAATAGAAACAAAGAAGTACAAAGCTAGGCCATTACACACCCCTGCCAATCTCCACTAAGTGGTCCAAATTTTATGAAAAATCTAGGGGTAATTGACCCCTATCCACAATGTTCCAATTTTGTAGATGATCAAAGGCCCATTTGGCTAAATAATCCGCTACTTCATTCCATTCTCTAGGAATGTGACATAAAGTAACAAATTCCAAGGAAGCACACAAAGTAAGAATCTGTTGAATAATCAAGGCTAAATGCCAACTAACATCTTCTAATTGATTCCTATTCAACAAAGTCACCACCACCTAAGAATCAGATTCACAAATGATCCTTCTCTAGCCAAGAGCACAACTGTGCTCCACCACATACAAAATGGCAAGAACATTCATTAAATTGCTAGTATGTAGACCCTTATAAATAGAAAAGATAAATTGAACAGTCACAGAACTATTCTGCCAACACCACCAATACCAAGATGACTAGGATTTCCTCGAGAAGAACCATCTGTGTTGATTTTCAACACTCCTTGAGGAGGAGGACACCAACGCCCCTCCCTATTTATCTTTCGAAGAGGATGTCTACATCTATTTCTCATGATCTAACCAACACCCTTCACAAAACCACTCTGAAGAGGAAGTTTGAGACGATTGCAACAACCAACATCTCCCAGATCCACACCCTCAACCAAGTCACACTTATCCAAAATAGTTTCTCCCAAAGAATGAAGAATTTTATTCCACAAATTGTTTGGACAACCAACTTCACATCTTGAAACATTCTGCGATTCCTCTCCAACAAATATGCTAGATAATAAAGGTCAGACCAAGAGCCCAAGTAACTTGTAGGAACAAAGTCTTAACAGGGACCTTGCCCCATTGAGCAAAAAACCCAACCAAAGAGGAAATATGCTAGCAAGCCTAGTGCCACACACCCCACTAGAAGTGCCATATCTCCCTAGAGAAGGAACATTGGAAGAAGAGATGAGAGACACTCTCCTCACTATTAGAACACAAAACACACATCGAGGGACCCTGGAACCCATGCTTGCACAAGTTATCCCAAGTAAGACACCAATTCTGAACCACCAACAAAATAAAAAAATTGCACTTGGGCCAAGAAAATTTGTTCCACGTGTTTCCACCAAGGAACCTCAGTGTCTCCAAACATCTACCTAACCAACTCTCCATAACCTGTTGAAACATAGTACTTACTAGAAAAATCACTGCTACTCCAAGCCAAGACATCATGCCCCACCAAGGTATTACATTCACATGAGGAAATAATCTGAGACAACTCTTGCCTATCCTCCTCTGAACCTATTGGTGGTCATTCAAAAGAGTGCTTCCATTTAAAACTAGTAGCCAACCCAAAATTATAAACAATCTTATGATGCTCAATCGTATTCCAACCCACAACAGTAAAATGATCACAAAGTGACTAGAGGTGAGGATAAGTAGAAAGGATAATAGGATGACCATCCCAAGAATTCCACCAAAAAAGAGCCTAAGAACCCATATGACAGATCTAAAATAGCCCATTCTTAACCAACTGAGCCCCTACTTTTAGAGTATGCCAGATCATAGATCCCCATTCCTCTAAAGGGAAGTGAGGAACATCAAAAGTATTAACATCTCTAAGATAATTATGTGTTAGAATATAGGCCCAAAGCTTATGTTGGCTAGTACACTAGCGCCAATATAACTTGGCAACGAGATATTTCCCATTCAAAATAGGAGATCGTAAGCTAAGGGTCCCCTCCTTTTGAGGTCTACACATAGTTTCCCACTTAACAAGAATCCACCTAGCCATCTGCAAGTTACCACTCCAAAGAAATTATCATGAGAGGGCATTGAATTCCCTAAAGAAATACAAAGGAGCAACTTGAACAAAATACCTGTAAATAGGGAGAGCCTAGATAATAGACTTCTAAAGAGTCACTCTAGTGGTAGTAGATAACCAATGATAAGTCCAATAAGTGACCTTGTTATGCAAATTATCAAGCAAATTTTTCCACGAAGACCTGGGTTGCCTACCAACAACTAGAAGAATACCAAAATAGACAAAGGGAAGAGATCGAATCTAAAACCTCAAAATATTTTCAATCCACCATTGAATAGCTTGAGGATTATTAAAAAAGAAGATAGAAAACTTGTGCTCATCGACTTTCTGAACTGAAGTAGCAAGATAAATATCCAAAGACCACCTAAAATAAATAGCTTCTGGTCGCGCCCACAAAAGGATATGAAAATCACAGTAAAACCTTTCTTGGGAATTGGACATTCTGACAGGTGACTAATATCTCTCTGTGGACATTCATTTACTTGTCAAACCAGGGGACATATACTTTAAATGGCGCGGAAAAATATATGCACTAGGAACTAATTTTAGTCAAATCTTAGCAGAAATAAATATTGGAAAGGAATTCTATCTATGCCATAGGAAGGTAATGCAAAATTCTTTAACTCAACTATGATTTGATTAAAACAAAAACCATAACAACTATGACTGAAACACAAACTATGAACTAGCCTTATGCTGGAGGAACAGGCACAGGGATGGACTCTCTATGCTGTAGGAGCAATATAAGACTGAGTTTGTATGAAAACTTCAAAGATGAAAGCTAACTGAAGATCAACAGAAAAGAACAACTAACTAACTAGCTACAAATACTTACTAAGTGGGCCCCCTTAGCAAGCATCTATTGATTACGCAGGTGCTAAACTCAGAACTTCATTGAACTTTATTCATGAAAATAGAATGATATACATTGTTTTACTGATATGGAAACTAACAACAAACTCTGTCTCTTATCAAACAAATTCTGCTTTTCATTATCATATTGATTCTTACATGATATCTGCTACTTTGTTTCTATCTTACTCTAACTATCATCTCTCTCCCCTCACTCTCGCAGGAGGAGTACTTTATTTAAAATCAGGAGAGCAACTAACTAACTAACTCTATCAAAGAAAGACGTGGGAGTAAAGTGTATCCTAGAATCAAGGAACAAACTTCATAATGAATTTATGCATTTAACCCAATCCGAAGAGAATCTAGCGCTCCACTCTTTCCAGATTAACTGTCATTAAAAATCTTTCCCACGGTTTTGGTCAAAGATTCTTCGCTGGAGCTTCCTCGAAGTCGTGTAGGAAATGGACTTTACTGCAAGGTCGAGATCAGCTGCGCTTGACTCGATCATTCTTCAACAACCTGTGAAACAAAAGGTAACAAATGTGAAAGAAAAGGCATATGGAACATACATGATATCTATTCATTAATCACACATTTAAATCTATTTCATCATTCAAAAATTGTATGCGATATACCAGTCATTTAGGGAGTCAACGAGGCAATAAATGCAATCAATTCAACACAATGAGCTGTAGGAATATGAAAGTATTTTGCTACAAGATATCCCAATAAAAGGTTTCAACAGAGTTTAAACAGCCACAAAATAACAAAAGTAAAGGCATTAAAAGTTTATCATAACATCCAAACTATGAGCACATTTTAAGCTCATCAACTTCCTGGAGATGATCCCTCCCCATAAGATTAGTGTCATCAACAAACTAAAGATGAGAAAGCTATGGCAGCCCATTTCCCTAACACCAACCTTGAACCATGCCCTGGGAAACTCAAGACTTAAGAAATTTTCCTAGACCCTCAACCATAATAATAAACAGATAAGGGGAGAAATGATCTCCTTGATGAAGACCTTTGAAAGCCCCAAAAAGATTAGAAGGTTCCCCATTCATAATAATAGAGAAATAGGAAGAGGTAACATAACTCATATTCCAACTGACCCAATCTAGACTAAACCAAAGCCTACGAGAATTCTCCACAAAAAATGCCACTTAACTCTATCATAAGCTTTGGCCATGTCCAACTTGATGAACATATATTTCTCCTTAGAAGTCGCCATAAAGTGAATGACTTCAGAGAAAACCACCACCCCATCCAAGATTTGTCTACTAGCCACAAAACCCCCTTGCTCCTCAGAGATCAAAAAAGGAAGACAAACTTTGAGCCTCTTTGCAATCAATTTAGTAATAATCTTGTATAACACATTACAAAGAGCAATAGGTCTAAAGAATTCAAGTAGGTCAAAACCTTCCATTTTAGGAATGGGAACAAGGAAAGTAGAATTCAAGGCTCAAAGCATTTTTTTACTACGAAGAGATTCCTATGCAACCTATAACAAATCCAAACTTATAATATCCCAATTTAATTCCTGAAAAAATTCCATAGGAAATCCATCCGAACTTGGAGCTTTACCCTTATTCATCCCAAAAACATTCTCTTCCAATTTAGACAAAAAAATCAGACAGGTGAGGAAATTATTCATCTCATTAGTGATTAGGGAGGGAATGCAAGCAAGGATCAAATCCTCCTCATCTTCTGTAGGAGGTGAATCTTCAAAAAAAAAGAGCAGAATAAAATTGTCTAAAGCCCACAAAGAAGATATGTGAAGCCCTTTTGAATTAAGCAAAGAGGAAATATAACTCCTATTACGATGAGCTTGCATAAAATGATGGAAGAAAGCAATATTTCTATCCCCTTCCTGAAGCCAATCAATCTGAGCCTTTTGTCAAAAAATATCCTCATGGAGCTCCCACTCCTCCACTACTCTCATAGCCTAGGATTCAACTCTTCCTAAAGCATCTAAGAAACCATAAGCCTAAATTTGGAAAGTAATCACATCAAGGTGGACTTGAGCATTCCTCTTCATTAGTCTATAGGTTTCCAAAACACAACCTATTGAAGCTTGTAGGTTGTCAAAACACAACCTATTCTATTTCTTAAGGTGATATTTGACACATTGAATTTTCTTAACAAAGGAGCACATAGTTGTACCATATGCAAGGCCTCCATCACGCCACCACTAGGCCATTAGATCATGCAGGGAAGAATCCCAAAGCCACATAAGATGAAAATTAAAAGGAGGAGTCTTGGGAATCATAACAGAGGTTGTTGAAAATTTAATCGGCCAATAATCATAATCCCTCCAATCAAGAATGTCAGAACTAGTAACCAAGCTACCCCCACCCAAAAATAGGAGACAAGAAATCTATCTAGCCTTTCAAAAATCACTTCCTCTCTACTTCGTCTATTATTCCAAGTGAAAACCCCATTAGAAGGCTTAACATTAGTTAAAGCTAGAGAATCCACATTCCCCTGAAAAATATCAAAAGCACTTGTCCAAGCCTAGGCAACCCACCTGTTTTCTCCTCCAAACTCAACATGAAATTAAAATCATTAGCTAAGACCCAAGGAAGATATCTAGCACAAGATCTAACATGCCTTATATGAGCCCAAAGCCAAATTTTTCCATGAATACCAATCAGAGCATAAACATTAGTAACCAAAATAGTCTCACCTATTTCCAAAGTGGAGGAAACCATGGAGATAGTAGAATAACTAGAAATCCATGAAAATGGAGCAATCTTTCCTGGATCCCAAAAAAGAGCCAAACCCCCAAAGCTAATCATCTTATGAAGACATAAAGCATGTGAAGTAAACAGGCTCCCACGAGGGTAGAGCTTGTCATGCTGCCCCTTAAACTTACAAGTGGGTTGAGTAAGAAAATACAATTATCATGCTCATCTAAGCCATTCATGAAGGAGTAGAATAGAATTTTAGTAATCAAAGCAATCAAGTTTATTGTTCACTCTTAACAATCAAGTCTAAATAACGAAATGAGAATTACCAGTGAACAATGAACTTAATGGATTCAATTAAACTGAAATGTATCTTTTAAATACTGTCAAATCAATTGCAACCTTGCTACCATGGGTTTTGTTCATGTTTGATTTATGCTATTTTATAATATTTTATTCTGTTACAACAAGTTTTCATGCTCATAATGTGATAGTGAATAGGCACACATGATGCCTTATCAAAAAATTATCAAGAAGTGATAACTGAAAGCATTTGAAGGATCTTCAAAGCATTATTATCAAAGTACACCAAGGATCAAAGTTCATTTCAACTGTAGCTGCTTGAAGGAAAGTAAAAAAATGTATGAAAGTTCAAAGGAAAGTGCTTCCATTAGGAAATTGCAAGTGCTAGGTGGCTGTAATATAGAATATGGACCATGGAACTATAATGACTGAATGCAATTGTTGCATTAAATAGAGTGGATGCATCAGTTTTAAATATTTTAAGGAAAACAAATGCATAGAATAAACTTTTCTGAATGGAACATAAAAATGCAAGAAGAGTGCCGAGATAAAGAGCATTGATATCATCTAATCAATGTATGCATAATATAAGTGAGAAGCAATTATGGATTTCTTGTTTTATGTCTTTCTAAGGAAATCTTTGCATAAAGTTATAGAAAAGAAACAAAATGAGAGAACATCATTAAAGGGTTTGATGTTGTTTTCCCTCTTCAAATAATGCCTTTCATCATGTTTATATTGTTGCCATGCAATCATTTTTTGTTGGTTATGTGTACACATGGATAGTACAACCATCTTTTAAAGTTGTGAAAGAAGCAACTTATTTTGGAAGGATGTGTTTTCAAGAAAACAATATTTAGGATGGAATATAAGAGGCACTCCATTACTTTCTGGAAAATAAACAAAATACTACAATAGGGAGTAAAGAAAGGATCGTGTTCGATGCAAGTAGAGAGGGCAATCCATATGTGTTTTTCATTTCAAAATAGAAAGGGTTTTTCTTTCATTTTCATTGTTTACAAACACCCTTATGATGTTTTCAAAATAAGATACATATTTTTCCTCTTGTTTTAGAAAGCCCATTTAAGGGTTTTGACATAAACTACAAAATAAAGTGAGATGTCTTCATGGGTCAAGCTCCAGTGAGAATAAACATGATTTTCTTCCAAGTTACAGGATACCCATATAGGGGTTCAGTTTTAAAACACAAATTTCTTCATATCATGGTGGACCATATTGGTTTTCAACAGAAAATGACAAAATAAACATTATTTCTTCAAGATACCGAACGCTCACATTGAGGTTTTTTTTCAAGAATACAAAGGAATGAAATGCTATCATGGGTCAAGCCCAGAAGTGTGTCAAAAGCTCATATCAAGCATGTACATGGCATAGCCTAGAGAGAGATTTTGGCTCTTAAAATGTTTACCAACTCACCGAAGGGAAAGGAACCATTTGAGTTTTCCTTCAAATCTATTAAAAATCAGAATAAACAATCTGTAGATGGAGCTTTTCTTCATTAAAATCCATCAAGAAATATATCAAGCCTGTGGCCTATGCAATGGCCAAGTTTAGAATGTCTACAAAGCCCCATTATTTTTATGAGAAAAGTTTGTACAAGCTTTATTTGAGAGGGAAATGCTAATATATGGAGAAACATAGACTTACTTCATCACTTGGGAGGTTGCCATGAAAACCCGAGAGTTGAAGCTCCATCTTCCAAGCAAAGGAATAGCTAGGTCAAGCTCTCATGATGACCAGACAAAGATGCAATGATGGAGGAAAATATAGAAATACAAATGCATCAAAAAATATGTTTATAGCCGTGGCCAGAGAGGCCATATTTTTCATGATAGGGGCCAAGGAATAATAAAAATGATAGTAAAGCTTACCATGAGCGATGGAGGCTCGAATGGAGGTTTCAAGTTGAAACCCTAAGCTTACATGGCGGTGGTTCGAGTAGAGCCCTTTATCTCAAAAGTCATCTTTGCAAATAAGTGCGAAAACATAGGGCTTTCCTTGATTTTTTGTTCTTTAGGGTTTTTTGCTTTGCCCTTGGTCGACTTTGGTCATTTTCATAAGACTTTTAGAGTCTAAGTCTAGTTTAGGCTTTGGAATATTTCCTAGTAAAAAATGTAGGGTGATTTAGTGCCTCTTTTAATTGATTTTTCAAGGAAATCAATTAAACTAAGAAATATGAACAATACTTATGCCTTGGAGAATAAACCTTTATCAAGTTTAGGGTTTTTATTTTCAAGATGGTTTTCTAGAAATCAATTAAAATATTGATAAGAGATTGCCTTATATTTTTATGATTTTTTCTAAGAAAAATCAAAATTGTAATGAAGATTGAAGTTGTAATTTTGTAGAGGATTTCCAAAATATTTAGTTGTAAGATAAATCAAAATTAAAACTTCATGACTTGTAAAGAAAAAAGACAAAACAATATCTTATGAATTGTTTTATTCTTTCTTGCTATTTGTAGTGGTTTGTGAGGCAAAAATAAGTTGACTTTTCCTTGGTTGGATTTTAGCTTCATGGAGAGGAGATGGAGTGTTTTATTTGCTTTTAAAGCAGATTTCACTTATTTTTAGATGCCTTAGGGCATGCACATCCCAAAAGTGTGAGTTTTCCACTTTTATGCCACATTTTGGGGCAGTTTTTGATACTTTTCCTTCAACTTTCTTCTTGAGCTTGGATTAGGGTTTTGGTGATATATCTCAAGTGAGGAAAAACTTCGTGTTTTTCTAAGTCCAGATTATTGTTTCTTCCTCTCACGATGAAACAAAGAGTTTTGTAAGTAGAAATTTGTATTCAGACTTTGATACTCCTTCAATTGAATAAAGTAGCATTCCTATTTCTTAATTTTGTGTCTATTTGCAGTTTTAGTTTGATGTCATATTGTGATTTCTATTTACAAAATCCTTGTTATGTCCTGAAATTGTAATTCTTGATGCAGAAAGTTCATAAAATATAGGTTGCATGTTGTATTTAAATCTAAATCTTCATGCAAATCATTTATGTGTTAAGTGTTCAAGAGACATTGTGAAGTATTATTGTTTTTTGAGAGCTATTTGTGGGTTAAAAACCAAAGTCATCATTTAGTCACGATTAAGTTCTGAAAATCACTTTAAGTCATAGGTTTCATTGCAGTTATTTTTCTAACTCTTTCCCTCAGAAGATAATTTAGAATAGATTCGTCATTCAGAGAACCAAATCACTCTAGAGATTCCTTCTTCGTTCAAATCACCCACATTTGAAGAAGGTTTCCACGTGTCAATAGATAGTTCAATTTCCACAAATCTAACACATGGTGCATATTTGATTGATAACAATGTTTGGCATGTGCCATGGTGGGACCCTAAAAGTTTATTTTAGAGAAAAAAATCATTTTTAAGTTGCTATTTTGGTATGCATAGCAACATTTCAGCCTTTGGAGGTGGAAAACAACATACTTGGCTACTCCGTTCTCTGATTTTCAAGTAGATCTAGTGTGAATAACATGCAGAAAAGCACAATACTGAAGGGTCAAGTGTTTTCTTCAGTATTATCATCCTTTGGAGGAAAAATCATGAAACACCATGGTGACTCTGAGAAGCTTTTTTTGGTTTTAGAATGATCAAGTGCTGGTATGCTCTTAAATTTTTTTTATTTTTGCTTTTTTTTAGCCTTTAGATGAACAAGCATGTCGAGGTTTCATGATAATGTTTCATAGCATCTACCATATCATGAAAATCCTGTGTATCCATCTTCATGTCAGCCATATCAGTATAATAATGTTGTTGGTTTCAATTCCATAGCTTTTCAAAACTAGCATCCGCAATATGATTACCACCCACCCACCCTTGCTCAAACTCCATCTCAGTTGTCATATGCTCAAAATTAGTCCCAACATATTGAAGAATTGAGCTTTAGAGATATATTGTTGAACTATGAAAGGAAAATGAGTGAAATAGATCAGCAGGAGGAGGTTACAGTAATAAAGAGTACATTGCTTGAATTCATGAAGCAACTAGAGGAGATCAAGAGATAGCATGAATGTAATTAGCAACAGAAAGAGATGGATTGTCAGGCCTATCTCTATGAGTAATAATTGGAGGCACAAATGCACAAAATTCAAGCAGCCCTTGCAGCCCTATGTCAGCTTGCTCGAGAGGAGGTTTGTAAGTATCAATTTCCAAGCTTTACACAAGGTGAGCCTCCTAGCATACCTAAAGTCGAGATCCCAAGTTTTAGGCAAGAAAGAGTTTTAAACTCCTCGAGCCAGCCTCTTAAACTTGAAATCCCAAGTTTCCAAAACCATCATTCCTTACAAGTCAAGGGAAATATTTATAGTCAACCTAGTATAGCTATGGATCAACCCCTTGAGCAGCAATGTTCATTGTAGGAAACCCAAGAATTTCCCCAACTTTCCTCACCTAATGAATACATGGGTCAACCCTTTGATCAAGATACATCACTCTTAATTGAGGAGCTTAGAAAGGTAAACCCATTGCATTAAGCTTTGGTAGTTTACCATTTGCAGTAGCAGAAGATTGGACAAGAGAATCCTTCCCTTGATGAGTCTTTCCATGTTTTCACTAATGAGCTGCCTTGTTTTGTGGAAGTCGATGAAAAATATTTAGAGGAACAATTGTTGCAAGAGATAGAGGAGGCTATGTTTGAGGGACAATAGATTCAAGATCAAGAAATGGCTGATAGTTCTCAAGTTCTGCCTAATCTATTCAATGAATTTCCATTTTTTGTGGATAGTGAAGAAATAAAATCTCATATTACTCCCTTACCAGCTCTAGAACAACAAGAAGAAGTCCAAGACTTTGATATTTTGATACCTCCAAAGAGCTATAGTAAGGTAGAAAATAGTCTTCCTTCACAAAAAGCTGAAAATGAGAGGGAAGAAGACATGTTTTGGGATGACCTTGAGGTTTTTGTTTCAAACTTAGATACCAAACAATCATCTTTTGAAGGGGAAAGTGTGGAGCAGCAACTTGAGGAGGAAAAAGGGGGTGTCAAAACTCGAGGTTTGACTGATTCATTTAAAGAGATTCCTTTATTTTTTGGTAATGATGAAGATAATGCATGTGAACTAACAAAGCCATCGAGCTATGGTCAGAAAAGCCATGAAGATGACATTGATAAGGTGTTGACCTATTCACAAATAATCAGGGATATCATGGCTATCAAATACCAAAACCCTAATAAGCAGGGTACAATAGCTCTTATAGAACAAAGTCAAGCTGAGTGAAAGCCTTACAATGCTGTCCAAGGTTGTTTTCCTTCTAATCCCAAGCCTTCAAGGGGATGTCCTATTAGGAACCTAGCTCGGTTGGAAATGAGCAAGGAGGAGTAGCCCCATGACAATGCCAATTTCGAGCAACAAATGAGGTATCCAATTATGCACAATTAGTTCATTTTATCACCTGATCACCACTGGTTCACATGTCAAGAAGCATGGGTAAGTGATTAATTTTTCCTCCTTGGAAGGGTGTTGCAACAAACTGTTGAATATTTGATATTTCTCCACTTCTTTTGGTGGATTCACAAGCTGATTGAGCTTTGTAGATTCCAAAGAATGGGCAGTTAATTTTTTGAACCAGTTTATGGCTTCGTTTAAACAAATTTTGCCTCTTTTAGTGTAGTATAGGTTAGTTTCTACTAATAAGTTCTTTACACACATTTCTTTTCAGTAGTTCTTTTTTCCCTAAGTGCTACTACGCATGTTTGGTTGGCCATGAGGGCCTATTAGTTTGCTTTCTGCATTGTTAGTTTTTGTTTTTCTGTTGTTTGGAGTGTTGTTGTCCAAATTTTTGAGTATCATGAAGGGGAAAATTTGACTCTACGCCCAATGGAGTTTTAAAAGGAAATTGTTCTAATGCTTAGCTGGCAAGCATTCAGTGGAAATTGCCAAAAACCAAATTTTCACTACAGCTCAATTGGTGGTGCTAATTAAATTTTGTTATATCTTAAAGTGAAAGTTCAATTATTTTTGCATGTTCTTTAAGTGTTGTTTGTGCACTGTATTCATCAAGTACCAGTTGTGCAAGTGTTTTCAGTAAAAGAGTTTCAGAAGTATTTCTCAATGTTTTGTAGAAAAAATGAAGTACATAACTGAATATACGAATGATTAAGCATAACAAGTGCTTTCATTTATTTCATGATGCTATTCACATTACAGATTTCATTTGATTTCAAGAATACAAATGATTGTACAACTTTTCATTTTGAAGCATTTCTTTCAAAATGGAAATGAAAGAAGAAACTAAAGGATCCACACAAGCCATGGTTTTTAGCTGTTTCCATTCATCGCAGAAAGTAAATTATACCACTAAAGGTAAAAATAAATAAGAAAAGAAAATAGCAGAAGACATATCCATCATTGTATGATTCTTGATCTTCGATTGAGACGCTCGCTGCTTGCTTTGTCCTGCTTTTGATCCCAAGTATACTTGCAAAAATTGGGAAAGTCCTGTTAGAGCTCCAGATATGAGTTATACTATATGCTCTACCAACAAAAATATAATTCACTCCTCGAAATGCATGGAATCAACTAAAAGAAAAAGTGCAGAAACAAGAGCTGAAAGTGGAGTGTCATATCATATATTTTTATGCTAACATTGTTTGTTTCCTATGCAAGTATAGGAAAAGTCATGAAGTTGATCATCTTATGAAGACATAAATAATGTGGGGTAAACGGGCTCCCACAAGTGGGATGAGTGAGAGAATACAATTATCATGCTCATCTGAGCCATTCATGAAGGAGTAGAATAGAATTTCAGTAACCAAAACAATCAAGTTTATTGTTCACTCATAACAATCAAGTCTAAATAACAAAATGAGAATTACTAGTGGACAATGAACTTAATGGATTCAATTAAACTGAAATGTATCTTTTAAATACTGTCAAATCAATTGCAACCTTGCTGCCATGGGTTTCGTTCATGTTTGATTTATGCTGTTTTATAATATTTTGTTTTGTTACAACAAGTTTTCATGCTCATAATGTGATAGCGAACATGCATACATGATGCCTTATCAACAAAGTATCAAGAAGTGATAACTGAAAGAATTTGGAGGAGCTTCAAAGCATTATTATCAAAGTACACCAAGGATCAAAGTTTATTTCAGCTGTAGAGCTGCTTAGAGGAAAGTAAAAAATTGTATGAAATTTCAGAGGAAAGTGCTAGGTGGCTGTAAGATAGAATATGGACCATGGAACTATAATGACTAAATGCAATTGTTACGTTAAATAGAGTGGATGCATCCATTTTAAATGTTTTAAGGAGAACAAATGCATAGAACAAACTTTTCTTAATGGAACATAAAAATGGCAGTACAGATATGATATATCATGGAAATCTTTGAAAAATGAGAACATTTTAAGGGTTTGATGTTTCCTCTTCAAATAATGTACCTTTCATCTCTTCTAATCTGGTTGTGAAAGAAGCAACTTATTTGAAGTGCAAAAGTACAATGACTAGTATGTTTGATAAAGAGAAGTGGATGACACAATGAAGACAACAAAATTCATTTTGGTTGAAGGTAGAGAAAAGAAGCACATGTTCACAAGGTGTCAAGTAGAGTACCCAACCATTTTCAAAGACAAAATGAATGGATACATTGGGAATACATCACTACAAGAATGTAGTTGGGAAAGTGAGACAACAGTGTTAAAATATAGTGCATTTTCAATGATGAGCATCATGATGGATCTACATATGTAGAATGTGAAGGAGAGACAATGAGCTATGTCCAAAGAAAACACCACTTTGAAGTAAGGAAAAACACAATATTCATTTTATAATATGTTTCAGTTTTGAAAGATGCATTCATAAAGAAGATTTGTAGTTATTTTGGAAGGATGTGTTTTCAAGAAAACAATATTCAAGATGGAATATAATAGGCACTCCATTCCTTTCTAGAAAATAAACAAAATACTACAATAGGGAGTAAAGAAAGGATGTTGTTCACTGCAAGTAGAGAGAGCAATCTAGATGTGTTTTTCATTTCAAAATACAGAGGGTTTTTCTTTCATTTTCATTGTTTACAAACACCCTTATGATGTTTTTCAAAATAGGATACAGATTTTGCCTCTTGTTTTAGAAAGCTCATTTAAGGTTTTTGACATAAACTACAAAAGAAAGTGAGATGTCTTCATGGGTTGAGCTCTAGTGAGAATAAACATGATTTTCTTCCAAGTTATAGGATACCCATATAGGGGTTCAATTTTAAAACACAAATTTCTTCATATCATGGTGAACCATATTGGTTTTCAGCAGAAAATGACAAAATAAACATTATTTCTTCAAGATACTGAATGCCCACATTGAGTTTTTGTTTTAGGAATACAAAGGAATGAAATACTATCACGGGTCAAGCCCAAAAGTGTGTCAAAAGCTCATATCAAGCATGTACATGGTGCGGCTTGGAGAGAGCTTTTGGCTCTAAAAATTTTTACCAACTCACCGAAGGGAAATGACCCATTTGAGTTTTCCTTCAGATCTATTAAAAATTAGAATAAACAATCTATTGATGGAGCTTTTCTTCATTAAAATACATCAAGAAATATATCAAGCTTACAGCCTATGCAATGGCCAAGTTCAAAATGTCTACAAAGCCCCATTATTTTTATGAGAAAAGATTGGACAAGCTTTATTTAAGAGGGAAATGCCAACAAATGGAGAAACACCTAATTACTTCATCACTGTGGAGGTCACCATGAAAACCTGAGAGTTGAAGCTCCATTTTCCAAGCAAAGGAACACCCAGGTAAGCTCTCATTATGGCTAGATAGAGAAGCAATGATGGAGGAAAATATAAAAATACAAATGCATTAGAAAATATGTTTATAGCCGTGGCCAGAGAGGCTATATTTTTCATGAAAGGGGCCATAGAATAAAAAAAATGACAGTAAAGCTTACCATGAGCAATGGAGGCTCAAATAGAGGTTACAAGCTGAAATCCTAAGCTTACATGATGCCAGCTCGAGCAGAGCCCTTGATCTCAAAAGTCATCTTTGCAAATAAGTGCAAAAACATAGGGCTTTCCTTTAGTTTTTGTTCTTTAGGGTTTTTCGCTTTTCCCTAGGTTGACTTTGGTCATTTTCATGACTTTTAGAGTCTAAGTCTAGTTTAGGCTTTGGAATATCGCCTTAGTAAAAAATGTAGAGTGATTTAGTGCCTCTTTTAATTGATTTCAAGGAAATCAATTAAACTAAGAAATATGAACAATATTTATGCCTTGGAGAATAAACCTTTATCACTTAGGGTTTTTGTTTTCAAGATGGTTTTCTAGAAATAAATTAAAATATTGATGAGAAATTGCCTTATATTTTTATGATTTTTTCTAAGAAAAATCAAAATTGTAATGAAGATTGAAGTTGTAATTTTGTAGAGGATTTCCAAAATCTTTAGTTGCAAGATAAATCAGAATTAAAACTGCATGACTTGTAAAGCAAAAAGATAAAACGATATCTTATGAATTGTTTTATTCTTTCTTGCTATTTTTAGCAGTTTGTGAATTAAAAATAAGTTGAATTTTCCTTGGTCGGATTTGAGTTTCATGGAGAGGAGATGAAGTGTTTTATTTGCTTTTAAAGAAAATTTCACCTATTTTTAGAAGACTAAGGGCATGCACATGCAAAAAGTCTGAGTTTTATGCTTTTATGCCACATTTTGGGGCAGTTTTTGATACTTTTCCTTGAGCTTTCTTCTTGAGCTCAGATTAGGGTTTTGGTAATATATCTTGAGGAAAAACTTAGTGTTTTTCTAAGTCCAGATTATTGTTTCTTCCTCTCATGCTGAATAAAGAGTTTTGTATGCAGAAATTTGTACTCAGACTTTGATACTCTTTCAGTTGAATAAAACAACATTCCTATTTCTCAATTTTGTGTCTATTTGCAGTTTTAGTTTGATGTCATATTGTGATTTCTATTTACAAAATCCTTGTTATGTCCTGAAATTGTAATTCTTGATGCAGAAAGTTCAAAAAATACAGGTTGCATGTTGTATTTAAATCTGAATCTTCATTCAAATCATTTAGGTGCTAAGTGTTCATGAGAGATTGTGAAGTATTGTTGTTTTCTGAGAGCTATTTGTGGGTAAAAAACCAAAGTCATCATTTAGTCACCATCAAATTCTGAAAATCACTTTAAGTCATAGGTTTCATTCTAGTTATTTTTCTAAATCTTTCCCTCAGAAGATCATTTAGAATAGATTCATCATTCAGAGAACTAGCTCACTCTGGAGATTCCTTCTTT
Organism: Sequoia sempervirens; assembly: GCA_007258455.2. Lineage (NCBI taxonomy): Eukaryota > Viridiplantae > Streptophyta > Pinopsida > Cupressales > Cupressaceae > Sequoia > Sequoia sempervirens. The sequence goes on from VDFB02058242.1 coordinate 232,386,603, forward strand.
ATTCAGATCACCCATATCTGATGAAGGGTTCCATGTGTGAACATATAGTTAAATTTATGCAAATCTAAAACATGGTGCATATCTGATTGATAACAAGATGGAAAAGCTAACTTATCACAAATAGCGCCTATTGCCATGTTTTCACTACTTGTTTTTATTGCACTTTTTCAGATTTTCAGATTTTTTTGATTTCACTTTTTTTGCTTTTTTTTGTATTTTTGTATTTTTTTTCTTTGTTTGGATTTTTGCTGGATATTTAAGATGGAATGAAATGATATGACCGATTGAAGGAACAAGATGCCCCACAATAGAGATTATGCAACCATGGATAAATGATAGATCAAAATGAAAGTTTCACTGCAAAATATGTCACACAAGCAACACATCTCTTGTCAAAAGATGATAATGGTTGATTGATTAAGATACTAGAAATGATTAATTCCATGAGGCATGATGATGATAATATTGATGATTGTTGATGATTGATTGACAAAAGATATGAGGATTGGATAATGTTTCACAGCTAGGCTCAAATATGATTTTCATGATAAAATTCAAGGTTGCAAAGTAACATGATGACATGGATTTTGATAAGCTAGGAGATATGGAATGGAAGAAAGCAAGGATAAAAATAATGAATGGGATGATCAAGATCAACTAGATAAGATGAAATATATGGTATGGAAGATATGGATAAAGCGTATAGGATAAGATACATGATATTCAAGATCCTTAACTTTGTCAAGATTAAAGGTGGAAATGTGGAAGATAACATATGCATGATAGGAAGATGGAAGAAGGACTTAAGCATCAAGTTTCATGACTCAATATCTGTTTAATAAACCATGAAAATGGGTATTAGACTCATAAATGTTGGCCTATTAAAGGTATGATGGAAGAAGCTATAGACTTATGCAAAGGTTTGGATTAAAGGAGGATAATAGGGGATGCATGTTGGATAATGGATGGGAGATTGGAAAGCGTGTTGTTGGATAGATGGAAGGGATGGAAAGATCAACATTGGAACACACCTTGAAGGGTGGTGGAGTGATGAAGGAAAAATCGATTTGGAAGGTGATAGCTTTTTAGATGGAAGATTGGAGGAAGCTTTTGGATTAGCAAATTTGGATGCCAAATTGGATTTTATTGCTTCTATGAGACTTCTAGGAATACACATGATTTTTTATTTTGATATTTGATTTATGGGCCTTTGTGGCCTTTGATATTTTTCTCTTGGATGGGTATGTGCAGGATCATGATGGGCCAAAAAGTGGCAATATGATGGGTATGCATAGGGTATGTGGCTGATGACTATTTTTTTAACCAAAAATTGATGAAATGAAAAAGGTTTTTAAAGGATATTCTCATATTTCCACCAATATAAATTATGCTTTACTTTGAATTTAATAAATAATTATTATTCACTTTCTATTTGAATTACGACTAAAGTCCTGATTGATAGGCTGATTGAAAAAAAATCTATAGCTTTCAAATTGTATCAAATTTTTGAATCT
>VDFB02058242.1:232388216-232426462 GCA_007258455.2 Sequoia sempervirens
CTTGCACAAGCAGAGTTTCCTTACAATAATTTAGTGAACAGGAGTACCGGAAAGACACCTTTTGAGATTGTTACTGGAGTTCATCCTAGATGTATATCAGAGTTGGGAGACATCAGTAGAGAAGATAAAAGGAGTGCAAAAGCAGAGGAATTTGTAGAACATATGAAGAAAGTGCATACTCAAGTGAAGGAGCAATTGGAAGACATGAACCAGAAGTATAAGGAGTGAGCAAATGAAAAGAGGAGACATAAGGAGTTTGAATTTGGAGATGAAGTGATGGTGTATTTGAGGAAGGAGATATTTCCAGTTGGCACATACAATAAGTTGAAGATGAGGAATTTTGGACCTTGTAAGATCTTGAAGAAATTTGACTCAGGAAATGCATATGAAGTGGAGTTACTAGATGACATGGGTATATCACCTATATTCAACATTACAAATCTACATCAGTACCATGAAGTAGAATTTAATGAAGGCAGTAAAACAAAATTGGAGAATCAGTTTCCTAGACAACAATCAAATGGGATAGAAGAGATTTTGGATATCAAAGACGGGAGGAAAACTCGTGGAAGACAATACAAAGAATATCTTGTGAAGTGGAGAGGTAGACCAATGGAGAATTATTCTTGGATTTCTCAGGCTGAGGTAGACCATATTGGTTTTCCTTTATCCCTAGCAAAGTGAGGGACTCACTTTTCAAATAACCCTGAATGTCTGATGCAAGAGCATCCTTGGTTCTTGGCAATCTTGCATCAACCAAAAATATTTCCTTTAGTTTTGTTCTTATTATGTTCTTTCTCAATTCAAGTTGGTGGATTTCTCATATTTGCTCACCAAACCTCACGGATTCTATGTTTACATCGTGGACATGTTCATTTTCCTTATTTCAAGATTTGAGTGCAATTGGATCTTTTTCCGGAAAATTATTGCTTCCGGATTAAGTGGCAGTTTCTTGAACTGACACCGGAATAATTTTCAAGCATAACGGCTAGTTTGATCATAAGTGGATCTTTCCCGTAACTCAAGGATCTTGACAATGTGATTCGAATTGTTCCATGGAGTGTCCCCGACCTTAATTATTAGTCCACACTTCATCCTATGCATTCACCGAGGAGTAAATCAAATTTGAGGCCAACCTGTTCATGCACACGTTACATTTCTTCATTGGAGATTGTAATAATCTTTGGGCCGACATGGAAGATTCTAGATCGTTGGATATGATATAAATCATTGTAATAGATCACTAGGAAGGTAGCAAAGTTAGAATATAGGATCGGATATGTAATATTTTCGCTTGCATTGAGGAGCATATGGGAATATTACATTTTGAACATGTTGTATCAAGCCTGTGAATCGAATCTATAAGCCTGGATGTTGCTGGTTGTATGTAATTGAATTTTATGATAATAAGCAAGTTTGAATCTGCATTTGCCTCCATATTATGTGTTGCTTTTGTTGTGTTACTCTTGTTGCCTGGCCCAGATTGTTCTCTTTGAGGACCCTCCTACCATGGCTGCACCACATACATTCATGTTGGCCCCGCTTTACAATCTTCAATGTTTTAATCATAATTATCTATTCGTGTGGATGCTTAGTGGTTAATTTGATTGCCTAAACCTAGTCATGATGTTACGAGCTTGATGCTACCTTTACCTCTAAGAAATATAGATGTTTTCCATGAGCAAATCAAAATGTTTCCCCAAATAATGCCAAATGTTAACATCAAGGATCTCAAAGGAAAAATGGCTAAATAAGTGCCATGTGACTATCATAAACTCATGTTGCCCCCACTTGTGAAGGACTAGTTGATAGTTCTAAGACAATAGAGTGAACCAAAGAATGCCAGGGGTTAACATCAAGGATCCCAATGGCCAAATGGCTAAATAAGTGTCATGTGACTATCATAAGCTCATGTTTCCCACACTACACAATCTTCAATACTCTAATCATAACTATTTATTTATTGTCGATGCTCAGTGATTAATGGGATTATTTGAACACATGATGTTTTGAGCTTGATGCTACCTTTACCTCTGGGAAATATAGATGCTTCCCATGAGAAAATTAGAATGACTTTCCAAATGAAATCATTGTATTCATCAAACATTTTGTTACTATAGATATTATGTATGATAACTTAATGCTGGTAAAAAAATGGGCTTGGTTTTTGGTAACCCTGTTTGAGGTGTTTTGTATGGGGTGTGCAACTATTTTCAACCTCAACTTATGCACCATCTATGTCAATATTAAGGTGTTGGTGTTGCATCCATCAATGATTAGCTTGCAACACTTCCCTCTCAATTTGCACTTAGTTTTAAAGAGGCTCATCATCAATTATAATTCCTTATCATCATTTGTAGGTTTCAACAAAACCTTGTGCATCCTGAAGTTTCCCAACCTCTAGGATTGTGTTTTATACTTTACTTATCATGTCTTCATCAACTTGTGTAAAATGAACACACTTCTATACACAACCTTTCTCTCACACAATGTCTAAACACTCAAATATATAGTGAATGAAGCAAGTCCCACTAAAGCCTCTATTGCATCCTTGCCTCCCTCTATACACCTTTGTCAAAGATCTACTCATAATTTATTCTTGGTGTAGCACCACTTGTCTTTGCACCATCCTTATGCATGTAGGTTTTCCTTCCACCACCTTGCTTGCCCTTTCAAAATTGCATTTGCTACTACTACATGCACTCTATTGTCTACAAAATTTCTCAAGTTTGAGCATTAGCTAATAGGCCTCTACATAATATTTTTTAATAAACAAATATCATCTTGGATTGAGTACACAAACAATTCACATACCTAGACACCTTATCAATGTTGTCCTCCATATGACTAGCAAGAATGTTTAGTCTAGAGAACTCCATGTACTCCTTCACAATCGCCTCCCTTTAGTGTAGGCTTTAGAGAATTTTGAAAAAAATGTGTAGATAGTTAGCATAAACTCCTCCCTGAGTTAAATCATCATGTAATCCCAGTATAAGATCTTGCATTTGTCCTTTTGCACACAACTCTTCTAGACTGAGTCCCACCACAAGGCAACATGCTCTTTCAACTCTATGTTTGAATACTTGACTATCTTTGGGTCCTTAAATTATTTCAAACTCAAAATATATCTTCCAAATCGTCGATCCAATCAACCAATACTTTAGGATTTAAGCTTCATAAGTAACTTTGGAGATCAAATTGTTGCTTACTCTCAACCTTCATCGAGGTGAATGCAAATCTCTCTTTTGTCATTAGGTTCTTCTTGACATCTTCTAGATCAGTGACACCAACCATCACATCACAACCATCTCTCTCATTGTCATTGGTACCTTCCATCACCATTGCTCCTCTATGTTGTGTAGCATCAATTACCTTAAGCCGAGCTTGAACCACTCTCAATGCATCAACTAAATATGCAATGAATGTTGCTCAATTATTTCTTGTACCTTCTCTTCTAACTTTGTGAGTTATCTTCTTTGGTTTACCTACACTATGGCAATGCTCACAAATGCTTAGGTTAATGCAAACTCTTACAAGCTCACCTTGATGACTCAAAATGCTTCACTATAATATCAAATTGGTGTAGCAACCAAATACAGGTCAAATGAACAACCAGCAAATAAACATTTAAGAAAAGGAAAAGGAAGGGGGAAAGAGAGATCACCAAGAACATTCACCCTCACCCTCCCTTAGCAACTCCATAAGGTGTAAACATGTTTTAAGAGAAGGGAACGGGGGGAAAGAAATCATCATCAAGAACTATGGTGATGTAGTGTAAGTGAGAATGCAAGAAGTGTAAAAAGGGGATGCAAAAGAGGAAAGTGTAGCAAATGCAAAAAAGGGAAGGCATTGGTTCACCTGCACTATGACAATGCTCACAAATGATTAGGTTAATGCAAACTCTTACAAGCTCACCTTGATGACTCAAAATGCTCCACTCTAATATCAAATTGGTGTAGCAACCAAATACAAGTCAAATGAACAACCAACAAATAAAAATTTAAAAGGAAAAGGAAAAGGAAAAGGAAAAGGAAGTGGGAAAGAGAGATCACCAAGAACATTCACCCTCACCCTCCCTTGGCGACTCCATAAGGTGTAAACATGTTTTAAGAGAAGGGAAGGGGGGAAAGAAATCATCATCAAGAACTATAGTAATGTGGTGTAAGTGAGAATGCAAGAAGTGTAAAAAGGGGATGTAAAAGAGGAAAGTGTAGCAAATGCAAAAAAGGGAAGGCATTGAAGGACATAAGTGTGTCTTGATCATGAGAATAGATGCCAAGAAAGTGGGTGAAGGTATGGCAATAAGTGAGAAGGTACATGAAAAGTGAGGAACAAGAAAGTTGGCATGAAGAGAAGTTAGGGAAAGGGGAAAAGCCATGGGGAAGGGAAGGAAAGGCCAAGTGTGAGTGAGAGTTAAAAGGAGGCACGGGCAAGGAAATGAAGGGCTATAGGAGGATTTGAATAGGCATTGAGGGGTCTAGTATAAATGTTGGGAAAGGTAGATAAGAGTGTTGTGGAAATTGGATCATGCTGTGAAAGTAAAGTGGATTGTTAGAAATAGGGGAGATAAAAGGGAAATGAGAAGCTTGGATCAAAGGAAGAGAAGAACAAGTTAGCCAAAGGCTAACATTTTTCTCCACAATTGACTTGGAGTGAGGTTCATAACACCCACACAAAAAATGGACTTTTATTTTTTATTTGTTTTGAAATGAAGAAAATTAATGATTTGGAAGGAAGAAGGTTGGAAGTGTTCAAATTCACCAAAATGTAAATGAAAATAAGCAACTTTCTAACATGCTAGGATTCATTACTTTGTTTTTTTGTTTTTCCTACGTAGACTAGCAATATAGAATAACAAATATTCCAAACAACTTTCTAAGTAAAATTAAGACAATGAGATGGGAATCAAAATTTTACTACTATTGAAAAAGGAAAGGGCTAACAAAGTGTTCTTCATTCAATGTTTAGTGATGACAAATGGCTAGAAGAAGAAATAAAAGACCAAAGGAATGACTAACAAATGCTCACAAATAGTTTATAGAAATTGGAAGTAAGTCAAATGGTTTTGATGCAAAAGTTACACTAGTGACCTCAAAGGTTGTGCTTGTGATTGTATGCCTATGCTAGTGACCTTTGCCTAAAAATTGTTTTGGAAGCTATCTGACCTTAACCCATGCCTTGAACCATAAAACCCACATCCCCAACCCCTTGGGTGTATTCCTAACCTACAATCAATAATATTCTTTGATCTCAAGGGCCTAAAATTTTCAAGGGTTGTTGCTTGATATTTGTGGTTCCCACAATGCTTGGAGATTATGGATCCAATCTTCCTACGTGAAGTTATTTGCAACTAAACCTATGAGAAAAGGGAAGAAATTTGGTTAAATGGTTTACTAACTCAATCAATGCCCTAGATAGCTTGTTTTAGCTTTAAAGTAGATAGTAATTTTGGAAGTGTACGATGCCCTCAGAGTGCAAGTGTAACTATAGTGGTTGCAAGATGTGTGAAGGAAAAACCTTAGAAAGCTTTCTAATGTGTGCATATGCTTCGCAACAATGGAAATAGTAAGATGGACTAAAGGATGTGTTGTGTGAGAAGTGTAAGGAGCTATTACTTGCTATAAATAAACTAAATTTTGCAAGGACTTTGCAAAGGTTTGGTAAGTGAGGAATAATAAAAATAAATAAAATACATCAGCTTGCAAGAGAGAATGTTCAAAAGTATTAGTGTTGGGAATATTACATCATTCTCATAGTTGTTAGTACAATAATTATTAATTGGGAGTGTTTATATGTTTAGTTGTTAAAACAACTCATCTATGTAAAGGAAATGTTATAGGAGGTTTGGTATAATATAGGAGATGTAACTCCTATAAATATGTAATATTATATTTTATGAATTAAGAGAATAGAAGTGTATTATTTTGTGTGTAAAATTTGTCTAGCTTCTATCGACTTTGCCACAAATCTGATAAAGTGGATGAATATTTTTTAAGGAGATCAAAACTATTTTTATAAAGCTTACTTGATGAGATGATTGTTATAAAAACACATAAGACCAACAAGCAAGGCTTTTAGCCATTTTATGTTTGAATTCTAGCAACATAGGGTCCCTAGCATTCAAGATAATTAATTGGGAGTGTTTATATGTTTAGTTGTTAAAACAACTCATCTATGTAAAGGAGATGTTATAGGTTTGGTATAATATAGGAGATGTAACTCCTATAAATATGTAATATTATATTGAATGAATTAAGAGAATAGAAGTGTATTATTTTGTGTGTAAAATTTGTCTAGCTTCTATCGACTTTGCCACAAATCTGATAAAGTGGATGAATATTTTTTAAGGAGATCAAAACTATTTTTATAAAGCTTACTTGATGAGATGATTGTTATAAAAACACATAAGACCAACAAGCAAGGCTTTTAGCCATTTTATGTTTGAATTCTAGCAACATAGGGTCCCTAGCATTCAAGATAATTAGTGTGTATCTACTAATGTCCTTGAGGGCACAATTGTGGAAACAATGGGAAATGTCTAGCTTGTAGCAAGAAGATCCTTGTTTTGCTTGCATGGCACATTGATGACAAGTTTCAAGCACAAAAAATAGGGCACATAACCCCTCCAACATGTCTAAGGGAGTAGGCACTAAAATGAATGCACAACTTAGACTATAAAGTGCAATGTACACAATTTTTTACTCTATAATTGAGTGTGATTCTTTTGTTGTCTTTATACCCCACCAATATATTGTTCTTTTCCATGCGTGTGGAGTTTATTCTTTCATTCATAGACTTGTATTGTTTGTCTCCTAAAATGACTTTTAATGGAAATTGGGCATAAAAATGACTTAATATACATGGATGAAAATACCTCAAAAAATAAAATATCAAATAAATTAACCAAGGAAGCTCTAAATAATATGACTAGCATCTTCTCACCTAAAATATTGATTGGGGTTTAGCAGGGAAGGTTCAATTAATTAAAAAGATGTGCACCTATTCGTCTTCAGTTAGTTGAATCCTAAGAAATTATGAAATCGAAATATAATACTAATATATAATGGAACGTATACGCTTGTTCTATTAATCCTGCCCCTTTCCCCATAGTCATTGAATACCTTACAAGGAGGAAGTATCCAAGTGCCAAAGCCAGAGCAAAACTTGTATTAGACTATCGTGACTGACTGATCTAATAAAGTTAGTTGTTGCAACTGAAGGAATGAGTAACGTACATGATAATAAGTATTAACAAAAAATATATTTACTCTAGATGGTGAGAAAAACCATCCAAGATATTTACCTCGTGTTTCCATATGGCTGTTTAAGTGCATTTTTCTGCTTAAACTTAAGCAGCTGGAGTGTTCCCATGCAAATTTAAAATTGTGAGAAAACGATAATTTAGAATTTTTCCCTATTTTAGTGGAGTAGCTACTATTTAGGAATTGAAACTAAGCTGTGGAAAAAAATGGGGGTCTAAAAATAAGCAACTGCATATTGAGAAAAATGCCACATGGCTCCATAAAAAAATTTCCCTCCTTTTCATTTGCCTCCAATTTATCCATCAAAATTTTACCAACAAAAATTATTAATACTATACATGTAAGAAAAATTATACATTTCAAGAAATCAAATTTAAGATGACTGCTAAAAAATAAGCAGCAAAATTAAATATTCATGGGGCCACCAGCTCCACAAATTACTCCTAAGAAAATTGAGCAGTGGATGCTAGCCAAAATAAACTAAGCAGCCGCATAGGGCCCTGCCCGGCTTTAAAATACACTTATTAAATAGATTTCTAGTCAGAAGATCCTCCAGCTGGCACACTTCCGAAAGAAGGAAATCACGATGATGAGAAAACAGGGGGAAGGCAGTCCAATATCTATAGTTGCTCCAATCTTTCCAGAAAAATATTTGCTATCTCCCCAAGTAATATTTCTCCTATAAAATGCAGTTTCATTCAGCTCCCTAAGAACAGGTAGATGAGATTTTTTTTTACATGTATTTACTCTGGAAGTTGAAGACAGCACCATAATCTTGAAAACAGAAAATGTGATGGACTGCTACTTGATTCAATCTCAACTCTCGAGGTAACAGCACCTAAAGAATAGGTAAATTGAATCTTTCTGGAAGTTGAAGACAACACAACAATCTTGAAAATATGAGGGACTGCCATTCGATTCAATCTTGAACCTTTAGGGACTGTAACAGCACCTAAGGAATATGCAAATTGAATATAAACTTAGACATGGTATCATTAAAGAGAATAATGGAATAATAGGAACCTCAAACCAAAGTTCGAGTTACTAAGAAATCTGAATGCACTACAGACAAATTGACAAATTGGGTCAAAACCCACAAAAAAGCAGCTTAAGAAAAATTATCTTACACTAATATTAATATTACAGCATAATTACAATTCTCGCTTAAATTTTTCATGTTAAAATAAAACCACGGTTAGTCCAGCATCTTTGTCCAGTCAACTGCTTCCCATCTCCTTGCAAAGTCTAAGGCAGCTTTGCGTTGCATTTCAACAGTCTCATGCTGTCTACGCCGATACATATCTTCCACTCGAAGTTGTAGCATGCCCCTGATGACATTGAGGCCAAATTGACTCTTGAAGTTCTTTTCATCATCAATAACATGGACAAAACCTTTCTGCAGACCAAATTCTACGTGAAAATAAGGGAAATTTTTTGGAATGGAACCTCTCAAACCCTTGACACTAGTATCAATCAGCTTCTTAGCATTGTGCTGACTCCATTCATCTTCAGCTTCGTCAATTGCCTGCAGCAGAACCAATTTAGACTTTCAGCCTTCATAGGTGATAAAAAAGTAAATCCAAACTGACACGAGACTAAATAGACCTCTCAAGAACATAGAACAGACAACTAAACAAACACCACAAATTGTTCCAAAACAACAGCATACAACATCGAAAGAGGTTCCTAAGGGTTATTGAGCTACCGACAAAACTAAATACATGGAATCAACTTCACAAAGAGTGCAGAAGAGAAAAAGTAGCTTAACAGACGAGTCATATCTGACAAAGAAAAGAAAACTAAACAAAGACCATAAAAAACTGTTCCAAAACAATAGCATGCAACATCGAAAGAGATTTCTATGATTAGTAATTGATCTACTGAAAATATAAACTGAATACATGAAATCAAATTTACAAGTGCATTGATCCACATTCCTTGACCACAAACGTATCATAGGATTTCCCCAAGCCAAAGCTTCAACCCAGATAAACACCTGGGTGAATTCTCAGGAACACTTGAATTTAGATTTTATCATCATGCATAGAAGAGTAGCCAACTCATGCTCTAAGATGCCAGCCAAACAAAACATAACTAACCTTCTTAAAATAATTTGGCGCTTCCTTAGCAATATCACTAGGCACAGGAATACATTCAACCAAACAATGCCGCCGTTGCTGTGCCAAACCCATCACAGTTTCAAGAAACAGTACATCCTTTTCCTCTTCTGCAAACATCCGGAGAAGACATTTTTTGAAGTTGCGAATCTCTTCCCACACATTGTCATCAAGATTTCTAGTCGATGCTTCATGCTGCAAGGAAAATTTAGATAATTTTTAATTTTATAAATCCTCCAGAAAAAAATTATAAAAGAAACAAATATACATTGCATGTAATATAAATAATTCTAAAAAGGTACCATGATTTCCTTACCTGTAATGGTAAAATGTAGCAATGCCCAGGAACAACTGGTTCCCATGGAGGAAGCATTAAGTATGTGAAATTTGCAATTGATATTGTTAGATGCTTTGGTCTTGAAGGATTATCAAAACAGAGATGGCAACGCTCTTGCTGAGTTAAAATGCGCTTCTGAATTTTCACTGTTGCATTATTGCCTGTCTGGCGTGTTACAACTGCTTTCTTCTCTTTTTTCCTACCTGGAATGTTATCGAAATCATACTCATCATCTGCCTGAGAATCATTTCTGAACTGTTTGTTACGCATAATCAATGAAGCCAAATGTGAGTCTCCATCATCTTCAGTTCTTTGCTTGGCCCATGCACTGATCTTCTTCAAATCAGGTCTGATACAGTAAGCATGTAATTAGATATAGGAAACAGGAAGGGCAAACAAAACCAGCAAACACGTGCTATGTTAACATACCTGGCAATATCTACTTGATTCACAGCATTTTCTTCAGTAGAATTGCATGCCTTTGCAACGTTTTGTGACTCTTTCTGTTATAGGGGTTGAAACACTTACATTAGACAAGATGACATTTTAATGGTTTAAATAAAAAGGTCGTGTTATAACATAATAATACACATTATATGGTATGTACTGTATGAACACAATAGAAAAGTATAAAGGAGACAATTGTGATTTTTCCAAAGTGACAAACTAATGAATTAAGAGAAGTATAGCTTCAACAGAAAGTACTGACAAAATATGTATACACAGAGATAAAAATGATCACTAGAAGATCTTTTAATTCTGTTTAATGAAGTCTACCATAGAATCATTAATCATCTCAAGAAAGTAAACCTCAAAAACATGACTTCCAAACATATGCAATGGTTTGTGATCAGGATTGCTTGGATTTCCATTTTTCTTAGGTAGTCTATCAATATGCCACGGTCAAATTTGCCCTACATAAGCAAAGCATAACAGCCCCATACAACAGTGTTACTCTCAATGAATTCCTCACAAAAAACAAATGCCTTTAGAGCATATGCAATGATCAGTTTTCAGCATTGTTCATGTTTCCATTTTTCTTAATTAGTTTATGCCATGGTCAAATTTGCATTACAGAAGTAATGCATAACTGCCCCGTAGGGCAGTGTTACTGTTGAAACATTTCTCACAAAAATCTAATAAAAAAGAAAGAATGTTTATGTCACTTGCCATCATATATAATCAGCTACAGAAACCAAATTGAAGAAGAGTTAAAAAAAACAAGACAAATGAGAAATAGTTAAACACAATCCAGTAAAGAATAATCCAGCAATTAGTCTAAGGAGCCAAGAAGGAATTCTGCTCAGGTAGGCCACCAATATGGCATCATGGTTACAACTTACAAGTGAGTTAGCACCAACAAAACCTATATGTACTCAAAAAACCACTTCATTTTTTGTCATTTCAAGAACTTTTTCGGCCAAGATTTTGTGTACTGGTCTTACATACTCATGAATTGACTAAAACATAAGTGGCTACATGAGAATTCACAATATGCAATTTTGGTTTTACAAGCTGATTTACTCTTCAAGGAGGCTTTCTGTTTCCAAATTGTTTCAGACATTTTAGGCCAACATATTTGCATAAGTACCTTAAAACTCCATGAAACATTCCACAAGTTCTACGAACTTTGAGAATATTCTAAATTTCTAGAGTTAATGTGCTAATGATAATTGTACTGATGGTGAAAGCAAGAACCCTCCCCCAAACCCAAATATCCAGAAAGATAACTAGCACAAAACCATTAAATTGAAGCCTTCTACAGGGGCTATAAATATGTGTAGTAATTTTTGTGTCTGGCATATCTCTGCTAGTTGGGTCATTACACCTTTAGAAAATTCAAAATTATCTTTAGTTCAAATCACTGACATTTATTAGCACTTATTTGGGGTGCCTCTGATAGGATGTGGACATCCAGCATTATTTGGGCTGTCTAACCATGGCATCCAACCCACAAAATACATTTTTATAATCACAAAAAAGCCTGGTAGCAAAAGACCTCCAAATCAAAAAGAAAATCATGTTTTTTTGTTTTTTGTGGCTATATCAATATGTATAAAATACTTGTTTTGTAGATAGTGACTTAAAAGTAACCTACTCTCTCTAACCTTAATCGACCCCAAATCAAAAATTCTATGCAAAGAAATATTTTCATGTCTTGGCATATATGCTTCAAAATAATTAAATGTCAGTATTTTCCAAATCTTTTTGCTCAATCATATTTCATGTTTTCCTGAACTTCCCATTTTCTGCAAACATGATCATTATGCAAAGAACCATAAAAATGTAATGATCTCCTTACCAACAGTTGGTCTGCCTCAGCATGCTTTCCCTTCAAACGTAGCTGCATTGCCTTAGCTGCCAATTGGTTTGCAGTTAATCCATGTACAATAGGAACATGGTCAATAGAAGTAGCCTCAGCTTTCTGAGGATCATTTTCTATGCCATCTTGCTGATAAGCATAGTCTGACGAAGGTTTTTCACCTTTGGTGCTTAAATCTTCAGCAGATGCATTATCAGCCTCAAAAGCCACAGTTGTAGATGAATTCTCAACTTCCTTTGTTTGTGGTTTATTAAAATTCCGGAAGAAACTGCCATCATCAGAAAATTTATTTAAACTAGATGCAGCTGTTCTGATAAGCTCTGCATCTTCTGGACGCACAATATGAGCATTTTTTTGGTTTCTCCAAGATAAGGAATTGTGTATTTTGGGTGCTTTCATGCGTGAATTATGAAGAGAAACATCTCTCAAGTAGTCTCGATTGTTACTCCTTATCATACGATCATCGCTGTCTAATTCCTTATCATTATCTCCATTGTTCACACTTACATGTCCTCCTCTCCGTTCCCCTTTCCTCTCCCTAATAGCATGCAAATGAGAATGAGCAGAAGCTGCTCTTGTAGTTGCTACAGATGCCGTGTATTGAGCAAGAGAACCCCAGCGCTCTTCTACGACCTGCAAATGTGAAAAGAAATAAGTTTTCAAGTGTTCATATAAAAAATGACCCTAAAGAACATTGAGCTTAAAATACAAACAATGACCAACTCAAATATTCAGTATTCCACACTTGAGGATATTGTTCAACATCAGTCACCTCATCAAGCTTCCGCCCTTCTCGAGCTGCCTGTTCTTTTGCTCGCTTCAAAGCTTTTAGTCGCCAACTAGCACCTCCATCACCAACAATTGAGGGAGGTGGCAACTGGCTTTTCCCCAACTTCTGTGCTGCATTTTCATCACCTTCTGGATGGCCAGAACTCCCACCCTTGAGGTATGGGTTCAATTCCTTGGGATTTGATTTAGGCTCCTGAAAATCAATTACACAAACTGTTAAATGCATCCTGGGAGGGCACAATTCACCATTGCAATAGAAGACTTCTTATAATACGCATTTCAAACCAATTATCTCTTTTGTATAAGCGAACTAAGTTACATTTTCTTAAAATCCATATGATATGAATATAAATCTCAAATTTTCCACAGAAATGACTACAACTAGCATTTTGAAATTGTTCATTGGTAATTTTAACTTAAAAATACTGATATATAAATTAAAACAGCAATAAACTAGTAGTGCAGGATATCTGTATTTGCAAACACATACGGTACTTTTCTTCATATTTTCCTTCTAACTTTTATTTTCTTTGTGAAAAAACTCAGAATTGAGAAGGAAGTTGATTCCATGTAGGTTTGTGAATAAGATTGCATTGTGACTCCCTAATCAGGGCTTGTGTTGACATCTGGACCATTAGAGTCATGTCTTAAGTGTGCAGATCTATTGCAAGGCCAAAAACAGTGGTCAAACGGTGTCGAAGGTTTAACATTTTTGCATATTCACATTCCTGGATGTCCATCGCCATTGGGTGTTCCAAGAGGTTCTAGTGGTTGTACTTCTCTTCCTCCAAGAATTTTCCAGCCTAGCCCGCTTAGCCTTAGCCATTTCCCTTTAATATTAACAGATCCTGCATTGACTCTGTTATGGTGGTTAATTGAAAATGCCCACAGTTCTTCTGGCCCAACCTTTGCAATAGACATTTGGCAGCACTACCTTCCAGCCTTAGTCTCCACATTCTTGCACCAGCACCTCCTGACTAGCAGCAGATATGCTTCCCAAGCCATTTTGAATTTCATTTATGTTTTTATTCTCTTTTTTTTACTCACCTTTCCTTTTCATATGTTGTACTATCATATTATTTTTTCTTGCCTATTAGAAATTACTTAGTAATAGATGAAGTTGGTCAAAGAAAAACATGAAATAATGCATAGAGTTAGTACCCTATTGTCTTGATATAAAAAAATTCAGTTCAAATATTCCCTTGGAATTTGCAGAATGTACATGCCATTCCTTGATATTGCCTTCTCCATTAGCATTGTGAATACTTACTGAACGGATTCCATAGAACTAGATAGCTGCTTTTTCAATGAAAAGCTTGTACAATTTAATTTGCCAAGATAAGGAAAAAAAAACTGTGTTCTTTTACACTTTACTTCAGAAATAGAATTTTCATTTAATTTTTATGATTTTGTTAGTAAGAAAGCTGTAAATTGTGAATAATCAGATACATAATTCTTAAAACACCATTTCTTATGAAGCCCTTGCAAGCAAACAAAACGACTTCCTTCATTAGCATAATTCTAGCTTCTGCAATAATTTATAAAGGATCACCCGTAGAAAAAGCAGGAGTCATCCTGTACATTTTACTGGAATGAATTTTTAAATATTCTGTTGAAGGTAATTTGTTTTACTTGTATAAAGGTGGATAAGAAGGATTTTTTAGCTTGATGTTCTAGAGTTCAAAATTCCTTATCATATCAACATACAACGTTAGCATCTGTCCTTATAATTAAATAATTTTCATCAAATCCAACTTCTTTATGTCATGTTTTCGTGTATTCCAGGTCTAAATAGATTCATTTAGATTTACAGGCTTTGAGACAAACTTGAAAGTCCTGGCATACAGGGATAAGAAATGACTGCCTGTGTATGTTATTGAATCCCCTCAGAATTCAGTGCCAAATACAAGAAAATCATTATCAAACACTTTTAACAGTCTGACATGATGGATAAAGAATTGCAGCTCCACTTCAAAATCTTTATGCAAAATGGAATATTACAAAATACAAATTACTGAAAAAGAACATCTACACTGACATCTGTTATCCAAAATAACATTGATATGCACTAAGTCATCTTTCCTGCTAATGGTATTTTGGATCTTAAACACAGATAGTAAGCATGCTTATAACTTGGTTTATACAGTCTAACCTCTATGTTTTAGGATTTCCAAGAAAGATCAATTCTGATCCACATTACAGTTTGGAAGGTTATTGTATCCAATAAAGAGTCTGCCACTCGTACTTTACTTCACTATACAGCATGGAATTCCATTTCTCCCATTCAGTTTTATAGTACCTATTTGCCAGATTGAATTTATTTCTAGTGAAGTTCTCTATAAATTTTGGGAACATTGTATGCCTTTTATGATTGTAAACACTGTCATTGATGATATTTTCATAGTACTTTTTCTTTGTATTAGCTTTGACAGTGGCATTTTCCCCATATTCTGGTGGCTTCAACTCTAAAAGTATTATCTCTTGCGTATTTCCTGGACTCTATGTATGCTAATTCTGTCTTTTGTTCATTTTTTCTTTATGCATTATTTTTCTCTAGCCAACTTGCTCAATGACCATCAGTTGGTGCTCTAGTTCAGATATATTTTGCACTTCAGATATTAGATTAACAGTTTTGCCTCCAATATTGCCTCAACCACTGGGCATGTTCTGATATGAATCTCTTACGGATTTGTTTCACCTGATCTATTTCCACTGCATACAGAATGACAAATGCCAGTTTAATGTTAAATAATTATCTAGTTTCCTTCCAGACCAAGAGTTATTGATCTTTGCAATTGTTTCCAGGCTCGATGCCTATTTTCTGCTCAAGCAATATTTTTTTTCAGTGTGGTGGTTCCATGTTGGTCTTCACAAAAGTTGGTCCAGAGAAGTTGGATATAATTGCTGCCTCAGTCATCTTTTTGTTCTACTAATGTTTGCCTTGTGTTCCATTGTTTCATTATCATGGCTTTGTTTTTCTTGTGTTGACAGATAGATATAAATACTGGTGATTTTCCCAGGCAATTACCTGTTTCTAGATTTTTCTGATGTTGTAAAAAGGTGAAATGGGATCACCGGAATTCAGAAGCATAGTAATGGCAACCCCTGCCAAAGAAGTCAGAAGATCTCCTTCATTTTGGAAAGTTTCTTTAATTATCATAATTGTCAAGGGAGGTTTTCATTGATTGGAATAGGCTGCCGCTATGTAATGGAATGAGTGGAGCAAGTGATCACTGCATCATTAGCTGCCTCAATCTCCTCTTCTTGGGGGATTTATTCCATCTACACTGCGTGATTTTGTACAGAACTTTTGAAAAATTCAATCTTGCAATTTACAGTTCTAGCATCATATCTTCTCATTCTCGAATTTATCTTAATGAGTAACACTCTGATTAACATTTGCACTCTATCACTCTTGCATTTGCTTCCATTTATAGTACATTTAGATTCATTTAATTGTGTTGTCCCCTGAGCACACGTAGGCCCTAGATCAACGGCAAGGTTGTAAGGAATTTGGATGATCAAGAACATTTTTTATTGAATTTGCTTTTGAGTTCCCTATTACAGAAGCTCATAGGT
This sequence comes from Sequoia sempervirens, assembly GCA_007258455.2. NCBI lineage: Eukaryota > Viridiplantae > Streptophyta > Pinopsida > Cupressales > Cupressaceae > Sequoia > Sequoia sempervirens. The sequence goes on from VDFB02058242.1 coordinate 232,404,624, forward strand.
TTTAAATTGTTAATGATAGATCTCTTATTCTGTGTTACACATACAGAAATTATCATTTTGTTCACAATTGTGTATAATCAAATCCACTAAAATCTAAGTTACCGAATGCGGGTATGTGGAGTGCAGTGCGAGTGCGTTCGCTGATGCGGCATTTTTGGTGTGGGTGCGTCTGGGTACGTCCGTACATAAAACATATAAAAATCATAGTTATAGACATATTTGCAGCCTAAAAAGTAAAAACAAGAATTAAATTTAGAATACCACATATCATGCATATGCTAAACAAAACTTAGATCTACCATAAATATAAGAAATCCAAAATACAATTATACTAAATTAATTTGATATCAATTTTTCAAAACTTGAATGTTACGATAGGTATATAATTATATTGAATTCATTGTTCATTGGTTCAACATTTAAAACAAAATAATACAATTAATGGTCTACGGCATCATATGGGTCTCCAGGAAGATTAAGATCAACATCATCATAGACATTGTCATTAGATGATGTAGGTAAATCAGTAGAACCACATGCAGCCCCACTAGCACTTGCACTGGAAGCACGTTGGATATTCGACTCCACAGAAAGTAAAGATTGTGTGGCAGCTGAAAAATCCAAATCAGTTCGCTCTGGATCTACATCCCACAACCTCGTGCCTCCTTCCTTATACTCATTCTTTTTATGAGTAAGAAGGCGCAAGTTGGAATGCACATAAACAAGCTCTTCTGCCTTACTTGCTGCCAATCGGTTGCATTTTACTGAGTGTATAAATGAGTATGTACTCCAATTTCGCTCAGCTGAAGAGGAACTAGCAACCTATTGAAATAAAGTGAGAGGAACTTATAATTATAAAATTGTAAATCAAACTTTAAATTTGAAGTTAACCATTTTATTATTTTAAAAATAGTAAACAATATAAATTTAGAATTTTAGAGAGTGCAATAAAAACTAAGCAACTTACTTGCGATAAAACTTTGATTGCAAGAGTTTGGAGATGTGGTGTTGTAAAGCCATTGATATACCACCAAGAATGAGCATCCATTCTATACTTGTCACGTGAAGCAGCAATACTTTGATTTTCGCCAGCTACAAAATCAGCAAACTCATCTCTAACTAAACACTCCATTTCTTGATCGGAGAAGAGTCTACTCAGTGATTTCATACACCCCACACCAACTTCTTGATCTGAATATGGCTGCACTCTTGATGGCAAAGCAAGAATCTCATCACTATAAAATTTAGGAGTCAATGCAAATGCAAGAAGATGTAGTGGGGTGGTCATTTTGTTCCACCGTTCAACACAAATTGTTTGCACCTCTTTGAAGAAAGTTTCTTCAGGATCTTGCTCTTTTTCGTTGATGATGATTTTCATTTGCTCGATCATTGTATCAATGCCATCATATACCTCTCCCAAACATGGCTTATCCATGTCAGTAAAACGGATCATACTCATGATGGGCTCCGTGAATCTAAGAAGATATTCTGCTCGTTCCCACCATATGTCATCTAAGATCATTTGTTTTACATTTGTTGCCCTTTCAGTATTGGATTGCCTCCATAGGGACCAACTTTGACTGATAACCATGCTAGAAAGTGCCCCCCGCACCTTCACAAGTCGCCTCAAGACAATCGTGTTCGATGCAAATCTGGTTTCGACAACCTATTCAAATATTTAAAAGTAAAATTAAAATATAAAGAAGACATGCTTGAGTTTAAAAAATAAATTAGTAATTACTAAAGTGAAATGTAAAATTTAAAAGTTGAAGTGTTTCAATTACCTTCAACAACTCCAATGCTGAAAATGATCTAAAAATGGCTTGTGACATTTGATGGTTTGTGATGAACATTTGGATCTCTTTAGCTTCAGCATACATTTGTTTGATCCAATTTATTTTCGCACCCAACTTTTGTAGCATGAGGTTGAGAGAGTGAACAGCACAAGGTGTCCAAAATATGTGCTCAAATCGTGTCTCAATCAACATACCTGCAGCTCTACAATTCTTTGCATTGTCTGTTATTACTTGGACAACATTTTCAGGACCCACATCCTGAATGCACTGTATAAGGATGTTAGCAATAAATTGTGCATCCTTCACTTGTCCTTCACAATCCACAGCTTTCAAAAACATTGCCCCTTTAGGGCACACTGCAATCACATTGATTAATGGCCGGTTTTTGGCATCCTTCCATCCATCAGAAATAATTGACACCCCTGTTTTTTTCCATGAATTTCTAATGGGACTCAATGCATTGTTTATGCCTTTTACCTCCTTTGCTAGTAAGGTGGTACGCACCTTCTCATAACCTGGCCCTGTGTAACCTTGTGGACAGCCACTTGCCTTTCTCAACATATCTTGCCAATATGGTGATCTTACAACATTAAATGCCAAACCGTTTGCATATAGACATCTTGCAACAGCTTGATCTGCAACCTCTCTAGCTTCAAGCTTAAATGCTCTTTCTAATGGCCCCTTGCTTCTCTTCACACCAACAGGATCATCTTCACTTCTACCCAAAAATGGGTGGCTCTCTACTACAATATCATCAAAGTCACCATGTGTTGGAGAAGGAGGAGGCCTCTTTGATCCCCTTCCACTTCCTCTTCCTCTCAGCAAAGGATGGTTTGTGGCATGACCAACTCTTGCATCTGCTTCCTCTTGCTCTTTAATATATGCTGCTACTTTGCGAGGATGTAACGCTTCACCATTTTCTCCTTTACATACATTGATTCCTTGTCTAGGAATGGCACATAAATGGCATTTCACACGACTGTATGAGCTGGTATACTGAACTTTACAATGACTGCATATCCAAACAAATGTTCCTCCCCCTTTAACTTGTTGTATTATTTGTACATATTTCCATAGAGGTGAATTTGCGTCGGTTTTAAAGGTGGGTCCACCAATAGAAGTAGCACTGGCTGCCATTATATTTCCTAAAATAATTCAAAAAATAGTTATTGAATATTGAACAATAAAAGTTAAAAAAATATAATGCAGGTTTGGATATCAACATTAAAATTTAAATGGAACATACTTCGATATTTATTACCAAAAATTACAATTAAATTAATAAACATTTAATATGTAATTACTAATTAATATAATTACAATTTAATAATTTATATTTATAATTATAATTTTAAATTATTGATTATTATTTATTAAAATAAAAAATAGTAACATAAATAAATTTTAACGTTAAATATACAAAATAATAACTAGATTTATATTAAATATTATTTTAAGATTTAAACTTTAAACTTTAAAATTGAATTAAATTAAAATACTAAAATAAATTTAATTATTTATATTATATATATAATAAAATTATAAATGTAAAATGTTAAATAATAAATAATATTATAATAAATATTTGCTAAAACTTAATACTAAATAATTAAAATAAAACTCTGTATTAATATATTTATATTATAATATATATTATAAATTTGTATTTTATAAAAACAATATTATATTATTTATTAGTATTATGATTTTTATCATATAAATTATAAAACAAAAACAGTATTAAAATTAAAAATAAAAACCCAAAACATTATAAAATATAAATTTCGAATTAAATTAAAGGTTAAAAGCTTGAAAAATACCTGGTAATGGCGGACAAAAACGGCGAAGGAAATCCGCGCGCAGGAAAATGAGGACGAAAATGGCGGAAAATTTCTTTATCAGTCGACGCCGACGGCCTTAGCGATTTCCCTGTGTTTTCTTTGAACGGAGTCTATTTCTCCTTGCACGACTACAGCGATTTCTCCTTGCCTGTGTTTGAATGGCGGACGGACAATCTGAATGGCGACGGACAAACGTATCTTCCTCAAAGACGCAAAACGACCAAGCAAAACGAGCGCCGAAAGCACCAAGCAAAACGAGCGGCGGAAAATAATGAAAATATCTTAGGGTTTTTTTAGCTTTGACGATTCTGAAATCTCGCAAAAAGTTTTGGGAAACTCCGCCCGAATCGGATTTAGAATGCCACGTCACGAAAAAACGGCGGGATTCGAAGTAAAAACGTGTAAATTCGTGGTCGCGTTTTTTGGGAAAAAAATCTGTACCCTGACCGAATCCGCAGGGTTTCCAAGCCAACTCCGTTTTGGCACGTACTACGAATCGGCGGTAAAGGGCGATTCGGTAGCAGACTAAAATAGTTGTGGCCATGGTGGAGATCTGTTTTATGAAGCTTGTGACATCTTGTGATAATATCCAGTATCAATCCCACCTAGAGAGATGGAAACTGAGGATTCCAATCAGGAATTAATTCTAGAGCCCCAAATACTGTCTGGCTCCCACTTCTTCCAAATGACCTACAAATTGTCCTGTTCCACCATTTCTCTCTAAGTCCCTTCCCTCTCCTATCCTTAACACCAGCCATGCTTCCATCTAAATCCTATCCCAATGCCCTTGCCAAAATTGCATTAATCCCCACACCACCCTAATTAAATATCCTATTTTCAAAATTGAAAAGAGCACTTCCTTGATTACCTCTGTTCTTATTAGGACCTTTTCTAGGCTTTCATTTCGTAGAACCACCTTTTTTATCAGGTGGAGCAGGACGCAAATGAAGTGGCATGTGGCCCCCTTCAAATTTATAACCATTTAGACCTGATGTGACAATTGCAACTGCTGGCATAGTGCAAGTTCTGGATGGGAATGAACAATTGGGGATTGAGAACATTGCCTCTGGGCAGGCAGAAATTGCAGAACATGCATGAGGAAATAGGATAGCAAAAGAGTTGCAAGTTGACTGACATCCTATGCTGGAAAGAGGTGCAAATTATGTGGCAGATCTAGATCCTGCAAACGCTTCCAGGCAGAATGCAACCAGAGCAGAAAAGGTTATGTGCAGCCCTACTTTGCAGATTATGTTAAAGAGGTAATTGGAAACCCATATATATGATTGTGTATTCAGAAAATTCAAGGTTAAAAAGAAAAAATGGATGAAGTGAATTGTGGACGTGAATGATTTTGAGAAGCTGATAAACAAGATGGTGTTGGATCCTGGTCAATCAATTGAGAGAATAACTTTCTTTGATTTCCGCAACATGCTTTGCATTTGCATTAGCATTTCATCTTCAAAAAATATATATAATAGACTTGGGAATTTTTTGTCATCAAGCGTAGAAATAGCCTTTTGAGTGGTAGGATGTGGCAGCCTTGCAGATAAAATGAAAAGAGGGAATGACTTTTGAAGGCTCTTGCATCTAATTTTCACTTAAAGGTTTGCACTATTAGAATAGCTGCATTTGCATATGCACGTGTGATAAGCATAAAATAGTGGTAGGAAGATTCCCAGAGATATAAAGTAGTTGTCTAATCTGAATCCTTGTATGGTTAAGTGTATGAGTAAAGAACTACTTTTACCTCAATTATCATATTATGTTATGCATTTTGCCCCTCCTCCCATTTCTGTTCTGTTCTACAAAGCCGAGAAATGATTGTCTTTCTACATGCTGTATTGTGCTAAGAGCAAGAAGTTAATAATGTGTGAAAAATAGTAAAGTGAGAGAAATGATAACCACAAGAATGTCCATCTTCCCTGCTCCAGCACAACCAATTCAGTTGGTGGTTCCCAACTGCATGTTGTGGTTTATACTTGCTTAAATCTTTAATCTATGGGTGTGTGAGAGAAATTGAGAATAATGGTGCCTTTTTGACAGAGATAATGGTGAGGGAATGAGAGAGGTTGTGAGAGTAATATGGTATCAATTTGATGATAATTTTTCTTAAACCATCAAGGAAGGAGGAAACAAAATCTCTTCACTGAAGTATGAAGGAACCCCTTGCATCAGTCTGTTAATTTGAATTTTATTGACCTGTTGTAAAAAGAGTTAATAAGGAGACTAGGACGGGTAGTGTCTCCAAATTTTGAAAAGGAAAAGAATGAGAATCCCCCTGCCTGCATGAATCTGCATTATGAGAGAGAAAATGCTCTTGATTCCTGATATCCACCCTGCATGAGAGCATTGAACTTATTCTGTCTGTTAGGAAAAATGAAATGGGTATGACGGCAATTTTTACTTGCAATAAATAAAAGAATGAAATATGGTTTGTTGATTCAATAATTGACATTTCTCTATACAATTCCTGTTATGATAAACTACCAAATGTGAAACGCAGCAGTAATTGTCAGTGCAAAGTTTCTGCCTTCTGAAGGGGACCTAGTGAGACAAGAAAGATTGGAATGTTAAGACGACAGAAAATCTTTCATTCTGTATATTTTAACAGCCATTTTGTTGAATATATGGAAGTAACTGAAGACAGAATTTGCTATACCCTTAATCCTATAGCATATACAGAGTTATGAGTGGTCAACATAATGACCCTAGGGTCTAATATTCTGCCCTAACAATTCTCTTGCTTCAGTTTACACAGTTAAGCAAATTGAAATTTTAATCACAAAGTTGCACAACTGATAACAGTATCCAGTTATTAATTAATTCAAATCCGAGACAATATAATAGGTATGGACCTGATATGATGCATGATGGAAATTTGCTGCTGGTGAGACGGTTACAATCATCGAGTATGGACCAATAGAAACCTGGCCGGAAAGCTGTCCCCTGAAAACCTCTCACTCACTGGATCTGATCTGCAGTTGATTCCTAGAATGTGCGACTGGATAGTTGAGGGAGGTGACATCTGGAAACACCTTCCAGCTAGTATTCACCCTTAACTTTGAGACATGAAACCCTAAAAGTTGGCAGTTTGCTGATGGTTGATGCTAGTGATGCATGGGAACAACAATACCAGCAAAGCCTGATGCCAGATTTGGGTAGATGAGTCCATCCTTGGTAAAATGCAACACCAATGATCAATTCTAGGCGTTTTCAGTCTGCCTTACTGGTAACCTGAATCCTGGTTCTTCACTGTTCAAACTCACCCCAACTAGTTCTTTCACTCTGCCAGTGGTTGGAATTGTGTCTACACTTCTGCCACCATTTGACAGCAATCTGGTTTCCTTGGTATTCGCCGCCTTGGCTGTGGATGGTAGGTCTAAAACTTACCCACCTTGTGATAAATTGTTGTTGATTGCTCCTTTGTAGGCAATTGGGGAGGCCTACGGCCTATAGGTCTAAGCTATGACCCTCTTGCCCAGATCTAGCTTGTCTTGTCAATGGCGGACTACGGTCTATCAAAGGAAACAGTGCTCTGATCACCTGGTAATGTTAACTCACCAAACTCGACTTCAACTTCAAGTCAACTGGTTGAGGGTTTTCGTCCTCTACAGCTAGTTGCTAGATTTTTGCCAGTTCCATGATAGAAAATAATGATCATTCATGCCAAAATCTGAAAAATGAACTTGCTAATATACCTCTCATGCAAATGGGCCCATGGGACCTATCCTTGGCGCCTAGAATGAAATTTTAAATTTAAATTAATACATTTTATACTTAATATTTATTTATTAATTAATATATGACTCATATCTATGTGGTGTTAAAAAAACATCTTTTTTTTTAATGAGGGCATCGGAAATCAACTTTAAAGAGGAAGGGACATGACAGTCCTCCCTTCCCCAAATTGCTTGACCTCAAGCAATTTTAGACTTGGATGCTCAAATATCTCCACTCTTTCCCACATAGCATCTTCAAGTGGAAGATTCTTCCATTTCACCAAATACTTAGAAATGGCCTTGTTTCTTAGCCTCTTCTCTCTCATGTCGATGATGGCTTCGGGCTCCAAAATCAATTTTCTTTCATCGAGTGGTGACAACTCCAATGAAGATGTGACCTGCTGCCCAAGGGCCTTCTTAAGACATGACATGTGAAAAACATTGTGAATCTTGTTGTTTTCTAGAAGTTTCAGCTCATATGCAACCTCACCTATTGTCCTTATGATCTTATAAGGTCCATAAAACCGTGGCTTAAGCTTTTTTATTACTACTCCCCTTGAGAGAAGATTGCCTACAAGGTTGTAACCTCAAGAAGACCATGTCTTCCACCTCAAAAACTCTCTCTATTGATGGTGATCAACATACATCTTTTGTCAATTTTAGGCATGTTGTAGGTTCTCTTTGAGTGCATTCATAATATCTAGACTTTGGTGTACCAAATATCTAGCTCTAGGAACTCTACTATCTAAAAGAATCAAATCCATGAATAAAATCGCATCATGACCATAGAGTGCCTTGAAAGGAGTCATACCTATAGACATGTGATGAATAGAATTGTAACAATACTCCCCAAAATAGAGCCACTTAATCCACATTGTTTGCTACCCCATAACACAGTTCCTTAAATACCCTTATATCCATTTTTTTAACCTCTATTTTTCCATCTATTTGAAGGTGATACCGAGTGCTTGGAGTCAATTTCGTACCTATCAATCGAAAGAGATCTTGCCAAAACAAACTAATGAATACATTATCCCTGTCACAATGTTTCTTGGCAGTTCATGTAGTCTAAATATCTCTCTAAAAAAAATCAGCCACCTATGGAGCTTTGTACTCTAAAGATATAACAAAAAAACAAGCATACTTAGTGAGTCTATCCACAACCACAAAAATGCAATCCTAACCTTTCACTTTTAGAAGACCTGTGAGGAAATTCATGGAGATGCTCTCCTATTTCTAATTTGGAAGTGATATATGCTGTAACAAACCAACTGGAAATACATGCTCTATTTTGTTTTGTTGACAAGCCAAACACTCCCTAACATGCCTCAAAACATCACCCTTGAGTCCCTTCCATGAAAAACACTCTTACCAACTTACATGTCTTGTAGTACCCTGGATGACCAGCTAGTGGTGTGTCATGACATACCCTCAATTTTCTCTTTCATCTTTGATTCTAAAATAAGATACACCTGGTCCCTATAAAGAATGAGCTCATCAACCACCTTGTACCTATCATCTTGTATCTTGCAATCCAAAATCTCAACAGCAAATGTGTTCTTGACATATTCAACTATTATAGAAACCTTCCAATTAGTAGATATATCGGTCATAGAATACAAATAAGGCTTCTGAGATAGTACATCAGCCACCACATTATTTTTCCCTTTAACATACTCAATGTCAAAATTATAGGCTTGAAGCTTATTCATTTTTGCTATCTATCATTTAAATTCTTCTGATTAAGAAAGAACTTCAAACTATTATGATCCATTTTCACCACAAATTTCTCACAAACCAAATATCACCTGAACTTGGCTAGTGCATGCATGATGGCTACCATCTCCTTGTCATAGATAGAGAAACTCCTCTCTAACTCCTTGAGCTTCCTACTCTCAAATGCTATGGGATGTTTGTTTTGCAATAAAACCACTCCAATCTCCTCTCTTGAAGCATCACACTCTAAAACGAAAGGAAGTGAAAAATATGAATAGCCAAAACAAAACATGAACTCATTACCTTCTTGAGCTTGTCAAAAGCTCTCTATGCTAAAACACTCCAAGAGAATGCTCCCTTCTTTGTCAAATCTGTCAATGGGGCTACAAGCTATGAAAACCATTTGACAAACCTCCTGTAATAGCTACAAAGTCCCTCAAAGCCTCTCAAGTGTGAAATTCTTGGATTGAGGCCAATCCCTTATTGCCCTGATCTTCTCTTCATCCACGCTAACCCCTTGGGCACTAACCGTGTGTCCTGATACAATATCTTAGTTAACTCAAACTCACATTTGGATGCTTTGCTGAAGAATGATTACTACTCTAAAATACTAAGCACCTCATCTATGTGTCTCAAATGATCCTCCCATGTCTTGTTGCAAATGAAAATGTCATCAAAGAAAACTAGCACAAATTTCCTTAATTGTAAAATAAATACTTGGTTCATGCATGACTAAAACATGGCAAGTGTGTTAGTCAACCCAAATGGCATGACCAAGAATTTATAATGCCCATAATGATACCTGAAAGTTGTTTTGTGCACATCCACATCTCAGACCCTTATTTGAAAATATCCCGACTGTAGATCAATCTTTGGAGACATACACTACATCGTGAAGCTCATTTATCAACTCATCAATCCTAGGAATGGGGTAGTGGATCCTGATTGTCTTGTTGAGGGCTCTATAATTCAATGCACATCCTCATAGTACCATCCTTTTTCTTGACCAACACCATGAAAGAAGAAAATAGGCTAAAGCTAGGCCATATGTGTCCCATATCTAACAACTCCTTAATCGTCTTCTCAATCTTCTCCTTGTGCCCCATAGGATGACAATAAGGTGTAATAATGATTGGTTTTGCTCCTTCCTCGTACTCAATTACATGCTAAAAAACCCCTATCCAATGGCAATCCTTAAGGAAAATTGTTGAACACCTTGCTATGCTTATCCAAGATGGATTGGATGTAAACATGATAAGATCTCCCATCCTTGGATTGACCTCTATAATCAAACACTTTGCTACCCAAGCTACTTGGTCTCTACATCATTTTTGCTAAAACAATTATGGGACCTCCATTGGATAAGCCTCAAAAAATCACTTCTTTCCCATCAGATTCGAATCTCAACTCCATAGTTTGATAATTTTGTGTGAATTGCCAAGTGCAACTGTTGCACACCCAAAACCAAATCCGTCTCACCAATGCCAACCACATAGAAATCATCTTGCATCTTATGCCTCCCCCCCAGAGTCAACTCAAGCTACTAATTTTGTCACATAGAATAGTAAACTTGTCACCCACTATGAAATTAAATTCCTCATAATCATCTGCCTTCAATCCCATCTTAGTCACCTATCCCTTGTCAATAAAGTTGTGGGTGGCCCCATTATCAATCAAGACTATCACTCTATGCCCCTATAGGACTCCTCTAACTCAAAGAGAATGATACCTTGGTGCCCCTAAAAGTGCAGCAAGTGTGCTTCCTAATGAATCTTCTCCTCCTTTATCCTCATGCTCAACCTCATCCATAATAACCTCAAGCTCAAACCCTTCTACCTTGAAATCCTCATCGGAAACTACCTCTATGTAGTGTACAATGTCCCTTTCCCAAACACCTGTGACCTAAATCCCATGGGTATCTACAAGTGAAATAGAGTTTTTTCCTTCAAATTTCATTTTTAGACTCTTCCACCTTTCTAGGTTTTGGGGGTAATGCCTTCAGTTATGGAAAGTGCTTGTGGAATGGTCTCTTATTTTGTCTTGATGGTGCACTTTTGGGATAGAACCTGTTCTTGGTTGTGGAATCCTCCAAATTCAATGCCCTTCAGATAACATCCTACAAAGATGTTGGCTCAAAAGCTCTCACCAAACCTTGAGGTGACTCCAATTATCCCTCAATAAACAAAAACATGAATCTTCTCTCTGTAACATCTAGCACCATGACTAAAACTCGCTGAAATTCTGCTACATAATCTTCTACTGAACCATGCTACCTCAAACATGTGAACTCTTTAAAATGCATCTTCGGATCTCTCCTATCAAACCTCTCTATGAGCTTTGGTGTAAAATCAGCATATGTCACAATGTGATGATACCCTTGTGTGATCAATCCATGATGCCACCACTCATGAGCTATACCCTCCAAATGAAGAATGGCAAACTTGATAGATTTATCTTCCATCATAGGGCTAAGTGAGAGATATGTATCCAATTTTTGAACCCAAGCTCATGCAGTGACCTTTCTGAAACAATAGAAAGTTGGGAGTGTCAACCTACTCACCCTCTGATGTAGATCTCTATTGAACTACTACATAGATTGTTTTCTTTCTCCCCTTAACCTATTCCTTGACCTAGAATTAGTGTATTGTGCAAATGGGATCTGACTTTTGATGTCCAGATCAAGTCTCATGTGTAAATTTTAGTGAACAGATTATATGCACAGAAAATTAATTCAAAATCAGACACAATAACACAGCAGATACCCTGGGAAAACCCTCCTCTTGAGGGAGAAAAACCCAGCAACAAAAGTCTCTCTTATATATATAAATAATGGCAACAAATCTCTTTACAATGAGGCCAATCACAAGGCCAATATTCAGCACCTTCACCAGATACAATAATAGATAATGACCTGCACTTCTGACTGTATAAATCTGCCCTTCAAAGAAATTCGCAATCTGCTCTTGATCTAATTCGCACCCAGCTCTTGATAAAAAATTCGCACTTGAATGGATGAAATGAAACGAACTTGAATGAATGACAAATGAATGAAAGCGACCTTGTATATATACAAATGTGAGAGAGGTCGCACCTCTTCATGTGCAAGGTCGGCCAAGATACAAAATAAGATAGTTACAAATAATAAATATAACTTATAAGAGAAGTTGGCCCCCAAGAGAAATTATAATGTTGCCAAGAGAAGCGCCCGTTTATTAAATGACACATATAAATAAATAGCCGAAAGGCTTCATTTATTTATTGTCTTCACTTGTGGCTGGAAGGACGAACCTGAAGCTGCTATATCATTAACACTCCCTCTCAACTAGGGAGAGAACTTCCAGCTGCTCAAGACAAATCATCTCAACATGATGTCCATCACATTGGCTACAACCAGATGTGAAAAGAAGAATATCACCTCAACGTGATATTAGATATCGCCTCAATACGATATCAACCATAATGGCTACAACCATACTATGGTGAGTACAAGTGTTCATCACTTGCGTGATGTTGTCACCTCAACGTGACTTTCACCATGACTCTCTGAGAGGGTGAAACACAAGTACAACATATGTCATGGAGTCTCACACATGACATCCACCATGACTCAACTCAGAGGGTGGAAACAAGGGCTTTCACCTCAAATTCCTCGTCTCAGAGGAAAATGCATTAACAAGGGCTTGCTGCCTCAAATTCTTCGTCTCAAAGAAATGTCATTAACAAGGGCTTGCACCTCAAATTCTTCGAGTCTCGAAGAAAATCTGCATTAACAAGGGCTTGCACCTCAAATTCTTAAGATCTCGAGAAGAAAATGCATTAACAAGGAGGGCTCAGCGATCTTGAGACTCTTACTCGATCCAAGGCTGGATTCTCCACCATACCAAGCTTATCACCGAGGAAGTACACAAACTTTTATCTGGCGAGGAAGCTTGGTGAGAATGTCAATGAACTACTCATGTCGATCTTTGATGTACCTCAAACGTACAGCCCAGCACTGGCGATGCCATATCTCTAATATGAGTGGTACTTGATCTCAACATGCTTGGTTCTGTCATGGAACACAGGATTGACATAAAGCTTCACACAACTCTGATTATCACAATGAATGAAAGTAGGCTCCATTGATTGTCCAAACAATCCCGCAAGGAGCTTACGAAGCCACACTACTTCCTGAGTTGCCATACAAGCTGCAATGTGCTCGGCCCTCTAACGTACTCAATGCTCGAGATAGCTGCTTCCTGGCTTTGCACCAAGAAATCATAGCGGGGCAAAGCCCGGAAAGCAACAACCCGCGAGGTGCTTTTCGATCGTGACACAGCTTTGCCCAATGAGAATGTCGATTGAAACCATGTAGCTCCAAGAGTACGCGTCAGTATACCTTAACCCATATCCAACTGTGCCATGCAAGTATCTCAGGATATGTTTAGCTGCAACAAGATGTATCTGTCTCGGATCACACATAAACTGGCTAAGTGCACTCACTGCATAGCAAATATCAGGTCTAGTGTTAACTAGATACATCAAGGATCCAATCAGCTGTTTGTACAATGTAGGATCCACCAAATCTAAACTAGCTGCAGCCTCCTTCAATTTATGTAGATTGGTCTCCATAGGTGTAGACATGGATTTGCAATCCATCATGCCAAATCTCTTAAGTATATCAATGGTGTACTTTCCTTGACTTAGAATCATCTCATCTGGTTTCTGCCAGACTTCTAATCCAAGGAAGTAATGCATGAGCCCAAGGTCCTTCATCTCAAATTCTGAAGTCAACTCCTTCTTACACTCAAGAATCAGGTGATCTTCTCCAGTAAGGATCAGATCGTCAACATATAAAACCAAAATTAATGCATCACCATTGATTACCTTGAAGTAGAGATTTGAATCAGCATCATTCTTTAAGAAGCCCAAACTTGACAGGTACCGATCAATCCTTTCGTATCATGCACGAGGAGCCTGCTTAAGACCATACAAGGCCTTCTTCAGCTTGCAAACATGTGACTCCTTCTCATGAACCTCAAATCCATCAGGTTGCTCTATATAAACCTCCTCCTCAATTACTCCATTGAGAAAGGCTGTCTTCACGTCCATCTGGTGAATCTTCCATCCTCTAGATGCAGCAATAGCAATGATGGTTCTGACAGAAGTATAGCGAGCAACAGGAGCAAATGTTTCTTCGTAATCAACTCCCTCTTTCTGAGAAAACCCGTGAGCTACAAATCTTGCCTTGTACTTCTCAATGCTTCCATCTGCAGCATGTTTAATCTTGAATAGCCATTTAGAAGATACCACAGACTTGCCCTCGGGTCTAGGAACAATATCCCAAACATCATTTTTAAGAATTGACTGATACTCCTCTGCCATAGCATCTCTCCAAACTTGATGACTAGATGCTTCCTCAACACAGGTAGGCTCGGATTCTATAATCTGACTCATCAAGGCAACATAACTGGAGAACTTATGTGGCCTTTTGCTTTCTCTGAATGTGCCTCTAGGAGCTGCAAAGCTTTCAGCCTCTTGCATAGTGCGACTGGCCCATAGAGGTCTCTTTCTCCCAATAACAATGTCGGTAGGCCCATCAGTAGGTTCCAAGGGTTCAACTGAATCAAGATCTTCCTTTGGTTCCATAGTCTCCCCTCTGAATCTCGGGAGTATGGTCAACTTCCATATCACGGGGGGCTCTTCATTAATCAATCTCCATATAGATCCCCACGGATCTCCTGAGATGCAACATCTTCCTCGAATGCTTGACATCCCTCGATCTCGATCATCTTCGACTGGAATGTAAGTGCAGCAGGCTTTTGATGTCTCAGCTGTAGCCCACAAATATTCCCTTCTTGCGAGGAAGGCTCAACAGTTCTCTTTTCCTTGGAACATGAATGTATAGGCGGGACAACCAAAGATCCTCAAATGGCCCGACCCGGGCTTCTTCCTGTAAAGGCTTCATACGGAGTCATATTCTCCAAAGATCTTATGAGGACTTACGTTACGAACATACCACCGGCTAATCACGGAGGCTTCTGCCCATAGGAAGGTTTGCAAATCTTGATCATGGATCATGGCCTTCGCTGCTTCCACAATCGTTTTGTTCTTTCTTTCTGCAACACCGTTTTGTTGAGAATTATAGGGAACATAGAACTCCCTCTTAATCCCTGCATCAATACAAAAATTCCGAAAACTACCAGAGTTGTATTCTCCACCATTGTCAAATCTGAGGACCTTTAATTCTTTTACCAGAAAGATTTTCTACCAAGGCTTTAAACTCTTTAAACCTATCCAACACTTCCTCAGACGCTTTAGATTTCAAAAAAAAAATCCATGTCTTCCTAGAGTGATCATCAATGAAAAGAACATAATACAAGAAACCACTCGAAGAAGGAACAGACATAGGTCCACATAAATCGGAATGAATAAGGTCTAAAATACACTTAGATCTATTTTTCTTACTATGAAAAGGGGCTTTTATATTCTTAGCCAATGCCACCCTTGCAAGTACTCCGTCTTGGTTGAACTTAGGAAGGCCACCATCTTCTCCATGATAGGTAAGGCTCGAAGTGTAAGTGAGCCAATCTCCGATGCCAAAGATCGCAAAGACTTGAAGAGTCATGAACCAAAGCTTGTAAAGAACATGTGCAAACCTTGTAAAGGTTTTCATGTCTAACTCCAATTACTTGAGCATCCTTGAAACTAGAGTTCTCCATCCACACTAGAACTTTGCCTTTGGAGAAGGCAACTTGATATCCTTTATCTTCCAAAGCTGAAATAGAAATAAGATTGCGCTTGATTCCGGAACATAAAGAACATTACCCAACTGAAGTGAGATGCCGGAATCCAAATGAAGTATAGAGGTCCCAATTCCTTTCACGGAGTAGCTAGCATCATCTCCAATGATGACTTGTTCAGAAGACTCCTTTTCCACCAAACTTGATAAGTGCTCCTTAAAGCCGGTGATGTGTCGTGAAGCACCACTGTCGATTATCCAAGTGTTGGTGTCGGAAGGTACACTGCTTGATAATGCCGAATAGAACAAATATTCACTTGAATCCTTTTGAGGAGAGGCATCATCAACATCCGCAACGGTGACCTGTTGCTTAGGTCTAGTTGGACAATACTTGGCGAAGTGCCCAAACTTGTCACACCTAAAACATTGAATCTTGGACATATCCCTCTTCTTCTTAAATGGAGGTGCATCATCATTTCCCTTGTCCCGATTCCTCTTGAAGAATCCTTTCCTTCCATCTTTTCCTTTCTTCTTTGAAGTATGGGAGGCGAGAACATGAATATCTTCATTCTTTGAACTTTGACCAACGCCTCTTGCCACCAACCTTGATTCCTCTTGAATGCAATCAGATCTTAGGCGATCAAACTTAGGCAATTTTGACCTTGCACTGATTCCCTGAATGTATGATTCCCAAGACAAAGGCAGCCCATTGAGAGCGAGCATAGTCAGATCCTTGTCATCAACCATATGCCCAATTGTAGAGAGCTGATCTCTCAAATCTGCAATCCTCATAAAGTATGCAATCACTGATTCACCTTTCGTCATCTTCACATGATGAAGTTGTTGCTTCAGTGCAAGTGCCCGACTGGTATTGTTGATTTCGTACATCTCTTCCAAGGTCTTGAGCATATCTCTCGCTGTCTTCAACTTAGAGATGATAGGAACAATGTGATCCTTTACGGAATCAACCAATATCTTCATTGCTTTAATGTCTTTCTTCAGCCACTGCAACTTTTCTTCTTCCTCCTCAGGTTCAGAAACGCTAGACTCCACGAACTCACCCAAGTCATTTTCACGCAAGGTAAGCATGATCCTGAATCTCCATGATGTGAAGTTGGATGCACCTTCGAGTCTATCCTCAACCTTCAAACCATTCACCATCTTGATTAAGTGAACAATAGGGTATGCTGATTAGCAATAATATGATCACGATCCTCTCAAACCCGCTCTGATACCATGTAAATTTTAGTGAACAGATTATATGCACAGAAAATTAATTCAAAATCAGACACAATAACACAGCAGATACCCTAGGAAAACCCTCCTCTTGATGGAGAAAAACCCAGCAACAAAAGTCTCTCTTATATATATAGATAATGGCAACAAATCTCTTTACAATGAGGCCAATCACAAGGCCAGTATTCAGCACCTTCACCAGATACAATAATAGATAATGACCTGCACTTCTGATTGTATAAATCTGCCCTTCAAAGAAATTTGCAATCTGCTCTTGATCTGATTCGCACCCAGCTCTTGATAAAAAATTCGCACTTGAATGGATGAAATGAAACGAACTTGAATGAATGACAAATGAATGAAAGCGACCTTGTATATATACAAATGTGAGAGAGGTCGCACCTCTTCATGTACAAGGTCGGCCAAGATACAAAATGAGATAATTACAAATAATAAATATAACTTATAAGAGAAGTCGGCCCCCAAGAGAAATTATAATGTTGCCAAGAGAAGCGCCCATTTATTAAATGACACATATAAATAAATAGCCGATAGGCTACATTTATTTATTGTCTTCACTTGTGGCTGGAAGGACGAACCTGAAGCTGCTATATCATTAACATCATGTACTCATCTATATAGGTACTTAAGTCATTTGCAACTTGATTGGGCTCCTCTTCTTGCGATGACTCCACTCTAAGCTGGAAGGGTCTGGGTGCTGATCCAATTGGAGTGTTCTTGTTATTTGTGCGATTTCCAGCCCCATTCTGATCTAAATTACTCCCTTCTCCTACAACATTGGTTTGTACAGCTTTGGTGAGGTTATTAGTGTTAATCATGTTTTGCATCATTTGGATGAGCATTTGTGCCATTTGTTCCTATCCATGAATGAAGGCCTTCCATTCATCCTCCTAATTTGCTATCCTCTTCTTACCTCTATCTGCAATTCCAACACCAACTTCTGCCTCTAATCTTCTCCTTTCTCTCTCTAAGGATCTCTTATCGTTTTGACTCAACTTCATAAACTAAAATAAATCCCATAGGCTAGCAAGACTACTGCTCTCATACCAATGTAATGACCTTAGGGTTTAATATTCTACCCTAACCAGTCTCAAAGAGATGTTAGCAGATCAAATCTTCAAACTTCAAGCCACAGTAAAATAACCAAACAACTTATGTTGCTTCAATTTACATAATTAACCAAATTGAAATTTCAATCACAAAGTTGCACAACTGATAACAATATCCAATTATTAATTAATTTAGATCTAAGGCAATACAATAGATATGGACCTGATATAATGCATGATGGAATTTTGTTGCTGGTGAGACAGTTACAAGTATCTGAGTATGGACCTATAGAAACCTGGCCGTGGCCTCTAAAAACCTCTCGCTCCTTGGATCTAATGTAATATCCCCAATGGGATCTGCCCTAAAATTCTGATTTTTATTTCTGCTCAAACCCTAATTCTGATTTCTGATTTTTATTTTCTGATTTCAAACAACATATCATAGCAAACATACAAGTGCCCAAACATGACAAATAATACATGCCAAATGATGCTACCAATTGATATTCATATCAAACATGAGATTCACCATGAAAAACACAAGATAGGGCATCCAAATGCAACATACAGATATGATTTTCTGTCGATAACTTCTGCTGTTACAAAACTGCATATTCTGGACTGATTTTACAAAGAACTCAAGGGCTCAAACATGCCAAACATATGCCCAGATTTCTGCTCTACAAATTAGATCTGAAACTATGATTATACATATCAAATATATGCAAAATAGTCCTCAAATATCAAACCCTAGATGGGTGAAATTCCTCCTTGGTAAGTGCTTAGGGTTTGCTGCTCCAAATAATGCAAAATCACCCTCCAAAGGTGGGTGCTCAGGTCTGCTCCAAGTGGCACTCCAAATTAGGGCAAATCCCTAATGCAATCTGCTCACAAAATGCCTCAATAATTCTGCTCTAAATCTGATCTGCAAATCTGATTATGCAATGATGCTCCAACCTCCAAATGCATCCAATGAAGTGCAAATAGAACTCCGTTATGAGTCCTCCACAAGGTGAGTTAGGTTTTCGTCCAACTCCCTTTTATGCAATAGGGTTTTCATCCTAAAGCATATGCAAAATCTGCTCCTAAGGAGAAGAAGTCTGCTGAAAATGAATTCCTTGAATGATGATCTGAAATGCCTCAAAGACCTTATATTTATACTAGTTTTTCCTTCTCACAAGCTGTCCGACCTAGGCTTATTTTCAATTTTTTATTTTTTTATTTTTTTATTCCTCAAGAGGGCCGACCCCAAAAAGAATTCTTATTTTATTTTATTTATTATTTATTTTATTTATTTATTTAAAATATTATTATTATATTTAATTAAAATAAGAAAATTAGTGTTCAAAAACACTTTTTCCCACCTTCGCAAAATTTGAATTTCAAATCAAATTGGGGACATGACATCTAATCTACAATTGATTTCTAGGATATGTGCACTAGAAAGTTGTGGGAGGTTGTCACTTTCAGAAATTTGGAAACGCCTTCCAACTAGTATTTGCCCTTAACTTTGAGGCATGAAACCATCAAAGTACAGTTTTTTGATGGTTGACCTCTAGTGATGCATGGGAACAACTTCACCAGCATGCCTAATGCCAAATTTAGTTAGATGAGCCTGTCCTTGGTAAAATGCAGTGCCAATGCTCAATTTTGGGCATTTGGATGATAACAAATTGTTCCACCTAAGTCCGCCCTACTGGTAACTTGGATCCTAGTTCTTCACCATTCAAACTCACCCCAACTATATCTTTCACTCTACCAGCAGTTGGAATTGTGTCTACACTTCTACAACTATTTGACAGCAATCTGGTTTCCTTGGTATTTGCCACCTTGGTTGTGGATGGTAGGTCAAAAGCTTATCTGCCTTGTGATAAACTATTGTTGATTGCTCCCTAGTAGGCAATTAGGGTGGCCTACGACCTGTAGGTCTAATCTATGACCCTCTCACTCAAATCCAGGTTGTCTTGTCAATGGCAGACTATGACCTATCAAAGGAAATAAGGCTTTGATCGCCTGGTAGATATATAGCCCTAGGATGTTAACTCACCAAACTCAAGACTTCAACTCAAGTCAACTAGTTGAGGGTTTTTGTCCTCTACAACTAGTTGCTAGATTTTTGCCAATTGGATAATAGAAAATAATGATCATTCATGTCAAAATCTGAAAAATGAACTTGCTAATATACCTCTTGTGCAAAATGGGCCTATGGAACCCATCCTTAGCACCTAGATTGAAATTTGAAATTTAAATTAATATATTTTATATTTAAATATTTATTAATTAATATGACATATCTATGTGGTGTTTAAAAACATTTTTTTAATACGGCACTAGAAGTTGACTTTAAAGAGGAAGGGACATGACAGTCAACTTCTGGCTACCTTGACTACTAATTAAGTTATATGATCATTATTATATTCTTATTTAGATAATTAAGTCATCCTAGGTGTTATATTTAGGTATCTAAGTCAGTTTGGGTGAAATCCAAAGCATAAGTAGGGTATATATAGGAGTTAGTGGTTAGTTTATTATCATCATATTACAAATTGTGTTCTTATTGGAGGTACTTGAAGGTTTGCCCCTTTGAAGTGGCTTATTATTCTCAAATATTATCAAGTATTTGCAGCATACTTCCTGTTATATTCTTCTCTTGTGCAAGATGTTTCATTACAAGTAGTATCACAGCATGCTCTTGGCAATTGGGGGCCAAGAACCAAGGCAATTTTTACAATTTTGGAGGGCAAATTGTGAAGAGCAATCTCTCTCAATTTGGTGAATTTTTCCTACTTTCAAAGGATTTTTCAAGGTCACATTGAAGCTACTACAGTATAGATTTGAGGGCATTTGCAGCAGAATTGGAGTTATTGTAGAATTAGGGTTTCCACTGAATTTGTCTTAAAGGCTGCAAATCAGCAAAAAAAAATCTAAATTCTAGAAGTTTGAACAAAGGCACATTGATCCACTTACAGTTCTAGTTTGGAGGCATTTGGAATTGTTTTCAATAAAGTATTGCAAAACTAGAGTTTACACTAAATTTTCTCCCAAGGCTGCAAAAATTTTCTCAGCAAGGCGAGCTCTACACCCAAGTAAATTACACTAAAATATTTAGATCATTGGTTTGTTTTGTGTGATTTATTACAAAATTATTTGTTCCCATCATGGTGGGGCCTACAACAAGGGGCAAAAGAATTTTGTCACACCTAGAAAACAAGTAATGATGATGTGGAAATTGAGGAGATACGTCCCAAAGATAATGAATCTATAAGAGAACAAATTCGGGAAGCAACCAATAAGATGAATGAAATCTTGTCAAGGATGACAAAGCAAATACAAGGGGTTGCAAATAGTTTTTAGCCAAGGTTCTATAGATTCCAAATGTATGGATTCACTCAATAAGACTTGGGAATGTCATGATCCCAAATATTGTAACTTATAGAAAATAAAACAACTCAATAAAACAAATATCAAAATTATAAAATTTCAATTTAAATATTATTATAATAATGTTATATCATTGATATTATTTAGCAAATAAGATAAAGAAAAAATACATAGTAAAACTATAAATATTAGTAATTTAATTTTAATTATCACAGGATAATATTATAATTAAATTATCAAATACAATATCATAAATATAGAACCATTTAAATATTATAATCATATTAGATATTAAAATTAATATAATACTACAAGTATTAAACAATTATCAATATAAATTATATAATATTTCATATATA
>VDFB02058242.1:232427059-232517245 GCA_007258455.2 Sequoia sempervirens
CCGAAATTGGGTCATACTGAGTAAATTTGGGATTAAAGGCTTCAATCAATCAAGAGTCTTATCGGGTCTCTGGGTATAGGATATCCACTTCGTCGAAGATACTCACATTATGCATAAATGAATATTATCAAGAATTTCTAATGAGCGCTAGACAATCCTTAATCATGTAAAAACTGTTAAGCATCAAACTAATCACACACTACCTTAATCGAAACCATTAATGAAATTAACACAGGTCGATAGATGACAAACTTGAGAAACAATTTAAATACACTCGCTGGAACCACTGGCCTGAAGACTATTCTTCCATATTCATTGTGCTGGATTATAATATAGCATCGATGCCATAGGAAGCCGTTATTTCCCCAAAAGCAGGGATTCAAAGATCAAATAATTGGAAGGAAAAAGTTAATAAATAATAGACGTGGATTTTTCACACTATATATGTTAAATACGAAGATTTATGTATTACACATAAATATTATTAATAAGCAAAAACCCGATCAATGATTCTCTTTAGCGATTAAGGGAACTAACAAACAGATAGTTTATTAACAAATCAGCACGAAGAGGCACCTCCCAGTCACAAGATGTGACCAAACCAAAGAGGGACGACTGCTCATAACATAGAAAAGGAGATGAGAGGGCCGAACATGAGTGAAGGAATGAAGTCGGAGTTGTTGATGTTTAGCAGCTTCAGGCTCATTCTTCCAGCCTCTTGTGACCACATTTATTTGTGATAATTGATGTGAAGGGGCGCTTCACATGGCAACAATGTAATTCTCATTTTGGCCAACCTTCTTTGTATTTTCATCTTGGCCGACCTTCCTTGTATTTGTAATTATTATTTGTAATTATGTTTTCTTATGGTGGCCGACCTAGATCTTGAAGAGGTGCGACCTCTCTATTGATATGTATTTATAGGAAGTCATTTCCACTCCATTTGACATCAAGCAAGTTCAATTATTCCTTCTTCTCAAGTGCGAATTCTTCTAGGAGCAGATTGTGAATTCTCTAAGTGCAGATTGAAGATCAAGAGCAGATTACTTGTTTGTTATTACAGCCATTGCTGGTGCTGAAAATTGGCCTTGTGGTTGGCCTCATTGTAAAGAGTATTGTTGCCATTGCTTATATATATAAGAGAGATAATTGTTGCTGGGTTTTTCTCCCTCAAGTGGAGAGTTTTCCCAGGGTATATGTTGTGTCTTTGTGTCTGATTTTTGAATTAAATTCTGTGCTTTACATCTGATCATAAAACTAACAGGAGTAAAGAGCAGAACGCAGGAGGATCCAACAAAGTCAGGTGATGTATTTCACTGGCATTAATATTTAGCATATTCCAACATTAGAAAGAGAGAATCAATCACCAATAAGATACTGAAATAACCAGTGCAGTAATAATAGAATTGTGCATTTTATGCCTTACATCTCTTCATGACCGATCTGCTGAACTAGTGTTGTATCTAATCATTAATGGCCTCTGTCATGTCTAAAAACCGAATATGCAAAACCTTATGGAAAACAAGCATAGTCTAATCATCTAGATCATTGCACCCCCGAAATGGCAAATCCTGATTAGTGTATTAATTAAAAGCATTGTTTCTTTAACAAATAGATGATCTGGATACTATTCACATGGCAGCAGTAAAGGAGTATGGATAGGATTATCTATAGGCAGATATATACATATATATTGCTTCTCATTAATTTAGGAAAGTATAGCATAATAAAAGTTGCTAATCTGTTTATTGATGCAATGTTTTCCGTTGATATTATCATGATTATAGTTAGCTATGAATTGAATATGGTTCCTTTCAAATGTTATCATGATTGTACTTGTTCTAGGCCAAGATCTTTACTTTGACTTAAAATGATTAAAGGTGAATGCAAGTGTATTCAATTGCTAAAAGATTGTCTTCTCAGTGTTTGTAAGCTTATTGGGAGAAAGGGTGCGAGGAAAGTGGTGCCTAAAAACCCCACTTAAGTCCGCCCCCGGAACCCAAGGCAGGGATGGGCCCTCGAGGGGTGAAAATTCCACTCATAGTCCACCCAGTCCCAAGGCATGGGTGGGCCATGGAGGGGTGGGGGTCCCACTCAAGATCCGTCGCGGCCATGGAGGGGTGGTAGGCCCGGGCCACTTATCCGCTCCACTGACTATCCCCAATAAGTTAAGTGTCTTCTGAGGTGATGACATGGGTAGTGAAAGCAGGTACAAGTGTTTCCACTAAGCACGCAACTCCGAGGGTGGAATTGTCTGGGTTTGGACGTTATCACCGCTCAAGGCCAAGGGGTGGGTTGTCTTGAACAGCCGCTTGTGCTCTTGGGCGTAGATGGATAGCTTCAAGCGGATCTCCCATGCCACTCCTCATTTGTCTTCATTATTGCTTTTATTATTATGTTTGTATTTGGGATATCTAGATATTAATGCTAACAGATGTATGTATATGTGGAAATGTTGGTGAATGCAAACTCCAATCCAAGATTACTTCATTAGAGAAAACATTCCTTTGAAAAGAAGAAACCCTAAACCTAATCAACCAACGAAGTCTAGGGAAAACGAGCGAATCCGAGGGCAAAGCTAGGTAAGAGACATTACAAGGAAGAAGATGCTCCTAACAAGAATGGTGCTTTTGAGTTTAAATCAGATCTAAAGATTGATCATCAAAGTAAATTCTATGGCTAGGCATTCCACACTAAAGATGGATACAAGGAAGTTCGATGTTAAAGATCCAACCAATTGGCTTTGCCAAATGAAGAAATTCTTTGATCTCCATCATGTTCCTTATCAACAAAAGGTTGCAATGGCATCCTTATACTTGGATCCTCAACCAATTCATTTGGTATTGTTGGCAATGTGAAGAGAAGAAAAACAAAAGATGTGTTGTTACATGCTTTGTTGTCTAAGAGGAACTCACTACACATTATGGTGACAATCTTATGGATAGCTACTTCAGCCAACTTAGCAAATTAAAGCAAACAAGTACAATCAAGGATTAGATTCATCAATTCCATACTTTTTTCTTTAAAACTAGAGAATGTTGCAAAGGAAAATTTCAAAGGATTATTCCTAGGAGGTTTAAAGTACCACATCAAATATGAGGTACACATGTTTTGCCCATATTCTATGTCCCAAGCAATGATTATGGCAAAGCAAGTAGGGGAAATGCTTTTTGCCAATAAACGGCAAAGTTTTGTAAGCAACAAAGATTAAAGCACTCCTTCAAAGTCACTTCCTCAACCTACTAGACTGATTCCACAACAAATTGAAGAGAAAAGAATGAAAAGGTTATGTTTTAACTACAATAGCAAATACAGTCGACGACATAAATGCACTGAAGAGAAATTGTTCTACATTGAAGGGCCATGTGAGAAAGAAAAGGACGAAGAACCAATATTAGAGGGTGACAATGAGATAGATGAGGAATCAAGAGATACTTGACCAAACATTTATTGTCAAGTACTTTCTAGAATTGGCACCCCCAAACTCTCAAGGTGGTGGGTTTCTTGAAGAATGAGAGAGTAACAATGAATAGACTTAGGAAGCACTCACAACTTCATTAACAAGAAATTAGCAACTCATCTGAATTGTTTTATTTATCCCACTCCAAAATTTCATGTACAAATTGCAGATGGGTGTACTACCAGTTGTTCAATAAATTGTCATTGCATTAAATTGACCATGGGAGAGTATTGACTTGATTCCCCAATGTTTGCTATTCCCATGGGTGCGCCAGATAGAGTGTTTGGGAGTTCAATGACTCACTACATTGGTGACACTTGAGATGAACGTTTAGCAGCTACTCATGAGATTTCACTCAAATGGCAGGTTGGTTGAACTAAGAGGGTCGCGTGCAAAGTCCTCACAAATGGTAAGCTCTCATCAAATGCAAAAGATGCTTACCAAAGGGGTGAATATGTGGCCCAATTATTATCAGTAATAGCCTATCAATCAAATTTTCCTACCCAACTAGATCATCACTCGATAGTTTTTGGAGATATTCCTAAAGGACTACCTCCTAAAAGAGATTTGGATCATGCCATTCAACTATATATACAAAAAAGTGAGATTGAGAAGATGGTTTAAGAGATACTAGAGGCAAGTATTATCAAGCATAGCCAAAGTGCCTACTGCTCTTCTATTGTGATGGTGCATAAGAAGGATGACACTTGGTGCATGCACCCAAACTATAGAAAGCTCAACAAGTACACCATCAAAGATAAGTTTCCTATCACAATCATTGATTTTTTACTAGATCAATTGAATGGGGCTATGCATTTTTAAAAACTTGATCTTAGATCAAGTTATCACCAAATTCAAATTAAGGTAGAAGATATGCCCAAGATAGCATTTAGGACTCATGAGGGTCATTATGAGTTTCTAGTGATGCCATTTGGTCATACTAATGCTCTGTCTACATTTCAAAGTTTGATGAGATCCATTTTTAGCCATTTTTTGAGGAAATTTATATTAGTGTTCTTTGATGATATATTGATTTATGGCAAGACATGAGAAGACCATTTGCACCAAGTAGATCAAGCATTACAAGTTCTCAAAGAACACTAGCTTTATGCTAAACCTTCCAAGCATTCTTTTGGTCTCAAAGAGGTGGAGTATTTGGGCCACATGGTGTCTCACAAAGGAGTAAAGGTTGATCCTAACAAAATCAAGGCTATGATGGAGTTGCCTATTGCTAAAACCATTGAGAACTTAGGTTTCCTAGGATTCACTAGATATTATAGAAGATTTGTGAAGAATTTTGGCTGCATAGCATCATCCCTCAGAGCTCTATTCAAGAAGAATGTTTTTCAATGAAATGAGTTAACTTGTACAACATTTAAGAGATTGAAGGAGGTTGTGTACCACTCTAGACTTCACCAAGGAATTTATTGTGAAGGTGGAGTATTTGGGCCACATGGTGTCTCACAAAGGAGTAAAGGTTGATCCTAACAAAATCAAGGCTATGATGGAGTTGCCTATTGCTAAAACCATTGAGAACTTAGGTTTCCTAGGATTCACTAGATATTATAGAAGATTTGTGAAGAATTTTGGCTGCATAGCATCATCCCTCAGAGCTCTATTCAAGAAGAATGTTTTTCAATGAAATGAGTTAACTTGTACAACATTTAAGAGATTGAAGGAGGTTGTGTACCACTCTAGACTTCACCAAGGAATTTATTGTGGAGTGTGATGCTTCAAGAAATATTATAGGAGCAGTTCTCATGCAAGAAGATAGGCCCATCACTTTTGAAAGTTGTCAATTAAAGGGTAAGAAACAACTCAAACCCATTTATGAGAAAGAAATGATAGCTATTTTTCATGCAATGAAACAATGGAGTACATATCTAATGGGTAGACACTTCAAAGTTAAGACAGATCATGATAGCCTAAAATATTTTTTTGAGCAATAGTTATCCTCTAAAGAGCAACAAAAATGGGCCACTAAAATGTTAAGTTATGGCTTTGAGATCATCAATAAAAAAAAGAAAAGAGAATATAGTAGCTAATGCACTATCCAAGAAGGATGAGAAGGATGAGGTATCATTGTGTGTCATTTCAATATTACAAAAAGATTGGGTTGAAGAAGTTAAATTAGAGTGGCAAAATGATGTTATAAGGAATCTCATTCAACAATTGCACAATGATCCCAATAGTTCAAATTAATTGTGTTGAAAGAATGATTCTTTGTAGTATAAAGAGAGATTGTACCTGTGCAAGAATTCCACCCTCAAACACAAGATTCTCGAGGAGCTTCATGGTTCTCCAATTAAGGATTCTCCAATTAAGGGTCATTCATGATTTTTGAAGACAAATCATTGAATATAACAATATTTCTTTTGGGAAGGGCTTAAAGATGATCAAAAATTTTGTGGCAAAATATTTGGTATATCAAAGAAATAAAGGGAAGACAATTAAGCCACCTAATCTTTTGCAACCCTTAGTTATTCCTAGTAAGTAGGGGGAGGAGGTCTCCATCGATTTTGTCACAAACCTTCCAAAATCTAAAAGCAAGGGTGTCATCATGGCAACAGTGAATCACCTCACCAAATATGCTCATTTTATTGCATTATCCCATCCTTTTATAGCAAGTATAGTGGTAAAAGCATATATGGAGAATATACAAAAGTTACATGATACCCCAAGGGTTATTATCAATGTTTGTGATCCTATATTTACTAGTCACTCTTGGACAAATTTATTCTCTTGTCTAGGTGCCCAATTGGCTTGCAACTCTTCATACCATCCTTAGTTAGATGGGCAATCTGAGGTCGTCAATAAGTGCTTGGAAGGTTATCTACATTGTTTCACTTCAAATAAGCAGTCTTAATGGGCGAATTGGCTACCACTAGCAAAATGGTGGTATAACACTTCCTTCCATAGTTCTTCAAAACTGTCTCCATTTATGGCGTTATATGGACACCATCCCTCATCCATCACATCATCATTGAAAGTGATACCAAGAGTTTAGGTTGTGGAAGACCACATTAATCATCAACAATAGGTACTTTTAGGATTCAAGAAAAATTTGGCCATGGCACAAAATAGAATGAAACAAGTAGCTAATCAACATCATAACCAAAAGCGTTTTGAAGAAGGTGATTAGGTCTTCTTGAGATTGCAACCTTATAAGCAAATTTCCATAAAGCAACAAACAAAAAATAACAAGTTAACACCAAAATATTATGGTCTATCCTAGATCCTACAAAAGATTGACAATGTAGCCTACAAACCTGAGTTATCTCCAACATCAAAGGTACATCCAATTTTTCATATTTTCCTTTTTAAAGAAGGTGATTGGTCGATAAATCCCTACATAGACAGTGTTCCAAAGATAGATGAGGAAGGAAAAATTATCTTGGATCAAAAGTTTAATCTCAAGACATGCACAAAGAAGTTGAGAATTGGGACAATCACAAAGTATCTCATTTGGTGGAAGAATTTTCCAATTAAAGATGCCAAGTGGGAAGATGAAGACTTTGTGCAGAAGCATCCATAGTTGATCAACATTGAGGATAATGCTTCTCTGAAGAGGGGAGGCATGCTACACCCTTAATCCTATTGGGTGTATAGGGTTATGAGTAGTCATCCTGTGGCTACCTTCACTCTCAATTAAGTTATGTGATCATTATTATAATCTTATTTAAATGATTAGGTTGTCCTAGGAGTTATATTTAGGTATCTAAATCAGCCTAAGTGGCATTCAAGGCATAAGTAGGGTATATATAGGAGCTTGTGGCTAGTTTGTTATCATCATATTGTGAATTGTGTTCTTATTGGAGATATTTGGAGGTTTCCTCTCTAGTAGTGGCTTCTTGTTCTCAAATATCATCAATTATTTAGAGCATATTTACTATTATATTCTTCTCTTATGCAAATTGTTTCATTACAAAATTTGTTATATAGATCATGTATATATTGTAATACTTACCAAGTTGACAGAAAATCACTGCCTCACACTAAGGAATAAGAGTTGTGACAGTGTTAAACTAGAGGAAGAAGAACGGAATTAGAAAGTAGGAAATGGATGCTTCTTCTTTTGGCCGTTAAGACATCATTAGCAACAGGTGAAGAACTGCCATGATAACTACTTTCAAAGGATGGAAGGTGCTGAAGACTGAAGACACAACTGTTTGCCTTGGTGCATTATAATATGCTCTTTATATTTTGAGGTCCTGATAAGAATCTTTTTCTATTGGTTACTAAATTTTCACTCCATTATTTGCAGTTCTAGGGTTCCCTAACCCTAGGTGTTTTTAGCCAAAAAAAAGAAATCGTTATGAGAGGATGTATCCATTGGAAATCCAAAAAAATATTATATCAAGATAATGGTCATGGAAGGAACTGTGTCAAAAGTTAGAAGTGTAAATAAATTTCTTGGTGTAATGTCCATGGTCAAGTTGCAAGTCAAAATGGGTTAAGGTTTCTGCCAAAATTTTGTACTGTGTACATCAAATGTTGACAATACTGAGAGTCATGCATGGAGGAAGCAACACCAGACCAAGAGATGGTAAATCAAGTCTCTTTTAAGTCAAGTAGAAGAAGCATGCAAGAAATTTATAGTGTGGGAATCTGTGTGTGCAACTAGATGCATTGAAGTCAAGGATATTTAGCTTGGGGATAAGCACGTTTTGACTATGTAGTGGCATGTGACTGCAGAAGGACTGCAATTCAGGTGACTGTCAGGGATAGGGGATAGATTTGTACAAATTATTTCAAACCAGTTTTGAATGTGAATTGTGGTGGTATGTACAACTTCATTGGTGGTGATAACAATATATGAACTGCCACTAACTAATTAGAGATGGTGTTGGAGTAACCAATAATCAAGAGACAATGACTTTGTAGATTGCACACTAGCAGATTTACTGTCATGTCCCTTTTTTCGATAAGGACCTAATTTCAGTTAGAGGCGGGAAAATAGCATTTTTAAATGCTAAACATAAACATTTAAAATAATAAATTTAATAATAATTAAATATTTTAAAAATAATATTAAATAATAAATTTAAATTATTGAAAATAATATTTAAATTTATTAAGGCCGACCATTTGGAAGACAAATATTTATGTAGAATTATTTGGCATCGTTTGGCATCAAAATTGAGAAGAAGACCCTTCTGCTCTGACGGACAAAACCCTCCGCCAGTGCCTCCAGGAGAGACGAAACCCTCTGCTTGTGAGTTCGTGATTCCTATTTCCATTCGCCTATCTTCAGCCTAGCATATGCGGCGATCACCAGTTTGGGAAGAGATGATTTGAAGCTGAGTGAGTGACAGGCGATTGTTGGCCGAGCTATATCTCTGGCCACACAGCACTCCAGGCATTACCATTACCAGGCTGCCAAAGCCATAAAGAGTTATCCACCAGCTAGTGCTTGGATGCACAACACTAGAACAGGGGAAGACGGGATTCTGAGCCTTGGGTTTCAGTTACATAAGTGCCTGAGCTTGCTAATTTGTGGGCAATTGGAGACGACTAAAGGGGCGATCTGTTTCCCATGATGTCCAAGCCATGAGTGCATATTGTAACAGTGACACCTTTTGTATGTTCAACCATTGCCATTAATACATTTATTCAGATCTGGATTCATAATATCAGTTTATCATTGCGGAGGGTTGTCATCTGTTTGTATTGTTTGATGCTTTCCGTATATTTGTGTTCAATCTGCACATAGTATATTCCAGTTTTTGGGCCATCGAGTTACAAGATCCGTATCAGGTTTATTATGCCGTGCATGCAAATTTCAGTATATGGCTGTTAATGATTATGAGATTAGGTCCTGAATACAAACCTGTTAGACATTATCACCCTATTGTCTCATACACAAACCTGTGATCAGCAAATTGCTGTTACTGTTACTATTTTCTGTTATTGTTATTTCCCTGTGATTGGCCCATTTCAGGACTTGTGATTGGCAGATTTCTGTTATTGTTTATTATTTGTGCTTGGCACATTACATTTACACTATTGGTCTCCTCTAATCTTGAATACTTGTTATTACCTTTACTAGGCCATCAAATTTTTGGGAAATTTTGATTAATATAAAAATAATCCGTATAGAAAACAAATATGTTATGACAGAAAAATTGCATGCATCGGGTTAATCTTGTGAAATTCATTTCTCAGTTTACACACCCAACTAAAAGTCAGCAGCATAACCAACATTTCACATCATGATGATAATAAACTGAAATCCTTTTAAGTTCCTTTTACAGAAATAAAGTGCATATAATAGTAGTAACCTCTTCTTCCTGGAGTTCTGGAGATGGATCTTGTGGTGGTTGATGTGCAGCAGGTCGTTCTGAAGGTCTGACCATCCACTCCAACCCCATCCCTTTTCTAGCTAATTCTATATCTTCCCGCATAGTCCCTGCTTTCCCTTTATCCTCTGCAACATGATCACAACAATTGGAAATGCATCTAATTGGGCTTATGAAAAACAGAGAAAACTTCAACATAATATCAAATAGGCAGGCATGGAGCTATGATTACAAAAAATTAATCTATCGAAATGAATAGTGGATATCATGCCATAAAGGAAAAAACTGAAGTGAAATGTTAAGCAATCAAACCTGACAAGGTTGCTTCTTGTTTTTCCCTCCTTTGCCTTGAAGAATTTTTATGTTTATGTTTCCTTTGTCTGCGTTTCTCCTCAGAGAGATCACTCTCAGATGATGACGTAGGGTCCCATTTGGCCTTTTTCTTAGACCTTTTCTTCCTATGTTTTTTGTCTTCCTCTGAGACATCACTCTCAGATGATGATGAAGAATCCCATTTGGCCCTTTTCTTCGACCTTCTCTTCCTGTGTTTCCTGTCTTCTGCTTGTTCCGAGATATCAGAAGATGAAGAATAGTACTTTCTGCGAGATTTGTGCTGCCTCTTATTTTTTTGGGGTGTCAAAGAATCCAAATCTGAATCATGCTCTGCCTAAAATGGAAAACCAAAAAAAATTGAAATATATATAATTTGTTAAATAGCAAATACAAAAGGAGATTGTATAAGTGCTTACCTGGCTGACTTTATCTCTCGACAAGATTTTGACACCACTTAACATCTTTTACAATTCTTGTAAAACGAAAATGTTGAGCTTAGTGTGGCGCTTAACACCCTCTGTGTTTGGAACAAGGGTTTGGTAATAACATTAGAGAAATAAACTATATTATTATTCTTAAAACATCATTACTTGCTGCAGTAGTTTAAAACATCAAACAAATATAAGCTTAATATGTTGTGTGTGTCAGTTAATTGGATATAAAACACATGTAATCAAAAGACAAGAAAGTTGTTTCTGCAATGATGAATAAAGAATCCTCTAGGCTACAGAGGCCATAACATAAATGAATTTCACAAAAAAAAAATAGAGGCAAGACACTATTTTTTTGGTCCTGATTTTGGCTTTAAACTGGGTAAAGGCCTTTCCAATAGAAATTTAGCATTACTTGAGCAACATTAATTGAGAATATGGTGTTTTGATTGCCCAAGGAAACATTGGTCCAACCCCTACATGGACGACTTTACAAATTTGTACAGTATGCAATGGTAACATGTGCAAACATCAAAAAATTGTACCCTGTTTTGATAGAATTTGAATTGTAAATTAGGCAACAAATTGCTGACTCTTAATAGCTCCCAAAAAGAAATATGCAGATCTTTTTTTTTTTTTTTTGCAACAATGAAATGCATGCCACACTTTTCACTTCACTTGCATATTCCAAAACATCTCTCCACACAAAAAGCAAACATCTCATCAACACAATAGATTGTCTGAAAGCAAGAATTTGAAGGTATGAAGCGCAAAGTTTGCACCAAAGAACTGGAGGCCAACAATCAATTATTCAGGCATCAATTGCACCAAGCATAAGCATGAGAAAATCCCTTTAATCCAGAACCAGAAAACTCTGTCAAACCACATTGGCACCCAAGCCATGCATATGATGCAAATGAACTTGCTCCACAAAGTAACAAAAAATTGATCCCTGTAAGCATACCATCTTTGCAATGATTGAAAACCTCATTATGATTCCATTCTCAGACATAACCACTGTAATACAGTTTATGGCTTTACAGATTGTAGGAAGGACAAAAAACTATTTGCAAGAATCAAGAAGGGAAACTCTAAATGTTTATCCTTAGCAAGATGACTTAAGTGAATTTTCAAACTAAGATTAGGGCACAATGTTTATTATAAAGAGATGCTTTGAAAGAAATCCCAAGGAACCTCTGAAATAAAATGAAAAAACTTTATCTAGGCTAGACAAACCAAAAGCCCAAAGTGGCTACAAAACAACAAACTCTTCCAAGCTTGCAACACTGCCTAAATCCTTCAAGACATACAGCTGTGAGTGAGAGATGCTCACCTTTGACATCCTATGAAGCTCACACAAACAACAAACTGAAATAAACAGCCCCTTCCATGCTTCAACAGTCAAGATCCCATCTTTTGCAAGCCAGCACAAACAAAACAAATTAGGTTTGGCATTTGAGAGGCCTAGCTTCTAGGAGAAGTTTCAGGTTTCCCCAGGTAATCAAAATACAACATGCTCAAGTAGTGTCAACACCAACTTCAAACCCCCAAAAAATCTCATAATTTGAAAAAATAAAAATAAAGCAGATGAGAATTGAGACCAATCTCATCTATTATGCCAAAAATTAAATAAACCATCTACAACCTCCTTTTGTGGGCACTCTTTCTACCATCACATATTGAGCCCAAATATATTAGAAGAGAGGCATATCAAATTTGCAGTGCCTGGAATTGATTGCAGGGAAAATCATATCGGTTTCAACAGAGTTAAAGTTCCATTGAAGACAAATGTATGGACTTTCTGAAAGATCGTAAGTCTAAGTGTAAACCATAGCACCCTCTTCTTGGGTATTTAAAAGTTTATGCTGGGGATCAAACCACACGCAAACCACAAAACAGACAAGAAACAATAACGTAGCACCGTAAAAGCGATAAGGTTGCATGTAAGCTAGGAAGCTTTTGGTGGAAACTAAACATATGAACTTGGCATCTAAACCATTATGAACTATGTACTTTAAGCAGTACATTTGACTTTTGAGGCTTGCTTCAAGAAGCTTTCTAATGGAAAAAGGGTAGGAGGCAGAGCTTTGCAACACAATCAAGTCACTTAATCTGCATTGCCATCTTTATATCGCCCACTTTGATGTTAAAAGCATAGTAACAATAACCATTTGAACAACAAAACCAGGCTAAACATCATAATGTACATTAGAAAGATGTACAAGTGGAACTCTCATAACTTATTGCAAGACAACAAACTAACATATTTGATAGTATGGCAAAAATATATTAGTACTCTACAATCATTGATACTTTGTTCTTGCTAAATTGTTGTCTTGTCTACAAAAGTAGCAGCTTGCTTGGAGATGAAACGATAAATGATTAAAGCAAATGGTACACTTTTTACATCTTCCTTGCAAGACTTGTGATTAGCATGCATGACAATACCCAACGTGAAAGTTATAAAGAACAAATGTTTTTCAATACTGTTGCATTCTTGAAATCACACTGCAGCCACAGTACCACAGCAAATTGAACAAGTTAAACATGAAAGTCTGAAGAGTTTTCCGAGTTCACTGCACAAAATGGCACAAACCTTGAAAATGCTGCCTAATTTAAACTAGGAAACAAATTATTCACTAAATTGAGCAATCATCTAATCTTTGATCTAATATTTCCATTAAGAGAGGCCTTGGAGCAGACTCGAAATGTTGGAAACAAGAAAAATATTACACAATGGTACCTAGACAAATCATATTGTGTTTACTTGTGAAAATCAGTATTCTTAAATAATTTATCTTATAAAAGCCATGTAAACTAAAAATGATCTGTGGTAAAAAGTTGAAAGTATACAAATGCTCTCGATTGTCCAAAACAAAAATTACTTTGCTTTAACATGCAAATTTATACATCAACATTTGGGATCACACAATGTATTCCACAGTTTCATCTTGATGCTGGATAGAGTAGTGTGATCAGAAATGTTGTGTTGGGACTCAAAATTCTGCAGTGCCATATTTTGCTTGAGTCCCAATTTTCTATGCACTGAGGCCAAATTTTGATTTTAGAATATATTCAATCTAAGAAAACTTTATGTGAGTCTTTATATGTTATTAGTTATTTTGTATAAGATCAAGAAATATTTTGATATTAGGTTGGATTGATAAGATTGACCATTAGATGTTAAAAATTTTAAACAATACATAAGATAAATTAAAAGAAATCCCCTTGTACAATTCCACAAGAAGCTTTCACAAATCAAATTGGTATATGGCCTTGGTTGTGACCTGAAACTAAATTATAGGCTGAAATTTATTTCTCTTTCCCTTTTATTTCTGGTCATTTCCCCCATCCCATCGATGATGAGTGAAATCATAAATGCTATTTGAGGAGGCTTTCATCACAAGCAATTGCACTCATTTGTCCAAAGCCAAAGTTACTAAATTCCTAAAGAGATGGAATCAGAGGGGAGATGCAATCAAAGTAGATGAAATAAAATATCAATAAAATGCCTATAGTACTACACCACAACAAAATTGGTGTTTTGCCCCCAAGGACAACTACCTCCAGGGGAGAAGAGGGGATCAATTAATTGTGTGTGCAATAATACCTAAGTTATAGGACCTTAAAACAATGAATGTGGCTAGGGCATTAACTATCACTGCATGGCAATAAAATAAACCATAGTTCTCTCAAACAGACACTTGTGAAATTAAAAGCCTTGAAACAAGAAGGTGAAAGTGAAAAAATTTCTTCACCCTTCTCCTTACCCCTTGGAGCCATGTGTCCCATCTATGAAACTTGGATCATCCTCCTCCCTCTAAGAGGGCTTACACCTACTAGAGTTTCTACCTAGACTCTTGAAATCATGACCAAAACAATGATGATGTTGTTGTTGGTGCTACTATTGTTGTTGTTGTGGATGCATATAGTAGTGTCCTATTTGTGACCTGCAATGGCTATATGGGGGAGAAGTTGCATAAGACAACCACTGAAAGCTCGAGGTTTGTATGAAAAATGTTGTGATTGCAAGGGATCAACCATTGAAGGAATTTCAGAAAACATTGCACCATTCATTACACTTCCCGCCATTGTGATTTTATTATCTTCAAATACTCCTACAACACATACTACCCAAGTCATCCCCAAATAGAATTGTTTCTTTCATATAGATCCTACAAATTCATCTCAAAGCACCCAATTGCATAAACTTCAAAACCCACTTCAACAAATACACTATTCCATCCTAATATTGTCTTTGAATACTCACACAATATATGTGACCCCTTCCATCACAAAATTAAAATGAGCTTCTTTCATAGTCTATATTCACCACAGAACACCCAATTGAATGAACTTCAAAACCGAAGTCTTGGAATGCATAGGATTTACTCAAATAAAGAACCCAACAAAACACTTGGATTTGTGTAATTAGAATTTCAAATAATACAAATGATAAATGGGCAAAAAAGAGAGCCTATTGTATGTTATGTAATATGAGTGAGTCAAAGCAACAACGCTTGAAAATGTTTAAAGAATCTTTCCCCTTCCATACTTCCATTGATTCTCGCATCTAAACAAACACAATAAGCCTCTTATCTTCTTCAAATGTCCCTTCACTCAAATGAAATTTGGTTCCATGTCTGATTTTCTCTTTTTTAAATATTTGTCTCTACTAAAATTAGACAATCTTTACATTGCTTTGTTCCTTCTCCAAAAAGAACCCAAGAGTAATAGATGTAACACCCCCTACAATAATAACTAGCACATGCAACTTTAGAAGATGCAAGGGATGTGCCAATAGGAAATTCAAGGGAATAGCATCATCATCTTATCCTTGCAACCAACCATTATTATCCTCCTCCTTAATTCCTTCAAAATTTTCCACAAGCCAAAGTATTTTGTTACACCTAAAAGATAAGCACATGTAGATACAAAATAATTAGACCCCTGTAACTACAAAATACCTAAGTTGTTGGGTTCTCCCCTTAAGGGTCTCGGTCCCATAACTAACTAGGTTGGGTCTGGTCCGGCAACAAGGATGTGCCTTGGCCACTCCCAGTGCAGTCCCATGTACTTGGAGGTCATGGAACACACTCCCATGCACTCCCACATGCATGGAGGGTCATGAGACACATTCCCACGTGCCTGGAGGTCGTGGGATGTGCTCCCATGACCTCCAAGCACAGATTTGTACGTTAAAAATGAGGATAAAAGTATTTTTTAAACATTTAAACATAAAAACAAAACCTAAAAGTGCATCCAACCCTAAAATGTGTCCATTATATTTCTTGCTTGACAAAAACAAACATATTTTCACACAAACTCATTCTTGTTTTTCCATTTTTTCATTTTGGAAGACTAATTGTATTTTTCTAAGGATAAGGATTGAAAAGTGCTAGAGGGACATATCTAGCTTGCACAAAGGACATCAATTGATCTAAGGTAAATAGTTTAATGCATTCTTTTAGCTTTTAACAAAATTTTCCAAGCTTTTTTCCGAATTTTTTCAAAAAAAAAAAAGTTCTATATTTAAAAAAACGAGTTTTAGGATGTTCCAAAATGTTTTTTGGGGTTTCTTTTGAACTTTTATTGGTTTATAAATATTGTATAGTTGCATTTTTTTTTTAACTTAAAATTTTGTAATTTCTTATAACAACAATCTATTTGGAATGGCCACTAGTTCAAATTTAGTGATTTAAATATGATCAAGCATCTCCTCTATAGAAATATGTTACAATGCTCAAACAACTTCCAAAAGGTGGGGCATTTATTTGGAATTATAATCAATGTGAGGTTCAATTTAAGAGTTCATATAGTCAAGTGAAATCTCACTTATGTGCTACAAGTGGGAGTGGAATGGGCGAAACAAGAAGGGTGTAATGTCCCCTTTTGGGAAATTCTTAATTTTAGGCCTGCAAAACAATAATAATCACTAAAAACTGATATTAGTAATAACAAGTATCAACTTTATAGTAATATTCAAATTCATACATAAAACATTATAATATTGAGATCAATACATCATAGCTAATACATCATAATATTTAGATCCATAGTTCATAGCATCATTAATATTTGAATCCAAAATACCTTAATATCATTAATAATTATTCCAAGACGTATTCTTATAGTCAACCATATTAGGAATTCATTAGAAATGCTTGCAAACTGCAATCTCAAGGGCGGTTGCCTTTGTATTGCAAGAGCATGGACGGATTTTAGATCCATTCCATCCCTCAGTCCGCCTTGGAGGTTGGTCATCCTCCATGATCAAGCCCAAGAGCATGGAAGTGGATTTCTAGTCCATTCAGTGTAATGTCCCCAATCATACAAAGTAGCTGGCTGACCTCCCAAAGGGGAAAATAGTTTTTTTAAACAATAATTAATTATAATTAAATAATAATAATTTTGTGGCTGACTCACTTGAGTCAGCGTATTATGTTGAATTTGAATTTCTTAGTTGATTTATGGCCAATGTCTTTGTTGGTGGGTTAATTTAGTATTTAAAGTGTTTGATCTCTCTTCTCAGGACATCACGAATTCTGGACTCTTGTCTTATTAAGTTTATAGAGGGCGTAGTTGCTCTAGCTTGGACACTCAAGTATCGAGCATAGCTTCAACACCTGAGAGGATTCGTGTCTCTTTGCTTTTGCCATTTCTCATGCACTCACAGGTCTCACTTGGTTTCGGCTGTAGGTGGCAACCAATTTCAAAGATTGAAGACATGAACGTGGGAAGCGATTTATATGATTGGGAGCCAGCAAACAAAGAGAGAGCATATCGAGTGGAGGTGACATCGCCTGATCAAGCCGAGTCTCACGACTCTGGCCGAAGCTCGTTACTTGTTCCTTCGTTGAGTAAAGGCATAGCGGACAATCCACCCAAGCAGCGTTCGCACCATTTTCCATCCGCATCACACCGAACTCTCTCTCCACACCATAGACATTGAATGCATCATTTGGAAGTGTCGGTGCCACTGCTAAGGGCGACAGCCTTCTAAACGATCCATTGGGCAACCATCAGAGTGCGCGTACACTAACAGGGGAATCCAGATCGGACTACATTGCTCTACCGTGTATACATTTGTATTGCAATCTAAATTCAATATAAATTATATCTTGCGCCAATTTTGTTATTTCTTTAATTTTGTAGCTACATTGTGTCATTCTTAATGATCGGTGACTTTCATAATTCTGAATTCCTGCTTGAGTAATGTTTGGCTCAATTGCATAATAAATTTTGGAAAATCGCAGTATTAAATTGTTACATCCTACCCTAGGATCTTACAGTGGTATCAAAGCCACAAGACCTGCCAGCTTGTGGGTGAGCTATTAATGCAATTAAGTCAAAGAGATATAAGGGCAATCGAGCGAGAGAAGACGAAGTTAGAGGCCGCTACTCAGATCAGCAACAAGGGAATAGGAGGCCGGGGTAAGGAAAGAATGGAGGATCAAAAATAATAAGCTCGAAGCTTTCATGGAGAAACAGGATCAAACAAACCAAACTTTGTTGCAATTATTACAGTCCCTTACTATTGCAGTGAACAACAACAAACCTGGGTCCAACAATGCTAAAGAGGGCCATCCAAAATGCTCAGGAGGAGAACACAGCAGAACCTCTAAAAGATCCACTTATAGACCTTCTCAGCCTAAATTCTTGCCTAGGACGGAGGCACCTCATGAAGAAGATCAGCCGAGCTATGGTAGCATTGTACAAGATTATATGAAGTTGGACACTGAAGCTCAAGCAACAATTCCCTTTGACCAATTTTATAGAGCTAGAAGAAGTGAGGGGAGACAATACCGGGGAAATAAAGATCTTCAACACAAAGTTAGCAAGCTTTCACTCCCTACTTTCGATGGTTCGGGAACAGTGACTGCACACGCATGGGTGCAAAAATTGGATACATTCTTCTCTCTCAGCCCCATGACCGAGGATGAAGCTATCAAATTCGCCATCCTACACTTGGAGGGGTTAGCTCACAAATGGTGGCACCATGGCATCATAACTCAAGGGTTTGGACTTGTGACTATATATGAGGACTTCACACAAAAGTTGATGGAGAGGTTTGATAGGAAAGATCCCAAAGTGTACTTCCAAGAGCTGACAAGATTGAAGCAAACAGGCACTATGGATGAATATGTTTTAGAATTCCAAAGGCTTGTTGTGATGGTACCGAATGTTTCAAATAAGAGGCTCACATTCTTTTTCATTGAAGGCCTATTAGACTCTTTTCGTGGCTTGGTGAGGGCGTTGGAGCTAGCAACACTCGAGGAAGCTATTCATAGGGCCTTGAGTCTAGAAGACTCCACCAAGAAGGGAAAACCTAATGCCAAGAGCACACCAGCAAGGCAGCCAAGGAAGCCTTTTCCTAAGGCAAGTTCACCACCTAAGAGTTTCCCTCCAAAACAGAATGGATCAAAAATGTCAAGAAATGAACTTCGCCAAAAGGGTTTGTGCTACCATTGCAAAGAAAAATGGAATGAGCATCACAGATGCCGAGGGAAAGGTCAAGTTTACTACACTGAGGTAGTTTCAGATGAAAAAACAGAAACTGAAGATGTGGATAATGAGGAAGTCTCTAATGAGGGAGAACAAGAGGTCGTTGTTGAAGGAGGCCCCACGGGAGGTACTCTTGCAGAACTTTCAGGAACACCGCGATACCATTCTCTCCGTGTTCGAGGAATTCTTAAGAGGGCAGAGAGTGACGGTGCTGATAGATAGTGGAGCTACTCATAATTTCATTGACACAAAGACAATTGCTAAGTTGCACTTCGGAGCAAAAGACTTTGAAGGGTTTGATGTGGCAGCTGCTAATGGAAACATCCTCTCTTGCACTAGACGGATTCAACAAATGGAGTTGATCTTAGGAGGACACAAGATGAGGGGTGATTTCTATGTGGTTGACATCGATGACACAGATATGGTTTTAGGGGTTTAATGGCTTCATTCGTTAGGAGAGTACACCACCAATACCAAACCATGGAGCTGAAATTCAAACATGATGGTAAAGAGGTTGTTCTCAAGGGCCTCTCCCGGAATGGTCCTATGGTGGTTTCAGCAAAAAGGATGGAACGATCTTTTCGTAGAGGTGAAGCAGCATGGGCAGCAGAGTGCTTGATCACAGACACTAGTCCATCGAAAGAAGAAAGAACCTTTCCCATTGACATTCAGGCTATTTTGAACCAAAAGTGCAAAGTGTTTCACGAGATTCCATCGGGGTTGCCGCTTGATAGGGGGTTTCAGCATGTGATAGAGCTTGAAGAAGGAGCCAAACCGGTTATCACTACTCCATATCATCATCCGAGGATATACAAGGAAGAGATCGAGAAGGCCATCAAAGAGTTGTTGGATATGGGACACATACGGCCAAGCTCGAGTCCTTTCGCCTCGTCGGTGGTGTTGGTCAAAAAGAAGGATGGGACACTCAGGATGTGCATCGATTATAGAGCTCTCAACAAGAAGACAATCAAGAACCGCTACCCTATTCCTAGGATCAATGAATTAATAGATGAGCTACATGGAGCGATGTACTTTTCCAAGATTGATCTACATTCGGGATATCATCAGATTAGAGTCAGGAATGAGGGAGTGCATAAGACAGCCTTCAGGTGTCATTATGGGCATTATGAGTTCTTGGTGATGCCGTTTGGGTTAACCAATGCCCCCGCTACATTTCAGTCTTGTATGAATCAGGTATTCATTCTTCAGCTGAGGAAATTTGTGTTGGTTTTCTTTGATGACATCTTGATCTACAGTAAGACATGGGAAGATCATTTGAGGCATATAGAGGAGGTGCTTGATATTCTTGAGAAGAATT
The DNA here is from genome assembly GCA_007258455.2 of Sequoia sempervirens. Lineage (NCBI taxonomy): Eukaryota > Viridiplantae > Streptophyta > Pinopsida > Cupressales > Cupressaceae > Sequoia > Sequoia sempervirens. The sequence goes on from VDFB02058242.1 coordinate 232,447,406, forward strand.
TGTTTTATGCTACGATGTCAAAATGTGAGTTTGGGATGACTAAGATTTTGTACTTGGGCCATAAGATCAACACTCAAGGGGTTAGTGTTGATGAGGAGAAGATTAAGGCTATTCAGGATTGGGCTAGACCCAAGAACTTGACACAATTGAGAGGATTTGTGGACTTGACACAATGGAGAGGATTTGTGGGCCTTTGCAGCTACTACAGAAGATTTGTGAAGGGTTTATCCCAATTTGCAACACCGTTGACTAATCTAACTAAGAAAGGAGCTTTCTCTTGGAGTCCCACAGCACAACAGGAATTTGACAAACTCAAGGAGGTAATGAGCTCGTGTCCTATTTTGGCTATCCTAGATTTCTCATCTCCTTTTGTACTTGAGTGTGATGCTTCAGGAGAAGGTATTGGAGCAATATTGATGCAAAATAAGCATCCCATAGCATATGAGAGCAAGAAACTCACAAATTCAAAGAAGGCTTTCTCCATCTACGATAAGGAGATGTTGGCTATCATGCATGCCCTTGCAAAGTTTAGACAGTACTTGGTTTGTGGGAAATTTGTGGTGAAGACGAACCATAACAGCTTGAAGTACTTCCTCAATCAGTGTGATTTGAATGATAGACAGCAGAAATGGGTAAGCAAACTTCAAGCCTATGATTTCGATATTGAATATGTGAAGGGCAAGAACAATGTGGTAGTGGATGCACTCTCTAGGAAGCCTTATCTTTGTGCTATGACTGATATATCTACTAATTGGAGGGTAAGCATTATAGCTGAGTATGCTAGAGATTCATATGCTAATGATATTTTGGAAGGAAAAGTAATTGATGACAGGTACAAAGTGGTTAAAGATCTCATCCTCTACAAAAATCGAGTGTATCTTGTGCCCCATTCCAAGATCAAGAAGAGGATTGTGAGAGCTTGCCATGACACTCCTCTTGCTGGCCATCCTGGATTCTATAAGACATACAAGCGAGGGAACGCTTCTCATGGAAGGGGCTGAAAAATGATGTTTTGCAGCATGTGAAAGAATGTTTGGTGTGCCAACAAAATAAAACAGAAAATGTGTTACCAGCTGGTTTGTTGCAGCCCTTACCTATTCCAGATCAAAAATGGGAAAGCATATCAATGGATTTCATCACGGGACTCCTGAAGGTCCAAGGTAAAGATTGCATTTATGTTGTGGTCGATAGACTCACTAAATATGCTCATTTATATGCCATTACTTCAGAATTTAAGGCTCCTCAAGTTGCAGATCTATTTTTTAGAGAAGTTTTTAGACTCCATGGGTTGCCAAGAAACATTGTGAGTGACAGGGATAGCAGGTTTATTAGTTTGTTTTTGCAAGAGCTCTTCTGTTTGGCTCACATAGAGTTGACCCCCAGCACTAGCTATCATCCACAAACGGATGGGCAAACAGAGATCGTGAATAAATGGATTGAAGGATATTTGAGGAACTATGTGAGGGGGCAGCAATCAGCTTGAGTAAAATGGCTACATCTTGGTGAGTTTTGCTACAACACCACACATCACATGTCCATCGGTATGTCTCCTTTCAAAGCACTCTACAGATACGAGGCCACCTCCTTTATGAATTTAATTCTTGTAGATAGTAGGGTTCCGAGTGCTAGAAACATGATGCAACAAAATGTGGATATAATGAACTCCTTGAAAGAAAATCTTCAGCGTGCCCAAAACCAGCAAAAGTTATATGCAGATCAGCGAAGGACTGAGAGAGTTTTTGAGGTTAATGACATGGTGTATTTGAGATTACAGCCCTACCGCCAGTCATCACTCAAGGGAAATGGATTGGAAAAGCTAAAACCTAGATTTTATGGCCCATTTAAGATCACAAGGAAAATTGGGGAGGTTGCATATGAGCTCAAATTGCCTCCAGGGAGCAGAATTCATAACATATTTCATGTATCGTGCTTTAAAAAGGCCTTGGGACAGCAAATAACACCCTCAATGGAGTTACCACCACTTGATGATGAAGGAAAACTCATACTTGAACTCGAAACAGTGCTGGATATGAGGGAGAAGAGGTTGAGGAACAAGGTCATACCGGAATACTTGGTGAAATGGAAGGGGCTGCCCACAGAAGATGCAACAGGGGAAGGCGTGGAGATTTTTGAGCACCCTAACTTGAAGTTGCTTGAGGACAAGCAACAATCTGGCGGAGGGGACTGTAATGTCTACAATCCCCGATCATACAAAGTAGCTAGCTGACCTCCCAGAGGGGAAAATAGTGTTTTTAAACACTAATTAATTATAATTAAATAATAGTAATTTTGTGGCCAACTCACTTGAGTCAACGTATTATGTTGAATTTGAATTTCTTAGTTGAGTTCTGGCCAACGTCTTATGTTGGAGGGTTAATTTTGTATTTAAAGTGTTTGATCTCTCTTCTCTAGACATCCCGAATTCTAGACTCTTGTCTTGCCGAGTTTACAAAGGGCGCAGCTGCTCTGGCTTGGACACTCAGGTATCGAGCGTAGCTTCAATACCTGAGAGGATTCGTGTCTCTTTGCTTCTGCCATTTCTCATGCACTCACAGGTCTCACTTGGTTCGGACTATAGGTGGCAACCAGTTTCAAAGATCAAAGACAAGAACGTGGGAAGCGATTTATATGATTGGGAGCCAGCGAACAAAGAGAGAGCATATTGAGTGGAGGCAACATCGCCTGATCAGGCCGAGCCTCACGGCTCTGGCCGAAGCTCGTTACTTGTTCCTCCGTCAGGTAAAGGCATGGTGGATGATCCACCCAAGCAGCATTTGCACCATTTGCCATCCGCATCACACCGAACTCTCTCTCCACACCATAGACATTGAATGCATCATTTGTAAGTGCCAGCACCACTACTAAGGGTGACGGCCTCCTAAACGATCTATTGGGCGACCATCAGAGTGCGCGTACACCAACAAGGGAATCTAGATCGGACTGCATTACTCTACCATGTATACATTTGTATTGCAATCTAAATTCAATATAAATTATATCTTGCACCGATTTTGTTATTTCTTTAATTTTGTAGCTACATTGTGTCATTCTTAATGATCGGTGACTTTCATAATTCTGAATTCCTGCTTGAGTAATGTTTGGATCAGTTGCATAATAAATTTTGGAAAATCGAAATATCAAATTGTTACATCCTACCCTAGGATCTTACATCAGCCTCTCGAGCCACGAGTATGGCAAAACCTCCAATTCATCCATCTCGGGGTGGTGTGCTTGATAAGACGCATGAAGGTTGTCTTCTTCAACCAAGCCCAAGAGCACAGAAATGGATTTTGAGTCCATTCGGCCTCCCAGCCCACGAATATGGTAGAACCTCTAGTTCATCCATCTCAAGGTGGTGTGCTTGATATAAAGATTTCTAGTCCTTCAGCTCTAATGACTCGAAAGGTTGAACGGCCTTCCTATTTGCAAGAGACTTCACAAATTCAAGATACGATTCCTCAAGGAATTTGCTAAAATATTTCTAAATTAATACCTCCTAAGGAGATGATAAATTTACTCTTAAATTGCTACCACCAATTACATTTCAGAATATTACTAATGGTTGTTCTCAATCTCTATTCCAAAGAGATGTCTTATATCTCTTATTCTTATTCTTCCTTTTCGAACTTATTCATATGCTGAATTGATTTACCCTTTATATCCATTTCTTGGAGGAGTCACCACCCTTCACAATAAAGGAGTAACTACCCTTCATTGCTGCCTTTCGAGAATAATAATTTATTTCCAAATTCATTCATTGATTCATTCCCAAACAGATGATTTCTCCACAAGGAAATGATCTCCCTTTTATATCTTATTATTGAAAGAGTCACAACCTTTCACATTAAGAGTCACACTTTTTCACATTAAGAATCACATCCTTTCTCACATCATCACTACTCTTGAGAACATAATTTAATTTAATTGCAAAGTTACATAAGGTTCTATTCTCAATTGAATTATTGAATGATGTTATGGATGTTGGAACACATTTGTCGTTGCGCCAAAAGATCGACCTATTAACGCCAAAGATAAACGAATCCATGGGAGGCGGTTAGTCCATGTCCCAAATCTGAAGGGAGACACCGGCGATTAGTCCAACAATCCCCACCTCAACGTCACCCGAGGGGATTCAAACCCGCAACCATGGCTCTAATACCATTTGTTGGAACACGTTTGTCGTTGTTCCAAAAGATCAACCTGTTAACGCCCGATAGAAACGCCAAAGATAAATGGATCCACAGGAGGCGGTTAGTTCATGTCCTGAATCTTAAGGGAGATGTTGGCAATTAGTCCAACAATGGATCTCTTTCTCAAATGAAATGCTTTCCCTTTTATATCTCAAGTTTGAGAGAGTCACACCTGTTCACCTCTATTGCCTTCTCAATAGTTACAACTCTTCATCACTGCATTTGGAGAATGATAATTTAAATAAGCTAATTTGCAAGTGTTGTTGTCTATTACTTGTAATCAGTCCTAATAATTCCACCCCATTCCTTTTCCTTCTAGATCTACCTTCCTTATATACCTTATCTTGCTCAAGGGACACAACCCTTCATATGTTGGTTGACCATTCTTAACAACTTAATCTTTATTTAATGCCAATTTGGTGTAATATTAATTATCTTTAATGATTTCTTTTGAAACATAGGCCGCAGACATTTAGGAATTAAACGGGACATTACAAAGGGGTTGTCAAAAGAACAAATTATGGAATTCATTAGAGAACAAAAAGTTGATGTCATGTGTGAGATAGAGGAAAATTAAAAATCTCATCCTTTGGCAAAGAAAGCATCATTGAAGCCACCTACATATTCTCCTTCAATAATGGCCTCCCAACATCCTTTCTTGGAGACACCCTCTATCCAAGAAGAAGACCCCTCTTCTTCTCACAAAAGAGGCCCATTAGTTAAGGCATTTCAAAATGCAACAAGAGACATTGTAGATGAAAAAATTGCACGTTGCATTTATACCAATGGTATTCTTTTCAAATTGGTGAGATCACCATATTGGCAAGAAATGGTAGCAGCAATTAGTAATGCACCTTTTGGTTACATGGGTCCTGGGTATGAAAAGGTGTGCACCACCTAATTAGCAAATTGTAGAGACATCACTCAAACCAATTAGGAATTCATGGATTGAAACAAGACTATCCATTATTTCTGATGGATGGAAAGATTGCAAAAACCAACCTTTAATAAATGTTATTGCAGTGTCCCCTAAAGAGACAATGTTTTTTAAGGCAGTTGATTGTGAGGGGCAAATGAAGGATGCAGAATTCATTTCAAAAATCCTCACCGATTTCATAGAGATGGTGAATCTTGATAATGTTGTCCAAGTCATTATGGACAATGTGAAAAGTTACAGGGCAGCAGATGCTTTGATTGAGGAAAGGTATGAGCACATTTTTTGGACACCGTGTACCATACACTCCCTTAACTTGGTGATACAAACAATTGGCACTCAAATAGAGTGAGTGAAAACTATATCCACACAAAGTGAGGAAATTCAAATGTTTGTGACAAAGCATCATATGTCACAAGGCATCTTCAAGACATTCTCAAATTTGGAGTTGTTGAAGTTAAATTTAATTTATGCCATATTCACTTACATTTTAATGTGTTATTAACTTATTTTTTACACAACATTAGGTTGCTAACACCCGATTTGCATCACACAATCATTTTGAAATGACTCGTGAAGGTGCAAGAGGCATTGGACACTATGGTCATTAGCCACCAATGGGGTATTTGGAAGCAATCAAATTTAGAGAGGGCCCAAAGGGTCAAGTCATTGATCCTGGATGATGATTGGTGGGCTTGTGTGGACTATGTCTTGAGTTTCACCAAGCCTATCATTAGTATGATTAGGTTTGCTGATACAAATCAACCATGTTTGGGGTAAACCTATGATGGCATTGACTCCATACTAGACAAATAAAAGTCATAATGGCACAGAAGGAGAATGACCCCAAAGAAACATCTTTTTGAAGTGTGGAAAAAATCATTCATCGCTGTTGGAACAAGATGAACACACCATTGGATCTCCTTGCATATGCATTATCCCCCAAATATTATAGCACAAAGCTACTTTCTTCGCCAAGGAGAACTAAACCATATAGAGATAGTGAAGTTTCTTATGGATACAAGTTGGCATTTTGAAGAACCTTCTCAGATCTTGAAGTGGTGGTTAATGTTAGGAAAGAGTTTGGCAAATTAATCTCAAGACAAGATCATAGTATATGTGGTCTTCGCAACCAATAAAAGGAAGATGCTCGTACATGGTGGTACCTCCACAAGCAAGATTATTTGTTCCTCTAGCCTCTTACAATCAAAATTCTATCCCAAGTAAGCTATTTTATTTTTTAACATTCATAGACGTTAGTATTTTCCATTTTTTTGCATTTTTTATTTTTAAGTTGTGTTGGATTTCTCTCCAATTTCAACAAGTTGCAAGTTCTTCGGTTGAATGGAATTGGAGTACATAATCCTTTATCCAATTAGTGAAGCATAACCAATTGCTTGCAAAAAAAGCAAAAGACTTGGTTTATATCCATTCCAACTTGTGTATCCTACCACATAAGGAAGATGACTACAAGGGGCAACAAAGAATTAGAATATAGCCCCTGAGTGTACCAACTTGGATGCATCTATTGTAGAGCTTGCTAGAGTCAATGTAAATGACAACAAGGCTCTTAGACATGATGTACCTAGTGGGAGTGGCACTCCATTTGCTTGTGGTTCAAATGATATTGAAGCAAGCAATTACCTCAATTTAAATGCTTTTGATGAAGATTGAAGACCAAGATACTAATTTTTTATTGAATTATTTTCAAATTTTGTAATTATAATTATTTTCATTTGAATCATCTTGGACATATATGATATATGACATGATATTGAAATTTTGAACTATCGATTGACAATTATCTTTATCACTATCATTGATCAATGATAAAGTATCATACTATCAAAGATTCAAAGGTCATTATTTACTATTCGCAATTTTGTATATTTTTTAAAAAATTGCATATATATATATAGCAATACCATCCCCAAGGAAAAAAAAAATGTTGTACTAACATACTAGAACCCCATACCTATACCCGACCTTGTACCAGAACCAACAACTTAGAAAAATATATTTCAATGTCATTTTGTAATGAAATACATGAAATACCAAGTCATGTCAACATATACAACTATTACTCACACACAAAACTTAAAACAACTATACATACATCTAAAAAATATTAAAATGTCCATTAATATTTTGATAATCCATTCCAAGCCACAACTGTTTAGATTAACATCATATTTTTTACTAGTAACATGACAAAACAAAACCAACAAAGCTAACCAAAAAAAATCATCCAAGCTCACATTTTAAAAAATGGCCTTTACATGGACCCTTTAATTGCTCACCAGTTCTAGTAAACTTGGCACATAATGATCAAATAGCAAAATGATTTGGCATTTAAACTAAGTTGCCTCACCACACTATCATAAAGTTGTATATACATCCTAAATCTTTGTTGAATTAAAATCCATATTGAAACTTCCTAAATGTCACAAGAAGAAACATAACCACATCAACAACTTAGAGGTCACTGATGTACTTGTTGACAGTTTATCAACAACTTAGAGGTCACTGATGTACTTGTTGACAGTTTGTGTCACCCTTGTTTTCTCACTGTTGATAACTGACTTGAGAGATATTTATGGGAATATGGGTCAATTGTACTTTTGTGTTGAGGTTTTCCTTCTCCTACCTTAGTCATTTACCCAAATGCAAATTATCTCAAAATTGGCTAAGTGTTCGGATCTTTTGAGTCTTCCATCTCTTAGAACACCCAAAACGAGTAACCCCGATTAAAATTTGTTGGATTTTGGGTCAAAATTGGCTAAGTTATGCTTTTACGGGTTTTCTACTTCCAACCAGCCAAGGTGCAGTTCTATTGGGATTTCCCGCAAAGTGCAATTCACTTGGTTTTCCCTACAAAGAGAAGAAAATTATAAAAATGGTTGTATAGATTTTTGTGGGTGAATACCGGCTACCTTCCCGCATGGACCAAATGGAGGTTAAAGTCCCACAGGTTGAAGGTTTGTGGGGATTTCATAGGCAATTGAACAATGTGTGTGTTTTCATGTGAACCAGACATCATTCCAAAGGTTCAATTGTTGATGGTTTTTCATTGGTGCAGTTGCCAATGGTTTTTCGCTGGTGCAATTGCTAGTGGTTTTCCCACAAGAACCTGTTGAACCCTGAATTCCACTACGTAAAGATTTTGCAAGCGGTTGGAATTCAACTTCCCACATGATCAATTGTCGATGGATTTTCCGTTGGAGCCTGATAGCAACTAGTTTTCCAGTTTGCGAGGATTTCATGGGCAACTGATTTTGCGGGTATTTTCATGTGAAACGGACATCTTTCCAAAGGAGCGGTTGTCGATTGGTTTCCCGCATGAACTCGACAAAGACAAAAATCAACTAAGGGGCTAATTTCTTGCAAAAAAATCTATTTGAACCATTCCAAAGCCAAGCAATACATTTTAAATGAGGCCCCCAAGCCCGCAAAAACCCAATAGACACTAATGCCCTGCAATTCCTTTTGTACCCGCTTTCCTCGCATTAACCTACTATTGCAAAACTTTTAACGCTATGTGGATAATATCCACATACCTTTGATTTTTCCACAATGTTCAATAAGAGTTGGTTTTCCTACCTAGCCTTAGAGGGGTGTTCTTGCAATCATTCTTTGCAACAATGGATATCCAAGTACCCCTTGCAACATCCATGACGTCCTTGTTTTCCCGCAATACCACATCTGCCCCATTTCCCCGCAAAAGCAACACCTGCAGAACTTCCTTGCTCAATCGAGCATATCCCTTACCCCTTAGAAGTTTCGCAATGTCCATATCAAGGTCGAATTTCCACAATTGCGTAATTTCCTCAAATTTATCGGATCTCCAAACTTCAAAGTGGCACTTCGAAGGGTGCCGAATTTTCGCAATTGGCCAAAAATGGTGTGTTCTCGACCCTAAAACACCATCAATGTTGCAACCACTTCTGCAACCATCAACTTTGATCTATGGAGGCCCTAGAAATGATCTTTAATGCTTTTCCATGAATTCTAAAGGGGGAAAACGACACCCATGTTGCATTTATGAATTAAAGGCCTCCATTCTTCAGAGGGCCATCCCTGTTGTGTTTTGCAATAGATTTCATGGGGATTCCACAAATTTATCAATATCAAGGCATGGCATGGATGTCAAGAATGTTTTCTCATGCCTACAACTCGGGATTTCATGTCCACTTATCTACATTTCATTGGATTGAGTCATGGCTAGGGTTTTATGTCTCTGCCACGTGCTCCTTCTTCCTCCTACATCCTTTTGATGTATAAGAAGCACTTTGTGCTGATTGTTACAGGTTCTTCCTTGTTTTCTCTAGCAAACTCATGTAAATTTTTTGCATTTTTGCAACTATAAATTGGCTTTAAGCCTCTAATTAATGAAAATTGTCCCTTTTACCTCTCTTCACTTCTAATTTGATATGTAAAACATCCTTACCTTCTCATTTGAATGTATGTTCATGGTTCTTGTAGGGTTGTATGTTCATGGTTCTTGTATGCTTGTATGTTTTGTTAAATTCATGGCAAGGCTAACTATGGATTAGTTTTCTCCCTCTTCGCATCTATCAAACCCTGACCTTCATACAACTCCCAGGAACTGGTCGAATAGAAGATTGTGTAAGTCATTTTGGCATTTACATTGCTTCTTTTTGTTGTAATAAGCAGGAAGAAACACATTTTGATCTTGGTGCATCACCACCCCTTTTCATTTTTGTATTCTCTTCCCCTTTCCTCCTACAAGTTGATAGAATAGGACTAGCTTAAGGTTGTTCAATGTTGAGTTGGATCAACATTTTTACATCTAGATTAGAGAGGAAGCCAGCCTTCTCCAAAGGTTTGATCTCAATTGTAAGGGTCCCACATCTTGAGATTAGACCCATGTTTCCCTAGAATTGATAAACAATAGGCTTAGCAAGGGTGCAATTCCAAGTGACAATAGTATTATAAACTAAATCTCCTTCAAGCATGCCATTGGAATTATCTTAGTTTTGGTAAGCGGTGGAAGCAACAAGAGATTTACAATAATCAATAACACTTGCAGCCACTTCAAATCAAAATTAACATCTTCAATCATTTTTCTAAATTTCAAGGGTAATCTATTATGGTTCCTATTTTTTCCTTCTCAAAAATGAACCTTATGCAAGAACACATTACTTTTCTTATATGTGCCCACAATTACTAACTTTCAAGGATAAGATGAACCTTTGAATTGAGTTGCAAATGGATCAAGCACAAGACTTGAAAAATATAGAATACAGTAATTAAATTCTAGGAAAATATTATATCCAACCTACATATCAAGATCTGCTAAAAAAAGTGAGTTAAGCCTTGTGGTCCTGTGGAGAGTACATGCATCAATTTTATGTGCAAATCAATAACTACACTTATAGTTTGCAAATTGAGCATCCATAGGCCCTTCTTTACTAAATCATAAACGTCATTTTAAACTGTTTTTATTAAATAATAAATATTTACACTTGTAAATAAGGCAACTTTATTTTCCAATCTTATTAAGTAGGCAGTTTGTCACATAAAGCATAAATCTAGCTTGCAACCGTGAAGACGTCGTGTTGAATTCAAATCTTCACACCATTTACAAGTAGTTTGTAACCCCAACACAATTTTTTTAAAAGTTTTAAAAATTTAGTGTTATTGTGGCAATATTGGGGTGCAGGTACAGGTGATTTGAGAATTTTTCCATGTAATCTCAATTTTAAATCATGTATTTTTTGGAATAAAGTACGATCACAAAAGGGTTTTGTAGAGAGCAACCACCGAAGGTTTTAAGCCTTGCATTGAAGCAATTGCTACTACTACATGATCGATGACCATGAACTTTGTGGAATAATTTGAGATTCGTTAAGAGAGACAAGATTTGGCAAAACTATAATGGTTGACATAGTTTGGATTGGAGGGTTATGGGATTATATTACATAAACAAGAAAAATTGGTAAAGTCATAATTTTTAAAAAGTAAATCTAGGAGCCATCTCGCAACCAATGCCCTCTAGCTTACACTTTGTGATGGCTACCAAAGGTTGGCCAATAGAACTACCCACCACTAGGGCCCTATGGTTTACAATCTATACTAGCTACCAATGGTATTTCACTCCCATTGAAAACAAGACTTTCACTCGAGGTATTATATTGCCTTCTTGAGTTCTCCAAGTGCAATGAGTTAATGGTTCTAATTAGATTTGGCAAAATTTCAACACCTAGAGGACAATTGGGCAAGCACACCAAACTAGAATGGAAGCACTTGCTAAGAGTATGGTTATTTTCCAAGTTGCTAAGATCAAAAGTGAAATGCTTTGAAATTTGAGGACAATGCTTGCAGAGTTGCCAAAGGTATATAAGAGTGGATAAACTAATTTTCCTAGTGCTTGCAGAGTTACTCCTCCAAAGTGTTTTTTCTAAAATGCAAATAGAGTTTTTGGGGCCTATTTGGAGAAACTAAATATGGACTAATAGGAATTTTTCTTCTTTAATGCAACTAATGTTCTATACAACAAGTATGGACACAAGTTTCATATTTTCTATGAAATGAATAATGAGTGGAGTCCCAAGACCTGTCAATTAATGGTTGCATAGGTGCCAAACTATAGAAGACTAGAAAGTAAAAATACTTTAAGCGAAAAATATTGAGTTGATCGCTTCTCCATTAGAGCTCATCAATCAAGATAAGACTGAAGAAGCTAAGGCTCACAGACATTACTTGTGTTAAACAACACCACGAAGCAACAATGTTGTGCACCTTTCTGCAGTGAAAAGCAGCTAAAACCTTTTAAGGGTGCATAAAAAGCAGATTATAGGAGACTCCTTATGTGCCTTGCAATGCAAAACAACACTAGGAGAAGAAATTTGGATAATCGAAGACCACAAGAGATAATTGCCAAACTATGCATCTTTTTTGTATGCAAAAGACTTGATCAAATTTTTTGAGAGAAAATTCTTCTTTGCAATTACAGAAATTTGATACTTTAAGGATAGACCTGCCAAACACAATCATTCCTACAATTGCTTCTAAGAGGATGTTGAATCATTACAAATTGATGCAAAAGCAGAGATGCTAGCTCAATTTGTCTGTGGGAAGATGATCTCTCAAATGTAAGCACCCTTGTTTTTGTTGAAGTAGCATAGACACGTGGTTTCAAAAAAAATGTAATAATATCAAACGCATGTCGATACCTGATTGTACTACTGAGTCCTGATCAAGTAATCAACCATGTGAGAGGATGTACCCATCTAGAAAACTAAGTTGTTTGTCCCTCATTCAGCACAATCTTTTAAAATTTTGGTCATTTTTTTGCTGCGCCAATCCCTTGCCTTGTGGCATTTGGATTTTAAAGCACAAGAGACACTATAATGGCACAAAACTGTGAAGAAATATGCTGTACAATGTATAAGGTTTGTGAAGAAGAATGTAATAAGCTTAACATATGAAGATGTTCCGATCTCTACCAATTGCTCTATGTGAAAATAGCTCTGGCAACCATTGCATTTACAGCATCAACAGTAGCTGCTATCCATTCAATACTAACTTAATTATTTTTCCAGGAAAATTGTCACAAAAATAACCTCAAGAACAAGGAAAACAAAATAAACAAAAATTTTAAACTACCAAGTAAACGTAAAATTCATTTCACAGTTCAAAATATCTCTACATGAAGAAGCAAATAGGTATTTAACACTAGGTATTCCAACAATATCATATATGAAGACAGTCATAGATAAAACCACAGAACCAATGCCTTCATTTTAAAAATAACAACAGAATTGTTTTAAAATGAAATAAAACACAACAGAAAATGATCCGGCCGCGTACATATTCCAAAAAGAGAAAGAAAAACTCACTGAAACCAGGCCAAGTGACTTACCTCAAGATTATGCACAAATTGTGCCGTGCTGTCAACGATACCGATGAGAAAATATGGACAGAGTTTGCAGGAAAAATATTACGGAACCCTACCAAAGCAGAACTTTTTTTTAAATGAGACTAACCAAAACCAATCTTCCTATGGCTGCTGCTTCAATCTATTCACAATAAACGAAAAGGAAATCTAGATTATTGAGTTCGAGACAAGATTTTTGAAGTCTTTTAAACGAAAATGTTGCGACTTAAAATTTGTTTTCAGGCGTGAGGTGAGGAATGTTTCAACTGCCTGAAAGTTCTTTTTCTCGGCGTAAGACAACTTTCCGGGTGAAAACTGCTCAAAATTTAGCCTATCGACTAAAAATTAGCATTGGAGGGTTATAAACGACTATTTCCTGCCCTGCCCGTCTTTGCAAGAGTGATGAATTGTATCGGTAAGAAGCTTTTTCATGCCCTCCTAGAAACAACACTTTTAACGGTTTGTAATATTGTAGCCCTCCTAATGTTGGGCAGAGGATAGTCCCCGTAAGGTCTTATGGAGGGGCTTCTTAAAAAAATTCATGGGTGTTGTGGAGATTTTTGTAGAAATATTTTAAAGGTGATGGTTCCAAGTTTAGTTTACTAATGCAATCTAGCTTAAACATTTAAGCTCCTAAATTTAAGGAATGAAGTATAATACTTTGATAAAAATTAATAAATAAAAATATTTTTTTCACTTTTTTTTGGTAGGAATTTAAAATTTCAATGATTGACAAGTGGCAAAAATTTCGTAGTCCTAAAAGGTAGGGGTTGTTATTTTTAATGAAAAGATTATAATTAATCATGTAGCATAATTTTTTTTGTTTCATGGGACCCTTTGCTCCATGAAAATAGATCCTAAGTCCCTTAATGGGACCGCACTCTCATTTTCTCGAGGCTTATTTTTAGTAGGTGGTGAAAAAAATTGTGTGGAACCCGGGTCTTATTAGTTGGGTAAACAAAATGTTGTTTTGTGTAGGATTATGAGAAAAATGGGGTCAATCAAATAAACTAGCATATATATCTTTAATAAATTTATATAAAGTACATTGAGAGGTATCCTTATTAAGATGTCTAATAAGGAAGTTTAATAGGACATATCTAGTCACCTCTTTAATGATCAATTACCAGGATTAGTGGTTTCTTTGGGAGGTAAAGATTATCAAAGAAATGACTACTCATTGAAAATAGTCAACAAAGAGATGACAAAACACATACGGTATAATATAGAAGTGTAGTTGTTGGTTCCCTATAGCTTGTTTTTTAAACCATCATGTTGCACATGTATGATACCAATGGCCCAAGAAAACAACCCATATAAAGATCAATAGGCTAGCCTTTGCGGCACTTTAAAGACAATTCAAAAAACAAGTTTTGGTCCATAGTCAAGAGGAGAGGTCTAGTTGTCTCGCCACTTGATTGAAATGTTTAAATGAAAGTAATGTTTGTTCATATATAGCCTACTTGCTTAAGCATTGGCCTATTTACTTAAGTATCTATAATTAAAGGGTAAAATGTAATATTTTCGAACAAGTTTCCTCAACTTCTTGTATTTTCAAAGTAAAAAAAATAGGAAAGAAAAATAAGAGCCACAAATTACTCATTGTTGATCATTCAAACTCCTAAGCTTCAATCTACAATTGTCAAGGCAAACATGCATAAAATCACAAAAAATATCTAAGTTACTGGTTTAGGTTCAAGTTCAAATTTGGGTACGGGGGTTCAATTCATGGACATGGAAAAAATAAAAGGTTTAGGGGTTTAGGTTCAATTTGAGTTCGTCAATACAAAAAAATATATAAAATTCATACATATAGAGACACATACACACCCATAGATAAATACATACTTAGTCTAGGTGAGATCCAAATTCCCATTATATCCTCTCAACATCTATATTTAATTTTTAAACCATAAAAAGTCTTTCCTTAATTTATGAATAAATAATAGATTTTCCTCATAAAAGTCTTATAATATTATTAATTGAGGAAAGCTAAAACTAATTAAATTAAAAAAAGACAACTTTTTATTAATTAAAGAAACTGCCCAATAAAGGATCAAAATTAAAAAACTAACTTTACAAAAGATTAAATCAAAAAATAATTTTACAAAAATATTTTTGGCCATCTAACGGCTGAGGGAGGACACCCTACCAGCAGAGTAATGAGATACTTTACATAATGATAGGAGCCTTTAAACTCTTGCAAGACAATTAATTTCTGAAAATTTAACATGATCCAGTGCCATCTAGTTGGTTCAATGTGATCCTTCACATTTGTGGGAGGGAAGTTGAGCAAAAGCAGTCGCACAAGCTTGAACACAGGACAAAATAATGAGGACATCTAGTTTCTATCTGATTTTGCAGCATGACAATCACACCATGAACAACCACACAAAATAAATAAAACTCTCATCCAATTCACCACAAATTTGTTATGATTTTCTATTTTGAAGCCAGGATTCACCTGGTGTATGTCCATGAACACACCCAGACAAATCTGGACTGCAAAACATGTTCCCTACCTGCACCCTAAAGGAATCGAACCATGTACCCATATATGGCATGAATCAGACCACGATCTAAGGCTCGAAGGTAGCAAATGAGTAAGATAGAAAAATGTGGGATATCTCGTAGTCTTAACTTAATTATTGCACCCTACAAATAATTTGATCCCAAACTAACAAAGATGTAGAAAGTCCCTTGAAATTTATTGTACCTTAATCATGATTGGCATTTTATTCCTTACTAATCATCAAGTGGGCATTATTTCTATGATCATGAAAATAGTATGACCCAACATTTCCAAGCCAATTGTCAACTACAGAGGCATTATTTTAGTATCTTAACATGGATAGATATAATCACTCAAAATATTTACAGAACTCTCAAGAAGATATAAATATACATTTATACATGTACATATATATGTAAATATATATATATGTACATACATGTACATATATATGTATACATGTACATATATGTACATATATATGTAAATATATATGTAAATATATATATACATATATGTACATGTATAGATATATATATATATATACATATATGTACATGTATATATATATTGTGGACACCGATTTTGGTATCCAAGGTTCTCTTGCACTTCTAGGGTTTTTCACCTAAAAGAAGAGAAATGGACCAAAATGCGTAATGTCCCCACTCAAAATCAATGCAAGAATGGATTAAATATGTCTAAATGAAATGATCTAAATGCAATAAACTGGAAAACGAAATGAATTATTAATGCAAAACCTAAGAAATGCAACTTGTTTGAAAACACGGTGATGTATGCAAAATGACTTAAGAATGCAAGTAAACAATAAAAGAAATGAACAAGACTGGAGAGATGCACTTGGAAACTAAAATGTGATGCAAAGAGGCTCTATAATCCTACATAATTTATTGTTGAAGCCAACTGGGACACTTGCGCCAAGTTGGGCGACAGTCCTATTTTGGGGAGATTCTGCTAGAACAGGTTTCTATCAAATGGGTATCCAAAAATATATAAATCACTTTCCAAGCCTAGTAGTGGGACTAATTCACCATAGATGGAAACTTAGTCCACCTGGGAATCTCGAGAAATTTAGGGCAAGAATCTATAGCCTTCGGTCTGCACTTCTCTTCTTGACAGGTGTCTGAATCAAATTCTATAGAAATCGGGCTGAAAAGGAGTCTCTAAGCTTCAATTAGGGCTTTGTTGACTTGAATGACTTTGATGGATTGTTGACCACTTTTTATCACCTTTCTCTTTGACAAATCTACATACAAGACCTGCAAAATGATGAGGCCAATTTATGGCTCAATTTTGATAGAGTTTATTATCCATTTGTTGTAGTTGTCATAGACCTTGATACTTGGATGTTGACATTTTCATGCTATTTCCTCAAAACCATAGACATTGGGCATAAGTTTATTTTTGTAACCTTTAAATGACATTGACATGCTATATGAACTATCTATGTTAATTTTACATGTGGATTAATGAATGTTACTTTAAGATAGTTATAGATATGCAATTGTTGTGCGCACTAATGTTGTTATGCAGATATAATTAGAACCTACAAAATTGAGGAAGAATTCGTTAGTTGGTCATTTGTCATAAAGGTCAACAAGGTGATCATTCAAAGGTCAATGGAGGGAAGACTCTCAATGGAAGGAGATTCCTAGTTCAAATCAAAGATTGTAACTACCTTGTAAATGGTCATAATAATTTGTTGAGCGAATATAGGATCTATTGTTATGCTAGATTTGTGTTAAGGAAAACCGACTTGACCAAATTCCACACATGCATAACCTCCTTTCCACTTTCTATGCTTTCCCTAAAGTGGCATCCTCCTAATCTGTTGGAGTTTACTGCTTTGCTAGGTAGTTAGTAGTTTTTCCTCCTATAAATAAGACTTGAATGCTCCTTCTCAAAAGGTTGATTAATTTGATGTTGTACTCGCATTCTTATTTTTTAGTAATACAGTTATGCTTCTTTATTGTAATCATGTTTTTCAATGAATAAAATGAAGTTATAAGCTCGTTGCATCTGAGTCTACATTTGTCTTAAGGGGTACTCATCCAAGGGGACCCACTTGGTGAGCATTCCATCCTTTAGCTTAGTTGTTACTTTTTTGTGCAAATAGTTATGAATCTGGCAACTATCTGTTCCTACAGCCACTAGAATTCCATTCTATGACTATTCCTGCAACCAAAGCAGATAGAGTAGCTTCCTGTCTGTTTGCCTAGATTTTCATTTTTGTCATGCATTTTAGCTTAGTATAGTTGTTTGTTGATGTTCAACACTTATGTTACTTCTTTCTAGGAAATTTACTTTCAACATTATGTCTTTCTTAGCTATAAAATGAATATGGCTACTATGGATTCCTAGTGCACATACTATGCTAACCCATTTCAAGTCTACGTCCATGGGTTGATAAGTTAAATGCACCTTCATGATGATTAAGATAGTTATTTAGATTAGATGTCCAGTCTCTGAATCACAGCGTTAAGGGCTTAGTTGTTAAATCATTGTAGGAGGCCAACATTTTTGGCGTCGTTGTTGGGGATGATGTCAAACTAGGGAGTTATTTGGAGTCATTGATAGTTTCTCTCTTGTTGTAATGTTTCTAAAAGTTTGTTCTTAGTATACCCCTCATTTAGGAAAGTAATGATCCACTATTCTTTTTCCAATTCTTTGTGTGAGTTGGTTGATATTGAGTTGATATTGTATGCATAGAGGAAGGAGGAGAGATGCTCATGGAAGATTCCTTCCTAATAACCCTGATCCATTCCAACTAGTTGGGCATCAGAATCTTCCAAGAGACAAAGAAGAAGAAGAAGCACACCCTTCTGTTGATGCATTTCCCAATCTAACTAGTTCTGACGCTTCCTCTGAAGACCAAAATCAGATTGAGAACCCCTTTTCTTTGGAACTCCATCAGGTAGGCATGGGTGATGCAAATAGAAACAGACCCAACCAACCAGCTTTTCCTTTCCCCATTACTCATCAAAATGAAATTGACAACCTCAAAAATATCTTTGCTTTAGGTCCTTCCTAAGTTCTATGGACTTGTCACAAAAGACCCTGATACTTTCTTGTTTGAGTTTGATATACTTTGCAGAAGCTATGACTATACCACTGATGCTCATAGGCTTAAGTTGTTCCCTACCACCTTGAAAGAGGCTGCATTAAGATGGTTTATGAGCCTAGGCAGAAATATTGTGGAGACTTGGGATGACATGAAGACAAAGTTCCTTGAGCAGTACAAAGAATATTGTAGGGGCAGTAACATGAGAGGAGATGACATCTTTAGGATGTAGCAAAAGGAAGATGAGAGTCTGGAGGATTATATTTCAAGGTATTTTCTTCCTATAGAAATCTCCTCACCATACACTCAATGAAGAATCAAAAAAGATGATTTTCCTAAGAGGAATTAATGACAGTTGCATTGATGCCTTGGACCTGATGGGAGGAGGAGATATCACCCAAGTCCCTTTGGAGGATATCAAGAAGATATGTTAGAACTATTCTAGGGCAGCCTCAAAGAAAGGGAGAGCTTACCAATCCTTTATGGGTAAGTCATCTACCAATGGAGTTTCAAGGATGGAGATTACTCACTTGCTGGTATACTTCAAGCAAGACATCATAAACAATCTGGCTACTCAGCTGGATACACTTCAAGCAAAGAAGAAACAAGAGGAGGCAAAGGCAATGTTGGTAAAATATTGCCCTCATTGTAGACAAAAGAAGGACTGCAAATGCAAAATGGTAGCTAACATTGACAGTAAGCAGATCCCACCTGAGTTCAAGCCAATCCAAGGTGAAGATGATCAAGTCTACTACATTGCACAAAGGAGACCATGGGCTCCAAGACAAGGTATGCCACCATATCCATTATCCTTTGTTGGGCCTTATTTTAATTCTTATGCATTAGGTAACCAATGGAAACCCCCATATCTATCCAACTATGGAGGATATCCACCACAGCCTTGGAATAATCCTCCAAATACTTGGCCCAATCACCAAAACTCTCCACCCTAGTGGCAACAACCTTAGGGGAATTGGTAGCAGTTTCAAGGAAATTGGTAGCCACCTCTAGGAAACTGGTAGCAAACATATTAATGGAGAGGAGGATAGAAATGGCCAAACCATAAAACCAGATACATGCAACCACCTTCTTAGCCCCAACAACCTGTTATAATGCCTCCTCTTGCTAATTCAAGTTCAACCACATCTAGACCTACTCAGCTACTAGCTCAACCCCACACCTAACCCAAATAACAAACCATAACAGCAACAGTTTGTATACTCTGCTAATCCAAATCAATTTTTTGCATATGTTGTGAGTGTAAGTGACATCCACTTGCATTCAAGAACTACTATGCCAACTCCTTCCACACCCATTATTACTGAGCTTCTTGTGGAAGAGGAGGAGCATCTGAATGTCCCCATTCAACCAAGTGCACCTAAAAATGTTGAACCAGTCCCAATCCAAAAGATTGAACAAGAACCACCATTTCCTCAGAGATTGGAAGTTGCTAAACAAAAGGAAGAGAAGGAGAAAACAACCTTTGACATCCTAGATCAGTTGAAGCATATATGTGTCAAGATACCTCTATTTCAGGTCATAAAAGATGTTCCCATATATGGCAAAGCAATTAAGAAAGCATGCCTCAAGAAGCCAGGTAGGAAAAAGAAAGACCCCACTATGGTTCATGTGGTGGGACAACTAGCTGACATCATGCTTGGGAAAGTGATTGTTCCCAAATACAATGACCCAGGTATTCTTGTGGTAGGAGTTGTTATAAATGGGATCCAAATAAAGAATGCTCTGATTGATTTGGGAGAAACAATAAATGTGATGACTAAGGACATCCTAAAACAACTAAATGTTGCAAGCATGAGACCTATTCCTATTGTCCTACAACTTGCTAATAGTTCCATTGTTAAACCTGATAGTATAGTAAAAGATCTTGTGGTAACTATAGACTCTTGGGAGTACCCAGTAGATTTCATGATTCTTTCTCCCAAAGCTACACTAGGCAGGTATCCCATTATCTTGGGGAGGCCATGGTTAGCAACAAAAGATGCCTATATTGGATGTCAGATAGGAGACATGATCATTTCTGATGGAAAGAGCACCAAAAATCTTGTTCTTTACCCTCCTGCTCAGCCATCCCATGATATGGATAACCCCATATGGCCACATGTTGGTGAAGAGGCTGAGGAAGTCAATTCTATGGCACAACTTATGATGTTAGGTAGAAGTTCTTTCATGCAGCTTTAGGAAGAAGATGAAGTATTGTCTAACATAATTCAAAACCATTGTGAGGTGTAGGAAGCATCATTCTCTCATGCATCTGATTATGTTGGTCCAGTGAAGACACTTCTGCCCACTCTTCCTACAGTTGAACTTCCTGCAGCAACAGGTATGCCTCATACATTGCTACCACATGAACTCAAGGTACCAAGCATTAGTGAAGCAGCTATGATAGAGTTAACTACACAAGTGCAAGTGTCAGAAGGGAAATATCTAAATATTAACAAGTTGAGTGAAGAACAACAGTTGTCATTGACAAACTTATTGAAGACCCACCAACATGCATTTGCATGGGACTATCATGATATGAAGGGATTGGATCCTAAGCTCTGCACCCATAGGATATACATCAGAGATGATTGCACACCAGTGAGGCAACCACAAAGAAGAATTAACCTTGCATTCAGAGAAATTGTAAAAGGGGAACTACAGAAATTGCTAGATGCAGAATTTATCTACCCCATTTTAGATAGCCAGTGGGTGTATCCATTGGTGATTATGCCTAATAAAGGAGGGAAGTGGTGAGTTTGTGTTGATTATAGGGAACTCAATGCTGCCACCAAAAAAGACCATTCCCCCCTTCCTTTCATAGACCAAGTGTTGGATTCCCTTGCAGGCAAGCAATATTTCTCTTTTCTAGATGGATTCAATGGCTATAACCAGATACAAATTGCACCTGAGGACCAAAAGAAGACAACCTTTACCTATCCATGGGGGACTTATGCCTACTCAATACTTCCATTTGGCTTATGCAATGCACCTGCAACTTTTCAAAGAGCAATCATTAGCATATTTTTAGATATCTCACATGATTGCATGGAGATTTATATGGATGATTTTATTATCTATGGTGCTGATTTTAATGAAGCATTGGAAAATCTCAAGAGATTCTTACAGAGATATGAAGACCATAATCTGTCTTTAAATAGTGAAAAGTGATTCACGATGATGTAGGAAGGTGTAGTCCTTGGCCACTACATCTCTCACTAAGGAATTCAAGTAGATCCTACCAAGATTGAGGTGATCACCAATCTTCCTATACTTGCAAAACAAAAAGATGTTAGGAGTTTATTGGGACATGCAGGTTACTATAGGCATTTCGTCAAAGATTTCAACAAAATGGCAGCACCATTGTACACTCTCCTAACTAAAGATGTTGAATTCCAATGGATAGAAGACTGTGACAAGGCATTCTCTGACTTGAAAACAGCTTTAACTCATGCTCATGTACTCAAAGGTCCTAATTGGGAGCTTCCTTTTCACATTCATATAGATGCATCAGACTATGCTATAGGAGAAGTCTTAAGACAGAAAGAAGGAGCTATTGAGAATGCTATTTATTTTGTTAGCAAAAACCTACAAGGAGCTGAATTCAATTATATAGTGACAGAAAAGGAAATGCTGGCAGTGGTCTATGCCCTTAACAAATTTAGACACTATATAACAAGTTATCAGATCTTTGTGCACATAGACCATGTAGCCATTAGGTACCTCATGATAAGCCCCTAATCTCAGGTAGGCTAGCAAGATAGTTGTTGCTAATGCTGGGGTTTGACATAACCATTGTTGTTGTAGACTTTCTTTCAAGGCTGACTACATCAAAGGACAATCAAGTCATTGATGACTCTTTCCCTAATGAACATTTATTTTCCATCAGTGTGCATACACCCTGGTATGCTGACATAGCTAATTATCTAGTCACAGGGAGAGTTCCTCCTCATTTCTCTCCAAAAGAGAGAAGCATGCTCATTGAGAAAACTTTTCCTTTCTCATGGATTGTAGGATTCTTGTTCTACACTGGACTAGACCATGTCATGAGGAGATGTGTGAGGGAATATGAGACATATGATATATTGCATGCATGTCACAATGAACCCTGTGGAGGGAATTTTGTAGCCAAGAGGACAGTAATGAAAATTTTGAACACAGGATATTACTGGCCCACACTCCACAAGGATGCAGGGAAATATACAAGAAAGTGTGATAGATGCCAAAGGATGGGTCGACCAACCAAATCTGATGAGATGCCCCTTTACCCCCAGACTTAATCACTCCATTTGATAAATGGGGATTGGATTTTGTAAGACCCATTGATCCTCCATTAAATGGTAAATCCTATATCCTGGTTTGCACTGATTGTGTAATCAAGTGGGTAGAAGTTAAGGCCATGAAGCATGTAAGAGATAATAAGGTTGCATAATTTCTTTGTGAGGAAATTTTCATCTGGTATGGGGTTCCAAGGGAGATAGTGACTGATAAAGGGGCACAATTTACATCAACCCTTGTCACAACACTAGTTAATGAATATAATGTGAGGCACATGAAGTCTAATCCTTATCACCCTCAGGCCAATGGCCAAGTTGAGGCGACGAACAAGGAAATTGAAGCCATTTTGACCAAAATAGTGGCTATCCATAGGAAGGATTGGGAAAATAGGTTGTCAGAAGCTATTTGGGCCTATCGGACCACCTGGAAAACAACCATAGGCTTCAATCTTTTTGAGTTGCTATATGGAAAGATAGCTATGATGCCCATTGAATTTGAGCACAAGACTCTTAGGACTGCACTAGACTTAGGGATGGATATCTCTGAGGCACAAAAAGACAAAATTATGCATCTGAATAACTTGGATGAGATGAGAAAGACAACCTCGCATCACATAAAGGTAGTGCAGAATCAAAGAATAAAGTGCCATGAAAAATTCATAAAGGACAAGAAATTCCAGCCAGGTGACTGGGCACTCCTTTATGACTCCAGATATCAGGATAATGTTGATAAGTTGCAGACAAGGTGGCTAGAACCATATGAGGTTGTTGAAGTCTTTCCCAGTGGAGTTGTTCAACTCACTACCATTGACCCTGTGAGATTTAAGCTACTTGTCAATGGTCATCGCCTTAGATTGTATCACAAGCCAACTTCCAAGGATGAATTCATGCAACAATTCACTCAGCATGCAACACCCGAACTTCCTGTAGCTGAAGGAAGCAGACCTAGTGACCCTCCTTCTAGCTAACCAAGGTATGTAAATTTTCATAATAAATACTTCCACTTTTGTGGGAGTCCACTTCTTCATTCATCCACCCATCCGCCCATCCATCTCCACCTTTCTCTCTCTTCCATCACTCCACTGTAACTTCACTTCATTCCACTTCACTCCGTTCCATCTCCACTTTCATTAATTGCTCAACTGAATTCTTAAAAGGTGACCGGTACTTCCTCAATATTCTTTGCAACAAATATTCCATGAATTTAGGTATGTGTGCATCAATTTGTTACATCTTAATTATCTTTTAGTACATTTAATTAATTGTTGTACATTAATGTAGACGTTCTCCATAGAATGTAATTATCCCCTGCCCTGTCAAATCATCATTACTACTCCGCATGTGAGGAAACATGCTCAAATTTAGGTTGGGGGGAGTGTGTATAACATTTCCACGTGTCATTCCATGTTGGTCAATGTCAACAAATTTTAAATTGAGCTAATTTGAATTCTGAGTGAGGTGACGGCTCGCATGTGTGAGATGACATAAACCATCACCATTTTCCTTGATCGTATCCTTCATTTATTACTCCTTACTGCCTTTATTGTCTCAGTCATAATCCTAAATCACCAAAAAGGTAAAATTCATACAACATTGGCATTGGGAATTCAACAATGTTGTAGGAAGGTGAAATTTGGGCTTTCAGACAGATTGCAGGAAGGGAAACCTTGTAGAGTGCTTGTTTAATTATAGACAACTAAACGATGGGAGGTCAGTTAATTCGAAGTGAACCCA
This sequence comes from Sequoia sempervirens, assembly GCA_007258455.2. Classification (NCBI taxonomy): domain Eukaryota; kingdom Viridiplantae; phylum Streptophyta; class Pinopsida; order Cupressales; family Cupressaceae; genus Sequoia; species Sequoia sempervirens. Next base: position 232,472,032 of record VDFB02058242.1, read on the forward strand.
CGGTTCATGATGTAGTATTGCAGGATGTACCTTCTCAGGCCGAGTTCAAAAACTGCAGATGGTTAGATTATTTCCTGAAGCTTAATGGTTATAATGAAGACATTGCACTGAAATTTGTGGAAACATTGTCTAAAGGAAAGGCCATGGTAAAAGGGTTGGAGGTAATAGCTATGAAAGAGAGGATTGCAAAAGTAATAAGGTTGCTTGTCGATGGTAAACATTACCCTGCTACCAGAGATGCAAGATCAGTTAGGGCTGAATTTACTGAACCTGGTGATCCTCCATTGGATGTGGACAAGAAAGGTGCAAAGAGAACCTCTCTACCTGAGTCGTGGAAGCAAGTAACTATCCACCTTGTGAAGTACATCACTTGTGAAGGCTGCTAGTCAAACCTACATTTTGTGCACTTCAAACTCCTGAACCATATAAGGCATGGGAGAAGAATGAACGTGCCAAACGTGTTATATCATCTCCTTTCAACCATGACAGTTGAAACTAAAAAAGGTAGGGATAATTTTGTCTCCCACCATTGTCTAATCAAATTATTAGTAGAAAAATCTATGCATGATGTGTCTGATATGACTTGGGAGAAATTTTTAAATATTGATCAATTTAGACCAGAATATTTGTGACCTAGGGTTTTGTCTCAATCTTGTAGGGTTAGTAGGAGATTGAACATTATTGAAGCCACTCCCGGAGCCTCAACTTCTGGTGCAAGCCCTAGTGTAAACCCTCATGTAGTTGAGCAAACTATAGAGATTAGTTCTTCTGAGGTAGAACATTCAAAAAAAGATAGTTCCTCTTCAGAATTTGATGATGATGTCCCTCTTGGAACCCTAATTCAAACTAGGGCACAAAAGAAAGAGGCAGAAATGAGGAAGGGAAAAGCTAAAAAGAAAACGATAGAAAAAGAAGTTCCAAGCTCTAAGAAACGAAAGGTTGACACTATTCTTCCTACAGTCGAAGAAAAACATGAAAGCCCTCCTAGAAAATCAAGACTAGCTGGGCTAGCCACTGGTGTATCTCCTAAGAGAAGCCATAGTTGTCAAGGAACATCACGAGAGGACACAAAAGTCCCAATGGGGTAGGTGAACGTTGAGGAAAGGACATTTTTGAGGAACAGACAGATATAAGGTTGGCAGAGCTTGTTGCCATCGCAAAATAGGTTAAGAGTCAAGAGTATGAGAAGAATCAGGAGCTCTTGCAGCAAGAGCAAGAACCCCTGTAGGCATAATTGGGTGAATAATCAGAATCCCTGCAGCAGGTGTCATGTGAAGTGAAAGAATTGTTGCCAGGAATTTTTTTGGTAGGAATACATAAGCCCTCTAATTTTTCAATGCACATGGTAGCCATGAACCTATGGAATGAGATGCAAAAGAGGGAAGACGAATGGAAAAAGGAGAAATGAAGGCTAAAGGAGGAAATTAAAATGAGAGATGAAGAGATTGAAGAGAAGAATATGGAAATTGTTGCTTTAAAGGAAAAGGTGGATAATGTAGCAGCCTTAGTACCTTAGTTGTTAGAATGCATGACTCCTCCAAGGGTCTATGCTCTGTATTTTAAGGAGAGGAATCTTTCTTTTAAGCTAGCAAGGATCATTTCAGGTTTGAATCCTTCCATTGAGACTCCTCTTGAATTTTTCTAGGCTTATCAGATTGCTCCTCCTGAAATGAAAAATTTGTTGCGTGAATTCTATTTGAATAATTATGTTGTGTCCCAAGATCATGATTGGAATCCATTGTTGTATGTTGGGGATCTCCAATTAAGGGCATTCATGTCCTGGATACATAATGAAATTAGTTGGGGATAGCAATTTAGGACTTATAGGCAAATAGAATCCAACACTCCCCTGCCCATCAGGGCTAAATCTAGAAACCCAAGAGATATTTTTAGGGAATGGCACACATTTCTTTACTGACCAAGTTATAGCAGTAGGATCCTACCTGTGAGAGAAGCAATTTACAAAGAATATGAGAAGGTAGTAGAAACCACGGGGAAATCTGTAATGGGATATTTGTCACAAATGTGGAACAGTCTGACTGATGGGTTAAAACAAGCTAAGACTCACTCTTTGTAGAACTATGTTGCAACATGCAAAAGAGTTGATAGATATATATAGATTGGAAGGATGAAGAGACAATTTTCGATTCCGTTAACTTTTCAGGTACCTATCCTATTATGGCCTTTGCCAAATTTCAGATATTATTAGTATGATATAGCTACAAAGAGGCAAAGATGGAATAGGTTGGACAACAAGCAAGGGTTCTATTGGGACCCTAATTCATACACAAGAAGAACTAATTTAGGATAGTTGGTAGTTGCAAATTTCATGGTATTGACTAAGCAAAAGAACAACCCTTCCTTTGTTGGAGGACCAACAAAACCTTAGTTTGGGGGGAGTAATGAGTCCAATTTATGGCTCAAATTTGATAGATTTTATTATCCATTTGTTGTAGTTTCCATAGACCTTGATACTTGGATGTTGACATTTTCATGTTATTTCCTCAAAACCATAAACATTGGGCATAAGTTTAATTTTGTAACCTTTAAATGACATTGACATGCTATATGAACTATTTATGTTAATTTTACATGTGGATTAATGAATGTTACTTTAAGATAGTTATAGATATGCAATTGTTGTATGTACTAATGTTGTCATGCAGATATAATTAGAACCTACAAAATTGAGGAAGATTCTGCCAGCTGGTTGTTTACCATAAAGGTCAACAAGGTGATCATTCAAAGGTCAATGGAGGGAAATTCCTAGTTCAAATCGACAATTGTAACTGCCTTGTAAATGGTCATAATAGTTTGTTGAGCGATTATAGGAGCTATTGTTATGTTAGATCTACATTACTTGGAAAACCGACTTGACCAGATTCCATGCAGGCATAACCTCCTTTCCACTTTCTATGCTTTCCCTAAAGTGGCATCCTCCTAATCTGTTGGAGTTGACCGCCTTGCTAGGTAGCTAGTTAGTAGTTTTTCCTCCTATAAATAAGACTCAAATGCTCCTTCTCATAAGGTTGATTAATCTGATGTTGTACTCACATTATTTGTTTTTCAGTAATACAGTTATGTTGCTCTATTGTAATCATGCTTTCCAATGAATAAAATGAAGTTATGAATTTGTTGCATCTGAGTTTACATTTGTCTTAAGGGATATTCATCCAAGGGGCCCACTTGGTGAGCATTCCATCCTTTAGCTTAGTTACTTTTCTGTGCAAATAGTTATGAATCTGACAACTAATTGTTCCTATAGCCACTAGAATTCCATTCTGTGACTGTTCCTGTAGCCAAAATAAACAAAGTAGTTTCCTGTATGTTTGCCTAGATTTTCATTTTTGTCATGTATTTCAGCTTAGTATAGTTTTTGGTTGATGTTCAACACTTATGTTACTTCTTTCTAAGCAATTTACTTTCAGCATTATGTCTTTCTTAGCTGTAGAATGAATATGGCTACTATGGATTCCTAGTGCACTTATTGTGCTGACCCATTTCAAGTCTACGTCCTTGGGTTGACAAGTTAAATGCACTCCATGATGATTAAGATAGCTATTTAGATTAGATGTCCAATCTCTGAATCACATCTTTAAGGGCTTAGTTGTTAAATCATTGTAGGAGGCCAACACAAAACACACATGCAAAGAGGGGAAAAAGGGTTATGGGTTAGAGAATACGGGTTTTCCTTGGTCAAACCCCAATTTGGTAATCAAACCCTTGAAAATGAAATGAAATAAAGAGAGAATGATGAATGAACAACATGCAATGCTACAACTCACCAAACCCTTGATGTTGAAATCTAAAGATATGCAAGAAGATGCTCCAATGGATGCTTGGTAATGCTTAGAATGCTTGAGAACTATGAATGAATGTATGCTAATATGTGGATGAATGTATTAGACTAATGGGGGTGAAAATGAGAGGAAAACCCTTTATTTATACTTGATTTTACAATATTTTCCAAAAATAACACATCACAGGCCAACCTCAAGGTTAAGAGAATAATATCATGTTAGAATTTTGAAATATTTTTTATTTTTGTGCCCAGTAGGACTAAGTCACCCCTATTGGTGACTTAGTCCCACTTAAGCAATTTAAGTGGGTGTTGGGAATTAAAGAGCATTAAATGTTGTTTAACGGGATTATTCTAAAAAATACACTTAAGTTGGGCCAAAAAATGTATTAAGGGGTCATTTAAACATAAGAAAGGGTTGAATTATTGATGACAAGCCTAGAAAAGTGTGAGAGTTTATTACAACTCTTTACAACACTTTAAAATAAGACTTGGTAAGTGATAAAAAGGGGTTATTTAGGTGAATTATAATGAAAGGGTCCTACAAAAGTGTGAAAGTGGGTTACAACACTTCACAACACTTTTACAAGACATCCTAGAATTATTAATGATTCACAAGGGCCCAAGACCTAATGTGAATGTGTTGACCACATTACAACATTGAATCTAGTGAAAATCAAGCCAAAGTCCATAAGAAAGACTCAAGTGAGCGTAAAAATGTCCAAGTATACATTTTTTGGCGACACACACATATGTTTGTATGTATGTATATATGTATGTATATATATATATATATCTATATATATATATATAAATGTATGTATGTATGCATGCATATTGATATATATATATTACTCTTGATGCATGTTGGCTTTGCAGCGTTACTATGAAGGCTTATAGGGATAAAACATACTTTTATATGTATTAATCTTGATGCCTATTGGCTTTGCAATATTAGTATGAAGGCTTAGAGAGCCCCACAACACTGTGAAGAAAAATTAAAGAAATGAACAACAAACTTGGCATTTGATCATTTCTTGTCCTCGCAATATACAGTTGAGGATAAACGGTTGACAATAAATCCTATCATTTTTGGCAAGCCCATTTAGCACAAAGAGTGGCTTTATTCATGCCACATGTAACATTAATCATGTTAATATGTTTAGTTTATTTAGAAAGGAAACAACCTTAGGTGTAAATGACTACAATTTATTGTTACAACCGACATTTAAGGAGATGAATTTGTGTACACAAATGTCCTCCTCCTTATGTTGTCATTGTAGCAAATGTTTATCGACGTAATAAAGAGGATTAAATGGTGTAATGTTGGAATTGAAGTTTTTGAAAACCTCATTGTTTAGGTTATTGGTATTTCTACAAAAGGCATGAAAATCTTCAAAGATAGAAGGAATAAAAAGGAGGGTCTCACTTCTTTCCTAAGAAATGGAGAATAATTAAAGAGAATCTATAATGTCTTTGCTAGGTCTTCATTATTGCATCATTAGAATGAAGTAGCCTTGCAACTTATCAAGTACATTACACTTGAAGGAAAATTTCAATCTATATACTCCTTCATTCAATTGTGTTGAACCATTATTTTCATGCTTATCTTGTTAGCTTTGTGTTTTTTCTATTATCCTCTCTTAAGCACTCTATGTGTTCAAACATGGAGTTGGTTTGACTCCCCTAAACCAATCCTTGATTCTATTGTTGGTTAATCATGACCTCGCCTCAAAGCCCTCCCATACTTTTAACCCTTATTAACCAACCTCTGTCCCTCCCCTCCCCCACCAAGCACCCATAAAAAAAACATAAACCTAACCCAAGTCTAGGTAATTTTGTTGCTTGTCCTTCACCTACCTCACCTCACCTCTCCCTACTTGACCCCAATCTAATTAATGCTTAGGGGGTAAACCTTAATAGGGATGAATCCTCAAAAATCCATAAGAAGAAGAAAAAATTAATTTGTGTTAACGATTAGGAGTCTCAAAAGAGTCAACCCACAATAGTGTGTCCCACTTTTTGGTTAAAATGGGACATTAAAATCAATGCTTTTCACCAAGTTTTCACTTTTTGATACTTATAGTAATTTGAAAATGATGTGAACTAGTGATTTTTGATATTTTGTTTGTAGATTATAATTTTTTAAAAAAAATTTAAGAAATAATTTATGAGTTTTTTATATAACTTTTAATAACATATTTTTTATAGTTAACAGTATTTTTAAAAAGTGATGTTACTTTGGTAAAGCATAACTTTATTTGTAGAAAGGATAAAATTAAAAAAAATTAAACATAGATTCGTAAAATCGATATCTAGTGCACATATATTTTTCATAAAATTTTTGTTACACCCCGTTTCTCAATTACCAAATTTATTTTACCTTTATGAGTAAATATGATGTTAAATGATGACTTTGATAAGGTACACTCCATTGTGGGATTACCAAATGTTTAAATGCATGATTATGTTTTATATACTGATGGAAAATGTGATGAATGAATATGTATTGCAATATAATTACTTTAATGCTTTGACCATGTAAATGAATTTTATGTGATTGGATAACTACCTTTACGATGCACTAAGTTGGATGCAGGAAAGAATCGAACCCTCAGGTAAGAGAGGGGGAGTATCACTTAGGAGAGGAGCTTGGTTTGGTAACCCCTAATGTGCCTATTTGAGCTATCACACACCCACATCCTAGTTGGTCAAGTTAAGTCAGGTTAGTCTAGGATTCAATAAGTAAACCTTGGATATAGTTTTCATGTTGATAAGTATGTTAGGGATTGGTGCTTATGATTCCTTTGTGATTGTTTTGTCCATTGAGGTTATGATGTTAAATGCATTTTTGATGAGTTATGATATTTGAATGATTATGCTTGAATACACATATGTATGAGGGTATATATATGTATATTAAATATATGTGTATATATGTATTGTCGATGACACACACATACGATATAATATGAGAGTGATCGATCATCATATATGTGTGTGTATGCATATATAATATATATACATATACATCAATGATTATTTATTTACTCGACATATTGTGATTGACATTTATATGTCATATACATTAACATATAATATATATGTATATATTATAATAATTAATGGATATATATAGAAGTGTAATTATATATAAATATGTTGATACATATGAGTTGTCATATTAAAATGATGATAATACATGTATATGTATATATACATTGATGAATATATATATGTGTGTGTGTGTGTGTGTGTGTGTGTGTGTGTGTGTATACATATACATCAATGATTATTTATATACTCGACATATTGTGATCGATATTTATGTCATATATATATATATATATATATTATAGTTGCTTGAGATATGTGCAACAAAAATAATAGTATGAGTTAAGCATATTAAAGGCTGCATATAGGCTGATATGGCAAGCCACATGGTGGCGATAGAAAGCACATAAGGAAAAGTTATGATATAACTCTAACTCTTGTATGATAATGCCAGTAAGAGGCCACGTATGGTGACTGAATAATAAGCCAAGAAATGGTGATAGAAGTAGAATTATAATATAAATTTTATGCATGGATTTTAATACTATTGTGTGTTATTATTAAGCCACCCAAGTCACCTATAATAAGGCACAACAAATGCAAAATAATGACCATGAGTTTGCAGATGTTAATGTTGAAACATAAGTGCATAGTATATAGTGCATGATATAATATGAATGACATTTTAAATAACCTAAAAAGAAGCACTTGTCTTTGTGCTATGTAAAAGAATAGAGATGCATTTAAATGACAAAAAAGCCAAGTTTTTTGGAAAACCATGCTCAACTTATAAAAGGGAAAAGCTAACATGTTTGGCATATACATAATGCTAAGTGTAAAGGCATTTAATATGCAATGAAGTAAGCAACGCCATAGTAGGTGGTAAAATACAATTAGAAGTCTAAGTTGCCAAGTCAAAAGACACACATAGCAGCATATAAGAGTATGACTTGGTCAAGCCACAAGTTGGCTAAAGCTAAAGAAGGAAGTCGACTTGCTTTGCAAATAGGAAACTTGTAAATAAACATTTTTGTGTTTGATTGGGTAAAATGGTAGTTGTTGCCAGTTAAAAAGGGTGAATCATCCATATTAGAGATACTGAAATTGCAGGAACTGTATATGTGTTTGTATATCAATTGTTTGAGCAACCATGTCTCACTTCATTTGGCTTAGTATAAATAGAGGTAGCTTCTTTACCTTTTGGTCATTCTTATTCGCTCGTATTTTTGTCATTCATTCTTTGAGGATCATTGTTGTAGTTGTCTGTGCAAATAAGTTGTTGAGTGCTTTAGTGAGGAAAGAGAGATTGCCTCAAGAATTTGTATTTTGTTGTGAGTTGTGAGGGCTAGAATTGGAGATAGGTTGAACATAGAAGGAGTAGTAAGCTTGACTATGGGAATTAAGTTTAGGAAGTAATATCTTTGTTGGTAGCTATAATTCCAAGCATGCTGATTTTACTTCTCTATTATTTTTATGTTGAAATCGTATTTGTTTATGAATGCAAGTGCTTGGGCAAGTTATAATTATTTGTCATAATTGTTAGGCAAGCTTATGCAAATGGCTAGATTGGAAATAAGATTGCTAGTATGATACATATATATAATTATTATGATCATCATATTTGTATGATAGTTATATTAAACTATCTAGAAGGTACATGTATAAGATACCGAGATAATTGCATGTTACCCATTTGCTTGCATGAATTAGGATGTTACTAATGCATGAGAATGAAAGAAAGTTAGATAAATTATGTCATCATTGATAAGATACGATGTTGTGTAAACCATGTTGGTACTTTATCCTTGAATAGTTATGCATATTTCCTTGAAAGTATGGAAATAGTTTTTTTCCCTAGGGTTAAGGTGTACACTTGATTGTTATATCGATATCCAACAATAGGGTTGAAAAATGTATTTTTTGATTAAGCTATTTTATTATTTATGACTAAGAGTCTATTCCTATTCATGGAATTCTAGAAGAGGACTTACACTTCAGCAACCCAAAGCCATAAAATTAAGCGAACTTATAGGTGCAAAAGCACAAACTCCTCTCAAGCTGATAATGTCCTCTAGTTTGGATATGAATGTAGGGAACATTGTAAACATGTGAATATTTGAGTCATATTGAAATAAAGGTTTTATGATTGTTACATTACTCTTTGATTGAAGCCATAGGTTGGGATTATCCTATATGGTCGAATTGATCATTTAATGTTGTGATTATACTTCTAAAAGCCAGAGTCATTTTAATGTTGTGACATTATGTTTATCGATGTGGTTAATTTGGTTATTCTTGGGATTAGGATAATTCATGGATGGGAGTAACCTAGTTGGTCACTTATTGAGGATGTCAGGTTTTAATATGTTTGGTTAACTTGGTTGTTCCTAGGGTTAGGATAATCCATGGATGGGAGTAACCTAGTTGGTCACTTAGTTATCACATCACCTTTTTGGTTGAATGTGTGCTATGATTGAAAAGAGTATGAATAGTCAAATACCAAATTGAGCTAAGGGGTGGGTGAACATACGACTTCACTTCTAAGTGAATGATTATATCAAACTTTGGCCAAATTAGTGTAAGTAGCCACTGTTTATACTATTGGTTCATTGTGAGCCAAGTTTGCATAACTAGGTAGGGAACATCATGCATGTAGGTTGTGGCTAATGTATGGTAGCTCTAGTTATGTAGGATGAAACACCATGCTCAGGAAGGCTAGTATTATGAGGTAACCAAACCAATCTCTTCATCTAAGGGTAGGGCCATCTTACTGGTTAGGTAGATGTGTGGGGGACCATAGTAAGTCCTTGGTTGGTGGAAAAGCGCTTGGGTGATGCTCTCCCTCATACAGTTGGCAGTTGAAATTTGAGGATGTATGCCAGCAAGGACATCTAGACCATTTGTATCTCTGTTTCATTAAAGCTCTTGGAAGCTATGCATGTATTCATGTATCTCTATCTTTATTGAGAAATTGCAATTGGAAAATGTTATCATTACATGGGATTATGTAATATGAAATCATTACTTGGGATTTTATAATGTTTCTTTGTAAATGCAATGGGATTTTGAAATTGGATTATTCAAATGTGCATCTTGTTATTGAAATAGAAAAGAAAATTTTTATTGCTATAAATTGCAAGTGTATACTATTCACATGTAGGTTAAAATATAGGTAAATTCATTGGGTTAAACATTGGGCATGTTACACATGGTATCAAAGCTACTAGGTTCAACAATAGAACCTATGAGCTCATCATGTAAGTATTATACAAACATTATCAGTAGATAATGATTGAAAAGTTCTTATGCTAGGATGACAAGGGGAAAAGAACAAGGGAAACAATAAGGAAGTCAATCTTCTTGAAATGTGTTTAAATTTGGGACTAAAAGAATCATCCTTGGGGAAGGTTGAAATTCCTAAAAAAAAAACTCATAGAGAGACACCCTTTAGATTATGGAAGTTATGCAACAGGGTTTAGTAGGAAGGTTATGGAGGAATTACTGATGAGTACCTCCACCCTAAAGAATTGTTTAAATGACTCTGAGAGTGAGAAAGAACTGAAGTGAACCCTATTTTTTTTAAATAGCAACCTATAGTTGCAAATAGTCAAGGATTGAGGATTAAACAAGGATACTATGAATCTACGAACGTGATTTATGTCTATTTGTACCAATGCTCAATTGGAGAAACTAATTTTTAGCATAAACTAGAAACTTTAGACCAAAAAAAGTCAACATATTGAGATCTAGAATTAACTAGAGAGGTATCCAAGAGGTAGGATAACCTTTTGACAATCTTGATTTAAAATAAAGTTAAAATATTGCTATGATAATGAAATCAAGAGTGGAGAGTTGACCTTAGAGTTTAGACAAGAGACCAGAATGGGTCAAAAAAAGAAACAAATCACAAAGGTGAAGACACATTTGACATGGGGATCCTTAGGAAAGCTCATTTAACAATCAACAAACGGGGCTTTGTAGACATGGGATATTCTTCTACTATGGTTAAAAGGCTATTAGTATGAATGGAAAAGAGAACTAGAATGAAATATTAGAGTATATATTAGCTTGCAAAGTTGTTGATTATTCATTAGATCTCATTACTATGGATCCAACTATTGATTCTGAGAGATTAGAGGGAGATGATGAATCCAATTTTGGAAACAAAGAGTATATTTAAGGTATATCGTGGAGGGTAAGAAAGGAAAGTAATAGTCATTCAACTAGCAAAACCCAACTAGGAAAATGTTAAAAATTTCAATCAAATTAAAGGAAATAGAAGATTATATGAAGTTCAAAGATGATACAATGTTATAAGTTTTGGAAATATCAAGTTGAGAAAGAAGAAAATTTACGGATCTAGAAAAGATCAAATACAAATTTGATGAAGTTTAATGATGTAATTCAGTATGAGAACTTTTTAACCGTAGTCTTGTACTTAATGACCACAACAAAGTTGTTGAAGTTAAAGGTTAAGGTATTTGAACTATTATTGAAATATTTGGCATGGATAAGAAAAGTTAGAGGCTTTTGACCAAATGAAAGAGAAGTAATTATAACTCAATTTTATGATTTCTTGTATCGGAAGACCAATTTGTGATTATTAATGATGCTTTGGAAAATGTGTTATGCTTATTCAATAAATGAAAGATTATCGTCTATGAGATAGGAAAGGGAGTATTTATGAATGAGGCCATGCCCCACATGATTTTGAGTTATCAAAAAATGTTCATGCTTGGTTACTATTTACGCATGAATTAGTTGGACATCTCTTGGGAAATGATATCAAACTAGGATGATCTAACAAGAATCGTTACTCAACTAATATAATGCTCATAAAAAAAGATAGATTGAGTTAAAATTAGACTATGAATTTGGAAATAGTTAGAGGGAAAAAGAAAACCAAGCTAAGATGAAGGAGTTATGTCTCCTCAAAAAACATCTAATCATTATATTTTAAAGAATCAAGTGAAACAAAAGTCCGAGGATGATGTTTCATTTAATTCAGATGGACTATTATGAATCAAGGAAGAATCTAAGTACCGAATTTCAAAGAATTAGGGAATGAGGTAAGGTAAATTGATATCATATTCAGGACAAACTGAAATGACAAAATTGTTGACTAATGTGAAACCACTGTAATCTAGAAGGAAACAGAGTAAGATGCTACAAGGTATGTAGCAAGTTGTCTAGTATGCTAGAGGGTGAAGATAGGATGTCATCAGCGACAAGACTTATATATTCATGAAATTCCAAAGAGAAATTAGCAAATCATTGGAATAGTTTTGATCTTTCTATGTCAATGGATTTGGCGTAATGTTATGGTGAACAAACTCACCAAGGTAACCAATTTTTGATTGGAAAATTTGATTTGTTGGGTACCAATCATAACAACAATTTTGTGTGAAATAGTGTTTGATTGCTTGGTGTTCCTGAGAAGGTTATCTTAGTTTGGGATACACAAGTAGCGTTAAGGTTTTAAGTAAACCATAATCACCTTGTTAAAAATTCAATTGAATGTATGCTCAACTTATTACTTGATTTAGCTAGTCAAGCAAAAAGGATCAACCAAATCTCAGAGGATTGGTGGAATAATTTTATTACAATAATTTCTATCTTTTTGCATTGAAATATGATCCATTTGAAACATTACATGGAAGGAAGGGCTAAATTTCTATAAGTTGGGATAAGCTAGGAAATAGGATTAGCCTTAGACTAGAAATGTTGTCATAAATGGAAGAATAGATTGAAATGATCAAGGAAAACTTCATTGATACAAAGCTTTAATTAAGAAGTAGTACTATTATGCTCAGGATTGACAGGTGTCTAAGGCCAGTATTATGCTCGAGATGCATAGTAGTCAAGGGGCAATATTATTATGCTTAAGGTAAATAGTAGTGTCAGTGATGGACGGTCTCGACTTCTAAGTTGTCTGATGGTGTAAAGACCAGAGAAAGGATGGGACCCACGGTGTAGTGCACAATGCACTGACATTCCTTTTCTATTTGGGTTACACTAAGGATGATTGTGTGTTAGCCAATGAGAACATGTTTTTCCAGTCACTATGGTATAAGTCATATGGGATATAGTCACTATTTTACTTATGATGAAAATATGAGTCAATGTAATTATGATGTATAGTTCTCTTGAAAGAAAGATTGCTTGAAGCACGCAAGTTCTTCCAACACATTGGAAGAGTAAGGATAAGATTGCAAAGGGCCGAGCTACGAGGGAAGATTATTTAGATATTTTTGATAAATTACTTATTGCTTGCATGATTTGGAAAATTGAAAGTAAAACCTTTATGTTTTGGTACTTTAAATCATTAGGGGCAATGATTCATAAGGGGGGCAATATGTTACACCCCATTTCTTAGTTACCATATTTTTTTTACCTTTATGAGTAAATATGATTCTAAATGATGACTTTGATAAGTTACACTCCATTGTGGGATTACCAAATTTTTAAATGCATGATTATGTTTTATATATTGATGGAAAATGTGATGAATGAATATGTATTACAATACGATTACTTTAATGCTTTGATGATGCGAATGATTTATGATGCAAATGAATTTCATATGATCAACTAACTACCTTTACGATGCACTAAGTTGGATGTAGGAAAGAATTGAGCCCTCAAGTAAGAGAGGGGGAGTATCACTTAGGAGAGGAGTTTGGATTGGTAACCCCTAATGTTCCTATTTGAGCTATCACGCACTCACATCCTAGTTGGTCTAGTTAAGTAAGGTAAGTCTGGGATATGTTAAGTAAACCTTGGATATAGTTTTTATGTTGATAGGTATGTTAGGGATTGTTGCTTATGATTCCTTTATGATTATTTCGTCCATTTGAGTTATGATGTTAAATGCCTTTTTGATGAGTTGTGATATTTGAATGATTATGCTTGGATACTTATATGTATGAGGGTACATATATATTATATTAAATATACATGTATATATGTATTGTCGATGATGCACACATACAACATAATATGAGAGTGATTGATCGTCATATATATATATTTAATATAAGTATAATTATATAAATACGCTAATACATATATGAGTTATCAAATTAAAAAGATGATAATGCATGTATTTACATGTATATGTATATATACATTGATGAATATATATATGTACGTATATATATAATATATATACATATACATCAATGATTATTTATATACTTGACATATTGTGATTGATATTTATGTCATATATATATATTATAATAATGGATGGATATATATTATAATACATAAAAATATATTTAAATAGGCTATCACATATTATAGTTGCTTGAGATTTGTGCAACAAATAACAGTGTGAGTTAAGCATAATAAAGGTTGCATATAGGTTGTTATGGCAAGCCACATGGTGGCAATAGAAAGCACATAAAGTAGAGTTATGATATAACTCTAACTCTTGTATGATAATGCCAGTAAGAGGCCATGTATGGAGGCTGAATAATAAGCCAAGAAATGGTGATAGAGGCAGAATTATAATATAACTTTTATTCATGGATTTTAACACTATTGTGTGTTGTTATTAAGCCACCCAAGTCAACTATAATAAGGTGTAGAAAATACAGAATAATGACCATGAGTTTGCAGATGTTAATGTTGAAACATAAGCACATAGTATATAGCACATGATACAATATGAATGACATTTTAAATAAACTAAAAATAAGCGCTTATTTTTGTGCTATGCAAAAGAATAGAGATGGATTTAAATGACGAAGAAGCCAATTTTTTGGAAAACCATGCTCAACTTATAAAGGAGCAAAGCTATCACATTTGGCATATACATAATGCTAAGTGTAAAGGCATTTAATATGCGATGAAGTGAGCAACACCATAGTAGGTGGTGAAATGCAATTAGAAGTCTAAGTTTCCAAGTTAAAAGACATACACAACAACATATACAAGTATGACTTGGTCAAGCCACAAGATAGATGAAGCTAAAGAAGGAAGTCGACTTGCTTTGTAAATAGGAAACCTGTAGGTAAACATATTTGTGTTTGACTTAGTAAAATGGTAGTTGTTGTCAGTTAAAAAGGGTGACTCAGCCATATTAGAGATACTGAAAAATGCAAGAACTATATATGCATGTTTGCATATCAACCATTTGAGCAGCTACATCTCACTTCATTTGGCTTAGGTGACTCATTTATAAAATTTATTTTTTCTATTAAGTGGTGGCAATTGGGAGAGAAAGGGTGGCAAATTGTAGAGCTTGTTTGTAGCAATAAGTTTCTTTGATTTTAGTATAAATAGAGGTAGCTTCTTTACCTTTTGGTCATTATTATTCACTCGTATTTCTACCATTCATTCTTTGAGGATCATCGTTGTAGTTGTCTGTGAAAATAAGTTGTTGAGTGCTTTAGAGAGGAAAGAGAGATTGCCTCAAGAATTTTTATTTTGTTGTGAGTTGTGAGAGGCTAGAATTGGAGATAGGTTGAACCTCGAAGGAGCAATAAGCGTGACTATGTGAATTAAGCTTAAGAAGTAGTATCTTTGTTGGGAGCTATAATTCCAAGTATGCTGATTTTACTTCTCTATTCTTTTTATGTTGAAATCATATTTTTTTATGAATGCAATTGCTTGAGAAATTTATAACTATTTACCATAATTGTTAAGCAAGCTTGTGCAAATGGCTAGATTGGAAATAATATTGTTAGTAGGATACATATATATAATTATTATGATCATCATATTTGTATGATGTAGTTATATTAAACTATCTAGAAGGCACATGTATAAGATACCAAGATAATTACATGTTACCCATTTGCTTGCATGAATTAGGTTGTTACTAATGCATGGGAATGAAAGCAAGTTAGATAAATTATGTCATCATTGATAGGATATGATGTGAAAACCATGTTGGTAGTTTACCCTTGAAGAGTTATGCATATTTCCTTGAAAGTATGGAAATAGTCTTTTCACTAGGGTTAGGGTGTACACTTGATTGTTATATTGATATTCAATAATAGGGTTGAAAAATGTATTTTTTGATTAAGCTATTTTCTTATTTCTAACTAAGAGTCTATTCCTATTCATGGAATTCTAGAAGAGGACTTATGCTTCAACAACCCAAGTCATAAAATTACGGGGAATTATAGGTGCAGAAGCACAAAATCCTCTCAAGTTGATAATGTCCTCTAGTTTGGATATGAATGTAGGGAACATTGTAAGCATGTGAATATTTGAGTCATATTGAAATAAAAGTTTTATGGTTGTTTATGATCACTTTATTGTTGCATTACTCTTTGATTGAAGCAATAGGTTGGGATTAACCTATTTGGTCAGATTGATCATTTAATGTTATGATTATACTTTTGAAATGGAGTCATTTAATGTTGTGATTATACTTTTTAAATCTAGAGTCATTTAATGTTGTGACATTATGTTTACCCGTGTGGTTAATTTGGTTTTTCTTGGGATTAGGATAATTCATGGATGGGAGTAACCCAGTTGGTCACTTATTGAGGATGTCAGGTTTGAATATGTTTGGTTAACTTGGTTGTTCCTGGGGTTAGGATAATTTGTGGATGGGAGTAATCTAGTTGGTCACTTAGTTATCTCATCACCTTTTTGGTTGAATGTGTGTTATGATTGAAAATAGTATGAATGGTCAAATACCAAATCAAGCTAAGGGGTGGGTGAACATACGACTTCACTTCCGAGCAAATGATTATATCAAACTTTGGCCAAATTAGTGTAAGTAGCCACTATTTACTTTTTTGGTTCATTATGAGCTAGGTTTGCATAACTAGGTAGGGAATGCCATGCATGTAGGTTGTGGCCAGTGTATGGTAGCTCTAGTTATGTAGACACAACACCATGCTTATTAAGGCTAGTATTATGAGGTTACCAAACCAATCTCTTCGTTGAAGGGTAGGGCCATCTTACCAGTTAGGTAGATGTGTTGGGGACTACAGTAAGTCCATGGTTGGCAAAAAAGTGCTTGAGTGATGCTCTCCCTTATATAGTTGGTGGCCAAAATTTGAGGATGCATGCCAGGAAGGAAATCTAGACCATTTTTATCTTTGTTTCATTAAAGCTCTTGAAATCTATGTATGTATTCATGTATCTCTATCTTTATTGAGAAATTGTAAGTGGAAAATGTTATCATTTCATGGGATTATGTAATATGAAATCGTTACTTGGGATTTTGTAATGTTCCTTTGTAAATGCAATGGGAGTTTGAAATGGGATTATTTCAAATGTTCATCTTGTTATTGAAATAGAAAAGAAAATTTTTATTGCTATAAATTGCAAGCGTATACTATTCACATGTGGGCTAAAACATAGGTAAATTCATTGGGTTAAACATTGGGCATGTTACATTTTTATTGCATAATTTTTTTATAACTTTTTGAAGTGAGATTGACTATAATTTAGACATAGGTTACTTTGTTAATCCATAAATTTTTTATATTCATCTGAATTTTTTTTGTTAAAATAAGAACATCAATATAGTGCACAAATATTCTTTAAAAAAAAAAATCTATTTTACTATTTTTTCCTGTTTGTGGAACAAAGACTTTCACAATTATTGAAAAACTACCTTCACTAGCAAATAGAAAATAAATATATAATCAAATTAATATATTCAAAATTATACTTGTTTGGAAAGCTTACTTTGAGTGCTACAAACTTGTCAAAAATCTTGTTTGGTTGATTCCATTTGAAGGTTCAACCTAAGGTTTGAAGGTGATAATTATGAGCAAAATATCATACATAAAAGAGAAGAGAACATCTAAGTACCTTTGTTTGAAGGTACTTTGAACAAAGGTATTATCTTAGTACCTTCATTCGAAGGCCCTTGGATGACCATGGGAAATAATAAAATAATCAATATAAAGGACCTTCAAATGAAGGTCCAAATGATTAAAAAATTAGGATAAGCGAAATTTGAACGAAGGTCTTTTAGGTTGAATTTAAAAACAAAAAGTAATAAGTTTTATATATTAACATAAATTTAAGAAAATTCCTATAAATAAAAATGGAATATATCTGAATTTTGAGTTTTTGCAGTTGAATTTTTTGAAGCAAATTTATAATTTTTAGCTTTTTGGAAGGAAAAAATGTTTGACAAAGAAATCATATAGAAATATTTTGCAAAGGAGGAAATGGGAAATAAGAGGACAAGGAAAAACAAGACTATGAGGAAATATTCAACAAAAAAGGATAAAGAACGATTTGAAGAAAGGACTCAAAGATTTATCTCACAAAGATAAGATATGTATAATTTCTTAATTTGTGTAAAAATATTTTAAAATATTAGATTTGTATTTACCCCTAGTTCTTCAACTCTAGGGTTTTAATGTATAGTTTTTTGTTTTTTATTTAATATTAATAAAAAAATTGATCCCTGCATGTTTTAGATTTATATAAATTTCAAATTCTACATAGATTTTAAATTAATTCTCTATATCAAATTCACTAGTTCCTCTCTAGGGTCTGTAGATCTCTTTCTCCTACTTCAACTCTAGGGTTTGAACATAGTTTGTAGATCGCTCTCCTACATCAAATTCACTAGTTCCTCTATAGGGTTTTTAGATCTACCTAATTCACATACAAAAATCTAGTTTATATATACAATTCGTCCCCTATATAAATAATATGTTTGATTCTAACTTATCTTCTCTCTTTTATACATGTAGGGGCTCAACATACAAAAAGTGGAGTATAGTCGAGCCTAATTTAGATATTGGAGTAGAGGGGACTTAACCACACATAGTTGATATCAAGGAGGAGGCCTAACCAAATTGATCTCAGAGAGGAGGTTCAACCAAACTTTGATGCTGGAGAGGGTTCTAGACCGCTTCCTTCTATAGATATGTATTGTATGAACCTAGTTAAAGAGGTTAAGAGAAAAAAATATTACAAAAATATAGATCATTTACTTGATATTGATATGGAGAAATTGAAATTATATGGTGAACAACCCAATGCATTTAGTAAGAGGTCATTGAATAGAACTTCAAAGGAAATAGTTGAGAAGTATTTTAAAAATAGTGATACACTTGGTCAAGCCCAACTATTATCAAGTATACTTATTTGATTTTATGATCAAACCACATTTGTCTGTTTAATTTGTTGCAAGATATTGAGAGATTTAAAAAAAATGAAAGTCACTGTAAGCCAATGAGATTTGATAATTAAACCTTAGAGTTAATATTACTAGGATAAATTTGTGTAGTATTTTTTAGAATCTACATTCCCAAAAAATAGATACTGGGATCTATCCTCATTTTGTCAACCCAATTCTTAATTAAAAAATATGGAAAGCATCTAGAAGCCTAATTATTATGTAACTTACATTGCTCATGATTGTGTTATGGGTACAATGAATGCTTATTAGTGAGTAATATCCTTATAACCCTTGTTGTATTTGCATGGTCATTTCATGTACTTTCAGTATGATAAACCTATTACATTTCATATATAATCTAGTGTGTAGTTATAGGGTTACCCCCTAGGTTTTCTAAAGCCTAAAGTGCAAGAGACATTTGTCTGACTATCATTCATTAGCTCATCCTCTCAATGGTCTTGAGCCTATAATTTATTTGGTAATATAAATGATAATACTTTTTGGTATAGATACAATCCTACTTATGATAATTAGTAGGAGTATGAAGAGTATGAAGAACCTAAAGAAGATTAGCCTAAGGTACAACTAGACCATAAAAATCAAGGTAAAAATATGACCAAGAAATAGTTAAATGAAGAGAATTACTAGCTAGAATTGAGGTTGAGAAAGGTAGGGATGACCTCACAACTAGAATTGAGAATATAAGGAATATTACTCAATAAGATAGAAGAGGAACTGAGAATCCTAGTGGTAGAAGAAGACTTTGTAGAGATGTTAACAATAAGATATGTGTTCATAAGAGGCCTCCTTTGAAATTGGATAGGTACAACTAGTTGAATCTCCACAATAATGCCTAGATATTCAAATCTTGTTCCAAGAGAGATCATATCAAAGCTCCCTAAATTTCAAGGGAATATGATAGTCTTAGGAGAGGGTCATTTGAAGAAATTTGATAATGCGAGTGAGTAATTTATAAATTTAAATAGAACCAAATGCAAAAGAAAGAAACCTTTCTAAATTATCACAAGCCTTAGATAGAGCTCAACAAATGAAAGTAAAACAATCTAACAATCATAAGTAATAAACCCAAAAGTTACAATAAACCCCCATTTTTGAATGATTTTCTCCTTGATGTATTGGAATGTGGATGCTCTCTTTGCTTGAATAATACCAAATTGACAACATGTACCTAGCTTTAATGATAATCAATTATGGATAAGGGAAGTGCCTAAATTTATAGATTTTTAGAATGGGAAATGGATGGCCAAGATCTAATTGTGAGATCAAGGGTGGAGAATGGATGAGAGAAATTACCTAGGATCTAGGAGGTGATGAAGGTAGTTAGAATGTGCATGGTTAGGATGAATTTACTAATTTTAGTAAGTGGTTAAGGACATGAGGGAAGTTAGGTACATGTGCATCTAGGGAGGCTAGATTCTAGGGTTGTGTTGAGAGAATAATGGGAGAACACAGGCAAGTATTCCTAGGTACCTTTTATTCTTGGAAGGTGGTGAGGGAAAATAGGCCTAATTAAATAATAATATATTTTAATTATTTTAGCTACATGGGTGAGGTGGATAATAGGTGGAATATGAAATTATTTATTTATTTATTATGATGAGATGGGAAAAGGTGGTTAAATAATATGATTATTTAATTAAAGTATCAGATTTTAGGTGAAAGGGATATGTCCTAAGTTAATTAGGATTAGGTAATGGGATGTAGGTTTAGGTGATGAAATTGATCGATTAGGGATTAGGTGATAGGCTTGGTGATGATGAATAGTCATAGGGAATATTTTAGGTGTCTACAAATAATTTAACCGATGATTATGAGATTGAAGATGGAGATGTATTGATAAATTTATTTTTTCAATTTTTAGATGATATTTTTAGGGAGTGGTAAATCCTATCTAATGGAAGTTTTAGATATTGGGAAAAGTTTCCAAGAATCTTTAGAGAATAATATGGTGACAAAATTGATCCTAGATTTATCATAAATGAATTCATAAATATTGTTAAAGGTTTTAATGAATATTCCCAAAATTTAATGCTAGATTTGCTAGGCTTATATAAAAAATTCTAGCATACATGAGGCCTAATGAATATATGTTTAGTGTTATGTTGTAATGCATATGATACTAAAATGGGGTATTGGATGAGGGATAAAGAGCCACATACATGGAAAGAGGCTTATAGAATTGATTCAAATTTTGAAAGAAATCAAAGAGCTTCTAGTAAGATACATAAGAGAAGTGATTTAAGTATATTTCCTTGTGATAAGGATCAAATAAGTAAATCACCTATACTATAAGATAAATTATATCAAGTGAAGCATGCCCTAAAATAATTTAATTACAAGGTAGCAAAATGAGAAGGGTGTATCAAATGATAGACACAATAAAGGAAGATAAGAAATGATTCCTAACATGTTTGATCGACCTTAAAATACCATATGGAACTATTGAGGACCTATTAAACCAAATACTAGAGGGATAGCCAATAAAGAGATACCTAATCCCATAAATAAAGGAGTTAACAATGTGGAAGATACCCCATGGTTTCTAGCATGTCAAATGTCTCATTCCTCATTACAATGTGTTGAATCATTGGAAGTTTTGAATTATGATGAAGAGTGTGATGAATGTGATAATATTGGTCACAAATTAATAAATAATAAAAATCATCAATAAATCAACATGTGGACCTTAAGAGGATGTTGTAGAAATGATGAGTACTCTTCTAATAATAAATTTATACCTAAATTAGTTTGGAGGATAGAAGGTATGAAAAAATTTCCCATCACCAACAATTATTTTTAGATAAGAAAGAAGGATATTCTCATGTGCATAATGTATATTTTTATATCAACAATTTTCAATTAAGGAGACCTTTTGATGAGGAGATTAGAGCTTTTATTGTGGGAGTTATCTCTCAAATCAAGAGTAGTTACAATCTAAGAAGAAAAAATTATTAGAATGGAAATATTAGACCAACAAATGTGTTGTGTAAATAAAGTTATTACTTAACTAGTTCCAATATTAGGTATTTTCACACCTTATCATATAAGCTTACTTAGGGAACTTTTAGGAAATTTTCACTTTATGTCTCATCTCATAAGATTAAGAAACTTGTCATAATCTTATGTTGTTCCATGTCTCACCTTGGTTGGGAAACTATGTCTCAACCTTGCAATTATGAAAGGTTTACTATTGATAAGTGGGTGTGGGGGGGGGGAGATGCAGGGGAGTACGTCCTTCCTTGTCAGGCCTAGGAGGTTCATCCCCCTGGTGGGTTTGGGGGTCGCATGCCCTAGTGAGGATTCGAGGTTAGCACCACCGAAAGCCACATTCTATGTATATTTTATCATTATAAATCTGGACCATTCATAATTAGGTTTAAGATCTGCTGGTAGATATTTTGTTGGTTTATCTTACCCTAGAAGGAAACCCTATTTTATGAGGGTATTATATTATGGTTATGTATTGTGATGTATTTTAAGAGTTTGATAGTAGGCGTGTTGCCTCTAAATCTTTGGTTGGTGATACTCCTATGAGAAGCTTGCTTTGTAAGTATATTGTAATCTTTGTGATTTTTGAATAATATATTGGGAAACTTTTGGAGTGTGGGATTTTTCTCCCAGAAGGTGTCTCAACCTTTGAGTCATAACATTTAATTTTATTTATTTAGGTGATTATTTAATTATTTCCTATATTTATTGCCTACCAAATTAGTTTTCACTTTGTGGGACCTATTGGTGAGGTGACATCCTACATGGAAGGTGACATGTACAATTTGTAAGCTATTTTAGTGGAGGTAGGCGTACCACTTTGGAGGTCTTAAATTTGAGGCTATAATGATGGTATTTGTTATAATTTTCTATGTCATGTTTATGATAGACTATGAAAACTTTCTATGACAACATATGACAACTGTAAGAGTCTTGTATGGTAGTTTTTATGTCACACTATGACAATCAAGCTACAATTATGGGGGCACCCAAGTTTGCATGTGGTAGTTGCATGTGTCTAGGTGCCCTACATGTTGAGTGTAATCTTATTTTGAGGAGATAGATGTTGGATTTAGAAGATGCTATAATATATGAGTCCTGACTATGATAACATGTCATAATGGACTCATGTTCACACCTTGGGCATGGGATTTGGTTTTGGAAAGTTTTGGCATCATCTCTTCATGTTGAAGCATTATAAATACTTGGTGCCTTAGTGTATTTTATAATGACAGGTTGAAGAATTATTGAGATGTCATTATGCTATTGGAATTGCTTCAAATTTTTGTTGTAGTGTGAGAAGAGCATTGCTCTGAAACTGTATTGTAACCCTTTGTTAGTGAATAATATAGATTGGGTTGTGTGTTTGGACTATGGGTTTTTTCTTGAAAGGGTTTTCTCATGCATATTTGGTGATATGTGTTTTTCTTGTACTTATGTTATTATTAATCTTTACTATTTATGTGTGTCTTCATTAATGCAATTGTATAAGGGTTTGAAACATTAGAAATTTTCACATTATCTCCTCTAATAGATTAGTGTAAAGTGTGAAGCTTTTTTGCATACCTAATTTCCTTTCAATTGGTATCAAAGCCTTATCACTTTTGTTTCCTATTTTGGGTAAAGGGTTTTTTGTAATAATCCTATTTTATTGGGAGTCTGTTGCAATTTTTTTTTGTTAACCTTATTTTAGGAAGGAGATGGCGAGCACATCTGGTAGAATTGAAATAGGGAAATTTAATAGAGGCAACTTTGAGCTGTGGAAGCTCAAGATGGAAGATATGCTTGTAGACCATGATTTGTGGTTAGCTATTTCTGGAACTATGTCATCGAGCATGAAACAAGAATACTAGGATTTGATGGATCAAAAGGCTAAGGGTTTGATAAGACTCTATTTAGTTGATTCAGTACTCCTAAATGTTCAAGAAGAGAAGACTATTACACTTCTTTGGAAGAAACTTGCTCAAATTTATCAGGATAAATCCTTTGCAAATAAGTTGTTCTTGTGAAAGAATATGTGTTCTCTATGGATGGAGGAAGGAGGATATTTCATAGAGAACCTGAATGTATTCAACTTGATCATTTCCTAGTTGAACTCTATTGGTGTGAAAATGGAGGATCATTGCATGAATTTTTTGTGCTCACTTTCAGATTCTTAGGATCACCTTGTCATGACCATTGGAAGTACCACTACCGCCTTTAAGATGGATAAAATGGTTGTGTTATTGCTATCTAAAGAGATGCAGAGAAAATCTTCTGAAACGACTAAGGAGGCTCTAGTGGATAGAGGAAGAATGAAAGAAAAAGGAAAAAAGAAGAACATGAAGCAAGAAAAATTAGAATCCAAATCCTCTGGGAGGTCTAGCTCTCTTGGTAAGACTAAGGTGAAGTATTGGAATTGTGGAAAATCTGGTCACTTTTACAAAGAATGTGAGGAGAAAAATAAGGCATTCTCCGATTCTAAATCTAATAAGTCCTCTTAGGATGATGTAGATTCTTTTGTTGTTACCTTGGTAACACATGCATCACAAGATATGTGGTTGATAGACTTAGATGTCTCTTTCCACATGAATTTTCACCAAGTTTGGTTCTCTAAGTATGAAATTTATGATGGTGGGAAGGTGTACTTGGGTGATGATTCTCACCTAAAGATCGTTGGTCATGCAAGAGTCAAGATAAGATTACCAGATGGTAGACTAAAGGGGATTGATGGTGTCCTACATCTCCCTGGTTTAACATGAAACCTTCTTTCTGTAAGTAAGTCAAATGATGTGGGTGTGTACGTTATCCTTTCAAATGGAGGATGCAAGATGACTAGAGGAGCTATGGTGCTTGCTAAGGGTGTTTAGATAGGCACTTTGTTTTAGCTAGATGCATGTATGGTTCAGTGTGATAGTTCTTTTGTGGAGATGAAGAAAAAACTTTGAGTCACTATTCTCACCATTGGAACCAAAAACAAAGAAGAAAGTTGCATCTACTTCTGATGGTCATGATTTTTGGGTACTTAAGGGTGCTCATGCTTTGGAGATGAAGCTAATTGTTGAGAAGAAAATGGTTTGGCACCAAAGACTTGGTCACATTGGTGAAGAGGGTTTAAGAACCCTAAAAAATAAATGCCTAGTTGAGGGGATTGATGATTGTAACCTTGAGTTTGCTTTTTGTGAATATTGTATCAATGGAAAGCAAAATCGTGTTCAATTTTATCACAATTCTCATAAATCTTCTAAGGTTTTAAACTATGTGCATTCTAATGTGTTTGTTCTTGTAAATGTTCCTTCATTGTCAAAATCTATATATTTTGTTTATTTCATAGATGATTATAGTAGGACATTTGTTTATTTTCTTAGAAGTAAATCTGAAGTCTTCAATCAGTTTAAGGAGTTTAAAGCCTTGGTTGAAAATTAGATTGGTAGGAAGATTAAGTGTTTGAGGACTAACAATGGTGGTGAGTTTTTTTCTACAGATTTTGATAAGTTTTGTAAAGAACATAGGATTGAAAGGCATAAGACAACTCCATATACCCCTTAATAGACTGGAGTTGTGGAGAGGATGAACAAGACGTTGATAGAGAGGGCTAGCAGTATGCTAAGTGGATCTAGCCTTGAATTTTTTTTTAGGTTGAAGCTATTGCCACTACCTACTATCTAGTTAACAAATCTCCTACATCAACTCTTGTTACAAAGACACCTATGGAGGTGTGACTGAGAAAAAAGTCCTCATTGTGACATCTTCACGTGTTTGGTTGTGAGGCATATGCCAATGTTCCTATGGAGAAAAGGTAGAAGTTGGAAAACAAGGTTGTTAAATGTATCTTCATTAGTTATGGTATTGGTGTGAAAGGGTACAAGCTTTGGGATCCAGTGGCTGAAAAGATTCTCTACAGTTGAAGTGTTATCTTTAAAGAGATGAAACCTTCTTCCACTATTTTGTAGCCTACACAAGAATAGAAAAATGAAGATGTGGTTCAACTTCCTCTTGTACCTAAGAAAGTTGAATCAAAAGCCAAAAATGGATTTGATGATGATGACAGTTCTAGTAGCTCATAAAGTTTAGAAGAAGAAGAACCTCAACCTCATCCATTAAGGAGGTCCACTCATATCAGGCAACAACTTGAAAGGGTTGGTTATTCACTATTAGATTCCAATTATATTTTTTCTTTGATTGCTAACATTGATGAGCCAAGGATTGTGCAAGAGGCAATGTGTATGAGTGATGTGGATTCTTGGATGAAAGCCATGGATGAGGAGATGGATACATTGAAGAAAAATAACACATGGGATCTAGTACCTTTGCTTGAAGGATGCAAACCTATCGGATGCAAATGGTTGTTTAAGAAGAAAGTTGGTCTTGATGGTAGTGTTGAGAAGCATAAAGCAAGGTTGGTTGTGAAGGGTTACTCATAGGTGGAGGGCATAAATTATGGTGAGATATTCTTTCTATTTGCAAAGATAGCATCTATTCGGTTCTTGTTATCAATAGCAACCGTATATGATTTAGAAGTGGAACAAATGGATGTGAAAATAACTTTCCTTCATGATGAACTGGAGGAAGAAATCTATATGTCACAGCCTGAACATTATGTGGTTAAAGGTAAATAAAATTTGGTATATGCAAGTTGAAAAAGTCTATGTATGGTCTTAAGCAATCTGCTAGAATGTGGTACCATAAATTTGACACCTTTGTGTTGAGTTTGGGATTTCCAAGGTCTAAATCTAATCATTTTGTTTACTAAAAAACTATTAATGATTGTATTCTCATCATTACATTGTATGTTGATGATATGTTGTTTTTTGGGAAAGATAAAAGTTTGATTTTAGATCTTAAGTCTCAGTTGTCATCACAATTTGAAATGAAGAATTTAGGTACAACTTGGTATGTCTTGGGGATAGAGATCAATAGAAATGGAGGTAATATAAAGCTTTGATTATCCCAGAGTAAGTATGTGAATTTGGTGTTGGAGAGATTCAACATGATAACTTGTAGATAGTTAGTTGTTCCTATAATGTAGGGAACAAAGCTTTTTGTGGAGGATTTTCCAAGGTCTCCTTATGAGATGGAGGACATGACCATAGTACCCTACGTTAGTGTTGTAGGTAGTTTTATGTATGTTATGGTATGTACGAGGCTAGAAATTACCCAAGCAAAGGGAGTCCTAAGTTAGTTTATGACTAATCTTGGACGGGTACTTTGGGATGCAGTTAAGAGGGTTTTTAGATACTTGCAGGTTCTTCTGATTATGCCCTATGTTTTCATGGTTATCCTATTGGACCTTGGAATTTAGTTTATATTCACAGGTTTTTGGATTTTGATTGGGAGGGAGATATTGACAACAAAAGATCCACTAGTGGATATGTATTCACAATGTTTAGTGGTGCCATTAGTTGGATGAGTAAGTGGCAAGTTGTAGTCACTTTATCCATGACATAAGTAGAGTCCATGGCAACTACTCATGCTTATAAGGAATCCATTTGGCTTAAGTGATTGTATTCAGATATTGGGATTGATACAGGGAAGATCACTATCTATTGTGACAATCAAAATGTCCTTTTTTTGGTAAAGAATCTTACTTTCCATGCCAGAACAAAACATATTGATGTGTAGTTTCATTTTTTTCATGATATGGTGGAAGATGGGAAGGTTAAATTGGAGAAGGTTAACACCCTAACAAATGTTGTAGATGCATTGAAAAAGCCAGTGAGCATAAAGAATTTCAGATGGTGTTTTAGTTTCATGGGCCTCTCGGCCTTGAGCTATTGATTACAGTCGACTCTTGACAAGTCTTTGACAATTGGGAGAATGTTAGGAGTAAGGTGTCTCAAATTTTGAGTCATAACATTCAATTTTATTTATTTAGGTGATTATTTAATTAGTTCCTATGTTTATTGCCTACCAAATTAGTTGTCACTTTGTGAGACCTACTAGTGAGATGGTATCCTACATGGAAGGTGACATGTATGATTTCTAAGCTATTTTAATGGAGGTAGGTGTCCCACTTTCGAGGTCCTAAATTTGGGGCTATAATAGTGGCATTTGTCATAAGTTGTTGTGTCATGTTTATGAAAGACTATGACAACTTTTTGTGACATCATATGACAGTAGTAAGAGTATTGTATGAAAGTTTCTATCATACTATGATAGTTAGGCTACAATTATGGGGGCACCCAAGTTTGCATGTGGCAGTTGCATGTGTCTAGGTGCCCTGCATGTTGAGTGTAAGCTAATTTTGAGGAGACAAGTGTTGGATTTAGAAGATACCATAATTTATGAGTCCTGACTATGACAACATGTCATAATGGACTCATGTTCACACCTTGGGCATTGGCAATTTTTGGCATCATCTCTTCATGTTGAAGAATTATAAATAATTAGTACCTTAGTGTATTTTGTAATGACAAGTTGAAGAATTGTTGAGATGTCATTATGCTGTTGGAATTACTTCAGATTCGTGTTGTAGTGTGAGACTCCTATAGAGAATTTCTTTGAAACTGTATTGTAACCCTTTATTGTTGAATCGTATAGATTGGGTTGTGTGTTTAGAGTGTGGGTTTTTTCTTGAAAGGGTTTCCCATGTATATCTGGTGTTGTGTTTTTCTTTTACTTGTGTTATTGTTAATATTTACCATTTATGTGCATCTTCATTAATTTAACTATATAAGGGTTTAAAAAATTAGAAATTTTCACATTCCCTCCTCTAATAGATTAGTGTTGGAAGCTTTTTCATGTACCCGAATTCCTTTCAAAAGGTTTTCTCCACGTAAATCACTCTGTTGTGGTATGCATGATATTTATGTTTATTTTTGTTTAAGTTTTTCTAATTGTTGTAAATATTTGTAAAGTTTTGCATTATACTCCTCTCAAGATTAGTGTAGGAAGTTGTTCCACTACCTTAGCTTCCTTACAAGTGTATCAGAGCCTGGTCACCTTTGGTTTCAGTTGTGGGTTGTTGGGTTTTTTTAACTAATCTAGATTTGATTGGGAGCTTGTACAGAAGATACTTTGTGATATTGTTGCAAGAATTTTTAAATGACAAGTTCATTAGGGAGAATAAAGGTGGATAAATTTCCTAGAAATAATTTTGAGACGTGGAAGCAGAAGATGGAGGATCTATTGATAGATCAAGATTTGTGGGTTGTTGCTGATGAGAATGTTTTAAGGCCCACAAATCCTACTTTGGCTACTCAATTTGATGTTATGGACTGTAAAGCCAAGGGTCTAATTAGATTGTGCTTGGTAGACTTTGTTTTAATCAATGTCGATGAAGAGACCTTTGCACAAAAACTATGGAAGAAAGTTGGTGAGATGTATCAAGCGAAGTCTTTAGTGAATAAGATTTTCTTGAGGAAGAAACAATATTCCTTGGGAATGGAAGAGGGTGGAAGAATTAAAAACCACCTAGAAGCATTCAATATTTTGGTGGCTCAATTGGTATTAGTTGGTGTGAAAATGGATGAGGAGGAGAGATGTCAAATCTTGCTTTGTTCTTTGCTTAATTCATGGGATTCTCTTATGATGGCCATTGGGAATACTTTTGTTATCTTGAAGACTGAAGATGTGGTGGGTTATTTTCTTTCTAAAGAGATGAGGAGGAAGGTATCCATCATTGCTAAGGAGGCCCTAAATATTTTTGGAAGATCCAAGGAAAAAGGTAAGAAGAATGAGAAGCGTGATAAATCCAAGTCCAAGGGGAGATCCAAATCTCCTAGAAAGTCCAAAGTTATTTGTTGGAATTGCAGTAAGCCCAAAAAATTTCATAAGGACTGCAAAGAAGAAAAGAAGAAGTTTGATTTTTGATTTTGAGTCTGAGAAGGAAGATGGTGATGCATTCATTATAACTTTGGCAACTCTTGCAGGTAATGATGCATGGTTAATTGACTCATGTGCATCTTTCTATATTTAACCTCTAATAGAGATTGGTTTTGTAGGGCCTCTCTAATGTCTGATTAACTTGATGCTACTAGGTAGACACACAACTCAAATGATGGATTCCTAATTGAATAGTTCATCTTTCACACAAGAGGTTTCATTTAATTATCAACAAAGGACTTGTAAACTTTGGACAATGCTAGCACAATATATGCATTCATGGATCCTAAACATGTCCTATATCAATGGAGTATAGGTGATTACACATGTACAAAAAACTAGAAAAGTTGGTAAAGGAAATGAGATGCTAATTTGTAAAACAAGGGAAATAAATATAAACGGCTACCTTATGCTATGTGTACCTATCACTCAAGATTGTAACTGTTAAAGATAAACTATAACTAATTTCTTCAAAGGATGCAACAAGCATGAAGCTACAAAATTCAACCCAAAACTATAGGATCACATTTATGAATTACAACACATGTATATAACTAGAAACTACCTTAACTAAATTCAACAATTCATCAATTAATCTAATAATAGGAAATGAAGTGGAATAGTAGTACCTCAAGTGGCCCTTGCTTGAGTTGTTGCTTCCACAGAAGTTGTCAAACACTCACTACTTAATCAGGAAATCATGATATTGAACTAACTCTCTTTATTGCATACAAACTTCAAACTCTTACATATAGTCTGACAAGAATCTGCTAGAGATTTCTTATTCAATCACAAATATCTATTTTTGTAACTGGTAACTAAAAAATAAATAACAACTAGAAACAATGATCAACATATACTAGCAACTGACAACTATATTTTCTCCTCAACAGATCCCCCTATATAAGGTCTGGGAGGAGTCTTATTCCTCTATGATTGAAAACATATTTATAAAGTATCCATCCACTCTCCCTCAAATATAGGGAGAGGACTTAGTATTGAAACAAAAAACCATAATTATAAAGTAGAAGAAGAGAAAATAAATTAGAACTCTATGCCTAACGATTAACTGCCATGACAGAGATGTGTTCCTGAGGACTATCATGTCATGAGTTAATCTCACTCATACCAAACTTCTTCTCCTTCAAGTAGTCTTATTCGATCGTCAAGGATATGCTGTGGTGACTTAGTGGATCTTTAAACAATCACCTTCATTCTCTTCTGGAAATGTTCTACTTTACTATCTTTGACCTTTCCCCTAAAACTATCCGCAGTACCTTTGCTACGGGTTGGAAAACTTGCTGTTGTGGGTTACAGTTCTTCTAGCTGCAAGATGTTAGTTCATCCCTAAGGCATACAATTTTATTAACAATCATAATTTAATCATAGAATCAAACTAAAGCTCATGAACATTCCTACATTCACACACACATATGTCAACATATCATATTTTTATTTTCACATACTTAAGTTTGCTTTAAAGTGTATGAAAGGCATATAAAAGATATATAAAGTCTTAGGAATGTTTGTGAAACTTAGCAGACGAAATGATTAAAACATAAAATAGTAAAGGAAAACTAGCCATTAATTGGACCCATCATTTCCTCTAAACTAAGACCTTGGTTGTCCTCAAGCAATCTTTAAGGTTGGAGGTTATATTGCAAGGCCATCTCTCTGAAATCTACCACAGAGTCTACTCCCTTTCATTTTTTCAAGTAGTATCCTTTTTTATCCAATTGCTTTCCCAACCTCTTGCTTTCTACTACTTCTTCCCCTCATTATTCCCATGTCTGGTGTGGTATAGGAAACATGAGGATAGGAAGACGAAAGACAAGTGGGAACCAGACAACTCCATTTATCATTGAAATATTTATATATTTATGAAATCTATGAATTATGGCTACATAATTGTAAATAAAGTGTGGTTCCTTTCTTTTCAGTTTTGGTGTAAGCTCTTTCCATATTTTTTGAACAAAGTTAAAGGCTTCATTGATGGTACCGGTTGCTAGTTCCTTCATTCTTTTATAATATTGTTGTCTACATTTCATTACTTTTTCCCAACTCTCCTGTGATCCAAGAGATCCAACCATTGATATATTACTACATTTGGGTCAACTACCTCCTTCCTTAGCTATAAGGGGATATATTTTTTTTTCTCATGATATTCCTATAAAATTTTCCCCCTTTGGTGCTCATGTCTAACATAAGAGGCCAAAGCCTTTATTTGGAGATCCTCTACAAACATAAATGGGTTCCATGCAATCTCATCTGAAAGAACAAAATTGTGTAAATAAAACCCACACAATTGATCATGCATCTTAGGTGTGGAGTTATAGAAATTATCTAAAAACAAATATTTCATGTTCATGGCAATAGGTAGGTTACTAATCACCTGACTAAATTGAAAACATAAAAACTTTTCCTGCAAGAACAAAGCATAAACTCTGGTAGGTGGTCTGCATTTCATTATCTGCATTATTTTATTTGCCATCTCTTCAATTCTTTCAACTTCTTCACCTCTATTTCTTATTTCTCAAGTGCTTTGGTGTGATTAGATATCATTTCAGCTTTCTCCCTTTTTGATTCTTTTTCTTTTGGGGAGAATTATTGTGTTCTTTTCCATAATTCAACACCTAGTGACACAATAATCAATCGAGAGGGGGTCTTAATGGGTCCAATTGAGCGCTATGGCATTGGATCTTTTCCTTTTATTTCCACCATGGCAAGTTGTACCAGTATCTCCAATTTTGACCCATGCTCAAATTTATGGAGTTTTTCCTCCAACTCTTTGATTTTGACATCCCTCTCACTATCTTTCTGCTGATATGTTTTCAATAATTCCTCTAATTGTTTGATCCTCTACAAGGATTCTTACAATTCTTTATTGGTATTCCTTTCTTCCAATAAAAATTCCTTATATTTTTTCAAAAAATGTTCTTCTCCCATCTAACCTATATACTCAAACCCTTCTGAGACAAGGCTATTTGGAGATCTATTTCTTTTCTTCTTGGCAACAAAAATATATTTTGAATTAGAATTAAAAGTGTTGGAACAATACAAATTCTATACAATTGGTGTTTTTACATCATCACCAGGGGTATTCCCCTCTAATTCTATATTTGTTTCTATCATTACAACATCTTCTTTCTACTTTTTATTTGTTCTTCTCATGGGTCCCTTCTTCCTTAAGCAATGTGATCACCTCCTAGATTATGTGGGCCTCTTCTACCCCTTTGCATATGCAGAGGTAGAGGCCCTAGTCTTTCTTTTTTGTGCTTTTGATGGCCTTTTATTGTAAGCTATGGTTTCTAAATTGTCTCCTATTGTGGGCTGCTCAATAGAGACTGTAGGTTGTGTTTCCTGCAAACCTTGCTTTTTTGGTTCCTCCATGTTGCAGGTATGTGTTGTAGCAGGGGAACCAGAGGGAATTTTTCCCTCAAGAGTAGCCACAACAGGTTCTTATGTTTCTTGTTCTTGACTCCCTTCCCTTTCATTGTGCATTTGAATGATGTTGTTGATATTATTGCAATTCAAAAATTCCTCCCAAGACACATTAGGAAATTGAACCCTAAGGCTCATTTTTACCAATAAAGTAACTAACAAAAATATGATAATGATGATTGATTCCTCTTTCTTTGTACTCTAAAGATGTTATTTTCAACAAGGTACAAAAAATTGGGAATGTTCACATGCCTTCCATGGTGTAAATGACAACAATTTCAAAAGGACTATATATAATAGTGACTATCTTACATCACATGTTAAGTACTTAACAATATAAGCGACTACAGAGGCCCAAAGCCAAGGTAAGCATAATCATTTGGTACCTTGTGAAGAAGAATCCAAGTTTTCTCTTGGAAAAGAGAAATCATTCCTAGTTGTGATGGCATTTTCTCTCACTGGAAACTCTTCTCCCACCCTTGGAAGACTGGAAACTTCAACTACAACTTCTGATGCGTCTACTCTTAAAACCTTGATAACTACCTCATCATTTTGTAGGGTACTGGAAAAAATTTGGGTCATCACTTCATTAAATTTTGTAGGTCTTAAGTATTTCAACCAACCAAATTTTTGGAAGATAGGCAGGCAATATCTATCTTCTAGTAGAAAATTGTGTGATGTTGGTTCCCTTCTCACAATGTCACCCCCATTGCAATGCTTCAATCCACATTCACTCACTAGTTCTGTTTTGTTCTATTTTTGTTCTATCACCCCAATTATACTATTTCTACTATGTTGTATGCTATATTACTCAATTGTATTTCCCAATTCTACTGTTGAACACTTTTACTTTCTCCTCTGAACTCTTAATTTATTGATAATGGTAGGAAATGAAAATATAGAAAGTTTGAAAACAAAAAAAACTAATGAATATAGCCTTGAATAACCCTCCCCCCAACTAAAGTGGCTAAGTGTCCTCACTTAGCTTGTATGGATTTGGTGAATTCATAAATTATAAGGAAATTTAAACATGAGATTGACACACATGTATGAATGATAAATCTACATAAAATTAGTAATCTTCAATGATACTTATGATATTTAATGCAAAGACTACATGTAGGCATTGTTTGAATTGAAATATGACTTATGCAAAGTAGTTGAATACCATCACAACTTGATTTGAAATGACAGATGAACTATGTGTAATTATGGTTTGAAGTGTAATGGATTATGTGTGTGACATGTGGAAATGGTGGTGGAATGATGAATGAAAAAGGTTGTGCAAAGTACGTTATGGGTGAAGTGAAAGTTATTGCATGGTATAGTGGAATTTAAAAGGTGATATGATGGGTACGTGGTGATGGAAGGAAATAAGATTTGTGTAATGAATGGAAATGTGTATGTATACATGTGCAGATAGAATGATGGATATGTAATTAATATGGATATATATAAAATGATAGATATGTAAGTGCTTCGGGCTCATGAAGTAATAGGTCCCTTCTGTAGTTTTGTTTCCTAGGGGCATAATGTTGTAGGTCCCTTCTGCTTCTGCTATTGGTTTAGAAAATAAAATCTATCGAATACCTTGTGCAGTGTGTGCATGCAAGATGTGTAATAGAATTATACTTGTGAAATGATAGTGGGTGAGATATGTAGCTTGTCTATTGATATTTCTGATGAATTACTTATTGTTGTTAATGAAGTTTATATCTCTAGTTCAAATTGATGTTGTTAATGAAGTTTATATCTCTAGTTCAAATTGATGCTATAATGATAAAAGGAATTCATCCTTCTCTAATGGTTGTTTATAGAGCTTTAACATGTGGCCATTAACTAACAATGAAAACTGTACATCATCAATTATTTGCAATTAATTGCTCTATTTGGAAATACTATTTTTATTTTATATGGCCCAAGCCATATAGTCTATAGTTTTCCCTCGTCTTTGTACCTTGAATCATACAATAAATCCTAATCACCTACACTAAATTCTTTTGTCTTAATAAACTAGTCATGCCAACACATCCTCTGCTTTTGGATAATTTTAGTATGGTGTATTGCTTCCATTCTTATTTCAGCCAAAGCATTGAGGTTATGAAACCTCTCCTATTGTGTTGTTGATAAATCCATTCCCAATCTGACTGTTGTCCCCAGAGTTTTGTATCCAAATTCTATTGGAATAATGTCCTTTTTGCCATACATGTGGTGTAAAGTCTGTTATTGTTTTCTAGTTTGTCCTGTAAGCCCAAATTGCTTCAAGTAACATGGCTGCCCAATCCTTCTTGTGTATTTGCACTATTTTCATTAGAATGTTTTCCATTTCCTTATTTTTCACTTCCACTTGGCCATTTTATTAAGGGTGATAAGGTGTAGACTTCCTATGTCTGATTTCATATTCTTGCACTAACTTGGTGATTGGATATAAGGTGAATTGTGGACCTTGGTCCATCACAATTTCCCTTGGGACACCATATCTTGTAAATATGTCTTCATATAGGAATTTTGCTACATTCCCATCCCTTACATATTGAAAGGCTTTGACCTCCACCCATTTTGTTAGATAATCAGTAAAAACCAATATATAATCCTTGTTATTAGATGTTGGAGAGATTGGACCAATAAAATCCAACCCCTATTTATCAAATGGTGCTAGAAATAGTTGTGGTTGTAATTGAATTTCATCTATTTTGGTTGGCCTTCCCATTCTCTAACATCTATCATAGATCCTTGTGTATTTGACTGCATCTTTATGAAGTGTTGGCCAATAATAGCCAGTATTCAAAATCTTAAGAGTTATCCTCTTTGCTACAAAGTGTCCCCCACAAGGCTCATCATGGCATGCTTTGAGGATATCATATACTTCATCTTCTTTGATGCATCTTCTCATTATGTTGTTAGGCCCTGTGTATAATAAATATCCAGCTATCCATGACTAAGGAAAACTTTTTAAAACTAATTGCCTCTTCTCCCTTGGTGAGAGATGTGGTGGTGTTTCCCCTGCTACCAAATAGTTGGCTATATCTGTTGGTTTTTTTTATTGTAACCAGGTTGGTCTTCTAATCTACCTATGGAATTTGCCAATTCAAATCAAGGGCAGCTTGAAGGACCTGGACCAACTGACGAGGATTTTAAAGACCTCCTACACTTCGGGCTCTGTAAGACCCGGGAGGG
The DNA here is from genome assembly GCA_007258455.2 of Sequoia sempervirens. NCBI lineage: Eukaryota > Viridiplantae > Streptophyta > Pinopsida > Cupressales > Cupressaceae > Sequoia > Sequoia sempervirens. The sequence continues at coordinate 232,508,430 of VDFB02058242.1, forward strand.
TGATCCCTTAATGCGTTTACAACCTTTGCACCATTATCATAAACAACATTAACAACAATAGATAATCTCATTTAATAGCTCAACATAATAGGATAATACCGAATAAAATTGGATGTTCATCAGTAATATCAACTATTTGGAGCATGAGATAACTACAACACAGGGATTTAAAATGATTTTGAATTTATAAAACATTTTTGAGATGCACTAAGCTGCAAGGTAAATCAGTGCCTAATTCTGGGCCATGGAGTCAAACACATAAAAAGAATTCATCAGCAAATGACATTCAACAAATGGATTTAAATTGTTAATGCCTTGCATCAACTATTAGTGTCTTACACCAGCAATCCCACTCCTGTTATCAATCAAACTCTCCTTACCAAATCCAACCTGCAAACTTTGAAATCACTGTTATCTGCTCAAAGTATTTAACCATTTCTTTGAAATAGACCCATAAACAAAGAACACAATCTCATGAAATTTGAGATGAAAAACTCAAAAATACTTTTTATTATTGAATTCATATGATTAAACTGTACAAGTATGGAGACAATTTGAAGATATCCATGAATGTGCCCACATTTTCATAATTTATTTGCATAAATTGGTTGTATTTTCTCATGAAATAAAAAATTACAGCTTACAGACTCAAGAAATGACTCAGACTTAGCATTTTTTTATCTACCGAGCCCCATACAAAACCTCAAAACCCTGAATCATGAGAAGAGAAGAGAAGAGAAGAAATAGAAGAAAAGAGAAATCCCCAGAAGCAGCCCTAAAACTGATTGGGAAGTGCCATCTGGAATCCTCTTCATTGTTGATCCACAGCAGAAAAACCTCTCTCCTCTCTCTACAACAAACTGAATTTTCCTCTCAATCTGCCTTTGTTCTATTTGCAACATAAAATTTCCCATGTGATGAAAATTCCACTCTTTTACCAACAACTGTGTGAAAGCATTTTATCCCTGCTTGCTCGTAGAATCTTCTCATATTTTATGCTCTTTCATTATGCAGCACATTATTTTACTTTGTCAAAGTAAAACATTCCCCTTTGCACTTTATGTTTTAAATTGTTCAAAGTAAAGTGAAGGATGTTTTAAATGAACAATTTGAAACATAAAGTGCAAAGGGGAATGTTTTACTTTGACAAAGTGAAGTAATGTGTTGCATAATGAAGAGCATAAAATGAGAAAATTCTATGAGCAAAGCAAAAGTAGCTCTTTCGAGATGGTAACAAGTAATTTCATCACATCGAAGGCCCCATGTTACTATAGAACAAAAGCGAGATGAAGGAGAAAAGAATGGAATTGTGTGAGAAGGAGGCTTTCTGGCAGATCTGTGAGGTTGAAATGGCACTAACAATCGATTTTGAGAACTCTTGAGACTATCTATTCTTCTCTCTGGTCGGTTTTAGTTTTAATATGAAATTCAGCGGAATAAAATCTTCAGTCTGAGGCATTCTTCAGTCTGTGTGTTTTATTTCGGCGAAGCCGCTTGATTGTCTGTGGGAAATAACGAAATGGTCTGTGGATCTCAATTGTCTTTCCGCTACTGTGCGGGACTGAGCCAGTAAAGTATTTGAGTTCGTCATCTCAGGTTCTGATTGTGAGCCGACATTTGGTCTTATTTCAAAGAATGGTTAAATGCTGAGCGCGGTGAGCGATTTCAAGTGTGCGGTGGCTGAAGGACTGATTGATAACGGTGGTGTGACCAACAGGGCCTGCAGGTGATGAGGGGCGTGTTGATCCGTTTGATGAATGTGGGCTGACCCGATGATGCTTTTATGTTGCCGTAGCGGTAGGCTGCTGTTATGTAACTGGTGCATCTTCGAAATGTTTTGTAAATTCAAAATCATTTAATCTATGTGTTAGCGGTTATCTCATGCTCAAATAGTTATTCAATAACGATAATAACCAATTCTGTGTTATCTATTGTGTTGAGCACAATAAATGATTATCTGACCAATTGTTAATGTTTATGATAATGGTGCAAGGTTAAATGCGATGAAACCGCCTAAAGATAACCTGATGCAAATCCTGTCGGTCGAACTCATATTGCCCATGATTCGAATGTTAATTCCATAAGGTAATTAGAGATAACTGACAATAACCAACAAAATGGCGACTCCGTTGGGGAGAATTTGAGAAAATTCTCATTGAAGAATCTAGAAAAAAAGTCATATCATTTTCATTGAGTCATATTATTGTTTTCCATTATGAATTTAGTTCAAATATTGAAGAATTTCAAGGTTGGAGAAATAATTTTTTGTAGAACCCAAAAAATTTCAAGATTTGTGGTGCTCTGCTGGTGAAAGGAACTCAGAAAGAAAATTATCTGTGAAAGAACTTCATGCTGTTTGAAGTTCAGTCCTCTAAGAAGAGAGGTGGTGACTCAGTTAAAAGAACCTTCATAGTTCCAGATCTACAATATTTCTCAAAAATTTGTAGCAGCTGCAACATTTCTAGGTATTCTTCACATGTTTGAACTCCTTAGGAAAGAACTTTGGTTCCCTTATTTAGTGAATTTAAGCACCACAATCAAGGGAGGTTGAATATTGTAATTGAATAGTTGTAGAGGGAATAGTTTTCATTTGCAAAATGTATTGCTGTCCTAATTCTCCCTCTACAAGTTGTAATATCATGCCTAGAACACAACCTTGTCCTCAAAGGAAGGTGTTTGAATATAAAAGATACAACCCTTTAGATTTTAGTAAAATCCAAGGTTACCCACATTCTGTCCCAAGAGGAATTAATGAATATTTGCCTAAGTTTAGAGATGATTTTGAAGAATCAACATCAAAACATGTACAATGTTTCATTGATTCAATGGAAGATTTTCAGATTGAAGAGGAAGATGTTATCATGAAATTTTTTGTAAGAACTTTAGGAGGTATGGCTGAAGTTTGGTTTACTTGCTTACCAATGCATTCCATAGATTCATGGCATGAGCTCAGAACATGTTCCCTTGATACTTTTAAAGATGATTCAATAGTGAATGATGAATGCTTGTTTGAAGATAGAAATCTGCACACTCAAGAAGAATTTGAAGAGGAAATTGCAAACAAGGTTGAGTTTGAATCATATATTGATGCAATGTGTGATATAAAAATATTGGAGGATGAATCTATCTATGATTTTCATGATAGATTTGTGAAATTTCTGCTTGCTATACCAGAATTAGAAAGACATGATGAATCATTTTGCATTGATTTGTTCTATGAGAATTATAAGCCAGGTTTGAGTACCATGCCAGTTCACTTGAGGCCCCCTAGCCTTAAATGCTTATATCAATGGCTTTCAATAATTGAGGAAATAGTAGATAAATGTGGAAGTCATTTCTTAACTCAATTATGTGATGGTACTTTTTCAAGATTTAGTCTAGTGGATGTAGATGGTATAGTAGAAGACAAGAATGATAGTGCATCATGCAGTGATAAGGATGTTGTTTCTGAACAACCTACATAAGAAATATGTCCAAAAGAATATTGCATCCATGATGGTTATGAAAAGATAAATGAAACATATGAAGTGTCTTCCATTTGCTTTGAAGATACAAAAATAAAAAGTAGATTTTCTGTAGCAAATGAAGGCTGCAATGATGTAGATGATACTGAGAGTGTTTTCTCCTCTACGGACTTTGAATATACAGTTGAGGATCATGATGATTCTAATATTTTAAGTCTTCCTAATGAGAAAAATGGTGTTGTAGATGGAAGTTTGCAATCAGCTGAAAAGTATTCTTGTATGGGTGATCAAGAGGATTTCAAATCTCTTTGCAACCCTGGTAACTGTAATTCCTTTCAAGAGGAGGAGGTGGAATTAATCTCCTTGAATGAAAAGTACCCTAATGAAGATGATGATACCTTATGTTCAGAAGATGATTGTATGACTACAGATGATGATGAGTCAGAAATCTCTGATGACTCTCAATACCAGCATGATGAAGAGCAAGTACAGAGTGTGCTAATGCATGAGTGTATCTCTTTGAATACACTTGAAGATGGTTTGCATGATGAACAAGATCTTCTGTTCAGTTCTTGTGATGGTTTTACCATTGATGTGCAAACTAATAACCAAATTGAACCTGATAGTTCCAACCATATAGCAAATTGTGAGTGCTATTTTTGTTAGTTGGAAGGAGTTTTCATAGAATGTGGCAATGTGCAAGATACTGAGGAATGTTGTTTTCAGTTTGAGAATGATGTAAATGATGAATATGATAGCTTGTTGCCACATGACAATCAACATTTGGAAAGTATGTCTGAATTTCAAATGCATAATGATTATGAACATGTTGATGATGTTGTATATGATGGCCTATTGAGAGGTACCAATGTGTTCAATCAGGCAAATGGTTATGATCAGACTGTGCTTTCATATGGTCTTGATCCCCATTTTCTCATGTTGCCACTTGATAGAAAATCAAAGAATGAAGAAAGTGGCAATGATTTGGCCTATTTGATTTGGTTTCCAATTGATGACAAAGCCAAACAGAGAGCAAGTTCTCACTTGCACAAAGGCAACCTAATCCTTGTGTTTGTACGGATGCAATCACCTATGTTGTGGTTTGACAAATGTAAGCACAAATTGAGGGAGATCAAGACCATAAAACTAAATTCATCATTTCTTCATTGTCAATTCATCACCATTTACTACTCTCACAACCCTGACTGAAAATTTTCTTTCAAAGAACTTCACAAGTGTGCAAAGCATGTCAAGTCCCATGTGGGCCAGACTAAAAAAAATTCATTTTCAAACAACTTTTCATGCTCAAACTGATCTGAGACAAACTCTGAATGCATCTGGAGTGAAACAATGCACTGGGTTTGCATTAAAATATGCTTTATGACCTTTTGCAAAATGTGCAAAACTGGTCAAATGGGCTTTGGAATCGATCTTGAAAACTGGGCAAACGACCTCCTTAAGACATAAAAACTTGCAGACATGTAGCCATTGGTCCAAAGACTTGAATGCAACAAACGACTCAACAAAAGGATTCACGAGGTAAAATTTATTAACTGTCAAAGTTGCTCACTTGAACTTTCTACAACAATCAGCTGTTCTGAACCAATTAAAACTCATCGAATCACCTCATTGGAAAAATACCAAATCAACTCTTGGTGAGTTGCCACTAGACACAATGGATCCTTGTGGTATAATAAGTACGTGTGCAAGAGGATTTTACTTGAATAATCTCCCATCAAAAGATACTAAAGGTCAAATTTGACCTCTCAGAAAGGTTGTCAGGAATGCAGATGCAAAACTGAAGAAATTCTGTTTGGTTTTGATATGCTAAAAATAGCAAATCAACTCATAAGGCTCTGAAAACTGACATGTGAGCTCATCTTGGTATGGAAAATGCAGAACAACAACCATTTTGTCATGACAATCATCTGGTTGCAAAATGAAAGCTCAAACGAGAGACAACCTTGCAAAACTGAATGTTTGCAAACAACAAAAAGGTGACAAAACCCTCTAACTTCACTTTTCAAAACCTTGACAAAACTCATCATGGGAAGCTGAAAATTAACATGCACATTCACATAGGACACATGAGTGTGTCTGCAAAGGGATTTTTCTTAGAAATCAATGGGCTTCAAATTATGACCCTCCAAAGTAGGCCATTCAGGCAAGTTCATCAGGTGCACTTCTGAAAGTGCAGAGGCAAAATTTTGAAATGGGCACTTCAAATTTGCAAAATTTGAGAGTGCCAACAATATCTACATACTAAGGTGTATGCAAAGAGAGAAAATAGGTGCTCATTTGGGAATGAATTATCTACAACATCTTCTAATTTGGTTGGTAGTCTAGAGAGGAAATATGCTACTACATTGGATTTCCTTGGCTTGTATACAATAGTAATATCAAATTATTGAAGTAGCAACAACCATTTTATAACCCTACCACCAACTGCCGATTTTTTCCTTAGGTACCTTTTTGTTGTATAGTTAGTATGTATGAATACAAAATACCTTGTTATGTAGTGTCTAAATTTGTTAATTACATGGACTACTACTAACATCTCTTTTTTAGTCATTATGTAATTGAGATCTTCCCCTTGAAGTTTCTTAGTGATATTGTAGACACTTAAATTTGGACACTTACATTGGTACAAATTTATCCCTCTTCATCTAAACATCCTCTTGATTGCGTTAATTAGGTAATATCACTATTATCTAATTAATACCCTTAATTCTGCCAAATCCTTAAGGTATTTACTTGATAATTAAATACCTTATCTCTTTAATCCTTCTTTCATCAAATGAATTAAATAAATATGACATTTATTTAATTCCTCACATGTCACATCACTTTCACTTAATCCTAACCCATCTCCTAATATCTTCATTAGGGATGTGCACATGCCTAATCCTTGATTAGGATGTGTCACATCCTCTAAATTTTGCAAGTTGACTTCTAATCCTTATTAACCACTAATTATCTTCTAATTATTGATCAGTTAAGTCTAATTAGTACCTTGGTCAACTCTCCCCATCCCCCAATGAATTTTTAATTCCTTTTTGTCTTCTCCATGTGAATTTTTAATTCACTTTTATTCCTCCAAGGAATCTTCTCTTCCCCATGCAAGTTCTAGAACATTTGACTTGTCACATCATTCACATGTGCCAAAGTCTTCTAGAATCTTTGACCTCTCACATCACCCACATGTGTCAAAATCCTACCTTTTTGGAAACCTTGTCTTATCTACTAGATTCTTCCAATCATGTGAATTTTTAATTCACATTTATTTTTCCAACTACTTTCCTCTTCCCCATGGAGATTTTTGAGGAATTCTAAAATTCCTCAAGTGTCACTTTCATTCTCACTTGGGGACAAGAAGTTCCTTTTTGAGGAAATCTTCTCATCTCCCAAAGTACTTTCCAAGGTACTTACAAGTACCTTCCCATCACATGTCATCTTCCACCTCATGTGTCCTTGTGACGCATCATCTACCACATGGCAAGATGTGAGGGCTTGTGAGTCCTCAACTCACCATAGCCCTACATCTTTCCCGTGGTGGCAAAATCTCAACCGTCCATCCTTTTTAGGGCTTCTCTCCATAAAATGAAAGATTTTTCTTTGATTCTCTCAATTAGGCATTCAACACAATCTCATTATATCACAACATTCAACCAATTTTCAAGCTCAAGCATTCAACTCCAACTCTCTCAAGCATTCAAGTTCTCATCCACCATTATCACATGTTCAAGCTCATCTTGCATCCACTCTAGCCATCTACTGAACTACCCATTTTTCTCATTTGAATCCTCATATTGCATACATCATTTTGAATCCATTTTAGCATCTTTCCATCAAAAGGAGCACACAAGTCAACAACATCAAGGGCCAACCAAGGAGTTGCACAGAAGGTATAATCTTTGTCTCATTTTTATCTCTTCTTTTGTGTTTTCTTCCTTAAGCTAATCATTTGAGGTGATTTTGTGTTTTGTTTTGCATTCTAGTTTAGTTAGTTTGTGCATTTAGATTAATAGAAAACACTAGGCTCACATTTCTGGCACGCCCGGTGGGACCCATAAACGGGCTCCATCTTTTTACATTTCTTGTTGTTTAAGTGTTTACAGGTTTAGGTTGTAGAGGGGTGAACTTGCCCTGGAGGGGAAAACCTGCCCTTATAGAAGGGAGAACCTGCCCTGGAGGGGTGAACCTGCCCTTACAAAAGGGTGAACTTGACCCTGCAGAAGGGCGAACTTGCCCATAGAACTATGCTTTTTTATTCTGTTTGCTAACTATTTGCTACAGAAGGGCGAATCATTTGCTAATCATATGCTAACTGTGTGATTTTTTATTCTATCTGCTAACTTTTTGCTACAAAGAGGTGAACTTGCCCACAAAATTATGTTTTTATAAGCTTGTTTGCTAATTGTTTGCTGCAGAGGGGCGGACCCGCCCTTGCAGAAGGGAGAACTTGCCCAGGAGGGGTGAATTTTCCCTTGCAGAGGGGTGAACCTACCTTAAATAGAGCACTTTGGGAGGAAAAATGACTATTTTAGCTTCATTTTTGCTTCAATTTTTTGTCGTTTTCATATTTTAACCCCCTAACATCGTTTGTTTGCAAGGGTATTTGTGTTTTTTTCTAACGTTTATGCAGCTTATTTCATGATTGACAAAAAACATAGGATAAAACAACTAACATTTGCTTGCAGGACAATTCGTTTACTTAGTTGTTTAAAGCTTTCCTTACTGTTTTCATTAATTAATCTAGGAACAATAGTTTAACTAGGGGGAGTCAAATATATTGTGTGTCATGTCTTAAGTGTCACCCAAGGGGGCACTACTTCGTTCATGCTTTCCCCTTGCACTTCGTGTGAGCTTGGGGAGTAGCCAAAAATGATTGGTGCTCTCTTTCTAGCGGGACCTGCTTGGGGATTTTATCACCCCAAGGGATGATCCCAACCATGTGTACCGACAGGGTATACAAAGGGGGGAGAGCGAAAGCTATATGCTAATCCAGTCACATCATGTCTAGAGCGTTGAAGCTAGGGTGATACCTAGATAGACGTGAAGAGTTGGTCCAAGCCCTTTAGTATCTCGTTGGGGTTCCTGACTCATACTTGTGACAAACTGGTGTTCATGGTTTGTGCCTCACGTACTGAGAATATATTGAGGACTCCCTAGACACCTTGTGTATCCTAGATTAAGGACTATGTTGGCCATACCCTTAACACTAATCATATGATCGTGCTTGTTTGAAGTGTCTTCTTGTAAGAAACTAGTAAATTTTTTGACAAGTTAGCCTTATTTCTTGTTGTTTGTTATATTTTAAGTCCTTTCCATAGCCATTTTTGTCCAAGTCAA